>OY723392.1:7481204-8081204 GCA_963210295.1 Ophion ellenae
CCTCCCAATTGGGCCAATATTTCGGTGATATTGGGTAACGGGTAATAGTCACAATCCATTACTTCGTTCAATTTCCTGAAATCTACTACTACTCTTTTTTGAACGTTGCCTTCCACGTCGACTTTCTTCGGA
This sequence comes from Ophion ellenae, assembly GCA_963210295.1. Taxonomy (NCBI): domain Eukaryota; kingdom Metazoa; phylum Arthropoda; class Insecta; order Hymenoptera; family Ichneumonidae; genus Ophion; species Ophion ellenae. Next base: position 7,481,337 of record OY723392.1, read on the forward strand.
ACGATGAGTAGCAGAGCATTCCATGGGCTCTTGCTCGGTCGGATTATTCCGTCTTTCAGCATTCCGACGAATTTTTACGGGAGTTGTTCCTGCTGGTACATTTATGCGACGCTTGACTATATGTGTGAATCCGAGTGTTTCGCGTTCCAAATGGAATATGTCAGCGTATTCTTCGCTGAGTTCTCGTAGAAATTTTTCTTCTTCTTTATTTAAGTTTAAGGTTCCCGTGACGTATTTCTATATTTTTCCTGTCGTTTGATCTTGTCCTCCTTGCTGAGCGTATTTATTTCGTTTGTTTCGTTTATCAATTCCTCTTCTTTGATTTCTTCTATTTGCACTGGCGGCCTGTTAATTTCAATTTCTTAGTTGCAGGAGTTTCGTTCGAGTACGAACAGTTCGTAGTACGAGTTTGAGTACGAGTATTATCGAAACTTCCTCCTATTTCAACTCCGGGCGCTATTTCTTTCGCTGCAACATATTGTAACGGGTTGGAATTCGTCACAATTAATTTTATTTGTCCGGGACTCGATCAGGGAAGAAATTAGTTGAAACTTTTTGTTTTTGAAGGTATTTGGTAATAAAATGACATTTATTCAGTATTTTTAACTTGATATAAAAAAAAAAATTCCGATGTACAAATGTGGTGTGTTGCTTGTGTCGCTAGAGCGTATTTTGTGTGCTGGAGTATATTTTGTGTGTTTTAATGTGTCGCTGGAGTGTGTTTTGTGTGTTTTAATGTGTCGCTGGAGTGTGTTTTGTGTGTTGTAATGTGTCGCTAGAGTGTGTTTTGTGTGTTTTAATGTCTCGCGTCTCGTTCGGTACAATACTCGAATAGCGGACTCGCTCGGAGGGTAAGTGTGTTGGAACGCGATTGCTTTACAGTGGATCGATCATTTTCTCCCCCTTCTCCTACATGTATTGGCGTTCGCGGCGTGCGTGAGTTACGGCTCGCTCTCGCCTACGGCGCGCGGAGTCTACTGAGCGCCTTTCCCTAGGTTGCGCGTGGCGCTGTCTGTCGCGGTCCACTTTCCCTAGCGGTATCGATTGTAGCGCGCGGTGCCGAACGCGCTCTCGTGCTAACCGCCGTCCCTGCGTCCCCCCACTCTCTTGAGTCACGACGCGGTGGATCGCGGCGCGCTTTCGACTGACGCGCTACTGCGCGCTTTCTGGTAATTACTCCCCGTGAGCGTAATCGATTATCGCGCGTCGGTGATCGATTACTCGAACTGTGGCTGTCGCCGTCGGATGGCGCCACGTACCCGATAATGTATCGCTTGTTATGTGTGTTGTGTCGGTGTGGTGTTTCGAATTTCGATGCCTCTCCGACCTTCAGGTTCTCCTGATATTTTCGGGAGCCCTTGCGGAGATTTTGTGTTTTACAATTGTTTGTTTGTGTGTGTGTATTGTCGCCTGGTACTTTGAATACCTCCTCGCACTTTCTATTCCCCTAATACTAATTTTCTATCTATCCTTCCATAATTTATTCCTCCTTAATGTTTTTTGGTACACTTTCTTCTTATTCTTCTCCCAGTTTCTTTTTTATTTCTGTATTTATTGACTTAAAAAAAAACTATGTCCTAACTTTTTTAAGTTTCTTAAGGTTCCCCTCTTACTGCGTTTCCCCTCCAAATAGGTAGTACTCTGCGAAGTGGTACTTGTTAATCCACGTAAAAAGTCTAGCTCTTTGATGGCGACTCCTTCTTTCTCTTGTTTTTAAAGGTTCCCCTCTTTCTGCCTTTCCTTTCCGGATAGGTGGTACTAGGCTAAGTGGTACTTGTCAATCCACAAAGAAGTAGAAGAAGAAGTGACGTTCCTCCAACTTTCCTCCTCTTTTATACCCGCATTTTATTGTTTATTGTTCCCCTTTCCTTGCCAATTACCCATCATCCCCTTCATTGTTAACTTTTTCATATTTAAATAAATTCATGCTTCCTTTGTTTTTTTGTTACTTTCTCTGTTTTTTTTCCAACGACTTTTCGCCTTCCCTTACTTTTTAATTGTTGTTACCTTTCTCTACTGTTTTTGTTTATTTTCTGTTTTTCTTTTTCTCTCTACCTTTTATACCTTTGACTGTTTTGTTTCGTGACCTTCAGTTTTTGTGTTTACTTGTGTTTTTCAGAGGTCGTAGCTATCCACTTGACTTGGTATGATTTATTATTCCCCCTCCTCTACTCTCATAATGGGTCGGTTTGTTTGAATTTGTGGTGGGGGTTTGGCGCCTGAGACGGACCTGTACGTCTCAATATCTTATTTTCGCTGTCTATGTTTTTGCGTACAATATTTTTTCCGTGCGAGGGGGCAATTGAATTCCTTTCGTACCATTGAGCATTCGTCAATGACACGTCTACGTATTCGTATATTTTCATATATTTTCCGTTTAGTATATCATCGTTATGTTCGCGCATGAAATTCATGCCCAGGATACTATCTACTTCCAATGCTACGGCAACGTCTATTACAAAAAATCCATGTTTTACGTTTACTGCGGGAGTTTCAATTTCCAGCATTATTTTGCAGAGGGCGTGCAATTTTATTCCGCCTATTCCGTTTAACTCGATTGTCTCGTATATTGTTCCGGTGTCTTTTTTTAATACACTCTTTTTATGAGACACCTCTGAGCTCCGGTATTTCCCTTTAAGGTGAACATTTTTCGCGAGCTTGAGGTGATGCGATATGAAAATCGCTCGCCGTATCTTCGGGATCAACAGTTTTTACTTCGTATGTTTTCATTTCTTTAAGTGGACGATCTTTTTTTAATGAACGAGTAGCTAATGTTTGGGCTGTTTCGCAGACGTTTCCATTTTCTTTCTTCGATCGTTACCGTGAACATGCTAAGTGAAATGAGCCTACCGTTTTTGAATTTTCGTTAAGGTTTCGATTTTCTTTTCGCCGTCTTTCTTCACGTGGTTTATTTTTGTTTGCCGTCCAATGATATTGATTCGGGCGCCCTTCGGTCCCATTTTGATTATTGTAATTGGTCCCATGCCCATGCTGATGAATCCCTTGACTCCATTAATTATTGTTCCCGTAATTCTGTTGATTGTTGGCCCCATTACCATATTGCCAAGTTCTTCTTCGACAATCTTTATACGCGCGTCCTGGTTTCTTGCAGTAATTGCGCTAAAACGACAATCTTTTGCTACCTGTCCCGATTTATGACATTTATTGCACGTCACGGGCGCGCGTTTTTCCCAGTCAGTCTGTCTATATATTTGCTCTTCTCCCTGTACAGATTTCTGTTCTTCCATAACCCCTTTTAAAGCTGTTCCGAGGTCTTCAAAACGCCGGGCTTTGACTATAGCCTGAAACTCTCGTCAGAGTCCTCTTTCGACATTATGAAGGGTTAATTGTCGGACATATGCTTCCACTTTTTCTTTCCTGTTGCAGTCTCCTCTTGTACTGTGCTAGCATTTACCAGTTCCATCATAATTGTCTCTTTTTGTTGACCGTAAGCTAACACGCGTTCGTTTGCTCTTTGCCTACATGTATTAAAATCGACTTGTAATGCGGCTGTGGTGCTTTGCGTCCCGTACGATGCCGTAATCTCTTTTTTAAATTGTCTGTATGGATCTATTTGTTTATATCATGTGTCCTTTCGTGCTTGGCGAAGACAGATTCCAATGATCACGATAGTACATGTCTATCTGGTAACCGAAATAATTTATTCCGCTCTTCTTCGTTCGACATTAATCTCTATTTGGCTTTGGAGGATTTTTATGTATAAATGTTCCGTCACTTATAGTAAAACGATCGCTTCGTAGTCGAATCGCTGTTGTCGGTAGATTTGTTGTCCTCATTCGATCCTCGCACTCGCGATGAAGGCCTTCGAAAGTTGTGGAATGATGTTGAATCTCTGTTTTCGTGTTACTTGGGTCGTTAAAATCATGCTCTTCGTTGTTTTTGTGGAGCTGATGGCGATGTTGAATCTTCGGTCTCGGGGTTGGTCTCGTATCGGTGATCCTCGGGATCCAGTTTATTTTGAATGGCTCTGTACGATCGGCCTGGCCGTTTGCTTACGTTTCACTTTTTCTTTATTTTTATTTCACGTTCCGATTCGGTCGGGATTCGTGCTTCAGTCGCGTATTGGTATTTTGTTTTCAGTATTTTGATGAGTTCGCGTTTCCCAAATTGTGGAATCTCGGGATGACGAAGGTACTGAAATGCAGGAAAGGAGAAGGAAGGTACAAGACGATGGACTGGAAGTGGAAAGGAAAAAGGTTGGAGGAGGTGAAGGAATTCAAATATCTGGGATATGTGTTTAGGAGAAACGGAGGATAGGCAGCGCAGATCACGGATAAAGTAAGAAAGGCAGGGACGGTGATGAGGCAAGTTTGGGGAATAGGAAGAAGAAAATTTGGGAAAGAGGTAGCGAGGAGGTTATCGCTACTCGACACATTGGTGTGGACAGTGATGGGGTACGGAGCAGAGATATGGGGAGCTAAGAGGAGCAATGGAGGCGATGCACGAAAGGTACATGAGATGGGTGCTAAAGTTGGACTGGAGAACGCCGGGGTATAAGGTAAAGAGAGACGAATTAAGAACGAGGGCGGGTAGGACAGCATGGCCTTAAGGTCTGCATAGACTACGACACTTATTGCGACACAAATGTCTGACACTAATGTCCGTTCTGTTCACACATAAGACGGTTTCAGTGTCCCAGAAAGTATCTGTACTGTGATGTCGCTACACAAGTGTCTCGGATGTTCACACACAAAACTACTGACACGTCTGCAGTACCCGCTCGGACGCCATGGAGAAATGCCGTGCGGCGGCAGCCGTAATTTTGTGCGCTGTTATTAAGGGGCTATACCAGTGTGACACTTTAAAAACATCGATTTTTTCGCCTTTTTCAACAGTTTATTCTTTCAAGAATATCATTATCATTTATATTATATACATCAATATCATTTTATCTTGCAAAAATCGATAGTTAAGTCTTTGAACGCATTTTTCTCGAAATTAGATTTTCTCAAATTTGGTGACATTGTAACTCAAAGAGATCCGATTGACTTGAAAATTGAACTGAGTACTCTTGAATATATTTACTTTACAATGACGTAGGAGATTTTTGATTGCATGAAAATTGACGATTTGGCATTGAAAAAGACGACCATTTTATAGGCAAGAAAACAGACTTTTTTCATAACCACACCATTTTGTTAGATTTTGATATTTTTCAAAAATCCTACGTCATTGTACAGGAAATACCTTCCAGTTTAACGACATTTTTTTCGTTTTTCGGTTTCAGCTACTCAATCAGCCGGAATCATGTCAGCAGTGGAGGAACTTTTTTTTTGCGTCGGCGAAGGCAGCGCATAAGTCGCTTGGATCTCAATATTTTTGTATGGAAAAATTATCTAATATAGGTCTCATATATTTTTTTAATTTTCCAAAATATTCAATTGAGTATTTTTCTTCCAAAAAAATCCTGAAAATCACCAAAATTTCCAGTGTTCACTCTGGTATAGCCCCTTAAGCTGTGTTCTTAAATTATGATTTTTTTTGCCGACTTTAGCCGATATTGTGCCAAACTGTTGCGCTAAGCATTGAAGTGCTACCTGTTTTTTACTCTATTTTTATAATCAGCACAACATATTTGCCAAAGTTCAGGCAGACCTTCCACAAGAGATATCAAATTTGCAATGCTCTCCTTGCTCTACGTAATGGCCATTTTGATTTAACTCAGGTCGCGAGGGTCTGGAAAATTTCGCGCCAGTTCGAAAACTTGAACACTGCGGCAGACTGCGGGGGTTCACACAGAGACACTCGATGTATACATTGAGTGTATACACCAAAGTGTCGTAGTGTAAACCTACCTTTACGAGGAAAAGCTAAGCAAAGGGGAAGTGCGAATTGGCAAGAAGGTGTTGGGAGGAGATAAAGAAGTGAGAAAGAGGGGGCAGCAAGGGATATCAAAATGGGAGAGAGTTTGGAGGATGGACAGGCAGGAAGAGGAGGGGAATCAGGAACAAGAGAACGGGGGGTATAAGAGGAAGAAAAACCAGGAAAGGGAGAGGTGGGAGAGGATAACGCAGTCCAGGGAGGTCAGAGTGGAAGGATCACCTGGATATCTGGAAGCAGGATGGAGAGAAGAGAAGCATGGATGAGGGGACTGAAAGAACGTTGGATAGAGAGAGGGTGAGCGCGAGCGAGGCACGGAGGGGGTCGGAGTGAACGGGGAGTGAAAGACGAATGGAATGAAAGGAGGAAATCGAAGTCGGAGAGAGGGAGAGAGAAGAGAGACGAATAGGCTAAGAACAAAGCAGAATAACGCGGAGCGGTGGGCCCGCTTTACCGATAAGGAGCAGAGCAAAAAAAAATGTAACTGAATAAATGTAAGTAAATGAATAAAGGTGAATGGACGGAAGAAGAGAAACAGAGGGAGGCAAATAGGATTAAGTAGAATAAGGAAAATGTAAATATAGACACGGCAGAGGAAGGAAGGAGAGAGGAGAACGGAAGCCCTTTGTAACCCTTTGGGGATCGAATAAAGTATTGTGACGGAAAATTCCTCTTCCCTGAGTGTCTCAAAAGTCCAGGACTCTTTTCCTCGGCGATTTCAAATTTTTGGGTGCCAGCCACCGAAGCGGCTCGCCAGGGAAAAAAGGTGGACGATAGTTGCTGGCCAGCTGCAGCCTCGGTCCTTGGTAGAGGGGCAGGGTCAAGGGCAAAGAGAATTTAAACACGCGACAGAAATAAAGAAGAATAATACAAAACCGGAATAATAAACAAAAGATTCACATTTCATTCCTCTCTCCTTTCGCTATCCTCTCCATTTAAAGCGGTTCCGCGGGGAAAGGACGATCACGCATCTACACTGACATCGACGACTGCACGTACAACCACACATTCACTTTTAATTTTTTTCTGTGGAAAGAACAGACGCGCGCGCGCTCCGCCGTGGCCCCGTGAAAAAAGGGATAAAAAACCGAACACATCCTCCGTGAAGTGGAGGCCGCCACCAGGCCCGAAACGTTGGGCTTCCGTCAGAGGATGTTAAGACTAGCCGAGAGCGCAATTTCGCGACATTTTTTAGCGTTAGCCGAGACTCACCGGCACTAATTCGTGCACGACCACGCCCTCCGAACGCTGTCCGTCCTGCTCGACACTCAACGGTGAAGTTTACGTCATTTTTCCTTTCAACCGCGAGCGGAACTTTGACGGATAACGATGACCGGACGTTTTTCAGTAAACAAAGATGAAAGCAGTGATCGCGATGGTTTTGGGGGTCTCGGGTGGTCATTCCCGATACGACGGCCCCGAATTTGTCTCTGCTTTCATCTGACGTCCGGTCATTTTTTGTCGAGAAGTTCAACGATACCGCGAGAACGATGAACGGAGCATTTGTTAATAAACAAAGATAAAAGCAGTGCTCGCGATGGTTCTGGGGTCTCGATCGGTCATTCCCGATATAACGGCCCCGAGTTTGTCTCTGCGTTCATCGAACTTGCGGTCATTTTTCGCCAAGAAGTCCGATGATGCCGCGAGAACGATGACGGAGCATTTGTTTCTGAATGATAAAAGCAGTACGCGCGATGGTTTTTGGGGTCTTGGTCGGTCATCCTCGACGCGACCGCTCCGAGTTTGTCCTTGCTTTCACCTTACTTCCGGTCATTTTTCATCAAGAAATCTGACGATGCCGCCAGAATGGTGACCGGAATAAACAAAGATAAATGCAGTGCTCGCGATGATTTTTGGGGGCCTCGATCGGTCATTCCCGATACGACGGCCCCGAGTTTGTCTCTGCATTAATCATACTTCCGGTTTTTTTTTCGTCGAGAAGTCTGACGATGAGGCGGAAACGATGACCGGAGCATTTGTTCATAAACAAAGACAAAAGCAATGCGCGCGATGGTTCTTGCGGTCTCGGTCCGCCATCCTCGACACGGCAGCTCCGAGTTTGTCTCTGATTTCATCTAACTTCCGGTGATTTTTCGTCAAGAATGCTGACGACGCCGCGAGAACGATGACCGGAGCATTTGTTAGTAAAAATAAACGCAGTGCTCGCCGTGGGTTTGAGGGCCGCGATCGGTCATTCCCGAGACGACGGCCCGAGTTTGTCTGTGCTTTCATCTCACTTCCGGTTATTTTTCGTCAAGAAGGCAGACGATGCCGCGAGAACGATTACCAGAGCATTTGTTAGTAAAGAGGAGATAGTAAGATGCGTCGAGGATGACCGACCGAGACCCCAAGAACTATAGCGGGAACTGCTTTTATCGTTGCTTACTAACAAATGCTCCGGTCATCGTTCGCACGGCATCGTCAGCCTTCTTAACGAAAAATGACCAGAAGTAAGACGAAAGCAGAGACAAACATGGATCCCTCGTATCGGGATCCACCGAACGAGGCCCCCAGAACCATCGCGAGCACTGCTTTTATCTTTGTTTAATAAGAAATGCTCCAGCCGTCGTTCTCGCGGCATCGTCAGCCTTCTTGACGGAAAATAACCGGAAGTAAGATGGAATCAGAGACAAACTGGGGGCCGTCACGTCGAGAATGTCCGACCGACACCACAAGACCCATCGCGAGCATTGCTTTTATCTTTGTTTATCAACAAATGCTCCGGTCATCGTTATCGCGTCATCGTCAGACTTCTCGACAAAAAAAACCGGAAGTATGATTAATGCAGAGACAAACTCGGAACCGTCGTACCGAGAATAACCGATCGAGGCCCCCAAAACCATCGCGAGCACTGCTTTTATCTTTGTTTATAAACATATGGTCCGGTCATCGTTCTGGCGGCATCGTCAGATTTCTTGACGAAAAGTGACCGGAAGTAAGGTGAAAGCAAGGACAAACTAGGAGCCGTCGCGTCGAGGATGACCAACCGAGACCCAAGAACCATCGCGAGGACTGCTTTCATCTTTTTTTTTTATTAACAAATGCTTCGGTCATAGTCCTCGTGGGATCGTTGTACTTCTTGACAAAAAATGACCGGAAGTAAGATGAAAGCAGAGATAAACTCGGGGCCGTCGTATCGGGAATGACCGATCGAGCGCCTCAAAACCACGGCGAGCACTGCTTTCATCGTTCTTCATTAACAAATGCTCCGGTCATCGTTCTCGCGGCATCGTCAGTATTTTTGACGAAAAATGACCGGAAATTAGATGAAATCTGAGACAATCTCGGAGCCGTCGCGTCGAGGATGGCCGACCGAGACCACAAGAACCATCGCGAGCCTTGCTTTTATCATTGTTCAGTAACAAGTGCTCCGGTCATCGTTCTCGCGGCATCGTCAGACTTCTGGACGAAAAATGACTGCAAGTAAGATGAAAGCAGAGACAAACCCGGGGCCGTCGTATTGGGAATGACCGATCAAGGCACCCCGAACCATCGCGTGCACTGCTTTTATCTTCGTTTACTAGTGTTACATCCTAGCGAATGTCCCTTCTCTCATCTAGGTTTTTTTTCATCTCGGTTATTCCCAATATCCTCATTTGCCGTCAGAAGCGTATTAAATGTATAAATCTGAGAATAAGACGCGTAACAGCATTAAACGGCACTTGCGCACGTTCCGCGAGCATATTCAAATCACAGTGATATATATACGATAGCCGCACCGCCACAACCATCGACTTTTCCTATCCCATTGGCTGTCAACACGAACACGATCCCAGGCGCATATTCCAAGAAAAGCCGTCGAACGAAAAATCAACCACCCGTGCGGAAATTGAGTTGGGGCTGTGATCGGGCCCCAATAATATTCCCCTAACTTTATTCGGGCCCTAATCTGGAAGCCACATGAGGGCCGTTAGCGGCCGGTCACACTTTGTCAACAAGGGCCGTTAAAGGCGCAACGACCGGGGCCTTATAAGTTGCCTCAATGGCGCCTCATCAAAACCATTTTAGCGCCCTGAAAATGCCTCAACGGCGCCTCATCATAACCATTTCAGCGCCATAAAATATCCGTATCAGTGGATATACGTGTATGTTAAATGCGTCAGGGTATATCTGTATTTGTTTTCATGTAATTGTGTATTCATGTAATTGCGTATTTGCATGTGGGCCTTTATGACAAACTGCCATGACAAAATTAATACAAAAAATAATCCATTCTAAGGAATGGATGTGTAGTAGAAATAAAAAAAATTTATGGGTCTACTGAATCACTACAATCTATTTCCATTGAGGGAAAGATCTGGAAAACAAAGAGCAATTTATTTACTTATCCTACACAATCAGATAAAGTTTATGATTGGGAAATATCAGCGAAGTCTTCAGAAGAAATAATTTTTCCTATGATGAGTATTGAGCGGAAATTAGTTGCTATAAAAATGTCGAGAAAACCGGTTGGGACTGTTCACACTTATGCGCTAGCATTACTCCATGTATGAGTGAAACCATGAGTAATTGTTTGTATCTATGTAAAAGGTTTCGTTAATTTGATAAATAAATACTGTCTGATGTTTGTCTGCATATTTGTGTTCATCGTTGATTTTTTATTTGATAATGCCCTTACGCTTTTTCCTAATTTACGTTCGATAATATTATTCGATCGATGTATATAATCGATTTGAATAATTGAAATACCATCAACCATGTAGCCAAAGCTATTTATACTGGTTTATCGCTATAATAGTCAGATCTGGGCCCATTGTGGAAATCCCTACTTGTTTATCCCTATACTGGCCAAGTCTGGGCCAATTGTGGAAATCCCTACAGGATTATCCCTATAATGGCCAAGTCGGGGCCTATTGTGGACATCCCTACAAGTTTATCCCGATAATGGCCAAGTCTGGGCCCATTGTGGAAATCCCTACTAGGGAAAGCACTAGGAAAGCCCTGAAAGCCCCTTATTTTTATTAGGGATGCCCTATCAGTTTTCCGCACGGGCATCAGCTCGATCAACAGGCTCTAAAAATCCTACGCCGGCTCATCCGCATGGTGACCAAGAAAAGCCTAGACCCTAGATTATTTCATCATAACATAGCCTAGACGGCTCCGACGGGCTTATTACTCCGGCTACATAATAAGACATTCGGTCTCGCAGCGTAGTCCGATATACGAACTTCTCGATATGAGAAGTCACCAGAGCCATAAAGTGACATAACACAAACCATGCGAATGCTTAGGTCTCAGATATCGAACTCTATATCACATGCGCTTTTTTGCTGAAACACGGGACAAAGGTCCCCTGCCTTCGATATCTATATAAGGAATGATCGAGATCGATTCTGCGAATCATGAATATCGCGACCAATCACGCTAAACCTTAAAGTTCCTTCTCCCACTATCGAAGCCCCCCGAATTTTCATATCAAGAAAGACTTCCTTCCTGAAGTCAGTCTTCCAACAATTTCCATCACGTTCAGATCGTCTTCCAATAATTTCCATCGCGTTCAGATCAAGTCTCCCGACAATCTTCATCAATCAGATCGTAGTCTCGCAACGTTTCCATCGAATTAACTTCACCTCTTCATCTTGTTCTGATAGAATTCGAAGTGTAGCACAAACATCATAGAGTTTCGAATATTATACATTTTCGGGTTTTGACCGAAGTATCGTATAATCTTTTAGTCGACTCTCGCGGCCTCGAGTCCGTAAAATAGTTCAAGTGCTGTTTACTACGCGTGTATACATAAATACTCTCAGCGTCCCAAAAGTCTGGTGCTGGTGACCGCTTTCCGAACGATAAGTGTGGCGTCCGTCAACGAGGCCCTTATTTGCGAGCGTCAACCGATATCCTTGCGAGCGAGCGTACCTACACACTGATATACTCACGAACATAGCGACCAATGTAAGCGACAAATTTCATTTTATGTTAATCCGATTGTTCCCCCGACTTCATAGTTATTTTCATTGTCATTTTTTCTGTATAAGTAACTTAATTCATCCGATCACTTATTTGTAATAAACCTTTAGTTAAATTTGTACAAATTCGTCGGATTATTCATAAATACCAATCACTGCATGATTTCCTAATTTCAACTCATTTCAAGCACTATCCCTTTTTACCCTCATCCCGTGCTATTGCGCTTGTCGTAGGAAAAAAAAGGAGGGAATCAAAAATATATGCCCACATCCCTTCCGGACTTGACACTAGCAAATGTTCCGGTCATCGTTCTCGCGGTATCGTCAGACTTCTTGACGAAAAATGACCGGAAGTGAGATGAATGCACAGACAAACTCGGGACCGTCGTATCGGGAATGACCGATCGAGCCCAGAACCATCGCAAGCACTGCTTTCATCTTTGTTTACTAATAAATCCTTCGGTCATCGTTCTCGCGGCATAGTTAGCCTTCTTGATGAAAAATGACCAGAAGGACACCACAAGACCCATCGCGAGCATTGCTTTTATCTTTGTTTATCAACAAATGCTCCATTCATCGTTATCGCGTCATCGTCAGACTTCTTGACGAAAAAAAACCGGAAGTATGATTAAAGTAAAGACAAACTCGGAACCGTCGTATCGGAAATGACTGATTGAGGCCCCCAAAACCATCGCGAGCACTACTTTTATCTTTGTTTATAAACATATAGTCCGGTCATCGTTTTGGCGGCATCGTCAGATTTCTCAACGAAAAATAACCGGACGTAAGGGAAAAGCAAGGATAACTGAGACCCCAATATTGATTCGGAAAAGTTTTAAAAAATGACTTTTTCCACCGTTTTGCAGAATCCACCACAACTTTGCAAATATTGGGAAAATGATTAATGTTTCCAGGAATTTTTTTAGCTTATTACATGCCTAAAGACCCTTTAAATTTGCAAACGGATCGGTTTAACCGTTTTTTTACTCGAGCCCACAAACTTTCATGAAAAATTAAAGGGGCACATTTCTTGCTCCTTAGACGTCAAATGACGATGGTTAAGATGAAAACAAAAATTTGTTATCTCTCTCACTATTTTGGTTTGCATGTAATTCTGCATTAGCTACTCATCAAATCTCACAAACGAAAATAAATTTCTGTGTTGAGTTCTTTTTTCTTCAATTGTTATCGATTGGAAAATCGTATAGCTATTCATGTACAAAAGGCGTATGAAGATTCGCTTGAGGGTATCAACTTAATTCAATGCACCTTATTTTAACTCGCTGAATTATAGCATGCAAACAAAGAAATCGCAGATGATCATTTCATACAATTTCGTAAACAGTTTGACATGAAAAGAAATAAAAATTGGTTTTTTTCTTAAAATATTTATTGAATAGTCAATGGGAAATTGTAACAAAAATACCAGATCTTTCCCACAATATTGTGCATTTTTTTCATTTCAAAATGTGTAGGAAATTTTATAAAATCATCATCTGTATAGTGTTGATTCGATTTTTTTGTTTGCATGCTATAATTTAGCGAGTTAATATTGGTTGCATTAAATTGAATTGATACCCCCAAGCGAATCGTCATACACCTTTTTACACGCATCGCCATACGATTCTTCAATGGATAACGATTTAAAAAAAATCAGAACTTTGCTATTTGTTTTTGTTTGTGAGAATTGATGAGTATTTAATGCAAAATTGCATGCAAACAAAAGTAGTGAGAAAAATAACGAATTGTTTTTTTCATCTTAACCATGTATTCGGCTAAAAAAATACCTGGCAAAATCGATCGTTTTCGCAATATTTGCAAGCTGGTGGTGGATTTGCCAAAACGGTGGAAAAAGTATTTTTTAAATGTTTTCAAATCAATATTTAGCTTTAAAAAAACGTTTTCGTTCAAATACCAAAAGAAACTTATAGAGGAGTTATTCGAGTTTCTGAAACCCACCTTCCGTTCGCTGTACGATCACTACTCAAAGAGATATCAATGACCAACGCAGGAGCTGAATTTTCGTTCGATTGGCGGGATCTCAGGGACAAGTGATCGTACAAAGAGCGAAAAATACCAACTTAAAGCCAAATAATTAACACCCAAGCATTAATTGAGGCAGAGCATTTTTTTTAGCCCGTGGACGATGTTGAGAGACGAAAAAAAATGAAGCTCTTTTAATCGCTCCATTTTTTATCTTAGCACCGAAGTGACCATAAGAAAACCTGAAAAATTTGCTCACAAATGCTTGTTTGTGAGCACATTTTGCCTTCTCGAAACGCAGCTGCGGCGTGACGTTTCTCGATGATGTTTGGGGCCCCATGACAGACGCGACGCAAACACAGCTGCGGAAGCTCCAGTGCCTACTCTCTCCGCTGAATCCTTTCGCAGGTTCCGCCGTTCCCGAGATACTGCGGAAGTCAAACTCAACGTTTCAACTATCGTTCGATTTTGAAATTTTGACATTGTTTTTCTCAGTGATAACATTTTTCGAGCCACTTCTATTCGGATCTTTCGTGTTCAAAATCGAATCGACTTCGCTTCGGTCGGCGCGGTATGCCATTTTTATTTTTTTTCAAAATTTTTTTTTCCATGGAATTTATTTTTTTCACATGAGCCCTCATTTTTTTTCGAAAAGTTCCGAAAAACCATTCAAAAAGCAGTAGTTGTAATAGGCCGGTTCTAACCCAGGGATCTCAGGGGGGAGCGGGGCGGGGGTCGAGCGCGGGGAAGCCTAGCATGCATGGCGGAGGGGGAGTCGAGCGCGGGGAAGCCGCGGTATGCATGGTGGAGGGGGGGGGGGGTCCTGCATGCGGCAGCCGAGTGCGGGGTTCCGGCGGAGGGAAAGGGGAGGGGTGTTAGAGAGTGGGGAGGCTAGTTTTTGGTGACGATGTCTTCCCGGCGATAGCTGGACCCGCGGGCGAGCGGGGGAAGCCGCTGTCGACTCTGTGGGGGAGGGGGCATCATAGAGTCGCGGGTCCTTGAAAACCCATAAAATCTGATAATTTATTATCAACATTATAGATGTAAGCGGAGTATTTTTGTCTAGACTATTCACAGGAGTTTATATATATAAAAAAAACAACTTCGACAAATGTGTGCATGTTTGTGTGCGTGTGTGTGTGTGTGTATGTGTGTGTGTGTGGGAAACTTCCATTTATGGCTAGGAAAATTTTCGAGAGTGAGATAACGATAGTTCCCATATGAAGGGTTACCCTTCAAAGCCCATAAAATGCTTTATTTATTGCATGCAGCTGCAGCGTTATTTCGAAACAAGTTTCAACCCGTCGAGGTTTCATTCCACAAGATTAAGTCAAGATGTTCACATATGCGAGTATGTACGCAGTGCATCCGGCCAAGCACCCCCTGGACTTGACCAAAAACGAGCTCGAACAGGTTCCAAAGGTCTTGCTCCTAAAGTATTGGGGTAACTTTATTGATTTACTGTGGGATCGTTTGCCGGAGCATCATCGGAACGATAGTGAAGTGATATCGTATCTTCCATGCATGGAGCATTATAATACGCCACAGATGAAGGACCACATTGATGGTCCCCCACCCCAACGTCGGGACTGTGAAAAGTGTTGCGAGGGGGGAAATTCTCTCCGTGCGAGGTTCTTCGAACGTGTTTGAACCTGTTAACCATGCCTATGATTGGATAAGTGGGGAGAAGTTTTTAAAATCTGAGTGGAGGGGTTACGAGGGAGCTTATGATTTCGTGGACCAAGCTCAGACTGCACTATTCCACCACACCATCAACTTCTCCGAGAAGAACTTTGAAAAAGAGTGAAAATGGATCTCTCAAATATCAACAAAGTCAGCCTGATGGCGGAATTCCTCCCAACGAAGAAGCTGTCAGAACTCCACGTCCATTCGGATCATCAAATCACAGACATGAGAGCTGTACAGACCAAGTTTGGAAAACGCTACATCGTGGACGTTGCAAATGAGTTTGCCGTCTTCTTGCCAGCGCGGCTGGTAAAGGCCTTCGATCAAGATCTGAAAATGTTCGAGAGTATGCTGCAACTGGCGCGCAATGGTCAACTCTACATGAAGTACATTGGTGGAAAATACAACAGCGTCGAGTTCCATCGAGTCTGAGTATGGTGGAAAAGAACGCTTGTGAAGGCCCGGTGGAAACAACGAGTTCAACAGCAGCCAGCATCATCACCATCGTAGAGTGCAAGGACCGTTTGCATCACAGTCATCACCATCGTAGAGTTTTCGACGCTCGAGTCTGAGTATGGTGGAAAAGAACGCTCGTGAAGGCCCGGTAGAAACAACGAGTTCAGCGGCAGCTGGCATCGTCACCATCGTAGAGTGCAACGACTGTTTGCATCACAGTCATCATCGTAGAGTCTTCAACGCTTGGTGCTATGTAAAAATGTACGAAAAAAGTTCTTCATCGAATATAATGTAAAAAAAAAATAAAAAAAAATTGTCGTCAAACTGTATTCGCCGCAGATATAGGAAATAAATGGAGAACGATATTTGTTCAAAATGTTTTTATTCATTTAAAAAAAATCCCTCGCTCACACAACGCTTCGTACACAGAGAGCCAGCTTTTCAACGACTTTACATTCGCTTTGGCGCAATTGTATTTTGTATTGAAGGAATGATGCGGACATTTAACGTTTGCGATTTTCGGCAACTTCTGCAGCGATGGACAGTCCAGAGTCTCCAGATCGATGACGTTTGTTGCTGAATCCGTGAATCTCGATAGCCATGAGCACTTCTCGAATCCCTTGGCATAGATCGTAGGAGCTCCTTCCAAGATTCCTCGAATTGTCGTTCTAGCTGCCTCGTATGGTATGCCACTGTGTTCCCATCGTATTCCATGATAATTGCGTTCCAGCCACTTGTTTGTCATTTTGTACTTGGCCGGTAAAGCGTCCCAGGCGAATGGTGCATCGAAGAAGAGGTTCAGCGTTCTTCTCATGGAGTTTGACGATGGACATCTCCTTTAGGACAAATTCGTTGACGGGTCTCTTGAACCCTTGCACGTCGACGATAAGCTCCATGATGACTGATGTGGGCGCGGATCATTGGCATGATTTTATACCAATTTTTTAACCCCACCACTGATTGGATTGTACTCGACAATACGATCATGGAGGATCATGCAGTACGCTGAAGTTTGCGATGGAATATTGTTTTTCAATTCAAACTCAAGGCGCACATCAACAGGACCGGACTTGAGCGAATCGTTTTGTTTTGAGCAGTCAATGACAACGAGGGGGGCTTTTTCTAAAAATTCCATCCTACTCAGCCATGGTTCAGCCTCTTTGTTGTAATAGGTCGGCTGAAAGTTTGCATACATCTCGTAGAGAAGAGCATATTGATTTTTATCAATGTTCAAATTTAAATTTCCATATGGATAACATTGCGAGTTGAGGTATAGCTTGACGTCGCTCAGGTTACAATGATCAAAGTGGCTCGCATTGTGTTGTTTCTTATTTTTCCGATCCGTCTGCAACGCGAGTATGACATATCGTGGCTTCTCCAGCTGATTCGAAGTTTTCACAGACCACACGTGCTTGGAGGTGGCAGGCAGCAATGGATATTCATACAGTTCCCATGTTCGGAAACTCATGGAGATTGGTGCGTCTTTGGCGAGAAACTTTAACAGTTGAATTTTTCGCTGATCCGAGACTGTCACATACGGCACGAGCCATTCTATTTTATGCAATACGAGTTTGTAGTCTTCGGGCGCTGTTTGTACAATGGCATTGTCGTCGGTCTTTGATCTCGTGAGAATCAACTCGTGCTTGGCATTTACGACAATTTTCCGATAATCTTCGGCAAATCCGAGGAGCATGCTGAGCGGAATGCACACATCAAAGTTTCCCGATACATCTACAATCTGCTTGGTCTCTTCGACATCGAGCCATCCAGTGTTCTCGAGCATAGAACTCTTGGCCGGTGAGAGAGATGAATATCCCTTAATTACACTTGTAATGCCGACATTCTTATTACGATCGATTTCTATGGCATTCAGCTCATATCGCACTTCCTCAAACAAATGACAAATGGCATTGTTGACGAGACTTGTAGCAGTGGTTGGCGCCCCATCACGCTTGGATAATTTTCCACATATGTGTAGCGAACTCTTGCTTGGCAGGATAGAGAGGTATTGATGTTGGATGGCAATACGGATTTCATCGCTGTTATTCAAGGTTGAAGATGCATATGGCTGATGAGCGTGAATCTCACAATGGATGATGGATTCATCAAAGACCACAGGCGTTTGAATGTTTACAATTTCTTCTTCCATTTTACGCAACAGATGCACAGAGCACAGACTAAATAATTTTTTACACGCTTTCGCCACGCACTTTGAGACCCAAACTCTTCAAGAGTAGCACGTTTTGAGGTGTTAGCACTTTGGGCGCTGGCCGACGACTGATTGTTTTTATCCATGACCGTTTATTGTTATTGGAAGATCTGTTGAAAACAATGCCCATCACGACTTTATATGCAGGCGTATGGTGATTACTTCACCGCGGAAATTTACCAAATCACCGTCTTGATCCACTATGCGAAGCTGTATCGTGTCAATCGTTCGGCTCGTGATTGGCAGATAAATTACGTGGGAGGGAACTTCAATGATCTTATAGCCCGGTGGCACAGATGGAAAAAATTCGTGAATTGTGTGTACTTTTTGTCCGTTAATATAGGCGCCAGCGGTAATGTTGCACTCAACGCGTAGGGCGTTCACTTTGAGAATGGCTACTGGAAGATCGGATTCGTGTCTTTTATTGGCTTCCAATTTGCGTGCGGTGAAGCCTAGTAGATGACCAATAGAATCTTTTGGCTCAAAATTGACATCACGATCACACTCGATCTCACTGCGTAGCGTGTTATTGTTGGGTTTAATGCTGATGCTGATGTTTTTACGCGCGAGCTCTGCTTGTACAAACGTCTCAATATCCTCTATTTCATAACTGCCCGTAGGTATCGTCAACACCTCATCTCCCACGTAAAGTTTATCGTGGTCAACGTCGATATTGGGAATAGAGTTGAAGGTTAACAATTCCACGAGACCGAGGGTATAATTTTTGTGTGGCGAGAGTTCGATGGGGGGAAAGTACTGCGCCTCGAGTATGGACGATGAGCCAGATATGGTCAATGTTAAACTTTCGTCCATGATGCTGGTAAATTAACAACTGAATTCGCCACGTCATTTCCCTCCTATATATAGTGTATATTTGTCTTTGTGCTGCAGCTGCCGACAAAGAAACTTGAGACACAAATGTCCACATTCAATCGTATCATATTCCTGATATCCCTTATAATTATAATTTACGCTACCGACACCGAAATATCTCATGAGCTCGGATGGTGGTGGAAGATTGCCGAAACTATCAAAGTACATGACTTTCGATCCGGTCTTTTTGTAAGCGACCCAATGCGTGCCAGGACCGACATTTTCATCCAAATTTACAATTGCTGCTTCACATTTGAGAGGTCCGCTCGCAGGCAATGTGTCGCGCATGTAAACTCCGCGAAAATGTGGAATCTTTAGGATTTTTGCATATTTAAGTAGGTCGCGGTCGGTGAGGGGTCGGTGAGGTAGCGTAACTTCTAGTTTTTTGGCTTGATATGAAGGCCCAATCCTTGCTTATATGGTTTCAGATGTAGACCCCGACCTAATGCAATTGCTTCAATTGTCCGATTATGACGCTTACTTTCATCCAATTCACGCTTAGCTGCTTGAGCAGCATTTACAGCTTTAACTATACTAGCCGCACCACCCGACAAAGCACCCGCAGCGCTAAGACCAGCAAAAATGGGCACGAGGAAGGGCAATAAACCACCAATTTTATGGGGTACAGGTAGAACCCGAGGTGTGCGCACTTTACCACCTTGCAACTTTACAGCTGCACGAGCACCCTTTAAAGCTGATTTAATAATCTTATGCGGATCATTACTTTGAATCATTGTCTTCTTTGCAGCGCCAATTATCTTTTTCAAACAAACGCCACCCTTGCGGGCCTTCATTCCCATGCCAAATTTTCTCTTTGTCTTCATAATATTTGCCACACCCCAAGCACTGGCTTTTTCACCGATACTAGCGTCTCTCGCGGTAACACGTTGCCTAGCCTGTTCAGCCAACACTTTATCCGCCAAATGTCTCGCCTCAAGATTATCCGGATTTTTCGAATACGCAATATCGTGTTGTTTGCAAGCTGTATCCAATGGATTAATGCCCGGATCACCACGAGCAAGGCGCTTGGCCAACTTTGTGCCTGGTCCACAATACTGATACCCAGGCAAATGTAGTTCAACGGGGAGTTTGTTGATTAGGCGGTTGACCAAACCTTTACCACTCTTCCTATGCACAATCATGTCTAAAGACAATACGCGACTGACGGATAATCCCTATAAGAAGCCTATTTATATGATTTCGCCGTTAGTCGTGTGTGAGATGACGTCCAGGAAGCAAACTATCGGAGGCGGACTTCCCGTGATAAATTTCGACGAGTTTGTCGAAGACCGTGGAGGGAAAAAGAAACGCCATGGGTATTTATTGCCGGATAGCATACGTGCACTGTTTTGCGGTCCATCGAATTGTGGGAAAACCAACGCTTTGCTCACTCTCATCATCCATCCGAATGGTTTGAGATTTGAGAATATTTACTTGTATTCCAAATCGCTCAAGCAGCCAAAGTATAAGTTGCTCGAACACCTACTCGAACCTGTGAGCGGAGTTGAATATCATCCATTCGAGGCACATGAACAAGTGATAGCGCCACGTGATGCACGATCCAACTCTATATTCATCTTTGATGACATAGCATGCGAAAAACAGGATAATGTTCGGGCCTTCTTTTCCATGGGACGACATGAGATTGTTGACAGTTTTTATCTTTGTCAGACGTACACTCGTATTCCCAAACATCTCGTGAGGGATAATGCAAATTTCGTGGTGCTTTTCAAGCAGGACGATATGAATCTCAAGCACGTCTACAATGACCATGTTAATACGGATATGACTTATACGTGCTTTAAAAACATGTGCGTGAAATGCTGGAATTCTGACAAGTATGCATTTATCACGATTGACAAGGATAGCGATATTAACGGCGGTCGATGTAGACAAGGGTTTGATTATTTTCTCACTATTGATAAATGACTCATCGCTGGTAGTTGAAGAGACAGTATTGCGCATGCCGTGGTAGTGACAACATGAAGAGCGAACAATTGTTGCGTGAAAAGGATGTGTTGCGTGAAATTGCCAAGGCGAGCGATGCAATCAGACGAAAGCATCGAATGATGAAAATTGGGAAAGATAACGATCAGCAGAGAATGCAGGATGTCTTTAAGCCTATAGTGGGGCCATTGGAGAAATTGGTGTCGTATAAAAACGGTGAGGTGGTGGCGGTGAAGGACGAAATTAAGGATGAAAAAGTGGGAGATACTGTTGAAGAAGAAAAAGAAGATGCGTTAAATAGTGTGAAACATCAAAATGCGGCACATGATTCCTTGAAGAGTGAAACACAAGATTCGTTTAAATTGATATATGAGGATGACGATGACTCGCAAAATGTCGATGAGCTGATCAGCGAATATCTCCTGCTATTACAAACAAATAGAAAGGCAACCTTGGATGTATTATATGGTGTACGAAATCTCGCTAACAACAAATTAATGATTGGCAATTCTCCGATAATTTTCGACTTTGAACATATTCGTGTGGGAGATGCGAGTTTGCGAAAACTGTTGGATTAACGGAGCTATTGTTTAAAAAAGTGCCTAATGTTGAAACTCTCACACCGGACGATTTGAAAAACTACGAAAAGATTGTAATCTCGACGAATGCGCACAAAAAATTGTATAAGCCTAGTGAGGCTATACGACGTAACACCAGCCACAAATTTAACACATATATCGCCAATATAGTCGATCATCATGTGGGACAGGGTATGCCAAAGTATAAGCTAGCTAGAAAAAACACCCAATTGGACTATATTTATTGGGACAATCCAAACGAGCTAGTGGATCGTCTTCGCTTACTTCTGGCATCCCAAGCAGCCGGAAATTCATCACATGCGAATGAAATTATATCGATTATTGAGGAATTGCGCGAAGCTGAAATCATTTATTAACTCGACATCGGAGAATTTACGCATTCTCATCATGAGTGCCGATGTGTTTGGACGTCATTCAAGTAGGAGTGTACTCCACAGTAAGCAAGGTCCTCCAGGTCGACCCGGGATTGGCTTTAGAATTACCGCAGATGGTCATTATGACTTGGGGCAGAAACGATTGTGTAACATTGCAAATCCGGAAGGAGAAGATGACGCCATCACTCTAAGTGCGTTACAAAAGAAATCTCGAACTATCATTAAGAACATACGCAAAGAAATGAATGAGAGTAGTCACTTGTTGGTTAATGGACTTGAAGCTACGATACGAGACATTGCGAGGACACTCGAGGCCGATGTCAAAGCTCTACAAGATTTGGTGATTCGTAATTCGAACGTCATTGCTGAATTGGACGCACGACTGAGTGGACTGGAAAATGAACGAAAAAAGGAGCGCTCTCGTGCTGGAGCTACATAAGCCTGCTCGACGAAACTATCCGCGTCGACATGTGGACATCCGTGGCTTGGACGAAACCTGGCAAGCCGACCTCGTCGATATGTCATCATACGCTCGTCAAAACTCCAACCACAAATTTCTCCTCACCGTCATCGATACCTTCTCGAAATTCGCCTGGGCCGTGGCAATGCTGAGTAAGAGTGGTAAAGATGTAGCAGCAGCAATGAAGTCGATCCTCGTTAAGGGACGCATACCGCAGAACTTACACGTTGATCGGGGAAAAGAATTCTACAATTGTGACTTTAAGGCCATCATGAAAAAGTACAATATTCACATGTATTCAACATATAGCAACTTGAAGGCATCCATTTGCGAGCGTTTCAATCGTACATTGAAGAACAAGATGTGGATGCAATTTAGTCTTCGTGGTAATTATAAGTGGATCGATATTCTTGATAATCTAATTGCCGAGTACAACGATTCTGTACACCGTACCATTAAGATGAAGCCGAGAAATGTCAACGCGGAAAATGAGAAGCAATTGCAGCAGATTTTCAATAAGCCTCCAATGAAAAGACAACCAAAATTCGCCGTTGGTGATAAAGTGAGAATCAGCAAATTTAAGACTGTTTTCGAAAAGGGTTACACCCCAAACTGGACAACGGAAATATTTACAATCTATCGTGTGAAAAAAACTCATCCCGTGACGTACCACTTGAAGGACCATAAAGATGAACCGATCGCCGGTGGTTTCTACGAACAAGAGCTTCTCAGGGTCAAGCACCCCGATATCTACCTCATTGAAGCGGTATTGAAGAAGCGCGCTAATCGAATGTTTGTAAAGTGGTTAGGTTTCGACAATAGCCACAATAGTTGGATAAGTAAATCCGATTTGTAGTCGATAATAAAGAAAATGGAAAAATATATATATGTTTTATGACTCTTGACCTGCTGGTCGTCTCCGCATCCCTCCAAGGCCTCCGACCAACTCCACAGCAGGCATCCCGAGCTTGCTTTTTTTTCCTTCTCGCCTTCAGTAATCCCTTTTTTTTTTCGTGGAACGTGGCTACGAGGAGATGGACAAGTAGGGTTATAAACACACCCGAACACACACACACACCCACACATACACACACAAATCACATAGGATTACGAAAAAAGTCCTTTTCTTTATTTACAAAAATAATCATCTCTTTACAAACACTATATTATTTATGAAAAAATTTACATAAAAAAAAAAATGTTTAGATCGGTATTCTATAATGCCCCCATGGTAGGGTTTTGGAGGAGCCGGGTATAATATATCGCTTATCATCATGTGGGCTTAGAGCAATTTTTGTCTCACGGATTGTGTAGACTTTGTGCAATTTCGATCTGATGCATGTTTGCGTACGCATCATTTCAATGTCCTCATTCAAACACCGAACATAGTCTTCGAATTGTATCGTCCTCGTTACAACGCTATTGCGAACACCTTTAACTTTTTTTGTGTCCTTTTTCCCTTCGACCTGTGTCGCGTACATTTTCGAACGAAGTCCGATGAATGCCGTCATAATGGCACCATTACATTCGTCTTTCATAAGACCGGGTACCTTTTTGTTCACTAGCGGCATACCATACTTATTGTCCGCACCGTAATCGCTCGTATCGAATTTTGCAATGTCACGCTTCATGTCGGCATATACATCATCGCTCTCAATGTCATAGATGAGACTGTCCGTATCGGTATACATGATTTCACACTTATTTCCATACAGAGGTGCCATATACTCATGATGAAATCCATACAAGCACGTTTTGGATATGTCGAGTATGCACATACCCACATATATCGGCTTGTTGAATTTCACCTCGAGTTTATGCAATTCCACAGCGATAAGATTTTCGGAAAAGACGCTTCGACTGTGGAAGTTTGGCTTCGCAATCATTGCCTCTGCGCCAAACCTGCCCTCCCATTTTGTCAAAAGTTTTACATCCACATGATTGCGCACATTCTCCATCGTTTTGCCAAACACCGCGTTATTCATCAATTTGAATAAGTTTTTCTCAAAATCATTTTCGGCTACTGTCCGAAACTGAGTATTTAGCTCGATATATGAACGTAGCCATGTTTATTGAGTAAATTGTAAAACTTTATGGATTTTCGTAAGGCGAAGCCCATGCCGTAAACACTGTTGTAAATTTCGATAATGTATGACATAGCGTATCTTATCATAAACGGTTGCGAGCAGCTTCTCCTGCCGCTTACCCGGTGGTTTTTCGTGTGTTGGACAAAACGGCAAATCTTTGTGCGCATCATGTAGAGTTTGTGGATATTCTAAGTCAACCTCAAGGATGTAGCCTGTAGATGAATCTAGCGGAATGCATGATGGATCAAACTGGGAGACGTCGTCGACCCATCGAAAATTTGCATGTGGCAAAGGTTGGCACATTGCCCAGCCATATAAATTGTTGACATCAAAATACATCAAGTATGATGATGCTTTCGATGGATCAAACGACTCCATGTATTTATTATTAGCACGGGCATACCTGTTTGAGCATTGGCTAAGACCACCGCGTATACCCCGTTCAACAAATAAAACCATATCGATGTCCGTGAGTAATTCGAATTTAACGTTCGTATGCTTTAACATTGCATCCCAGGTGTATCCGGGCAATGTGTAATAATACGCGGGATCCAGCCCATAACTCTCAATACATGTGTCCCGAAAGTTTTCAAAAATATCTCCCAATAATAAGACATCAGTCTTCAAGTACAAATCGCTGTATTCACCGAGCGTTCGAATGGCAAATCGCTCCCAAACGTTCTGAGCATGTGCGTACTCGCTCTCGGAAATCGTGTCATCTGTCAGGGAACTATAAAATGCGTCACGTGGCGGTAAGCAAGTGTCTTCCAACTTATTCACATTATCTATATGTTCGTATGGGAAAACCCCTTTTCGCGTCAACAAGTTGAAGTCGTCTCTCGATATGTCTGTGAATTGCCTTCGCAAGATTTTGAATTTGTCCTCGGTCAAAAATGATGCTAACTTGTCAAGACTCGTGTTGAGAAATTTGTACGAATCAATGAAGCGTAATTGAATGTTGTGCTTTGAATCATCTACAATTTGAATGTGTTTGGTGAATGAGATGTACTTCTCTTTCGTTATCGGGAGCACATCAATTTTCCCTTCGAACGCTGTGGCTACTTCCTTGATTATAAAATGTGCATCATAACCTGATAAATTGTGGAAAACCACTGGAATGAAAAATGACTGCTTGTAATTCAAGTTGCAATTAGAATGGGCAGGGCCTCTATAGCGCCCGGTCAGGTGGCAATGATCTCGAACGCGTATATCACCTTGTGCAAATGCTTTCTTACATATATGACGTTGAGTAGCGTTTCGAAAACTTGTCCATTCGCCCGGTGTTAGATGGACCATTGGCACATTGTCACAAAAAATTTCTTTTATGCGCAGTGCAAGATTTTTAAGCTCTTCAACGAACCACTTTATGGGATCGGTACTGCGACTTGAGTGATACGAAGAAAGCGATTCGTCGTATGAACAGCATACATAGTACCCAATACTAAATACTTCGTGCCGTTGATGATACGTTGTCGCGGTCTCCTCCCTAGTCCTCGCTAAGACGCACTCCAAATCAGCGTACACGATAAATGGATGTCGCTCTTTCCGGTTGAAGTTCGTGAATTGGAGCCATTTGTTCGCTTCGTTTGGGAGTCGGATGGCACAATCATTGATCGCTCCACAATCAATCTCGTGCGATTTCAATGTATCCTCTGATGAGAAGTAATGCAAACACCTGCAAAAAAAGAATGAGGATTTTTTTTCAATTTATTTGTCCGAGCGTCTATACATATTAGATATATTAACTTGCTACATACCGATCGCATATATATTTTTTATGACTATTTCTGCTCAGTTGTCCGCTGACGAGCCTCGACAGGTTCTTGATGCATGCGAAATGTCCCACATTGTTATCCTCAGTATCGTGAATATATAGCAAATTTATATGTCTTTCCTTCTTCTGCCGAGTCACACGGATTGGAACAATGTCTTTTTTTATGGTGGTAGTATGTACATTGGTCGAAAGATTGTTTTGAAGTTCAAATTTCTTGATTTGGTTCATCGTCATTGGGAATTCAATGTCTCGTAGATTTAACACTGTTGAATAATGTGGGTATGATATTGGGCGGTCACTGTGTCGTTCGGCCGGATATAAAGCTGCGACCACGGACCATGCAAAACACGCATTGTCATTGGACTTTATATTGACAACTGCACGTTTCGTTATTACTTCCCGTGGTAATTTCAAGTTGCAACCAGCGCACATTGGATTAAACTTGTTTACATTTATTGTAAGATTGAGTATTTTCCGGAGCGTCCAACCACTTTCACGGTCTTGAAACTCATCGAGCATGGTTAAAGTAGGCTCCATAACACATTGCTCATACCACTCATTTAAGTCAGTTGTGTTGAATAGTTCACTATTTCGCGTGTTGATACTTTTATTGTCATGTTTGTCACCACTCACAAATTCACCATTCAAGATAGTATTAACTTTGACACTATTGTGCATGTAGATAGAGTTTTGCACATGTTGGAGCACTATGTCGCAAGCATCTTGGAGAAATTGTCGCGGCTCGATATGGTTGCGATTGATTATGGCGCCGGTCAATATCCGACTGTCGAATGATGTATCAATCTGTCGCCAAATCAATCCATGCTCACTGTGCCCTGCACCCGTGTGTATAAAGCGACTGCGCACAGAATTTTTCAATCCTTCCAGCCGCGCTATTTGGGCTATCAATGACTGTTGATGGCCAATTAACCGTCGCGGGCGCTTAATTCGGCTTTGTGTTTCCAATTCATCGATGAACTCGACGCACCGTTGCTCCCACGTAGCAAAATCTTCGAATGAACTTAGCAGCGTGGCTTGGTCATGCAAGATTTGTTCAATGCTGTTCTCCATAGTAATGCATGGGAAAGAATTCGAAGATGTTAACTGACTGACTGCTTGGTTCAAAGTGCAACCAGCTTCGAACGCAGCAGATCATTAAAAATGGCTCTTCGTTGGGGAAAAATATTTTTCGGGCTATCCCTATATGTCTTGGGAAAAAAAACGAGTGTTTTCCGAGCTCGTTTCTGGTCAAGTCCAGGGGGTGCTTGGTCGGATGCACTGCATACATACTCACACATCTGAATATCTCGACGTTATATTTCGAAATGAAACCTCGACGGGTTGAAACTTGTTGTGGAATAACGCTGCAGCTACATGCAATAAATAAAGCATTTTATGGGCTTTGAAGGGTAACCCTTCATATGGGAACTATCGTTATCTCACTCTCGAAAATTTTCCTAGCCATAAATGGAAGTTTCCCACACACACACACACACACACACACACACACACACAAACATGCACACATTTGTCGAAGTTGTTTTTTTATATATATAAACTCCTGTGAATAGTCTAGACAAAAATGCTCCGCTTACATCTATAATGTTGATAATAAATTATCAGATTTTATGGGTTTTCAAGGACCCGCGACTCTATGATGCCCCCTCCCCCACAGAGCCGACAGCGGCTTCCCCCGCTCGCCCGCGGGTCCAGCTATCGCCGGGAAGACATCGTCACCAAAAACTAGCCTCCCCACTCTCTAACACCCCTCCCCTTTCCCTCCGCCGGAACCCCGCACTCGGCTGCCGCATGCAGGACCCCCCCCCCCCTCCACCATGCATACCGCGGCTTCCCCGCGCTCGACTCCCCCTCCCCCATGCATGCTAGGCTTCCCCGCGCTCGACCCCCGCCCCGCTCCCCCCTGAGATCCCTGGGTTAGAACCGGCCTATTACAACTACTAAAAGCGCACCTCAACTGATTCGAAATGGCCACCCAAATGGATTTAAAAATAGGTGGCCATCTCCAAATTGTCATATATACATTTAAATTGGATAAAAAAATTGTAAGTTACAAATTACTGGAAAGAGCGCTAATCAATTATGGGTTAGGTTGGCGCCCGTCAAAAAGGAAAATGTCGTTCCTCGTGGGTAATTTTTCTTTGAAAGAAAAGGGGGTGGCCTAGTGATTTGATTAGGTTGTTTGAGATTTGGAAGATTCGGATATAGGTCGCTTGCTGTGGTTGGATCGCGCGACTATCTGCGGAGTCCTCTGACTCTGCCGATAAGCTTGTCGCGGGCTCGCTGGCAAGAAGGCTCATTTCCACGTCAGTTGTCCCTTTCTTGGGTCGTTTGGCCAGGTGCATCAGCGGGTTGGTGACTGAGTCCCATAATGCGCCGATGAGGGATATTGACTATCCGTACACGGTATGCGGGCTGTAGGCGTGGATTACTGTGTCCACGAGAAGCTTAAGGGGTTACCCCCACTTGCGATTTTGAAAAAATCGATTTTTTTAAATGCATTTTTTTGAAGTATAAGTATCTGACAATATGTCCTGAAAATTTCAAGTCGATCCGAACAAAATTGACTGAGATATGAGCGTTAAAAGAGAAGAATCCGCGTTGAAAAAGAAACTTTAAACGCGTTTTTCTCAAAATGGCATTTCTGAAGTCGGTGACCAAGATTACTCGAACACTAATGAACCGATTTCTTGAAATTTTGCAGGCTTATTAAATACATAAAAATGTAGTCTTTAGTCGTTCGATTTTTTTTTCTAAAAAAAATGGCCATTTTATAGCCAAAAAACGGCGGTTTTTTTCGTTAAAATCGAACCATTAACTTTGACTGTCCACCGCAAGCCGTGTATATAAAAAATATTATTTCATTGACGGCCATTTTCTACTAAACAATGTAATATTTTTCAATAAAAAAATACTAAAAGTTCTTAAAGATGTGTTCTTTAAGATGGGATATTGATCGATTAAAAAAGTTTTGTAGTTTTCTTTTAAAAATTCATGAAAAAGGCCTTTTTTTGCGCTACAAGTGGGGGTAACGCCTTAATGGCTCGTGCGATCAGTAATATGCCGATTACATCGGCACTTGCTGTCCCAAATTGGATCATTTTTCCCCAGGTACGATTTCAGATGAATTCTGCTCGATACTGCATACTGTGATTGTCCAAGCGATTCAGCAACTGCATCCCCTTATTCGTTGTGTCATGCCCGCTCATTCCACGTGCTATATTATTCAGGACAGCGGGTTGTTCGATCGGGAACATTATGCGTTCCCGGAGGCTTTCGATGTCTTGTTTCGTGTCGATTAGGATTAGTATATTTCCAGGTAGCCTTCGTCATTGGCTTCATGCTCGTAGGTGGCACAGCTTCCACCGGTATGCGCATGAACTTGTACCACGTGTCCCGAAGTGGTAGTATGGAGGAAGGAGGGTATTGCATGTGAGTTCGGTTCCTTTTTTCAATAATATGCGAGTTCTATTTGTTAAGAAGTAGGTTTCATTGCCACGAATGACAGGTAGTTGATTATAATAATATTTTAACCTGATTAAATTTACCGTTATAAGGACATACTTAATTATGTGTACCACTTCACCAGTTAGGACTGCCATATGGCCAGGGCCCTTCATTAAATTGTATGCAAATTCGTCTGGCGCTTCTGTCGCTAAGGTTAAGCTATTTTGCAATATTTGGCGTTCTCTGTCGCGTTGTTGTGTGAGCATATTTTCATACAGCGATTTCATTTGTTGGCGTATGTGCCGTTCAACATCGTCACCGCAAAATCAAGGGAGTTGGGGAAAAGGACCGAGAGAGTCACAAAACTTCGGTCTTCCTATCCCGACAATTTGTAAAGGGCGACAGCCGAAAATCGGCTTGTCGGGACGAGAAAAGGGAACGCAGTGTCCGGATAAACTGCAGCCTCATGGATAAGGTAGAGGGGGTCGGTCACGTGTCAATCACGCGCGGCACGATAGATCCCGGAAAATAACCCTTTAACAAAATTTATTTTCACTGCTCTTTCGCAACAATTTAATACCGGGAAAAAGAACCCGAGCGATAACAAATTGAAAGGCCCTCGTAAGATGCCACGAGACGGTCAATCGCGAACACACTCACACACAATCCTGACCGGGACTTACACACGCAAACAATATTAACCCGAGCTTGTCGTGGGCCGCCTCCTTCTCTCCCCTACTGGCCTCTTTTTAACCACAAAAATAACCGAGCTCCCGCTAGTCGGTTACCCGGCCGAGCGATACCCAAAATTTTATCTCGAAAGGAATCCCCGATCGCTACTTACCACGAACGCCGACCTCCAGCAACCTCTCCCCCGTGACAGAGGCGGGAAAACGCCTGTGTCAGGAATAGGGACACCCGATAAATGACGCGAGAATGACGGGGTGCCGCACGGGTTCGAGCCCACGTCCCGCTGGTAAACGGAAGGTTGACCCTCCGTGGGGAGCTCCTCGACTTCGGAAAAATCATCCACCCTTTTCCGCCGTTCAGGCTCCGCCACAGACACTTCACGGCTCTTAACCCGCACATTCATGCGCTCACGCAAACGATTACACGCGAAACCGGATTTCGGACCAAGGTCCGACGCGAAATAATAGAGAGCCTCCCGCGCGCGACCACGATACGGTATTCCTCAATGGTACACGCTAGCAATGGAACACGGACTAAGAAAAACGACTCGCAAATGCGCGAGATCGTGAGCCGACCATACAATCGGAAATTACCCGGATTGTTGCCGACGGCATTGCCAAGCTCACCGGCTGCGTAATTCGGCCGCTTCCCATTGTCTTGGCCCACGTCCGTCAGGCTTGACCCCTCGCAGGAAGCTAACGCAAAAGCCGGCCGACGTGCGAGAAGCGTACCCCCCAGATTTTCTTTAGTTTCTGTTCTTATGATTACACCAGAGAGAACAGGCCCGTGTCGAATAATTTTAGGGAGTGTGCTTATCGATCGAGCGCGGATTTCGAATCCTGAACCTCCGTAACGGAAAATGAAAAGTCCGCTCTTCCCGCGGGTCGTATTTCATGTCTCAGCGGAGCCTCCTCCTTTCCTGGATGATGTTTCGTAACGGTCGACCTTGGTGACGACGGGGACAAGGACCGCGACCGACGCCAGACTTATTATCGGCCGAAGGGGACAAATTCAGCCCCTGTTCAGAAGAAACGGAAGAAGTGAAGGGGCGGTGGGGGGGGGGTGTGAATCACGGTCCTGGGTAGGAAATTTTCGTGGGAATGTACGTCTTCCCGATCTTTGGCCTTGGAAGAATGTTTGGCCTCGCCTTCTTTCCCTCTCGCTCTTCCTGGCCGTTGGGACTTTGGCTCGTGTAAGCCAGACGTTGAAGTAGCGAAAATAAAGAATATTAAAGTACGAAATATTAAAGTAAAATCCTAACGTCGCGTAAAGAACCCTACGGAATCATGTCGTGATCGCGATGGCGGCCCCGAGCCGGGGGACGGTTTTGCTGTAGCCGCCACCATGCTAGGTGGGCCAGCGGAGTACCAAAAAAAAAACAAGTTACAAGTGCGCGTTTATACGTCTATATAAACTTAGAGTTTACGTAGTCAAGGTTCGTAACCGGGAATCTTCCTTGGATTGTAAAAGAGATGCTTCGAGTTTTCGCAAACATAAACAATTTAGGATTTTTTTTGCTGAAGATATTATAACCGCAAATCTGGTCGGGTTCTTTGGGAGCTAGCGCAATTGTAATATCGTCCGATGTTACGGAGTAGACCGTATTCGGATTTTCGTATTTGACCATGCGAATCTTTACAGACAGTCCCTCGTAAGGGATGCCGTATTTACTGAGACTGCAATTTTCTCGAGGCCTCGGTTCCCAAAATGTATATCCGCCATCGGGGTCGATGCACGAACTTGAGAGCATGGGACATACTGTTCCTGAACGTAGATGGATTTGAATCGAATTTAAAGTGATTTGCGCGGTGTAGCTCCTTAAGAATATTTGCGCTATTCCTTGGACTACAACATTGTCCCAGGTATCATACGGGTCTGAATACGAAGCGCCATGACACTCTCCATTGTCTTTTACATGACCGGCGAGGGTAATGCTGCGCATGGTCGTTTGGTTATCTTTTAATCCGTCAATTATAGTATAGCCAACCCGTGTGTCTACTAGTTATTTGAAGTTATTTGAAGATACTCTTTTTGTCCATTGCTGGCGATGGACACATGCGAGGATATTCCACAATAGTATATTGTTCTGAATATTCCGACTTTACATTCTTTCACTATTGTTTCCGAATAATCGTTCAGTTGAAGTAATTAGATGTATTGATTTTGCCGTAAATGTTTCGGGAGCAGATTTCTCGCATGGTCCAATATCCAACAGTGATAATATCTGTAGTAATATTTTATGTGCTCGATCCGCAGTCGCATCCAACCAAACCACTGGTAGGATTGATTAAACATGGGATCCATATTAAATGGATTATGATAATCTGTAAATAACGTAATGATTAGGTTAGTTGATTAATTAATAAGATTAGAAGTTCGAATTGTTGACCATGCTTGGTTTGGCTTTTCTGCTGGGCTTGCTTTCGAAGTAAGCCGACTTTAATAGGCGAATAACGCAATCTATTCTCATGAACGATGCGTGTTTTGTTGTTATACTGAATCTTTATATTGCCTTCGTCCTATTTCTCTAGGACCTTATGCGGTCCGGAATAACGGTCTCCCAGTTCCGTGGCTTGGGACCCTTTCGGAGGTAAACAAAACCTCCTACCTTGAAACTCTTTGAATTAGTGTTCTTATCGTAATATTTCTTTGAACGATGTTTTGAGGAAACTAGATTTTCATAGGCGAGGTTTCTGATTCCGTTTATTATCGTGATTAATTCAATTAATTACCTGCGATAAGTGGGTAGATGATCCGATTCTCGGAGTGGTTCGCTTGACGGGACTCTCGCTGATTTCTTCATGTCTCGCTAGTACTTTCTCGCTAGTACTTTTATGTACACTTGTGTTATACGAGAGCGTTGCCAGTTCTAACCATTGATTGAGTACACAGTACTTTCATGACTCGCTAGTACTTTCATAAACACTTCTGTTATACGAGAGCGTTGCCAGTTCTAACCATTGATCTTATTCGTTGTCTTTATCCTATAGCTTCAAAAACTCGGCCAGTACATGATGAGATCTCTCGAGGGATCCATTGGATTGAGGATGAAACGCGGTTGTTGGACATTGCTTAATACGAAATCGTTTTGCTATCCGTTTCATGAGACCGCTAAAAAAATTACTTCATTGATCTGTTAATAGCGTCTTGGGTGCACCAAAGATGCAGATAAATCTCTTTATAAATGCGTCGGCGACCGATGTCGCTAATGCATTTCGGAGTGGAATTGTAACGCAATATTTCGAGAGGTGATCTTGAATAGTGAGAATGTACTCGTTCTGATTGGAAGTGTGTTGCACTTCCAATCAATGGACATAGTAGGTCCAAGACCTACCATGTCCATTGATATATTTTCAAAGACTGTGCCCGGAGTGTCTGGTATAATCATCGGTTGGTTTGTTTTGACTGTGACTAATTTTTTCAAGTGGCATTCTAAGTATTGTTGAACTCTTCTTTGGACGTCTGATTTCAAGTCTTCCCAAAAATATTCGCGTTTAATTCTGTTGTACTTTTTCGAGACACCCTTGTGTCCTCCGATTGGTGACTTGTACAGTTCGTAAAAAATGGAATTTCGTTTTTCCATTGGCATGTAGCGTAGAGTTCCTAAGCAGATTATTATTTCCGTTTTACTGTTTTTGAAGGTTCCTTTTATGATGCGCATACCGTTGGCCCAGACTAGGGGCTCGACGCGTTGACAGTGGCAAATACTAATTGACTCGAGTTTGAGGGTTTCGCAAATTTCACCTAGTTCTTTACGCTTTTCTTAATGTTTTCTGATATCAAGGATAATGATTCGGAATTCTCGCCTCTGATGACTAATGCAATATGATATTTTTACCAACCTTTTTTCTGTAAGCTTGACCAACTGTCAAATTCTTCTAGAGGGGAAGTTTGTTTGCTTCCAATAACTTTTGTCCTCCGGGGTGACAAGGTTTGCCAATTGAGTCGACAAAATACACCAAGTTATAATTTCGGAAATGGAACGATTCTTTGGTCTTTATGCAATTGGCAATCTTTAATCCCTTCGGGAGTAGGCACTACATCAGCCCCTGCCGGTGGATCATCGCCGAGTTTTTCTTTGGCCCGTTGCTTTGTTTTTTTTTCTGAATTTAGAGGATGCTGATTTAGAATTACCATTGCCTCTTTTTCGTACGTGTCGTACCGAATGGGTGCCCTGCGTGGTGAGCACGGCGTATATGATATTGGTTTATCTTTTCCGATTTCGCCTTGTGATAAGCCTCCGCCTAAGGCATAGCCATCTATTGTTATAAGCCTCCGCCTAAGGCATATCGTCAGTTGTTATTATGGATGGTTTTTCGAAATCAGGATACTGCAAGATAGGAGCTTCACAGACCTTATTTTTGAGAATTTCATAAGCTTTTTGTGTTTCTTCCGTCCATTCAAAATCGACCTTGTCATCTGAGAGTCGAGTTAGCGAATTCCGCGATTTTTAAGAAGTCTTTGATGAACCGACGGTAATATCTTGTTAGGCCTCGGAACTGTCAAATGTTTTTAACAATTTTAGGGATTGGAAACTCTTTTACTGCAGATAGTTTGTTAGAATCTGGTCTCAATCCGTCTTATTCAATTATATGCCCGAGGTAATTGACTTCCGGTGTGAGAAATTCGGATTTATCCGGTTGCAACTGGAGATTAGTTTTACGCAATCGTCCCATCAGTTGCTGGATTTTTCACTGTACTCCTTTAAATCCTTGGCGTAAATTACCATGTCGTCGAGGTAGGGGGGCGTACACACATTACGTAACGCAACATTTCCCAATTTTGCCCCCCCCCCCCCTCCCCCACGTAACGGGACCGTAACGCTTGGCCAGGACCCCCCTCCCCCTATTTTGTTACGTAACGGCTGCTTTGTCGTCAATAATTGCAATTTTTTCATAGACATAACTAATTATGAAAGGATCGGGTTTATACTCATTTGATGAAGTATATATTCATCTAGTTGTATACCAATTTTTATGACAAAATCTTGAAAATTAACTGAGATATATGCCTTAATTGCACGACGAAAAAAAACGTCTCTTCATTGTCCCATCGATATCTTTATAAAAGGTTATCTGTAAATTGAAAGCCAATAATTTATCGATATCTACACAAACGTAGCTATCGTTATGGGTAGCCGTTTTGTTATTTTGGTTTTTTTTTACAAAATGCCGACGGTTTGCACATTTTTGTTCTATTTTCAAGGCCCTTTTTCTGTACTTAAGCAGTCTTTAAAAATAGTAATTATCAAATGTTGAAAACGCGGATACGTACAACCTTAATCACTGCGATCACAAAAATATTATTTGAAAATTGAAAATCGGTTGATAAATTTTTAAGTATTCGCTCGCTTTAAGTATTCGAAAATAACGCGTTCAAAGTTTTCGTTCCGTGTTTCTTGATATGAAGTTATGTTTTTTTCTAG
Source organism: Ophion ellenae (assembly GCA_963210295.1). Taxonomy (NCBI): domain Eukaryota; kingdom Metazoa; phylum Arthropoda; class Insecta; order Hymenoptera; family Ichneumonidae; genus Ophion; species Ophion ellenae. Next base: position 7,517,115 of record OY723392.1, read on the forward strand.
AATATTGATACTCACATTAAAGTATCTAGTCGCGGGCCATATGACGGTTCTTCATCTTCATGATAGTTCACAAAATAATAAGAGCCTGTACTTTATCTATTGTAAATTATGCCATACCCCTAGGGACTGAGGGCACTAAACGGTCGCGCTATCTGTTCTCACTAAAGTGACTATAACTCCGTCAATTTTCGGACTTGTGATAAAAAATGTTGCCAACATGTTTTTTAATACATGCACTTTCGAGAATCATACAAAAAAAAATCCTTCAAATTTTGCTTGGGTGATGTGGGAAAGCTACTGTGCAAGTTTTAGCAGAGTGACTTCCCACCTTAACTGACATTGCGTGTAGAAAGCTGTGATCTGTCCACGGTAAAATTGCACGCGAGGTTTAAATTAAAAACTTGAACATGCAGAAATTTTGATATTTCTGGCAGTTTTGAAATCGTGACGTAACGCAAACCTTGACCCCCCACGTACGTAGACCATAACGCCTGGCGAACTCCCCCCCCCCCCCCCCCCCATTGCGTTACGTAATTTGCGGACGGCCCCTAGACGAAGAGGGATACTCCTTGGAGTCCACTCAATTCGTGATGCATCAAGCGCTGAAAAGTCGCCGGGGCATTTTCAACCCCAAAAGGCATTTTTGAAAATTCGTAATGCCCACACAGAGTAGAGACAGCGGTTTTTGGTTTATCTTCCGGATTCATTTCGATCTTATGGAACCCGGTTGCTAAATCGAACACGGAGAATTAATTCGCGTCATCTAGTTGATCTAGGACGTCAGTGATATTAAACAACGGATAATAATCACCGATTGTCTTTGGGGCCATTCATAAAACACGTGACGCAAATTTTATCAATATTCGGCCCCCCTTCCCCCCACTGTGACATTTTGTGACGAGTGCCGGTGCCCCGCCCCCCCTTCTGATCTCGTTTTTTTTTCAAAAAGTAGAAGCAAGTCAAATACTACAACCATTTTAATAAATTATTTTATAACGAACAATTTATATTGTTTACTTTAGGTAAATATATATGTAATATATAAGAACGTACAATTCATACGTGGGGTCGTCCCATAAGGCCTTAGGCCACTCTAGAGGCCGAAAAAATAGGCTTTTTGGGGATTTTTTTGTCAGAAAACCTCCAAAATAAATCAAGATTAAAAAACAGGGTGTTTATCATACATATCAGTGACTGTATACAATAATTTTTTGAAGCGATTGTTTTCAAAATGGCGGCTGTGCATCGTTTATCTCAAAACTGCATTTTTCAAGTTGGCCGGAAACATAACTCAGACAATTTTCAACCGATTCACTTGAAATGTTGAATATATCTTGAAAAATACATTGTTTATGGAAGTACGTAGGATTTTTTTATATTGCATAATTCATTTGTTATTAACAACCGACAGAGATGGGCGCACGGTCGGTGTGCGGGCTCGGCGGTCACTGAAGCTAAGCAGCATTAGAGGCTGCCAATACTTGGAGCGGTGACCGCTTGCCCGTGCACTGGTTTGCGCGTCAAACTCTGAGTGGGAGGCAGTTTGTCTGAGTTTCTGATGGTAATACAACTGAAACTCAGCCAAATATAGCCGCCTGTATCGGCCCAGGTTTTCTGCAGTTTCCCTGGGCCGTCGTGCAAATGCGATACAGTAGGGCATTAGGAAACAGTGGCTGCGGTCAACACTGGGGGGAACTCTGGAAGGAATGGAAGGAATAAAGGAGAGGATGGGAAAAGGGGAAGGACCCCGTACCTCTGAGGAAAACATATATATAATGTAAAAAAAATATTCTTAAGAAAAATAATAATAATATTCATTTGTTATTAACAATTATCTGACGATTTTTTCGGCAAATTTTTGGAAAGAGAAAAATTTCGTCATTTGATTGTTAATAACAAATTAACTAAGCAATATGAAAAAAAATCCTACGTACTTCCATAAACAATGCATTTTTCAAGATATATTCAACATTTCAGTTATGTTTCCGGCCAACGTAAAAAATGCAGTTTCGAGATAAACGTTACACAGCCGCCATTTTGGATTTAATCGCTTCAAAAAAATTATTGTACACAGTCACCGATATGTATGATAAACACCCTTTTCGTAATCTCGATTTATTTTGTAGTTTTTCTGGAAAAAAATCTTCAAAAAGCCTATTTTTTCGGCCTCTAGAGTGGCTTAACCCCTTAATCGCGTAAGGCTCAAATAGGGGTGGCGGGGTTTGGATAACATCACGATTGATCACGCTAGGGGCGGGGAGGGGGGGGGGGTGTTGTGACATATCACGTGAATTTTTTTGTGTAATTGCGCGGACAATGCTATGTAAATATACTGATAATATACTCAGTACAGTCGTACTGTTTATTGAAATCAGAAAAAAATAGAAGGCTTGTTTTTTGACAGGCGATTATGTAGGTGCCGGTTGTAGGGCGATTATGGTGGTGCTAAATCGAAGTTTGCCTAAAAATTGGGGCGTAGGGGTTTTGTAGGCGATGAAGGGGGATGGGGGTGGATTGATACCAAACTAAAACCCTAGGAGCTCGGCGCCGTCAGACAAAAAAATGTTCATACAGTCGAAACTTTTCCGGCCAAAGATAAAAATATTTTCATCTTTAACGGATTCAATTAAGCAAAACATGGCAAAATTCGAGGGTTATTTATATGAACGAAAATGTAGAGAATATCCATTCCTACATTTCGTACACTCAAACGGCACCGGTAAAATTAACCGTTTTTGAGTAATCACGAAAACAAAACTTTCAGAGTATTTTTCAGAGAAAATTTCAGAGTATAGAGTCATTCGTTGTGGGGGGAGGAACTTTTGAAGTTAAGAGATGATTTTATACCCAATCGATGCGTATTTTTGAGAGCCACAACTTTTTCATTTGAATGGAGTTCGAAACAAATTTCCCGAACAGTTATTTTCGAAATACTGATTTTTGGTACGTTCCTCCACTTTTAGAAATCGAAAATGAAGAGAGACGAGTTTGGCGCTGTGGACAAAAATGTAGCGGAAGGTTCAAGCTACAAATCAATTCACGGCGGTGAATTCATACGGTCAATAGTTTTCCCAGAATTTCATTTCGAATTTTCAACCCTCGAGAGGCGTTGGAAAAAGCAAGATTCAAGGGTGATCCATATTAACGAAAACATAATAAAGATTATTTTCTACGTTTCATACATTTAAACTATACTTGAAAATTCGATTCCTCTTTAGTTATACGATAAACGAATTTAAAAAAAGATTTCAACAATTTTTTTAGGGGTTAAGATATTATCGGAGAGCGATGATGAATACTCGATCGACGCGTCTTTTCAAGGGCTACAACATTTACATTTAACCAGAAATTGTACGATTTTTTCCCAAAGAGTTATTGAATTAAAACTGATCTTTCCAAATTTCAGCCCACTTTTTCACCCCCAAAATGAGCTTCCCTGACTTTGGCGCTGTGGACAAAAATAAAGGCCGGATTTTTCTGAACATTTTGTCTCTCGGCGCCGACCTCGTAGGGGTTGTAGTTTGGCATTGATCAACTCTCATCCCCCTTCAACCCCTAAAAAAAACTTTACACCCTGATTTTTGGGCAAACTTGGATTTAGCACCCGCGGCACCTACAGAATGATCTGTTAAAAAACTGGCCGTCTTCTAATTTTTTTCGATTACGGGGTTTTTCGGCGATAGCACGACTGTACTATTATTTCGTGTTTCACAATACGATACCGCACTCTGTGATACTTTTGTCTGACATTTATTATAAAAAAATACACGTGTTGTTGGGGCGGGGGGGGGGGGGGGGGGGTTAGCCGAGAACCTCGCCACATATCTCCATGGGGGAGAGGGGCTCCAAAAGTGGCCTAAAAACCTCACGTGATTAATACCCACCCGTAGTGAGAAATATATTCTTTATGTTATGTAACATCAATAATAAATAATTTGATAATCATTTATGACGATGCACCTAAAATGCAATGTGTTCCCAAGGATGCTTCAGGTGAGTCTCAATCGATATCAGAGGAGTTATGACTTCCTCGTAGTCGAAACTTTGGGTAGGCAGTACAGAAAATTTTCAGTGTCTCAGTATCATCCGTTTCCAGATTTAATATGCTTATAGCGTCTCGTGACTTTTGCTCGACCCCCCGTCACAAAGTGTGACGATTTGCCTAACCCCCCGACCCCCCTCATTGCGTCACGTCTTTTATGAATGGCCCCTTTTCATGAAAAGCTCGAAAGCCTATTACCATTTGCCAATGTTTATTGCCGTTGGAATCGGCTTTTTTTGCACTATTCAAACAGGACTTTCGTTTGGGGATTGAGAGTGATATATAATCCTCGACTCCAGTAACTCGTCGACCTGACGCTGGACTTCACCGTTAAGGGCTTGAGAAAACTTATACTGTCTTGTATTGATCAGCATCACCTTTTGTGGAACCTATCTGGGTATGTTTGAGTAATTATTTCTACGTGCTATTGCTCGTTCTTGGCTAGAAGATCGAGTCGTAGAGACCTTTGACTGCCTCAAAGCGTTCTGAATAATTTTTAATTTTTCGCGATGTTGGGTCAGAGCTAGAGATGGAGTTTACGTTTTGAAATTGATTTAATTGTTGGTTTTTATTGATTCTTGATTTTGAGTTGTTTGCGTACCTTAATTTTTCATTTGATTTTACTTTTGCAGCTTTTTTTTTATTTCATCTTGGCCTTCTTGTTTCTTGGCCTTCGGTTTGATTATTCTTTTTATTTGTTGTTTTTCGTGCCCGTTTTTTCCTCGCTACAGGAATTTTTATTTAGTTGTCCTTGGTCGTCGCTTTCTTTGTAGCGATGCCAGGTTTTTGTTTCGACATTTTTCGTCGACATTTTTTATTGGCCTCTGGTGGGCTCTGGGTTTGCGCGATTGTCTTGCAATCAATGCTTGAAATAGAAGGAACACGAGGGACCGAATTGGAACTGAAGATGGTCATGAAATCTGGGTTTGTTATATTTCCTGCTAAGTCTTCGAACGTGTCGAATTCTTGCAATTTTACGACTGGCACGATCAGTCTTATGGCATCATTTGTGGTATTGTGAACCTTGGAATGAGCCTTCCCGTGGATGTTTGTTACCACGCAATCGCCGAGATATACACCTTCACATGATTTTAAAGGTGAGAGGTAACCCTCCTTTATCATACTGTCTTCCTCTTTTACGTAGAAAGAAGTTGCCGAATGCGCGGGGATTTCGATTACCTCGCTAAGTTCGGATGTTTTTTCGAAAGACTAAGTTTGATTTCCGCCTTCAAAACGTTCTGTGTCATAATTTATTTTGGATTTCGTATCGTGAAAGAATTTGGACCCCAGTAAACCGGGGTAGGGAAGCGATATTGCGTCTGGTATAATATGGAACACAGTTTTGAATCCAAGTGCAGCAATTAGCATGCTCCCTAGTGCGTACAATGGTATTTGTGATATGCCGTTTAGTTTTATGATATCTGTTTCGTCGATGACTACCATGTTTTTAGTGTATTGTTGCTCTATTAAATTTGGAACGGCTCCAGTGTCTAATAGGATTGATAATTTAGCCATTTCTAGTAGTGCTCCGATGGACACTGAGGGTGATTTATAAAAACTTGCCTTGAGACCGACCGCCTTGGTTTCCAACCGAAAACTGACTTCTGACGTTTCGTTCCTCTAATTCTTAACTCGGTTGTTGGATATCGAACGTTCTCAACCTGCCCAAACTGCTATCGTTTGCACAGGGGCCTATAGCCTCCCGATTTCGTAAATCGAATATGCTCGTTTCCATGAATTTTAAAATATGCGCTAAATTAGAAGCACAACAGCAGGTAGGCCGGAACGCTCGGTCAGGTATGCTTGGTCACAGTGGTGATGGCGCAAATATAATTCATCGGTGTGACACGATTTTTATGGGATTTTTATGAGTGTGCCCGAACTGAAATGTTCAGCTTATTTTAAAGGCCTTTGATCCTATGTCAGCCGTACTTGAGTCTGTTTACTGCTAGAAGTCCTACTATGGGCTCTTAACTTTCTTTCTTTGCTGCTTACCTCCTGCATAGGCCCTTATACTCCTACCTAACCTAGCTGAAGTCGTGGCAGCTCCTCTTTTGATTGCGTTTGGACCTATCGCGCATTTGGCTGTTTCGACGAAACAAGGGTGGGGATGGTCGCATTCGAAAGAGGGGGTCTGATAGTTTTTAGTAACCGTCATGCGTTGGACTAGGTAGGACCGCGCGTTCGACGTAGAGGCTTTTCCAATGACCTTTCCACTATCTCCACCCAGCGAACCTTTCGCATTCGCTTCAAACTTGCCCCCGCAGCTCCAGCAACTCTCCAAAGTGGAAGAAATGGATCTTGGGCAAACAGTTACAATATTTTTGATGGGAATTGCCCTTACGTATGCAGGTATACGCGGATCCCTATAGCAGGCCCGTATGCATACGTATAGGTACTAGTATACGTGTGTTGGTGTATGCTTAGGCATGTATGTGTGCGGGTATATACGGGTGTCTACGCATGCGCGTATTTTCATCGAGCTCATTTTATATCGAATGCCAAGCTACTTTACTGCCTTTATCTCCTACCACTGTGAGGATCTGGAGGGGCATATTAGGCTGAAGATTTCGACTCGGGTGTTTACCGCGAGCCGGAGTTCTGATATAGATAGTAATTTACAAGTGCAGGACGCGATGATACAATTCGAATGTTAGTATTTTTTAATTTTCAGATCTTCGAAAATTCTTACACGTCGCGTTGAGACTTTACAATGTTTTTTTAACTGAGACGATTTTTTTAGTAAACTTGACGAGAACTCGTAGGGTGTTGCAGAACTCGAAGTCTGAACTCGATGGATGCTGTCGCTAGACTTTATCCGAATGCGATGGAAACTGTTGGCAGACTAACTTCAACGAGTGGTGATGGAACACTGACTTGAAAATTTTCTTGTTCCAGGATGTAGGACAATTTTGGATGCTGCGATAGTGAGAGTAGGAGTGCGTTTTTGGGGTGATGCTCTTTTTTAAGAATGGTGGAAAAGGCATCAAATATGTCTCCTCGGGTAATTGGTCGAAATAGAGAGTGGGCGCAGGACGTAGGTTGCGATAGTCACAATCGTCGCTCTATTTCCAGGAATTGGAGCTGCGTTTCCGTATCTGGAGCGTGGAAAAATATGGGGGGTAAAAAGGGGCCTTAGGCGCGTCATAGCACTGACCCCAAGATAGGCCTTGTTGACCCAGGTGTTAGAGCCCATGTGGTCTACAAAGGTTTTAAGATCGGGTCAACTTTCTCGGTCTGACGATTTTTTTCTAGCAAGTGTATATTTTTTAGGTGTACAGAATGATTTGAACGTTTCGTTTGTCAAGGGCTGATTTTTTCGTATTCTTCGATTCGCTGTGCAGTCTCGTTTTATAACTAAGCATCTTATCATAACCTACGCTATAAATATTTAGCGTCCCGCCTCATGCGTTGGACGTTCTCGTAATCCGAAGTTTTACGTTTGTGTACTTATGGTCTTACAAGGAAACGTTGCGAGGTCGATGTCCCCGATTTCGATGAAATTTGGCATGCTTGTAGAATGGGTAAAAATAGGCGACACGTATTCTTTTATATCGGCGAAACCCGATTTTTAAGGGATGAAAAGCACCCTCGAAAATTGGGGTGTTTTTCGTTTTTCGTCGATACCGTTTTAACGGTACGAGATATGAAAATACTTCAAATTGCAGCAATGTTTATTTTCTCGCGTACTATACATCGAAGATGAGAACGATGCCGATAACAACAAACTTCATATTGTTTATTGCAAAAATGCAATTTTTTCAACCGTATCTCCGAGAATTTATAAGCGATTGGGATGTAAATTTGCATACATGTAGTGAATGAAAAAGTGCGGATACGCATTTTTTCTTTTTCCGATATCTCACAAGTAAGGAGTTGAAACTTCCCGTTGATTTTTTTGCCAAGCGTATCGTATAATCAGCTATTCTTTTGGCATTTCGGTCTAAATTCACGTCAATACATGTTCGTGTTATGACGCAATTGCATATTTGTAACATTCCAGCCCCCCACCCCCCCAACGGTCCGTCTCTCGAAAGGCAAACGTTGAAAGTTCTTACCGTGCGGCATGGACGAAAATTTGTGGAAACAAGAATGGATTACAATGAAAGAATAATCAGTCAAAATAGTCGATACACTCTTTCTCGTTTTGGCGGAACGACACTCCAAAGGGGTCAACGCACCCTTAAAAACTTCGTTCTTTCTATAGCTCGTGAACGGGCCGAAATAAAAATAAAGTTCGAAAGGGAAAAATGTTGTATTCTTCGACTACTAGACGTTCATGATGATAATGATGAGTACAGCAATAAATGGCGTGTTGTTTATTGCAATAATTCGTGAATTACTTGTGAAAAATCACTCTTCAGTTTTTCACTAATTTGGGCAGAGGCGAGGATCGCAATCACGGACTGACTTCGTGCTTCGGAAAGCAACTGGATTACAATTGTATATTTACGAAGAAATTCCACTCCGCTCACCGTATCGAAGGCATTATCTGCGTTGTTGATAATCGTAGGTGTAATCGAAGATTACAGCGTTTTTGCGTTGCCGCTGCCACCATGGAAATTTATGTATGTAAAATATATGCAGAAAATAGATGCTACATATATATTGTAACGGTTCGGTTGCTCACCGATTCCGATATAATCGCGTGAGATGACCAGCGGTCGGACCAACCGGCCATCCTACCGGTAGGGCAGGACGCTCGCACCGAGCATACGGCGCGAGCCCGCGATACCTCGCAAGAAGCTCCGCCCATCGCGATTGTCCTGGCCCTCGCCCTGGCCCTATAGAGTACCCGCTCCCTATCTACCATCTCGCGAGTGTCGCCCTGCGATCACTCCCAGCAGATAAGAGTGCGCCCGAAAATTCATCACGACGCCTCTTCATACTTACTGTGTGCCTGATATCGAGGCAAGAAGAATCTGGATGATCATTCCCCTTAAAACGTCTATAGTGCGCGAATGTCTCCGAAGTCACCAGAACAGTCGCCCCACCAACTGAGCGTCTCCCAGCGATGTGATCCCCTACCTAGCACCCCAGAAAGCGCTAGAGAAATGGCATTTCTCCTGACGTGCCGTCTCCTGAGGCTATTTAAGGGCGTGCACGAGCCCGAGAAGACTCTTCGCAAATTTTCATCATATAACGTGGAGTCACTCATCATCCGAAACCTCGGATCACGGGATGGAGGCCTTGTTGCCGTAGCCCTGGTCCCATCCCAGAATAACCTCAGCTTCGGGTAAGACACTCTATTCCCTTGGGAAGCCCCAGCATTGCGCTGGAAGTCCGACCTCGGAAATAGAGTCAACGTGGTGATTGCTAGCTAGGGAAGTTTACATAACACCGATGCACTGTCCCTACGACAACGGATCTCCACTCCACACAACCCGCGCTTACTACTCGGAGTGTGCAGCCCGAGAGGTGCCGATCGCACTTCGCTGCACGAGAGGGAATATTCTCAACCAGCTTCTCTGGTTCTTGGTCCTCCTCGCCTGGCATCGAGGAGGTCAGCCGTCCCTTCCGGACGGCCCCGCTATGCGCTCTCGAGGAGAGATTCTCGTCCTCGAGCTCGCGCATTATTACAACGCTAGGCTCACTAGCGCGTGAGCGATACGGCGTGGCACCCGTTCGCTTAGTTGCATTTTAGCAACCAGTGCCAACAGGTATTATCGCCATAAAACCGATCACATCATACCCGACAATAGACCCGGAAAAGAGAATATCAATTCCTATTCCAGAAAACCGATTCATAGGGAATTCAACGGGCTATCGCATTCTGATTACAGAAGCGACGCCGGTACCGGCCACACGCGTACGCGACGACGCTCGTGGATTGTGCGAGCGCGAGCGAGACGGAGAGTGAAAGAACACGCAACACCTCGCATGTACTCCTCTGATCCTTGTCGCTCCAACAAAGACAGCACTTCTCGCCGCCAGTTCCAAATCCCTGTAAACGTTGCCACAACTTGATTAACGATTAAACTCACCAAACTAACGTACTAACAATAATATTTGATCACCATGCCAATAATATCTCACACGACAACCCACCACATCAAATGCCGATGATGACGGATTGAGATAGGCGTCTCTGAGACCCTCTTACCACTGAGACATCTCCAAAAACCTTCTCAAATTCCTTACCATCACTCCTGGCACATAAATGGTACATCACCCTTCAGGAGGCTACGGGAACCCCAATATTATCATACGGCAGAACTATTCGCCGTGCAACCTCGTTTTCCCGAGAATCCGTATAAACGGATCCCCGAAAACGAAAAGAAAGCTTTCGTAAAAACCGCGAAACGTTTCAATATATATATATCGGTCGCATATATAGTGACGAAAAATAGAATAATGCGTATACATTCAGTATATATGCACCAAATATATGACGCATATATGACCCATATATTTTCGATATATTTTTCTGACCAAAACATATATGCTACGTATAAACACTATATATGATGCATATATGAGGCATATACGACGCATATATTTTCGATATATTTTCAATGTATTTTTTGTCAGAAAAATATATCAAAAATGTATGCGTCATATATGACTCATATATGTGTCATTTATGCGTCATATATGACGCATACATTTTTTATACATATTCCTGACAAAAAATATATGCTGTGTATAAACACTATTACAGTTAAACTTTATAAAACTTAAAACTTAAAGTTAAAAAAACTTAACTTACAGTTAAAGTACGCTATTACATATAAACACTATATACAGATGTGCTACGCATATCTGTATATATGTGACATATATGTACCATTTATGCAGTATATATGTGGTATGTACGCAGGGTGTATGCAACGTATATGCTAAATACATGTGGTATATATGCAGGGTAAATGCTACATATATCATTGATATATGATACGTTGATATACAGTAATACCACGCATATACATCTCATATATAAAAACGTTACGAAAAATAGAATTTGGCACATATATGCAACATATATTTTCAATATATGGCATACATTTCACATATATTACAATTGTTAATAAAATAAATTTGCAGTATATTTTTGCGTATATAAATTTCCATGGGGGTGCAATTCATGAACAGAATGATGCAAACATTTTTATCAGCTTATAATGCAGCATAATTTAATCTTTATCTTTAACTTTAATTTCACAAACAACAGAACCAATGAATGAAAGAAATAAATCTTCGCAAAGAGCGACTACGGTGCAAAGAGCGACTCTCATGATAACCTTGAAATCGCCTTATTAAAGATTAATAGCAGTTCTGGCAATAGCGTGTGTCGTCGTTTTTTTTTTCGTGTGTATTTATCAATTGGGTTTAAAGTCATATAAATTCACCAACGATCATTATTGCTGCAGTTACGACGGAGAAGCCAACCATACATTTTGAGTTCGAAATACAAATAAAAATGTACGTTAATACGGTGAATGTGATTCAACTTCTATCCATAGCGATAAGTGTTATGAATTTGCCTCGCACTCCAATCACCGAACAGGAAAAAAAGTTCAGTAAGGAGCTAGAAAACATGATCATTGAAGCGATGGATCAACCTATGGAAATGGAAGTCGAAACTGGTTTGGATTTTCTGTCACCAAATGAAATTCATGAAGCAGCCACAATAGAAGATGAAAGTGAAGGAGATTGGCACGGACAACGATACCTAGAACCAAAAATTGATGAAAATGTATGTACCCAAGATATAGAAGAATTGAGTTACGAACACAAGAGAAGAGCTGTCGATTACTGGAGATCCGGGGCAAATGGGAATAGAAAGTTATCATCTGTTCAAACGAAATTCAAACAGGTGAAATCAGAGCCGCAGTTGCGCGGGTGGGCCCATAGCAGAAATAAGGGTGGCACCTACAAAGAAAAGTTAACAAAGATAGCTCACTACACGTTAAACAATTTTAATGATGCTTTGGACAAAAGCCTGCCGGTCCATGATATGGATCTTCGATGATGGGGCTTACATGCACGAAAAATTGTAGAAATACCAGCCGTAGATTTTCAAGCATCCGCTTCTTAGCTAAGGACATTCAAAAACCAATATGGAATTGTATCACGGAAGATTACTAAATATGTAACAAAACAACAATTATTAAACGGTGATATACTTTAAAACAAAGCTATCGAATTTATAGAAATGGTGAAAGTCAACATAGCCAACGTTGGGGCTGAAAACACATTTAATTCTGATCTGAGTGGATTCAATTTAGAGCTACATACAGGCCGCACATTGGCAAAAGAAGGGCAGAAATCCGTTGAGATAGTCGTACAACCGAAAACATTAACAACACACAGTTATACTATACAGCCTTTGGTTTCTGCGAGTGGCGAGCTTTTGGCTCCTATGTTGATCGTTTTAAACGAACCTACTGGCAAATTTGGTCCTCGAGTGGAACAAACTATGTTCAGAGCCGAAAATACATTTCTATTGGCTTCGAAATCTGGAAAATGGACGACTAGTTTTATTAGTTCTGTAAACAATTAGTCCATATGATAATTAGTAATTCCTGCAGGTACGACTGGAATGATACAGCTCCTTGATGTTTATGGCTTCCGTGTATGGAAAAACTTCGTCAAACACTTTTCTGACGCAGTAATATTATACAATGACGATGTCAATCTGCATTTGAGAGACAGTATTGTTAAATTACAATCTCTTACACACAACCAGTTTTCTTCTCCACGGTTTACAAACCTTTTCAAATATGCTTGGTACAAAAGCGGGTACGAAGAAGAAAGACCACCAAATTTCGAAAATCCGGTAGAATTTTTCTTTCAACAAAATGTACCGACATGCGATATATGCGGCGAAGCAGCTATTATCACTTGTGCATGGTGTGATAAATCTCTTTGTTTCAAACACTTTTATCATGACTATCATTATTGTAATAAGTATAATCCATAAAAAACACAGAGTTGAAACGTTTCCTAAATGAGGAAGCGTGAGAACACTTTTCCGATTGTGTTGTAATCTTCAAAGGCAGTTGCGTGGCGGGGGAGAATTTCTTCGTAAATATACAATTGTAATCCAGTTGCTTCCCGAAGCACGAAGTCAGTCCGTAATTGCGATCCTTGCCTCTGCCCATATTAGTGGGAAACTAAAGAGTGATTTTTCACAAGTAATTCGCGAATTATTGCAATAAACAGCACGCCATTTATTGCTGTACTCATCATTATCATCATGAACGTCTAGTAGTCGAAGAATACAACATTTTTCCCTTTCGAACTTTATTCTTATTTCGGCCCGTTCACGAGCTATAGAAAGAACGAAGTTTTTAAGGGTGCGTTGACCCCTTAAGAGTGTCGTTTCGCCAAAACGAGGAAGACTTTATCGACTATTTTGACTGACTGTTCTTTCTTTCTAACCCATTTTTATTTCCACAAATTTTCATCCATGCCGCACGGTAAGAACTTTGAATGTTTGCCTTTCGAGAGGGGGTCCGTTGGGGGGAGGGGGCTGGAATGTTACAAATATGCAATTGCGTCATAACACGAACATATATTGACGTGAATTTAGACCGAAATGCCAAAAGACTAGCTGATTATACGCTACTCACGGCAAAAAAATCGACGGGCAGTTTCAACCCTTTAATTGTGAGATATCGGAAAAAGAAAAAATCTGTATCCGCACTTTCCCATTCTCTACATGTATGCAAATTTACATCCCAATCGCTTAAAAATTCTCGGAGATACGGATGAAAAAATTGTATTTTTGCAATAAACAATATGAAATTTGTTTCTATCGGCGTCCTTCTCATCTTCAATGTATAGCACGCGAAAAAATAAGCATTGCTACAATTTGAAGTTTTTTTATATCTCGTACCGTTAAAACGTTATCGTAGAAAAACGAAAAACAACCCAATTTTCGAGGGTGCTTTTCATCCCTTAAAAATTGGGTTCCGCCGATATAAAAAAATAAGTGTCGCCTATTTTTACCATTCTACAAGCATGCTAAATTTAATCGAAATCGGAGACATCGACCTCGCAACGTTTCCTTGTTAATCTCATTCTCCCTGCCACATCTGCCCCACCCCCATCTTGCTTGCGCATCTTTTTCCACACTACCTCTATTTTCCTAAAATACAGACGGATCCCGTTTTCTATTTTCCGACCCAACATATTTATATTCTCCCCATTTATTGTCACAATATACATTTTTTTCAGCCTCTCCTCTGGTTCCTTTCTTCCCTTTTCTGTAACAGGCTTCCTGCCTTTTTTCCTACATTTTAATAGGCGCTTTAACGTCTCATCCTTTTCTTTACCGATCCTTCACTTCCATTCATTTTTCGCCGCTTTCCCGCCCTTCCTGTTTTTCCGCCACGTAATGTCGCTTATAATTTCTTTGCTTTCCATGTGATCTGTATTTCCATGACATTTAACCATCTTCTACATTGTGAAAATGATGAAATGCCAAATGAGAAATAGAATTAATATATACATACGTTTATTTCTCAATATGTAATGTTTTTTTTCTTCATTTTCTACTCTTCCTCCCTTAAAGTGTCGTATTTTAAGTTTTGAAATCCTTCTGCTTCGTTTATTCTTTCTACTTCTCTTCTTTCCCTTCTCATTGGTAAAATATGTTTTATAACCACATCTCTTACAACTTTTTCCAAACTTTCCCCCCACTTTGACGAAATTCCATTTTTAAGGTAGTCCCCTAGTTTCTCGGGTCGAAAGAATCGATTTTTTTTTCTTCATAAATCACATCTACAGCATGTGTAGAAAATGTGTGCCAAAGGATTTTTCGATATTCTAAGTGGTTCACAAGTTACGTGAACTAAGTGGTTCACAAGTTCACAAGTTACAAAATTATTGAAAAAGCCGTAAAAAAACAGCCGAGAAACTAGAGGACCGCGTTAATGGATCCCATTTCCGCATATAAGTAATTTTTTAACATGTGCACTTCCCCATCCTGAGGTTTTTTCTTTTTTTATCCCTAATGCCATCTTACAATCCCATCTGCTTTCATTAAAAAACATTAATGTCTTACTTTTTCTATACCTTAACCCTATACATTGCTCCTGCTTTTACTATTGGTCTCAACACATGTAGTTACTCCTCCATCAAATCATTCAACGCTTTATTCCATATTCCCCCCACCGTATTTGTTGTTTTTGTCGTTTTCCGTGTCGGTTTTTTTCATCTACTGCTTTGCATACCCAAATCAAGTCCTTTGATTTCGGCATGTAATAAACCAATACTCCAAGTATTTACATTCCGTTGCCGTCTCAATTTCTAGGATTTCCAATACTTCTTTTCTATGATTCTATTCTATTCTTTCCTATGATTTCCAATACTTCTTTCTTTCCAGTTTTTCCGCCATTTTAAAAACCCTTATCTTTATCTTCTTCGCATAAAAATGAATGAATACGCTCACGAATGGATTTTATCATCTTTTACGCTGTAAAAATGATCAAATGTGTTGAGAACCCTACTTAAACTTTCTGTACTCCAGTTGTTTCTCGAGTTATTAAATTTGAATTCAAAAGTAGCATTATTGCCTTGTATACCGATAACTCTGCGAAAACTCATCGTACAGAGCTCCCCGACCGCTCAAATAAAAGAGCAAGCACCAAGCTGAGAATTTGGTGACATTTTGGCCCGCTGTTTTTGATGATTACTCTACAGTGTTTAATGATAAAAATATTTGACCCCAGGATCCCAAAACTAGAGACTTCAAGCTTCGATATTTTTTTGTACCTCGACCATTTTTCACAATCTCACAGCCTTTGGAAAATCAGCATACATTTTTTGTGTACTTGCATTTCGTAAATCAACCGATTTAATTATCATTAAAACTGTTTAATTTCGATCAAATCGATATTCCGATTCGTTGTAACAGGTTGAACAAATTTCTCATCAATTAACAACATAATCCCGTAGACAATAAGGATGAAGAATTGTTTCTTATTAACCTCATAAAAATAATAAGTAATTATGTTATTACCCTCATTTTCGGCTGCCTGCAGTTCGATTCGCACCTCCGCCAATTCAGTGCGCAGCTGATGCGCCTCGCCGTTATCCGCGGCTCCTTCCCTCAATCGAGCATTAGCTCTCCTTCTCATTACTGTAATTAAATGTAATTAAGGTAATATTTTTATCATTTTGAATGTCATCGTTTTTTAATCTTATTGTTTATAATTTTAAACCTTTTCTCCGCTTGTTGCGCCTTCTGTTTCTCTCGGTAGCGGCGTCTACGGAAAATGCATCGCGCTGCGATACCCTTCTTCTCTCTTCTTCCAGCGTTGGGTTTGCTGGCCCTATTTACAATAATACAACGTGTATTACATTTGATATGAACTCATAAAATAATTATTATGCAACAATGCACTGTGACAATTCCGTACACAAGCATCATACTGTCTACGAATTTGTCTCGTCCCATTACTTGCAATCGTATCGTCTTGCCTAGCAGTCAGTACAGTTCATTGCAGTTACTCAATCATTACCAGTTGGACTCCGGATACTCAGTGGTGATTCCCCGTCTGCTGAGGTGGTGTCGGCATGCATGGAAGCAACGTTTGCTACTAGCAATATTTGTAAACATAAATTATTAATCACATAGAGAAAATTCGTTCATGGTTTTTAATCCGGTTTTACGGCCGTCTCGATCGGCACCGCATTTTTCTGAATGTCTCCTACACAGCAAAATTATAACAAATTATTATAGAGCGAGGGAAGGAATCAATGGAGATAATGATAAAAGTATAACAAATGAGAGTGATGAGTCGTAAATGAAGTTTGATCAAACTTCATTAAAGATACTAGAGATTTATGGACCGTGACATGGACATTGGGTGGATCAGTGACACAATATGCTGTTTTCTCATCTATAATACATATTAATCGAAACGACTACAGATATTTTAATTTTACCTGTTGGATTTTCAATCTCATCCACCGATTCATCGGATAACTCGCCGGACATCCTATCGTCGGAATCATTATCTAAAGGAACTAGAGACATTTTCGTGCCATAAATATTTTCTGATGTGGCATGAGCCTGATTTGATGATGGTTTATACATCTTGCAAGAAATACATTTAGTAAATACCTCGTTTTTTTATGTACATCAAATTAGATTTCATTGCCATTTTCTGGAAGCTCTTCAGTATCCTCTGCAATGTTGGCGAGCCAATCGAGTCCGTCGTCGGCGGAGAGCTCTCTCTCGTAATCAGGATCGTGTTCTAGTTTCGGATAATATAAAATCATGAGCGGTAGTACTCGTACGTACTTATATAAATTCAATCAGCTTTATTAAAATGAGTAAATGAAGTTAAAACAAGCAAAAGGGTCGCTATATAAGCTAAGCAATTAGCTGAGTCATGAATTAGAAAGTCATCAATTTCTGACTTTAACCTGTTGGTGATAATCCTGAGGGAATCCTGTCGTCCAGCCTTTCTTGATCAATGAGGGCGGCTACATTCCGTTTAACGCAGCCGCCTTCTCCGAAAATTCGGTCACCGTGATGTTGCGGAAGTGTAGCGCCCGCCACGCTGAATTAGATATAAGTTTGTGTCACATTATTTCAATCATAGAATATCAAGAGACGCGGCAGCATTTTGACGCCAAGTAATAAAAAAAAAATTTGACGCCACTCATCGATGCCACCGATCTCGACGCCACTGACCGACTGACGAACACGCCGCGACTCTTTATACAGTAAGATGGGCTTTAGCAGACGACGTTTTAACTTTGTTCTGATATTACGCGAAAACGCGACGACAAATCGAAAGTCTAATGACAGTTTACCAATGTAATGTGATTTTTTCCTATCGATTTTGTTCGGGCTATTTTTCGATTTGTCCACTCAATCTCGGGATCTCATAATTTACGGCCGAATTTTCCGGTGACTTTTTACCCCAAAAATTCTTCCACACTCGTCCATTGTCTTTCATTGATTAAAATAAAGTCGTTGGTTCATGTCGTAAGCATAACACATACGCCGTTTTGTGAATTGATTAACACTCTAGCGCAACAGGCAGCGCAACGCCACCGCTTTCTCGAACGGCACGACTCGAACTACACCCTGCTTGCAATATATATAAATACAGGGTAACTTTATAAGGTGGACAGGTGTTTTTAGAGGGTCATGCGCGGTGATTTTGCGACTGAAAAAAATATGATTTTTAAAGGTTTTTCACGCTTTCTTTGAAAAAAAATATATCGTATTTTTGTCATGAATAGCATTTGCCAGAGAAAATAGCGTATTCTGGAAGAGAATAAAAAATCCATTTTGCGTGCAGGAGAATGAAGTTTATAAAATTCCGAATACGGGACACTCCCGAAAAACTTTATTTGTGCTCCCCGTCATGGAGAAAAAAATTATCAAACATACGATAAAAGTGTATAAATCGGAATTTAATCAGTGGAACAAACGAGCTAAGTCAGGCACGACAGTGCTATAGGAAGTGCTAGTCTGCTGACGTCACAGCTGCAACTTCCGAATGGTCGACTGTCACCGGAAGTTGGTTCAGAGTCCGATGATACGCGGTCGAGCCGAGGGACCTGAATGTGTCCCTATCTGAGAACTTGATTCAAAATAATGTCAATTTATAAAATGTTCGAGGACTCCATGCACTGAAAATACGATTTTCAATCATTTGCGATTCGCTAACAACTTTTGGAATAAATAATTCTAGCAATACATTTTAAAGTAATTTGACGTGGCATTATTAATTTTTACCAAATATTACGAGATTGTTGTTTTATAATGTTGCATAAATTATCTTCACATGTTGTAGTTACAGAATTTTTGAATATTTTATGAAAAAGTCAAAAATAAAAATGCTCGTATAATTTGGCAAAAAAAAATAATTTCACGCCAAATTACTTTAGAATGTATTGATAGAATTATTTATTGTGGAAGTTATTAGCGAATCGCAAATGATGAGGAATATTGTTTGCGGACCATGAAATTCGCAAACATTTTCGAAATTGACATTATTTCCGATAAAGTTCGCAATCTATAGATCAACTTCAATCGATTATCTTAAACCTCAATCCATAAACGTATTTCAGGCACATTAATCCCGTGAAACTGGGTCGTTTTCGTTGTTGCACTGCCAAACAAACAATTGTCAGTGGAAAAAATCTGAAAAAAATCATGGTCGATCTTTAGACCGTACTTCTACAGGAATAATAAGGTTGTTTTATTCCTTAGGTTCGATTTTTTTTAAAATAAATATTAAGTGAAGAAAATGATCTTGGGCGGGATGAAAACGACCCAGGTTTGCGAATCGCGGGTTAGCATTTGCTCCGCAATGGGTCAGATTGAGTCGAGAAATCTGACGATGCTGCGACAACGACGGAAGGAGCATTATTTATTTAACAAAGATAGAATCAGTGCTCGCAACGGTTCTCGGAGCACCGATCGGACATTCCTGACACTACTGGCCCGAATCCGTCTCCGATTTTATCTTATTTCCGGTCAGATTTGTTCGAGAAGTCTGACGATCCTGCGACAGTGAGGGAAGGAGCATTATTTATTTAACAAAGATAAAATCGGTAGTCGCAACGTTTCTTGGAGCCTCAATCGGAAATTCTTGATAGTACTACCCGAATCCGTCTCCGATTTTATCTTATTTCCGGTGAGATTGACTCGAGAAGTCGGACGATGCCGCGAGAACGACGGTAGGAGCTTTGTTTATTTAACAAAGATAAAATCGGTGCTCGGAATGATTCTCGGAGCCTCGATCGGACATTCCCGATATTACTGCCCCGAATTCGTCTCCGATTTTATCCTACTTCCGGTCAGATTGGGTCGAGAAGTCTGACGATACCGCGAGAACGACGCTAGGAGCTTTGTTTATTTAACAAAGATAAAATCGGTGCTGGGAATGGGTCCGGGTGGCTTGATTGGACATTCCCGATATTACTGCCGCCAATTCGTCTCCGATTTTATCTTACTTCCGGTCAGAATGGATAAGGAAGTCTGACGATGCCACGAGAACGACGGAAGGAGCTTTGTTTATTTAACAAAGATAAAATCGATGCTCGGAATGGTTCCCGGGGGCTTGATCGGACATTCCCGATATTACTGCCCCGAATTCGTCTTCGATTTTGTCCTACTTCCGGCCGGATTGGGTCGAAAAGTCTGACGATGCCGCGAGAACGACGCTAGGAGCTTTGTTTATTTAACAAAGATAAAATCAGTGCTCGGAACGGTTCTCGGAGCCTTGATCGGAAATTCCCGACATTACTGCCCCGAATTCGTCTCCGATTTTATCCTACTTCCGGTCAGATTGGGTCGACAAGTCTGACGATGCCGCGAGAACGACGCTAGGAGCTTTGTTTATTTAACAAAGATAAAATCGGTGCTCGGAATGGTTCTCGGAGCCTTGATCGGACATTCCCGACATTACTGCCCCGAATTCGTCTCCGATTTTATCCTACTTCCGGTCAGATTGGGTCGAGAAGTCTGACGATGCCGCGAGAACGACGCTAGGAGCTTTGTTTATTTAACAAAGATAAAATCGGTGCTCGGAACGGTTCCCAGGGCCACGATTGGATGTTCCCGATATTACTGCCTCGAATTCGTCTCCGATTTTATCCTACTTCCGGTCAGATTGGGTCGAGAAGTCTGACGATGCCACGAGAACGACGCTAGGAGCTTTGTTTATTTAACAAAGATAAAATCGGTGCTCGGAATGGTTCCCGTGGCCTGGATCGGACATTCCCGACATTACTGCCCCGAATTCGTCTCCGATTTTATCCTACTTCCGGTCAGATTGGGTCGAGAAGTCTGACGATGCCGCGAGAACGACGCTCGGAGCTTCGTTTACTTAACAAAGATAAAATCGATGCTCGGAATGGTCCGCGGGGGCTCGATTGGACATTCCCGATATTACTGCCCCCAATTCGTCTCCGATTTCAACGCTTTGTTGAATAAACAATCCTCCTAGCGTCGTTCTCGTGGCATCGTCAGACTTCTCGACCCAATCTGACCGGAAGTAGGATAAAATCGGAGACGAATTCGAGGCAGTAATATCGGGAATATCCGATCGTGGCCCTGGGAACCGTTCCGAGCACCGATTTTATCTTTGTTAAATAAACAAAGCTCCTAGCGTCGTTCTCGCGGCATCGTCAGACTTCTCGACCCAATCTGACCGGAAGTAGGATAAAATCGGAGACGAATTCGGGGCAGTAATGTCGGGAATGTCCGATCAAGGCTCCGAGAACCATTCCGAGCACCGATTTTATCTTTGTTAAATAAACAAAGCTCCTAGCGTCGTTCTCGCGGCATCGTCAGACTTCTCGACCCAATCTGACCGGAAGTAGGATAAAATCGGAGACGAATTCGGGGCAGTAATATCGGGAATGTCCGATCCAGGCCACGGGAACCATTACGAGCAGCGATTTTATCTTTGTTAAATAAACAAACCTCCTAGCGTCGTTCTCGCGGCATCGTCAGACTTCTCGACCCAATCTGACCGGAAGTAGGATGAAATCGGAGACGAATTCGGGGCAGTAATATCGGGAATATCCGATCGAGGCCCTGGGAACCGTTCCGAGCACCGATTTTATCTTTGTTAAATAAACAAAGCTCCTAGCGTCGTTCTCGTGGCATCGTTAGACTTCTCGACCCAATCTGACCGAAAGTAGGATAAAATCGGAGACGAATTCGGGGCAGTAATGTCGGGAATGTCCGATCAAGGCTCCGAGAACCATTCCGAGCACCGATTTTATCTTTGTTTAATAAACAAAGCTCCGACCGTCGTTCTCGCGGCATCGTCAAACTTCTTGACCCAATCTGACCGGAAGTAAGATAAAATCGGAGACGAATTGGGGGCAGTAGTATCGGAAATGTTCGATCGAGGCCCCGGGAACCATTCCGAGCACCGATTTTGTCTTTGTTAAATAAACAAGTCTCCTAGCGTCGTTCTCGCGGCATCGTCAGACTTCTCGACCCAACCTGACCGGAAGTAGGATTAAATCGGAGACGAATCCGGGGCAGTAATATCGGGAATATCCGATCGAGGCCCTGGGAACCGTTCCGAGCACCGATTTTATCGTTGTTAAATAAACAAAGCTCCTAGCGTCGTTCTCGTGGCATCGTTAGACTTCTCGACCCAATCTGACCGAAAGTAGGATAAAATCGGAGACGAATTCGGGGCAGTAATGTCGGGAATGTCCGATCATGCTCCGAGAACCGTTCCGAGCACCGATTTTATCTTTGTTAAATAAACAATGCTCCTTCCGTCGTTCTCGCGGCATCGTCAGACTTCCTCATCCATTCTGACCGGAAGTAAGATAAAATCGGAGACGAATTGGGGGCAGTAATATCGGGAATGTCCAATCGAGCCCCCGCGAACCATTCCAAGTATCGATTTTATCTTTGTTAAATAAACGAAGCTCCTAGCGTCGTTCTCGCGGCATCGTCAGACTTCTCGACCCAATCTGACCGGAAGTAAGATAAAATCGGAGACGGATCGGGGGCAGTAGTATCGGGAATGTCCGTTCGAGGCTGCGGGAACCATTCCGAGCACCGATTTTATCTTTGTTAAATAAACAAAGCTCCTAGCGTCGTTCTCGCGGCATCGTCAGACTTCTCGACCCAATCTGACCGGAAGTAAGATAAAATCGGAGACGGATCGGGGGCAGTAGTATTGGGAATGTCCGATCGAGGCCCCGGGAACCATTCCGAGCACCGATTTTATCTTTGTTAAATAAACAAAGCTCCTAGCGTCGTTCTCGCGGCATCGTCAGACTTCTCGACCCAATCTGACCGGAAGTAGGATAAAATCGGAGCCGATTTCGGGGCAGTAATATCGAGAATGTCCGATTGAGGCCCCGGGAACCATTCCGAGCACCGATTTTATCGTTGTTAAATAAACAAACCTCCTAGCGTCGTTCTCGCGGCATCGTCAGACTTCTCGACCCAATCTGACCGGAAGTAGGATAAAATCGGAGACGAATCCGGGGCAGTAATATCGGGAATATCCGATCGAGGCCCTGGGAACCGTTCCGACCACCGATTTTATCTTTGTTAAAGATAACTAATATTTTCCTATATATTTCATTTTTGTTTTAAAAATCACATCACTATTATATCAAGAAATTGCTATTACCATTATATAAAAATACAACGTATTTACCACATAAGTACACTGGAAATGCTGTGCAACGACTTGGCGTGCATGGTGAAGAAAAAATGCTCGGCGAAGGATGTCGTCTTTCCAACTACTTAACTCTCAGGTTGGGAAAACATAGACTGCTGCAATTTGTTATGCAACTGGAAATCAAATTTTGTGATCCCGCAAAGTATGGCTCAAATCAGTGATGTTCCCCTAGACGATACGATACGTTAAACCTTTTTTTTATGCATAATTTAATACGATATATAAAATTTTATGCATAATTTAATACGATATATATATACTTTCTCCGCTATCAGACAACTTTATACATTACATGAAATATATTTGGTATATACTTTTGTGTATTGTATCCGTCTCTAAGCCACAGAATCGGCAAGTTTAACGGTCGCATTACGGTGCCGTCGTCTTGCTGGTGAAAAACAAAATATCTGAGTATCTCTCCTGATACTCATTGCGCTATATTTGAATATTTGTCAATAGCGGATATAACGTAGCTCTGACACGGTCACGTGAATTGTGTGGACCGATATATACACCGATAACACTATATATCAATGTTATCTTGTCCGAATCACACTAGCGCAAGGTGCAGGAAATCGCATTGCTAATAACATTGGTGGTTGGTGCGTTGTTGAAGGTTATATATATATTGTGTATCTTCCCGAGCTTTTTCTCTTAACCATGCACGCCAAGTCGTTGCACAGGATTTCCAGTGTACTTATGTGGTAAATACGTTGTATTTTGATATACCGTTTTTATAATTTTATATATTATAGCAATTTCTTGTTATAATAGCAATGTGATTTTTAAAATAAAAATGAAATATTTAGGAAAATATTAGTTCTAAGGTTTAACAATTTTGTTTACGTTTTTAGTAAACTTGCTTGGCTATTTAATCAAAAGTAATTTCACTTTTTTTTGTACATTTCAATTGAAAAAATATAATAAAAGGATTCGTTAAATGAAATTAAAAAATATTTCAAGATAAATCAGAATTTTGTATATGGTCAAACAAGCAATAATGTTTTCGGGGGCTATTATTATACAACGGCAAACATACTTGGATTTTGACGCAGGATATTAGGGTCGATCCAATACTCAACGTATATGTGAAACTACGAATCTTCTTTTTTGTAAAATCACGAAATTTCATTGCTCGTTTAGTTTCTATTGAAAAGTGCTCACCACCAATTTAAAATGTAGCTACATATAATGTAATGCGTGCCTACTTATCTGACCGTTATTTCGTAAGCGTCGAATATCATCTCGAACGTCAGACTGAAGTTTCAGCAGCTTGCCTATTAGAAAAAATTAAATTTATGCTGCGGATTGAATGGTGATAAGTAGTTGTAATAGGCCGGTTCTAACTCAGGGATCTCAGGGGGGAGCGGGGCGGGGGAGTCGAGCGCGGGGAAGCCGGGGTATGCATGGCGGAGGGGGGGGGGATCCTGCATGCGGCAGCCGAGTGCGGGGTTCCGGCGGAGGGAAAGGGGAGGGGTGTTAGAGAGTGGGGAGGCTCGTTTTTGGTGACGATGTCTTCCCGGCGATAGCTGGACCCGCGGGCGAGAGCGGGAAGCCGCTGTCGACTCTGTGGGGGAGGGGGCATCATAGAATCGCGGGTCCTTGAAAACCCATAAAATCCGATAATTTATTATCAACATTATAGATGTAAGCGGAGCATTTTTGTTTAGACTATTCACATGAGTTTATATATATATATATAAAAAAACTTAGACAAATGAGCGGGATCTCAGGGGGGAGCGGGGCGGGGGGCTCCAGCGCGGGGAAGCCAAGTGCGGGGGTACGGCGGCGGGGAGGGGGGTCGCCGGGCGCGTGTGACGTCACAGGGGGGCCTCTGTGGAGGGGGGCCATGTGATCTGTGAAGCGACTAGCGGGAGGGAGAAGCTGGCGGCGATGAGTATTTTGCGCGCGCGTGTGTGTGTGTGTGTGTGTGTGTGTGTGTGTGTGTGTGTGTGTGTGTGTGTGTGTGTGCGTGTGTGTGTGTGTATGTGTGGAACGACGGGGGGGGGGAGTAAAAAGAATGCTTCGAATCAAATGACAATAAAACAATAGTTTATTAATAATTAAATTGAACAATGGCCTTGCCTAATATATATTATACATAAAATCTTTGGTGTGTGTGTGTATGTGTTTGGCTGGTTTTCAATGTTTCAAATTATTTTATTTTGAATATCCGCAGCGGATACGTTATCCTGGAACATAACAAATCATGAATCTTATTAACATCTAAAACACAATCATATTTTGAATCATACTAAAGATAATACGAACCATCGGCCAAGTATAAGTTCAGGCAGGTGGGGCACGTGTCGCGCATTGAAACTTGGTGAGTCGGCCCGCCGCAGTTGTTACAAAATATCCCCTGGATGTTGTTAAACCGTTCGCTGAAGTGGCCACATCTTTCAATTAGTTGATCAACCGTGCCCCGCATATCAAAGTATCACAGCACGCAAAATTTCGCCCGATCATTTTCGGTGAGATATTCGTAGTTCACACAGCCCATGACGCCCCGGTTCAATCGATTTATTCGCTGCTGGTCCACTATGATTTCACGCACATAATGGACTCCCTTATCTGAGGCATCACCCAATCCACTATCGAATGATTCCGTATCACTGTCCATCTCGGCCAGTTCCATGTC
This sequence comes from Ophion ellenae, assembly GCA_963210295.1. Classification (NCBI taxonomy): domain Eukaryota; kingdom Metazoa; phylum Arthropoda; class Insecta; order Hymenoptera; family Ichneumonidae; genus Ophion; species Ophion ellenae. The sequence goes on from OY723392.1 coordinate 7,542,940, forward strand.
ATCATGTGCAAGCACTTCAATGTCCGCGCACTCATCATCGTCATCATCGGCGATATCAATGACGTCTTCGTCTACCCCAACTTCCACTTCGTCGTCATGGGCGATATTCACGACAACCTCCATCTCATCATCGACGAGATCGATCACTTCAATTTGGTTCGACATTATTCTTAACTGATTTTCCGTTTTCCAACTCTTCCACAAGGACACCTCGGAGGTTGAAGAGTGGAATGGCGAAAACTGCTGTTCCGATCCTTCTTCGGATTTCGATTTTTGGATCCTCATAGACTTATAGTAGGGTGGGGGCTTATTGTAGAAAAAAAACCTTGCAAGATAGTGCATCCTGGCCAGGGGATAAACAAAAATTTTTTTTTTTTTTAACTATCCCTGTAGGGGTAGGCATCTGCTGTCCAGAAAAGTGTGCACGCATAGAGGTGAAAGCTGGCCAGGCTCGCCAATCATTGACTTTCGCGATCTCTACAGAACCGCGTCTAGGTCATGGAGACTGAACTGGCGTATTATAGAGAGCATCTTAGAGTTTTTAATATATATTGCCACGTGTTCCAGTATGTTTGAAGTCCAGCCTGTCACGAATCATAGCGCTCTTCGCAGAGCAACATCAAACCTATTCAAGTGACACTTGAGGCTATATAGTTTTTACTAAATCAGCCATATTCTAAAGACAATTTTTTTTTGTTCGTCGACGTTCAATGCCAGCCTCCGAGCATAGGGAACATTTTGAAAAAACAACATTCCGCTCAAGTAATGTCTTGGCTATCCAAAACACATACGAAAACGAGGTATTTATTACAAAACGATCAACTTTGTGGATCTATGGCCGAAGAATTTTTTTTTTTAGGCTTCGACCACTGATCCCACTGCATGCACCATTTGAGCATAGATGCACTCGCGGTCTGGAATACTCACAAAAATACTTTTCTTTTTTGCTCCCGTTGAACCCCGATCGGCTCGTTCTGGGTGTGTATTTATTTTTCATGCTTTCCACGTTAAAAGATATCAGCGTGATATTGAAAAACTCTGGTGGAGGTGATTCTATTACATTTTCCGAGCTAGAAGGGAAGGACAAAAATATTTTCCGATGGGAGACCATTTTTAATCGTCGGCAGCGCTCAAAAGTGGCCACACTTTGAATGAAGCAGTGAGTTCACATATCTCTCTGGCAAGACTATTCAACTCGTTAATATGGAGAACAACAATGAACCATCAGAAGAAATCTTGCACAACCAAGCCACGCTCTTAAGTTCGATCGACGACTTTGCTGTGTGGGGGATACAGATCGTCGAGTTGATCGAAGTACTGAAATCGCAAAGCCGAATTAAGCGCCAACGATTATCAACTAAACATCAATAGTCATTGATAGGCCAAATACCGAATCTGGAAGGATTGAAGTATTTCATGTACAGGCATTCTATATGCATGGGTGCAGGACACAGCGGTGATGGGTTAATGTGGCGAGAACTCGACTTGAACGCGTGATGGTCTATACTTTAACTTCTGCTCGATGAATTTCAACAACGTGGAAGTGGTTGAGCTTTACAAAAGATACGTAATCTTACAATAAATGTAAATAAGTATAAATCAATACGCGTTAAATGTTATATCTCATTGCCACGGGAAATAATGATTATGAGGGCTGCGATTAATGTGCAATCAAGAGATAATGCACGTTTCGCATGGATGACAGTTACAGCTTTATACCCAGCTGAACGAAACAGTGACCACGGATCTTCTTACATGCATTATTCAACGGTATTGAATCTATCGAATATTGGATTCCCAATAACTATAGGTCAAATTTAAAAAAAAAATGTGCTTCAAAACAATTTATCCATTCATGTGTGTACCACCGAAGAAGACATTGCTCCGATACGCGTGGCTCAACATAAAGAGAAGAAAAGCATATCAATTTGCTATACATACAAGATACCGAAGATAACAATGTATGACATATCACATAGATAAAGAACCTGTCAAGCCTCGTGAGCGCAGAACAGAGACAACCATTAAAAAATATATGTATGCCATCGGTGTATGAAGTTAACACAATTCTATATCGTCATATGTGCTAGACGAATTGAACAACAATCTATTATTTCGCCGGTGTCGGCATTACTTTAGATCAGCGGATAGACTGCAATCACATGAAATCGATTATGGAGCAATAACGCACTGCGCCATCGGACTATTAAATGATACTAATAAGTGGCTTCAAATCATCAACTCCAATCGGAAAGCAACACATCCATTCATCGTAAATGCCTACTTGGAGTGTTTTTTTTAACTAATTGTAGAGAGAAGATGAGAGTGTGCAAAGACTGATGCGAAGAACGTAGCAGAGGATATGTATCAATATCATGAAGTATTTACTATTGATTACCACATGTGTTTTTCATATGATGAATCGCTATCAGAGTATCGATCACATCACAGCGCCGATTTCATATCATAGTTTGTGACAGAACTGGAAAAACTAGTGCTGTACATAAAATTTATTTTCTACGAAAATTAATGCTCGTCATGAGTTAATTCTAATACCTTCACGCTATGGCAATAATTGTGCATTCAGTCATCATCAACTACTAGAGGTCGAAGTTGAATTACTCAAGATACAATGGCGTATGCCCCACATAATATTAGATGAGATCAATAAATTATCATTACATCGACCATTGGAAAGTGGGCGATACTTCAATGTGGGTTTTCGCTCTTGGGATCTATACGACTGTCCATCGCTTCAAATCACAACGAAACATTCATGGACCGTAAAAGCTGCCTCCCAACTAGAGAAACCAAAATATGTAATTGGTGCGGTGCAGACTGGTAAAAAAGATAATGTATGGCAAAGGACATTATATTATTCACCGACTGCAAACTCACGAGTGCTAAACTTTATCTCAATTCAGGATTCTTTTCTCAAGATGACTCGAATATGGACTTCAAAAAAGTTTCGACATTTTGTTCAATAGGTACTCTCGATTTTGTAAATACCATTATGACTGCAATAGTGATCGTTCTTTACGAACCATCGCTGAGTCTTAATGTAACGACCCTCTCACGGTTAATGATTGATCGCATCAGAAATATGTAATTGGTGGCTGAATCATAAAGATTCATGCAAATAAAATAAATGTAACATTATGTACTTTTTATTCTCCTCACCCCGTACTTAGTTATGTCAGCATCACCAGCTATCGGATTGTGCAACTGAAAACAATATTACTTTCGAATGTGAAACTCATTTTTTTGTATGGAATTTGATTGAAAATAAATTAATATAATCGCCCGATGATAATCGAAGACATTCATCAGTATACGTTCGTTAGACGTTCGTGAGCCGTTTGTTGGAAGTTTGCGAGGCATTCGAAGATTTTCGATAGTCGTTCGTGAAACGTTCCGGAGACTTCCGAAGACATTCATACGATGTTCGAAGCCATTTAAGAGACGTTCGAAAACATTCATAAGGCGTTTGAAGACACGCATGAGGGGTTCAAAAAGTTTCAAGAGCCTTTCTACGACGACTTTCTACGACGTCTCCAAACAAACTCAAACACGTTCGACCAAAACTGTGAAAATCCCAAACAAACCCAAACAATTCTAGCGAAACTCAAACGTAATGAATGTCTTCGGTTTATGGATGTCGTCGAAGATCGTATTATGCATGTCGTCGCAGATTTCTGAACGTCTTCAAACCGCCCATGAATGTCTTTAAAAGTCTCTCAAGCGTCTTCGAACCCCTCATGAATGTATTCAAACGTATCATGAATGTCGTCGGAAGTCCCTTGAACGTTATCGAATCCCTCGTGAATGTCTGAAAGTCACTCAAGCGTCTTCGAACCCCTCATGGATGTCTTCAAACGTATTATGAATGTCGTCGAAAGTCTCTAGAACGTATTCGAAAGTTTCTTGAACGTCTTCAAACCCTTCGTGAATGTCTTTGAAAGTCTTTGAAACCCTTCGTGAATGTCTTTGAAAGTCTTTGAAAGTCTTCAAACCCTTCGTGAATGTCTTTGAAAGTTTTGGTCGAACGTGTTTGAGTTTGTTTGGGTGCTCACCCAAACACACCCAAACACGTTCGACCAAAACTGTGAAAATCCCAAACAAACCCAAACAATTCTAGCGAAACTCAAACGTAATGAATGTCTTCGGTTTATGGATGTCGTCGAAGATCGTATTATGCATGTCGTCGCAGATTTCTGAACGTCTTCAAACCGCCCATGAATGTCTTTAAAAGTCTCTCAAGCGTCTTCGAACCCCTCATGAATGTATTCAAACGTATCATGAATGTCGTCGGAAGTCCCTTGAACGTCATCGAATCCCTCGTGAATGTCTGAAAGTCACTCAAGCGTCTTCGAACCCCTCATGGATGTCTTCAAACGTATTATGAATGTCGTCGAAAGTCTCTAGAACGTATTCGAAAGTTTCTTGAACGTCTTCAAACCCTTCGTGAATGTCTTTGAAAGTCTCTAAAACATCGTCGATCCTCTCATCGATGTCTTCAAACGTATTATGAATATTGTCAAAGATCTCTTAAATGTCTTCGAAAGTCTCTGAATGTCTTCGTACCTCTCGTGAATGTCTTTAAAAGTCTCTTAAGCGTCTTCGAACCCCACATGAATGTCTTCAAACATATTATGTACGCCGTCGAAAGTCTCTTAAACATCTTCGAACCCCTCGTGAACGTCTTTGAAAGTCTCTCAAGCGTCTTCGAATCCCTCATGAATGTAATCAAACGTATTATGAATATCGTCGAAAGTCTCTTGAACGTATTCGAAAGTTTCTTGAACGTCTTCAAACCCTCCGTGAATGTCTTTGAAAGTCTCTAAAACATCGTCGATCCTCCCATCGATGTCTTCAAACGTATTATGAATATTGTCAAAGAACTCTTGAATGTCTTCGAAAGTTTCTGAATGTCTTCGCACCTCTCGTGAATGTCTTTGAAAGTCTCTTAAGCATCTTCGAACCCCACATGAATGTCTTCAAACATATTATGTACGCCGTCGAAAGTCTCTTAAACGTCTTCGAACCCCTCGTGAACGTCTTTGAAAGTCTCTCAAGCGTCTTCGAATCCCTCATGAATGTAATCAAACGTGTTATGAATGTCGTCGAAAGTCTCTTGAACGTATTCGAAAGTTTCTTGAACGTCTCCAAACCCCTCGTGAATGTCTTTGAAAGTCTCTAAAACGTCGTCGAACCCCCTCATCGATGTCTCAAACGTATTATGAATATCGTTAAAGATCTCTTGAATGTCTTCGAACGTCACTGAAGGTCTTCGCACCTCTCATGAATGTCTTCAAACTTCTTATGAACGTTTTCGAAAGTTTTTTGAATATCTCACGAACATCTTCAAACGTCTCATGATCGTCGTAGAAAGTCTCTTGAAACTTTTTGAAGGCCTCATGCACCTCTTCAAACGTCTTATGAATGTCGTCGAAAGTCTCTTGAATGTCTTCAAACGTATTATGAATGTCTTTGGACAAACCCCTCGTGAATGTCTTTGAAAGCCTCTCTTAAGCGTCTTCGAACCCCTCATGAATGTCTTCAAACGTATTATGAAGGTCGTCGAAAGTCTCTTGAACGTATTCGAAAGTTTCTTGAACGTCTTCAAACCCCTTGTAAATGTCTTTTAAAGTCTCTTAAACGGCTTCGAACCCCTCACCAATGTCTTTAAACGTATTTTAAATATCGTCACAGATCTCTTGAACGTCTTCGAAAGTCTCCGAAGGTCTTCGCACCTCTCATGAATGTCTTTAAACGTCTTATGAACGTTTTCGAAAGTCTCTTGAATGTCTCACGAACATCTTCAAACGTCTCATGAACGTCGTAGAAAGGCTCTTGAAACTTGTTGAACCCCTCATGCGTGTCTTCAAACGCCTAATGAATGTTTTCGAACGTCTCTTAAATGGCTTCGAACATCGTATGAATGTCTTCGGAAGTCTCCGGAACGTTTCACGAACGACTATCGAAAATCTTCGAATGCCTCGCAAACTTCCAACAAACGGCTCACGAACGTCTAACGAACGTATACTGATGAATGTCTTCGATTATCATCGGGCGATTATATTAATTTATTTTCAATCAAATTCCATACAAAAAAATGAGTTTCACATTCGAAAGTAATATTGTTTTCAGTTGCACAATCCGATAGCTGGTGATGCTGACATAACTCAGTACGGGGTGAGGAGAATAAAAAGTACATAATGTTACATTTATTTTATTTGCATGAATCTTTATGATTCAGCCACCAATTACATATTTCTGATGCGATCAATCATTAACCGTGAGAGGGTCGTTACATTAAGACTCAGCGATGGTTCGTAAAGAACGATCACTATTGCAGTCATAATGGTATTTACAAAATCGAGAGTACCTATTGAACAAAATGTCGAAACTTTTTTGAAGTCCATATTCGAGTCATCTTGAGAAAAGAATCCTGAATTGAGATAAAGTTTAGCACTCGTGAGTTTGCAGTCGGTGAATAATATAATGTCCTTTGCCATACATTATCTTTTTTACCAGTCTGCACCGCACCAATTACTTATTTTGGTTTCTCTAGTTGGGAGGCAGCTTTTACGGTCCATGAATGTTTCATTGTGATTTGAAGCGATGGACAGTCGTATAGATCCCAAGAGCGAAAACCCACATTGAAGTATCGCCCACTTTCCAATGGTCGATGTAATGATAATTTATTGATCTCATCTAATATTATGTGGGGCATACGCCATTGTATCTTGAGTAATTCAACTTCGACCTCTAGTAGTTGATGATGACTGAATGCACAATTATTGCCATAGCGTGAAGGTATTAGAATTAACTCATGACGAGCATTAATTTTCGTAGAAAATAAATTTTATGTACAGCACTAGTTTTTCCAGTTCTGTCACAAACTATGATATGAAATCGGCGCTGTGATGTGATCGATACTCTGATAGCGATTCATCATATGAAAAACACATGTGGTAATCAATAGTAAATACTTCATGATATTGATACATATCCTCTGCTACGTTCTTCGCATCAGTCTTTGCACACTCTCATCTTCTCTCTACAATTAGTTAAAAAAACACTCCAAGTAGGCATTTACAATGAATGGATGTGTTGCTTTCCGATTGGAGTTGATGATTTGAAGCCACTTATTAGTATCATTTAATAGTCCGATGGCGCAGTGCTTTATTGCTCCATAATCGATTTCATGTGATTGCAGTCTATCCGCTGATCTAAAGTAATGCCGACACCGGCGAAATAATAGATTGTTGTTCAATTCGTCTAGCACATATGACGATATAGAATTGTGTTAACTTCATACACCGATGGCATACATATATTTTTTAATGGTTGTCTCTGTTCTGCGCTCACGAGGCTTGACAGGTTCTTTATCTATGTGATATGTCATACATTGTTATCTTCGGTATCTTGTATGTATAGCAAATTGATATGCTTTTCTTCTCTTTATGTTGAGCCACGCGTATCGGAGCAATGTCTTCTTCGGTGGTACACACATGAATGGATAAATTGTTTTGAAGCACATTTTTTTTTTAAATTTGACCTATAGTTATTGGGAATCCAATATTCGATAGATTCAATACCGTTGAATAATGCATGTAAGAAGATCCGTGGTCACTGTTTCGTTCAGCTGGGTATAAAGCTGTAACTGTCATCCATGCGAAACGTGCATTATCTCTTGATTGCACATTAATCGCAGCCCTCATAATCATTATTTCCCGTGGCAATGAGATATAACATTTAACGCGTATTGATTTATACTTATTTACATTTATTGTAAGATTACGTATCTTTTGTAAAGCTCAACCACTTCCACGTTGTTGAAATTCATCGAGCAGAAGTTAAAGTATAGACCATCACGCGTTCAAGTCGAGTTCTCGCCACATTAACCCATCACCGCTGTGTCCTGCACCCATGCATATAGAATGCCTGTACATGAAATACTTCAATCCTTCCAGATTCGGTATTTGGCCTATCAATGACTATTGATGTTTAGTTGATAATCGTTGGCGCTTAATTCGGCTTTGCGATTTCAGTACTTCGATCAACTCGACGATCTGTATCTCCCACACAGCAAAGTCGTCGATCGAACTTAAGAGCGTGGCTTGGTTGTGCAAGATTTCTTCTGATGGTTCATTGTTGTTCTCCATATTAACGAGTTGAATAGTCTTGCCAGAGAGATATGTGAACTCACTGCTTCATTCAAAGTGTGGCCACTTTTGAGCGCTGCCGACGATTAAAAATGGTCTCCCATCGGAAAATATTTTTGTCCTTCCCTTCTAGCTCGGAAAATGTAATAGAATCACCTCCACCAGAGTTTTTCAATATCACGCTGATATCTTTTAACGTGGAAAGCATGAAAAATAAATACACACCCAGAACGAGCCGATCGGGGTTCAACGGGAGCAAAAAAGAAAAGTATTTTTGTGAGTATTCCAGACCGCGAGTGCATCTATGCTCAAATGGTGCATGCAGTGGGATCAGTGGTCGAAGCCTAAAAAAAAAAATTCTTCGGCCATAGATCCACAAAGTTGATCGTTTTGTAATAAATACCTCGTTTTCGTATGTGTTTTGGATAGCCAAGACATTACTTGAGCGGAATGTTGTTTTTTCAAAATGTTCCCTATGCTCGGAGGCTGGCATTGAACGTCGACGAACAAAAAAAAATTGTCTTTAGAATATGGCTGATTTAGTAAAAACTGTATAGCCTCAAGTGTCACTTGAATAGGTTTGATGTTGCTCTGCGAAGAGCGCTATGATTCGTGACAGGCTGGACTTCAAACATACTGGAACACGTGGCAATATATATTAAAAACTCTAAGATGCTCTCTATAATACGCCAGTTCAGTCTCCATGACCTAGACGCGGTTCTGTAGAGATCGCGAAAGTCAATGATTGGCGAGCCTGGCCAGCTTTCACCTCTATGCGTGCACACTTTTCTGGACAGCAGATGCCTACCCCTACAGGGATAGTTAAAGAAAAAAAAAATTTTTGTTTATCCCCTGGCCAGGATGCACTATCTTGCAAGGTTTTTTTCTACAATAAGCCCCCACCCTACTATAAGTCTATGAGGATCCAAAAATCGAAATCCGAAGAAGGATCGGAACAGCAGTTTTCGCCATTCCACTCTTCAACCTCCGAGGTGTCCTTGTGGAAGAGTTGGAAAACGGAAAATCAGTTAAGAATAATGTCGAACCAAATTGAAGTGATCGATCTCGTCGATGATGAGATGGAGGTTGTCGTGAATATCGCCCATGACGACGAAGTGGAAGTTGGGGTAGACGAAGACGTCATTGATATCGCCGATGATGACGATGATGAGTGCGCGGACATTGAAGTGCTTGCACATGATGACATGGAACTGGCCGAGATGGACAGTGATACGGAATCATTCGATAGTGGATTGGGTGATGCCTCAGATAAGGGAGTCCATTATGTGCGTGAAATCATAGTGGACCAGCAGCGAATAAATCGATTGAACCAGGGCGTCATGGGCTGTGTGAACTACGAATATCTCACCGAAAATGATCGGGCGAAATTTTGCGTGCTGTGATACTTTGATATGCGGGGCACGGTTGATCAACTAATTGAAAGATGTGGCCACTTCAGCGAACGGTTTAACAACATCCAGGGGATATTTTGTAACAACTGCGGCGGGCCGACTCACCAAGTTTCAATGCGCGACACGTGCCCCACCTGCCTGAACTTATACTTGGCCGATGGTTCGTATTATCTTTAGTATGATTCAAAATATGATTGTGTTTTAGATGTTAATAAGATTCATGATTTGTTATGTTCCAGGATAACGTATCCGCTGCGGATATTCAAAATAAAATAATTTGAAACATTGAAAACCAGCCAAACACATACACACACACACCAAAGATTTTATGTATAATATATATTAGGCAAGGCCATTGTTCAATTTAATTATTAATAAACTATTGTTTTATTGTCATTTGATTCGAAGCATTCTTTTTACTCCCCCCCCCTGTCGTTCCACACATACACACACACACACGCACACACACACACACACACACACACACACACACACACACACACACGCAAAATACTCATCGCCGCCAGCTTCTCCCTCCCGCTAGTCGCTTCACAGATCACATGGCCCCCCTCCACAGAGGCCCCCCTGTGACGTCACACGCGCCCGGCGACCCCCCTCCCCGCCGCCGTACCCCCGCACTTGGCTTCCCCGCGCTGGAGCCCCCCGCCCCGCTCCCCCCTGAGATCCCGCTCATTTGTCTAAGTTTTTTTATATATATATATATAAACTCATGTGAATAGTCTAAACAAAAATGCTCCGCTTACATCTATAATGTTGATAATAAATTATCGGATTTTATGGGTTTTCAAGGACCCGCGATTCTATGATGCCCCCTCCCCCACAGAGTCGACAGCGGCTTCCCGCTCTCGCCCGCGGGTCCAGCTATCGCCGGGAAGACATCGTCACCAAAAACGAGCCTCCCCACTCTCTAACACCCCTCCCCTTTCCCTCCGCCGGAACCCCGCACTCGGCTGCCGCATGCAGGATCCCCCCCCCCCCCTCCGCCATGCATACCCCGGCTTCCCCGCGCTCGACTCCCCCGCCCCGCTCCCCCCTGAGATCCCTGAGTTAGAACCGGCCTATTACAACTACTGTGATATTATCCTTATACGTTCAACTGCTGTTGATATTTACAAAGGAAATCCCTGGCGCTAGGGCGACTTTCTATCCTCTGTCCCAGTCTATTGTGGTACGACTCTATGATATTATTGGTTCGCCGACTGAGCCCGTACACACTAAAACCCGATGGTGTCACCGTCCGCAGCCAAGATCGACAATAATACCGGTTGAATCCGGAAAATCGTTGTGTCATGGCTGCGATCAAATTGCTTCAGAGTTGGTGGTATTGGGCATCCACCAGTTGCGCGGGCAAGTACGCCAAAGCTAACGTTTTCTTGAAGAAATCTTTCGCTTCAGCGTCGGTTCGGATCCGATTCCTCAGCCCAAGAGCCTTAGCGTTCCTATAAATGGCCTAAAAGATGATATTTTTTTGACATTTCCTTTTCCGTAATCAATCCTTTGGCAGTATCAATTTGTAGTTAATGCATCTTCGTTAACTAATATTTAAGTACATGTTTAGTGAAACTTACGCGATCGTAGTGCGTATTGCATCCCGTGCAATGTGCCGTCGTGAACACTGCGGTGATGGCATTTCGCAGCCCACGTTCGAAATCGTTCATTGTGAGGGTAATAACATTTGATGTCAATACGTGCTCCTTGACGTATTGCAACGTTGTCATGTATACGGCCTGGGTCTTCCGGCTCATGACAATCCATGCAAATGGGAAACCCTACATCGTACGGAAATGAAATCAATCGGAAGTACGAGTCACAGAATAATGGCTATTTACCGCATAAGTTAATGTGAAACCAAGGAATTATTAGCATCTACTTCGCCGTGATTCTTTTATGCGATCTGTACTTATTATTCTGAATATCCTACGTGTGAACTTGAACACGTTCAGATTTCACAATACGACAACACTGCTATCTAGCATGTAAGTAGGAGAAACAAGGGTTTTTGCATGTATTTTTTGGCTGCTATCTAGCATGTAGGTAGGAGAAACAAGGGTTTTTGCATGAAGACTGAAATCAAATGACGAATTGAGATGACCGATTTCTTGTAATGGAAAATTCTTTGGTACGGAATTTAAAATCCATAACGATGGGTTGTAGAATTTTTTTTCTTGTTGACAAACACAAATGTAAGTTTATGCTTTGTTTCACATTAGGCCAACGGTCATATCGAAGTGGAGCTTTTTAACAGGCCAATTGAGAATTTGCATGAACGTAAACATTATGCTTGCAAAAAAATTCTTACGTGATTGAATTCGATCCCCACGATCGTCAATAACTGATATGCTCCCCGAATGGATGGTCTTGAGCTAAATGTAGAATCGATCAAGAGCTTGCTCACTTCTGAAATTTCATCTCGGATGAAGTCATGGTCAAAGAACAACGCATGGTTAGCCCCATTATCATCGGTTATCAGTTGGACCGTGAGCCTCCCTGTGCCATATTTCAACAGCCCTAAATTTCCCGGAACCAGCAGTTGTTCTATGAACTGCGGAATGTTTTCCGGGTTTGGGGGGGGGGGACGCCTCCTTCTGTTTTTTTTTCATAAAGCTTCTGAGGGTCTGATAATGTTTTAATATCGCGGCTTCGCCGTAGCTATATATAAAATAAATCAGTCGTGAACATGGGCTGCAGAAAAAACTTTATCCACAAATAAGGCTGATTGATTTTATCCACAACTTTATTGACTTTATCCACAAATTGATTCTTATTTTCATTTCATGTATACTAGGCTGACGCAGCTATTAATTTTTTTTAGGATTTTTCGAGGTTCGTTACACAAAAATGTGAAAATTCCTCGATAACCTATAATTTAGAACTCCTACTCGGGTTAAGTTGAAAGAAAATTAAAAAAAATGGGAGCAAGAACGATTGAAATACGATAATAACAATCATCAAAGGTTTATTCTTAAAAATCGATAAGATTTTTTTACAGATAATACATGACGCCTAGCGGAAAAAGGAAAAAAGAATTTCTAATGATACGGCCCTCCACGTGTCGTTTGTTTACAATTTCTATCGATTTTTAAAAATAAACCTTCATCGCTTTTATTTCGAAATTCAACCGTTTTTGTAAACAGTGTTTTATTGAATTTTGAAAATTTCTATCGAGTATATTTTGATGGTGTGCATTTATATCGTTTTCAAGCAATGAATTTAATTTCGCAGCTATCTTTTTCGCTCTCATGCAAAGCTCTCGCCCGTGCGTCCTGAATCAGTTGAGGCATATGTTTCCATTCGGAACCCTCATCTTACATAATATCAAACTTCTGATAATAAACAAGTTTAGCAAGATGGTAAGAACGTGCTGCTGAATATACACTGTAAAAAATAAGCGTGTTGTCGGTGTGTTGAAGCAACACACAACACGCCTACAACGTGTGTAGGACCTGGTTAACGCGTTGAAACAACGTGTTTTACTTATTTTACCGTGTTGAAATAATAAGCTCTATACCATTCTTGGTAACAACACGTTTTAAATATGTTGCTGTAGAATACGCTCAATGTAACACATATGAAGCGTGTCGAATCAAGCCATTTTCTTTCAAACAACACACTTAGTGTAGGTACACGCGACTCGAACGACACAAAGCGTCGTGAAACAACTCACTCGCACGCGTGTACCACAAACAACACGCGTTCAATGAGTTGATATGTCAATATGGCGGCTTTATAACCTCGCTACGTTATGCACGGACTTGCGAAATAGTTTTTCAATTGCGAATTGTATTATTTTAAAAGCGAAACACATAAGTTTTTGCTCGTCGTGCACACCTACATGAATGAAGAAATAATGTGCTCGGTGAAACCATTGCTCAGGTGCAACACTCAGTTTATTGACGTAGATATAAAATAATTTTTTGGTAGAGTGTCGCTGCAAAGAAAATTTTTTATTTTGTGCGGATCAATATTTTGTTTGCTGTTAAGAAAAGTTTCTGTCCAGAGTGATGAAAGATGCTTCTTAGGGGCAAATTTAATTCTATGCGTACCAAGTTTTCTGTGCAGTGAGAAGAAAATTTTCTGTGCAGAGTGGAGGAAATTCGTTGTTCCGGGCAAAGGAAATTTTTTATTCTGTGCGGACCAACTTTTCTGTCCGGAGGAGTAAATTTCTTGTTCGGGGCAAAGGAAATTCTTTATTTTGTGCAGACCAATTTTTCTGTCCAGGGCAAAGAAAATTGTCTGTCCAGAGTAAAAGAAATTCCTTGTTCTCAGCAAATGAACTTTTTAATTCTTTGCGGACCAACTTTTCTGTCCGGTGTGGAGTAAATTTCTTGTTCGGGGCAAAGAAAACTCTTTATTTTGTGTGTCCCAATTTTTCTGTCTAGGGCAAGGAAAATTGTCTATCCGGAGAGAAAGAAATTCCTTGTTCGGGGCAAACGAAATTTTTTATTCTGTGCGGGCCAATTTTTCTATCTAGTGCAAAGAAAGTTTTCTGTCCGGAGTAGAGGAAATAGCTTGTACGAGGCAAACAAAATTTTTGTTTTCTGCGCAGACCAATTTTTTCTGTCGAGGGCAAAGTAAATTGTCTGTTCATAGTGAGAGAAATTTCTTGTTCGGGGCAAAGAAAATTGTCAGTTGGAGTGAGAGAAATTACTTTTTCGAGGCACAGAAAATTCTTTATTCTGTGCGGACCAATTTTTCTGTCCAGTGCGAAGAAAATGGTCTGTTCGGAGTGAAGAAAATTGCTTGTTCGAGGCAAAGTAAATTCTTTATTCTGTGTGGACCAAGTTTTCTGTCCAGTGCGAAGAAAGTTTTTTGTTCGGAGTGAAGAGAAGTGCTTGTACGAGGCAAAGGAATTTTTTTTTCTGTGCGGACAAATTTTTCTGTCGAGGGCAAAAAAAATTGCCTGTATGGAGTGAGAGAAATTTCTTGTACGGGGCAAAGCAAATCCTTTATTCTGTGCAGACCAAGTTTTCTGTCCAGTGCTAAGAAAGTTTTCTGTTCGGAGTGAAGAAAAGTGCTTGTACAGGGCAAAGGAATTTTTGTTTTCTGTGCGGACAAATTTTTCTGTCGAGGGCAAAGAAAATTGTCTGTTCAAAGTGAGAGAAATTTCTTGTTTGGGGCAAAGAAAATTCTTTATTCTTTGCGGACGAATTTTTCTGTCCAGTGCAAAGAAAATGTTCTGTTCGGAGTGAAGGAAATTTCTGATCACATTTCACATTTTATGTGCGTTGGGTGTAGACACACACACACGTATATATATCCATAAAATAAAATGTGAAATGTCTTCATTACTCTTCTCGTTCAATGTACCATGTACTCCGTTTCTTGATGAAAAACCGCAAGTATAGCCGATAGCACAATGGTTAGCGTACATATATTAGGTATAGAAGTAACTAGGTTAGGTAGGTTCGAAACCGGGTATGGACAATAAAATTTATTTGCAGGAATTGATTTCGGGACGACTGGAACTCATCAAGTATGGTAGTAAACCATCGGAATAAAACACCAGTAACGGAGAAACCTTTTTTTTATTTATTTTTAAACGTATGCCTACGTGACGTCTTGTACGTTATTCCCAAGCGTCCACAAGTACACATCAAAAAGTGTGTTGATTTAGCCATCAACACACTTTTAAACATGTTGAAATTGGCGACAAGCGTTTACACGCCTAAAGTGTATCAAAACAACACGCTTTGGACTTGCTAAAACACGCTTGAAGCGTATTGACAGAACACGCGTAAAATGTGTCGTTACGACATCAACACATGAGTTGCTGTGTTGAAAACGGCGACAGGATTACACACGTGAAACGTCTTGAAAGAACGCGTTTGTTTTTACAGTGTAGGAATTGAGAAATATCTTAGAGTGCTGCCAGTGAATCGTACAGTGGCGTCAATCTATACCAGTGGAGAGACAGAGCCTCTGCCAACGCTTCTTTGAAGCAGGCAACGAGTTCCTCGCTGTTGTCCGGCACGCAATACACCGAATGTGCATACAAATCATGTATGACGTCATTCACCATTTTCGCCGTACCCTGGTAAATGGTCCTATTTTTACATCGTAAATAACTGTAAAATGGAAGAAAATGTTTGGTTCATTTTACAGTTACTTAATTTTTGCCATCAGTATTTAGCAAATGAAGCCTGAAAATGATAAATTTCCACATTGTTTCCGCATCTGTTTGAATAATTCTCAAGGCTTCCTTTATCCACAAGTACGCCGATTTTTTAAATACTGGAATATACCTAAAAAATATCGATTCCATAAAATACTATTTGGCTTATTTGAATTATCGAAAAGAAAAGTTTTCCTCGGTAATTTTTATAGGAAAAGGAAAAATTTGTTCCATAATAACTCAAATAAACCAAACAGTTTTTATATGAAAATCTTTTTAAAATTATTTTAGGGTGAGTATTACGTAGCCAAAAACGGGCAGTCGGAACGATAAAAAATATCGCTACAGAATTTTTTGAAAATTCTTGCCCAAAGAATTGTCATTCGAATATTTTCCTCGGACAGTTCGTAAAAAAATGTGTGCTTAATATTGCTGTCGCTACTCAAGTATTCCTCCTCGTCTTTGCTGCAAATAATCAACGATCTTTACATGTTTAAAAAAAGCAGAATTCAAATCAGCATTCAAACAACATTTTCTTCCGCTAAACCGGCGTTTCAATTTGCAGTTTACTATTTTCGTTACGAATACCTGGGAATGACGTGAGTCCGAAGGAGATTGCTAAAGGTAGCGCGCGGGCTAAGAAACATTTTGTTCCGCCCCGCTTGAGGAGGCGCTAAGCATTTTCCCTTTGATCGCTCTCTCTCTCTCTCTCTCTCTCTCTCTCTCTCTCTCTCTCTGTCTGTCTCTCTCTCTCTCTCTCTCTCTCTCTCTCTCTCTCTCTCTCTCTCTCTCTCTCTCTCTCTCTCTCTCTCTCTCTCTCTCACGCGCGCGCGCGTGAACACACACACACATACACACACAGGATGCAGGTGAATGCGTCCCACAGGTACGCAGAACGAACGCAGGAGATCTGCTCATCGTTCTGAATAAGGAGAGCTCAGCCAGAGCACCAGAGTTGCGAAACCAATTCGAAGGTGTTCTTGGCGAATCAGCAACGGTGCAAAGTAAAGTCCAGGAAGTTGATCTGGAGATCAAGGACCTGGTAGAGGACGCGACGAAGGAGGAGATATCGGCGGCCCTGCAGAGAATCTTGGGACCGGACTATCCAGCCACGGAACACTCTCTTAAGTCTCTGCGTAAAGCATATGGCAGGACTCAGACCGCGGTAATACGACTCATGGTGCCTGCTGCCCGCAAACTTCTGGATACAGTAATCATCCGAGTCGGCTGGTGTAATTACAGAATCCGAGAGGTGGTGGGACCACTAAAGTGTTTCAAGTGCTGAACATTTGGACACTTATCACGGAACTGCAAGAGCAGCGTCGACCGGGCTAAAGACTGTATCAAGTGCGATGACACTGGCCCCAGAGAATTGCCGAATGCACAACAAGCGCAAAGTGTATTATATGTGCCGAAGCGGGAGATGGGGCACCCACAATCCACATCTCAGGTTGCAGCCGATGTCCAGCGTATATGCAGGCTCTCCAGGCTCTCCGGGCACTCCAAAAACGATGCAAATGAGAGTATTCCAGCTCAACCTCAACCATTGTGAAGCCGCACAAGACCTGCTCATGCAGACTGTGCGCGAGCTGAAGCCTGACTTGGCGATACTCTCGAAATCACATAGACATTTAGACACGCAACCCTGGGAATCTGACGCAAGTGGGAAGGCCGCAATTTGGTCCTGCGGAAAGCCGCCATTTCCGGATCTTGTGAGTCGGATGGAAACTGGTTTCGTGAGAATAAAAGCCGAAGGAGTTCATTTCTACAGTTGTTACGCACCGCCTAGCCTGACGACTGATGAGCTTGAGACTTTTCTCGACAACTTAGTCGCAGACGCTAAACAACGCTTCCCGGTAGCCATAGCCGGAGATTACAACGCGTGGGCTGTGGAATGGGGTAGTAAAATGACGAACAGGAAGGGCCAAGCCCTGCTTGAGGCTATGTCCTTATTGGATGCAGTACTACTTAATGCAGGTACAAAGCCCACTTTTGTTAGAGGTGAAGCTTCGTCTATAGTGGACCTCACTTTTGTGAGTAGTAGCCTGGCCAGAGAAAACCAGTGCCACTGGGTAGTCAGTAATATCTACACTCATAGTGATCATCAAGCGATTCTCTAGGAGATTCGCGGAGACTTCAGCAGAACAGTGAAGGCACCGAAGACAAACGAGAAGGGCTGGAAAACGAAAATGTTTGACGCGGACTTGTTTCGTGAAACTTTTGACACCAGCCCCCTCGGAGCGAAATGTGCAACCGAGAAGGTCGAGGAAACGTGATGTCGACTTCCGACCGGCGGTACCCTGGTGGAGCGAACAAATTGCCGACCTCCGAAGGGAGTGTCATCGAACTCGCCACCTAGCGCAGCGAGCTCGAGGAAAACGCTCGTTCCTCGATTTGGAAGAATAGCACAGGAAGGCGCGCTTGAAGCTTAAAAAGGCTATCAAGCAGAGTAAAGTTGAAAGCTGGGGCGAACTGCTCAGCGAAATGGAAGATGGTCCCTGGAGCAGGCCGTACAAAGTAGTAAAGACTCGGCTGAATAGTGGACGCAGCCCTGTTGGAAAATATTGCTACACATCTGCTCCCTGAGTAACCCGAGGAGGACTACCAGCTCAAGGAGGACGTCGATGAGGACATCCCAGCCATTACTGAAGAAGAGCTTCCTACGGCGATTGCCGGGGTGGGCAACAATAAAGCCCCCGGCATGGATGGGATACCCAACATCACACTCAAGGCAGCGATCAAGTTGGCACCGGCAATATTCCTGGGCATGTACAATGGGTTTCTCAAGGAAGAAATCTTCCCGGACAAATGGAAGTGGCAGAAACTAGTGTTCCTCCCGAAAGGGAAGAAGCCACCGGACGAACCTTTATCCTATCGTTCGCTCTGTATGCTGGATACCGCCGGAAAGATCTTCGAGCGCATCATCCATAACAGGATTGAGAACGTCGTGGACCCTCTACTGGCGGAAGGCCAGTTTGGCTTCAGAAAGAGCGCTCTACTCTGGATGCCATTCACACAGTGGTGAAGCAGGCGCAAGAGTCGACTGCGCCTGCAAAAACGCTTTCAACTCGGCGAAATGGAAGTGTATCATGGATGCCCTAAAAACATTAGGTGTACCATGGTACCTACGCAGAATAGTGGCGAGTTACCAATGTAATAGGTGGCTCATGTACGACACAGAGGATGGACCGAAGACGTATAGTGCGACTGGAGGAGTTCCTCAGGGCTCTGTACTTGGACCACTTCTGTGGATCATCATGTACAATGATGATGGTGATGGAAACGGTGACGCTCAGGGTTGGAAACGCCGAAATCACATCCCGACCGTTTATTCGGTATCTGCGTGTGATTCTCGACGCGACGCTGAACTTCAAAGGGCAAACCGAGCAGATCAGCAGAAAGGCCTCTGGGGTAGCTACTACACTGGCGCAGCTCATGCCTAATGTCGGTGGCCCCAGACAGAGGAGGAGGAAACTGCTGTCATCAGTAACGACTTCAGTGCTCACCTATGGCATACCCATATGGGCTGATGCACTGAAAATCCAGCAGTACCGCAGGAAGGCTGCAGCAGCGTATGGCGTCAAGCGCCTTGAGGGTAGCCTGTGCGTTTCGCACTGTCTCCGAGGACGCTATCAACGTTATCGCGGGAATTCTGCCCATTGAGGTGCTCGCCGAGGAGCGTAGATCGATGTACCAGCAGAAGGGAGCTAGAAACCCCAGTAATGCAAGGGCAGAAACGAGAGCAACCAGTTTTAACCAGTGGCAGACGATGTGGGATGCCTCTACCAATGGAAGGTGGACACACCGACTAATCCCGAAGGTGGAGATATGGGTGAACCGTCCACACGGGGAGCTCAACTATTATCTCACTCAAGTGATCTCAGGACACGGCTGTTTCCGGGCTTATCTCTATAAGTTTAATTATGAAGATTCCCCGGACTTCCCAGCATGTGTAGCAGTCGAGGAGAACGCTGAACATGCATTGTTCCAATGCCCACGTTTCAGTGCCTCCCGCGCGATAGTCGAGGATCAGCTGGAGACACGCATCACCCCGGACAACCTGGTAGAGTTGATGCTGAAGTCAGCAGATGCATGGACAGCGGTATCGGCCTATGCTGCCGCAGTAATCAAGGAGTTGCGACGTGCAGAACGCACGAGGAAGAAGACGACGCCGGAGGACCAGGCAGTCATAGATGAAATCAGCAACACGAACCCCTAAACCACTCATATCGTCTCGAGTGGAACGGGGGGCGTAAGGTCGTCTGGCAATACTGCAGGAAGAGCTAAGGCCTATCCCGCGATGTAATACCTTGCGGTCGTCCTGCGGGAGAAAATTTGTAAAGCCGAAGAGGAACGGGGGGTTTTATTCGGTGCAAGCCCGACACACGGCAATTACTTGCTACGGTGCGGAGGCATTTTCTCACTAACCCTCTTTAAAACACACACACACACACACACACACACACACACACACACACACACACACACACACACACACGCACGCACGCACGCACAGACAGACACACACGCGCGCGCACACACACACACACACACACACACACACACACACAGACATAGGAGTCTACATAGAAATAGACGGCTATCTACTCCTATATTCAGATTCTCAGAAAATTTGAGAAAAAAACGTAGATTGGCTTGACATGCGGAACCCGTGACCGAAAAATCAGACGTTTGGCTAATGTCACGACTTGGAGATAGGCTGAGCCGGGTAGCCACATAAAAGACGAACAATTTGAGCTCTCAGTCACTGCATTTCGTTGCATATCTTAGGAGAAAAGGGGTTATCTAGATTGATCGTGTAATTGTTGTTAATTGCGAGCAAATGTCGCCCGAACTTCGACGTGCTCAGTTCACGGGAATTCCGCGCGCGGCGCTCGTTACGTGTTCTGCAGACGGCACGCATCGATGTGCACCAGGTCGATACGCCGGCAAAGTAACACCTCATCACAGTTAGCCCCCCCACTTTGACTAATCGAACTTTTTTTTTTACAAATCGTTTAGTGGTCGTTTGGTAGCGTTTGGTAAACCATTCAAATCGTTCAGTAGTTCTCCGTTTATCGAAAAATCGATAATAAAAAATTGGGCAGTAAGTTGGCCCCCCACTTTGACTAAACAAACTTTTTTTTACGAATCGTTTGGTGGTCGTTTGGTAGCTTTTGGTAAACCATTCAAATCGTTTGGAAGTTTCCCGTTCTTTCGGAAAATCAACAAGAAAATTTCGATCCATAAGATAGGACGATAAGCAGCGGAAAAAGACTCGACAACCAACGTCATCTATCGCAAAAACGTCGTATATTATCGCGACCAATCGCAGCCTTCCGTTTCAGATACGCATAATTTCTTTCGGTTCGGTTGGAGTTTATTAACAAATCTAATTATGAAAATGTCACATCGATCTGCCCCTGCGGCTTCTGGCGACCAATTACAGCTCTCTATTCCTGATTCTCACGTATTTTGTGTTTTCGTATCTGAATGATCGACTACCAAATGTCCCGAATAGAATACTAACGGCTACTGGATGTTTTTCTATCGATCGCGGCCCATTAGAACGTAATCGGACAAGAAATAACGAGTAAATCTACGCTAATAAATAATTTTGCCATTGCGGTTTCTGGCGACCAATCCCAGCGCTCCATTCCCGATTCGATGTATTTTGCATTGGCGTTATGGCCTCTGCACACTGCGCGCGATTTGCGATGAGCGATGAGCGATATCCAATGGGAGCTCAGGTATGCCAGAAACCCTCTGGGAAAGTGAAGCTCCCATCGGATATCGCCCATCGCTCGTCACAAATCGCGCGCAGTGTGCAGAGGCCATTATTAATTGATCGCCTACCAAACGATCTGAATAGAATACCAAACGCTATGATTTATTTTTCTATCGAGTCTCATCACAATGAATTAGCCACAAAATAATGGGTGAATTTTCGTTAGAAATTCCTTTTTCCGCTGCGGCTTCTGGCGAACTATCACAGCTCGCCGTTCACGATAGACACGTATTTCGCGTTGGCGCAATCTAGTGTTCGACTACCAAGCGTTCTAAATTGAATACCAAACGCTTCCGGGAGTTTTTCTATACAGCAAGACTCATTGAAGGGAAATCAGACAAGAGATAGCGAGTGCATCCGTGTTTTATAATTTTGCTCTGTGGTTGGAGCTTCAGTGACCAATCGCACTCCTCTAATCGAGACGCCGGATATCCGTTCGTGGTTGGGTTATGACTTTGGATCGTGATCCGTCATAGCCGAGGCGTAAAATTTTTTTCATTCGTGACCTCATTTGGAAATAATTATTTAATTGAAGTGTGCGAAAACTTATTACTAATAAAGAATCAAATCAAAGGAACTCAACAGGAAGTCACAGATTTATAGATCCAACGGAATACGGCGTAGTGATATTTCAATTTATTTATGTTTTTCTTCGCTGATCTTGTTCCAATAAGTCTCAAACGGAAGATAATCGTTTGGTAGTGATTGGTAGCTTAACTAAAACGTTTGGTAGTTAATTCCTTAATTAGGCCAAACGCAAAACCATCTACGGTTAGATGCAGGCGATAAAGGGCTGTAGTTGGCTGCTGATGGATCCAACAGAATGCGGAGCAGTGATATATCAAGGTCTTTATGTTTTTTCACCGACATCGTTCCAATCAGTCTCATACGGAATATAATCGTTGGGTAGTGATTGGTAGCTTAATTAAAACGTTGGGTAGCTAATTCCTCGATTACGACGATTAAAAAATCATCTATGTTTGGACGAAGGCATACAGGGCTGTAGCTGGCTACCGATGGATCCAACGGAATACGGAGCAGTGATATTTCAATTTCTTTATGTTTTTCTTCACCGATCTCGTTCTAATAAGTCTTAAACGGAAGATAATCGTTTGGTAGTGATTGGTAGCTTAATTACAACGTTTGGTAGTTAATTCCTTAATTACGCCGATCCAATAATTATCTACCCTAACAAGGTGACGGCACGACCCTGGGGTCGGGGATTTGGCCAAATTTTTTTGTGGTGAAAGAGGACCCCTGGCACCTCACGTGGTTGAAGTCGTAGGACGCACTACTCGGAAAATTCCGAGAAAAATCGATTCAAAGTTTCTTAGGCGCCTTATGAGTGTAAAATGTTAGGCATTTGTAGAGCCGCCGTCTAGTCTAGACGGTTAGGGCTCGGTCTTTTGCGCCGGACGTCTCGATTTCGATTCCTCCTTCGGATCTTATTTTTTTTTGTTATCCCAACAATTATTCAAAACGTTTCTCATCCCTACATTATTTAAAAAAAATGTATTTACCTTATTTTTTAAAAATTATTTTAATTTTTTTACAATTATTTTCTTTTTCTTCCCAATAATACAATTGATAAAGGTGGGTTTTTATTTTTCATTGTATAGTATTCGAGGAGGGACATTGGGTTTTCAATGAGAATAACGAAGTCGATTAGGAAAAACTCAATTTTTATTCATATATTGGTTCATTTCCAGCCGTACAGGGTCATCCCCTTTATACGAGCCCAAATCCGCCTCAACTTCGTTCTTACCTCCTATTTCACATCCATACCCCCTCTATCAACTATTCCACAACTCTCACCTACCGCCCATTCCACACACTCCCACCTTGCGGCCGCAGCCGACTTCCCCCTCTGTATCGTATTCGCCATGGCATAGCTGCCATGGGCATAGGGAAACTGCGGAAAACCTATACCGATACAGCCGGTCACAAGTTCGCTTCCCGATTTTTTTTTTAATGAAATTAATTTTCAAAAATAATGTAAATAAATTTAAAAAAATAATGTAGGGATGAGGAACGTTTTGAATAATTGTTGGGATAACAAAAAAAAAAAGAAAAAAATAAATAAACGCGAAGGGGGAATCGAACTCGAGACCTCCGGCGCAAAAGACCGAGCCCTAACCGTCTAGACTAGACGGCGGCTCGACAAGTGCTTGACATTTTCAACTCATATGGCGCCTAAGAAACTTTGAATCGATTTTTCTCGGAATTTTCCGAGTGGTGCGTCCTACTACTTTAACCAAGTAAGGTGCTAGTGGGCCTCTTGCCAAAAACAAAATTCGGCCAAATCCCCGACCCCACGGTCGTGCCGTCTCCTTGTTGGGGTAGATGATTTTTTGATCGGCGTATTTGAGGAATTAACTACCAAACGTTTTAATTAAGCTACCAATTACTACCAAACGATTATCTTCCGTATGAGACTTATTAGAACGAGATCGGCGAAGAAAAACATAAAGAAATTGAAATATCACTACTCCATATTCCGTTAGATCCTTCAGTAGCCAACTGTGGCCCTCTATCGCCTGCGTCTAACCGTAGATGGTTTTCTCGATCGGCGTAATTGAGGAATCATCTACCAAACGTTTTAAGGGGAGATATACACCTAGAAGCCGAAAAAGGTCATTTTTGTGATTTTTTTCAAGAAAAACTATTTGAAATTTTGGGTTGGGGTTTTAATTATCTAAAAGTATATACATTCAAAAATATGTTTAATTTTCTTTATTTAAAAATGTCAAAAATATACAAGGATATTGTACAATCCTTGGAGCGTCGTAAAAAAATCTGCGTATACGGTACCCACTGGCGTTTCTTAAAAAATAACCTGAAAGAAAACCAAGACGATTATTAAATTACATACTATAATCTAGAACTTATAGCCGATTTTGAAAATATCGATTTATGACAAAATAGTGGACGTTTGAATATAAATAGTGATTTTTGGGCCAAAAATTATTTATTATTTTGCCTATAAAACAAAAACTAAGTAACGGAAAAAAATCCTATGACAAATACTAGATAATGGCGTATAGAATAACCACAAAAAACCTCAAGGCAATTGGTTAATTGGTTTCCGAGAAATTTTGCGCACCGATTTGAAAAACGTGGTTTTGAGAAAAACGCGTTTGAAAATTTGGGAATGAATAAATCATGAAATTTGTCAACTTACATGGAATCATCGATATCAAGCCCATATTGTAGGTCTTATACGGTCGACGGAATGTTCATAGCTTCTAAATCCTCGACCTCGACCATCTAGGTGTATATCTCTCGTTAATTAAGCTACCAATCACTACCAAACGATTATCTTCCGCATGAGACTTATTGGAACGCGATCGGTGAAAAAAAACATAAAGAAATAGATTTTTTATTGCTCCGTATTCCGTTGGATCCATCAGCAGCCAACTACAGCCCTCTATCTCTTCATCTAAACATAGATGGTTTTTCGATTGGCCTAATTAAGGAATTAACTACCAAACGTTTCAATTAAGCTACCAATCACTACCAAATGATTATCTTCCGTATGAGACTTATTAGAACGAGATCAGTGAAGAAAAACATGAAGAAATTGAAATATCGCTGCTCCGTATTCCGTTAGATCCTGCAGCAGATGGATTCGATAGATGGCGTTGGTTGTCGAGTCTTTTTCCGCTGCTCATCGTCCTATCTTATAATTTTCTTTTTGATTTTCCGAAAGAACGGGAAACTTCCAAACGATTTGAATGGTCTACCAAACGACCACCAAACGATTCGTAAAAAAAAGTTCGATTACTCAAAGTGGGGGGGGGGGGAACTTACTGCCCAATTTTTGATTATCGATTTTTCGAAAAAACGGAGGACTACCAAACGATTTGAATGGTTTACCAAACGCTACGAAACGATTCGTAAAAAAAAATTCGATTGGTCAAAGTGGGGGGGCTAACTTTGACGAGGTCGAAGTGACGGCTGATATTCGGCGGTGTGTGTGAGTGCCACAGAAAAAGGGGAGAAAGTTTTGTTTTTCGTATAAAAACGACATCAAAAAGAAATTTTTATGCCGCAGAGAAAGCAAAGACGATTGACTTGTCGTGTCGAACTCGTGACAGAAAATATGAAAAATCGAAAGTTTGGCTAATGTCACGACTTGAAGATACGCAGAGCCGTGTAGCCACATACAAAACAAACATTTTGATACCTCAATCTTTGCATTCCGTCGCATATTTTCGTAGAAAAGTGGCAATCTAAAATAATTGTGATCACGTTCATTACGCGTTTTGCAGACGATGCACATCGCTGTTTCTCGAGCTCGATAAGCCGACAAAGGACAGCTGATATTTGACTGTGTGTGTTCAAAAGTGACGTCGGAAAGGAATGGGGGAAAAAAGAGGTGCATCGAGTTACGGACTCCCACTTCGCGTGTTATAGTGTCAGTAGATACCAACCAAACCACAAAAATGTAGGTGCCAACTCGGCTTCGTTTTCGAGAAATCACGGGTCAAAGTTGGTAGTCCGCTTACGTACCGTAGAGTTTGTACATGAACACAACGAAGCGAGCAGCCCAGCGGCAAAGGAGTAAGACTCCCGTCTGGACGGCTCTGGTTCGAGTTCCGTCTATGCTATTTTTTTTCCAAATTATTGTTGAAAATGATAACTCATGATTAAAAATTGCAAGAAATTAAAAAAAAAATTGCGCGCCTCTATTGATAAAAACTTACGAATTAAATGTCAATTTTTTTCTTTGAATCTCTTGCAATGTTTTCATTTTTTAAAATAAATTAGCCGTAATTTAATTTAAAACATTTTTTTTTGATTTTTTTTTCATTTTTTTATATTTCTTTCGGTGGGGCAGGGAATATTTTAAAAAATTACCAAGGAATATAGGAATTAAAAATCTGTTTGATTAATTGAAAATTTATTGAAGTAATGTTTTTTACTATTCACGAGTACACTCTGACCGGTGATAATCATGATAAAAACAATCAAAACATTTCAATTAATTTTTTTTTTACATATTTACATTTGTTTTATTGTTTGCAATTTTTTATTATAAGTAATACATTTTAACAACAATTTGAACAAAATGAAAAAAATAGCATAGACGGGACTCGAACCAGAGCCATCTAGACGCGTCCGGACGGGAGTCTTACTCCTTTGCCGCTAGGCTGCTCGCCTCGTTGTGTTCATGTACAAAGTCTACGGTACGTAAGCGGGCTCCCAACTTTGACCGGCGACTTCTTGAAAAGGAAGCCGAGTTGGCACCTACATTTTGGGGCTTGGTTGGTATATAACCACACTATGAGCACGCGAAGTGGAAGCCCGTAACTCGATGCACCTCCCGGAACGTCCCCTCTTGCACTCAGAAAAACGTTTGGTAATACCGACTATGTATATTTAGTTGAAACAATTTTGCTTGAAGCAATCTAATTTTACTCGCTTGAAATACAATTCGATTCAAGTAACAAAGCCAGTTTAGTTGAAACAACCAAATTATCATGTAAAAATAGCAATACCTCCCTGGCCATATAATCGGTTGGATTAACTACATCGGAGTTCATA
Organism: Ophion ellenae; assembly: GCA_963210295.1. NCBI lineage: Eukaryota > Metazoa > Arthropoda > Insecta > Hymenoptera > Ichneumonidae > Ophion > Ophion ellenae. The sequence goes on from OY723392.1 coordinate 7,569,991, forward strand.
TAAGTAATCCGCGTGTTGTTTGAACTTTATATTTGGTCGTTATATTGGCCAATAAACTACATTTTCCAACTGAATTAATTATTACGCATAAAGCGAATGATGGTTGGTTCTACAACTGAATAAGTTAATTGAAACAAATGATTTAATTAAAGGTACTTCGAGGTAAGACTTTTCAGCTATTGATTGCTATTGCTACTTGAGTTCTTGTAGATGCAATCGATCACTTTTTTCCCGGCACGGTTTCTAGATAACGACTTTATTTGGCAAATCCGACCACGGGCGCGCTCTGTTCGATCGCTGTGAGCGATAAGTTACCCAGCTAACCACGTACCGCAAATTTACCGCTCATGTGGAGTGCGCCGTACCGGTACTGTTGCCACCTCATACGTGCGTACGGTACTGGTACATTACCGGTACGCCGTACGGTACGCTGTACCGACAATTTACTAGTACGGTACCGGTACCGGTACAGTATCGCCACCGTGGAGGCACCGTGGAGCCACCGTGCACTGCAGTACGGTGTAACTCCACGGTAGCGATACCGTGGAGGTACGATTACGCTGCTTCCCGTACCCGTACATTTTAGTACCCGTACAATACCGGTACTGTAGGGCACGGCGTACTCCACATTTGCGGTATGCTGTACTAATGGTACGCTTGGTTAACTGGGTAGTGGAAATCGCGAATCAGTGTAGTTTCAGATCCATGCACGAACAGCGCTACGATCGCCCTTTCGACTTCCGGCTGTTCGTGTCTTCTTTTCTGGCTGTTGACGTGCATCTCTCCTGTGAGCGTGTAGAAAACTACAATATTCATTGTGATAAGTTTTGTGACACGATTTACATCGAAAACATAAAAATGTGCGAAGTAGAAGACATCTTGATAGATTGGGGGCTTCAATCGCTTGTTTCTACATGTCAAGTAAAGTGCACGATCGTAATTTCTTTTTGTCCGCCATTGTTGTCACGCTGCGTGCTATCCTTCGAGAAAAACATTGTACGGCGTCTCTCGGGTGTTGATAGTAAATTTAGTGGAAGCCGGTGAGTTTCATTTAACGTTGCGTGTTCACCAAGTGCATAAGTATTGAAGGATTGCTAAGGGAATCGTGATTGAGATTTTTTGCGGGCACGAGCCATTGTTCTCCCGTAATTTCAGATATCGATTAAATTGGGTAAATCCAACCACGTGGACACTCGGTTTAAGCCACTAATAGTTCGTCGCAACCACGCTGTAGTCTGAGACCTGGCGTTGCGTAAAGTAAAAAGACTTGTTTGCGCCAATTCAACTTCGAGAACACACAAAATCTGATGGTTTCTGTTATGTGGCCTGCAGATAAAATCTCGATACATCAGAAAAAAAGATTATTTATCTGTACACATTATTTTAATTGATTTCTCTTTCGTTTTTTTCGACACGCAGATTGCTTTTAAGTTTAACTATGTAATTTTCTCAGAGCGCTTTGAAAATTATCTTGCAATTGACACCGTACAGTCGTACATCGACGTAGATTAATCAATAAAAGTTGTTTCTGTATCATCGCAGTATTTTTAATATGTACTTTAATAAACAGGCATTATTGAAAAATTACTAATCATCTTGTTTCATAATTTAGCGGATCTATTTACCTTATTGTCTTCGTCTTCCTTTTGTATTTATAATTCATCGTATAGGGAGAATACTTTCTTCGATGATTTATATTCAATTGATTTTCTACCAATTCAATGTATACGTTGCATATGCTCACATCGATATTTTATTAGAGTGACTCGATGTTTATTTGGTTCATATTAAGCTGATGCTCTATCTGCCATTTATTCGATGGGTGTCAAACCAATTTTGATTGAACTTACTGTATGCAGCTTCAACTATGTTATAATATCAGTTGTCAGAAGCTACTCCGTCATTCAGGGCAAACCAACATATAGCTGGATCGACTATAGCAGCGTTGGGAGGTTTTCTTTCAAAATATATCTTCAGTGGTACGAACTACACATGAACTTTTATCAAAAATATTATGTATTGACTGAAATATGCTCTGCAATTCATTCAATGCACACATGTTTCATTCTACTGTATATGTTTTTCGTTGAACTATATATTTTGAAAATGCTTTTAAGGGAGAGATTACCGACCCAACCGTTCAGTATGTTCAAATAATGTTTGGTTTCAGGACACCGGAATTACAATTGAAAGTACTTTGTGCGTTTTTGGATCGAGAAGAAGTTTGGTTGCCGGAAATAAATATATATTTGTAATTCAACCAAATCTCGCAGTCAATTGAATCGTTCATATGGTTCGCCACCCGCAACTGCAGGATTTGGTTGATTCAAACCATTTTTTTTGACGGTACCAAACGTTTTTCTGAGTGTGAGAGGTATAGAACATACCGTATCTACCGATCATGCTCATGATCCAGAATAAATAAACAAACTTTTTTAACAATTATGTTTGTGAAATTTGTACCGTTTTTTTTGCAGCGCATAAGCAGCAATCATATTTGCTGACTATGAGGTGTACAAAATACCATATCTACCGATCATACTCATGATCGAGAATAAATGCAAAAATATTTTTTTTAACAATTATTTCTGCGAGATTTTTACCGTTGTTTTTGCAGCGCATGAGCAGCAATTATATTTGCTGACTGAGAGGTATACAAAATTCCGTATCTACCGATCATACTCATGATTGATAATGCATGCAATAATAATTTTTTTAACCATTATTTTCGTGTAGTTTTTACCGTTATTTACCGCACTGCATAATCAGCATTCATATTTGCTGATTAAGAGGTATAGAACATACCGTATCGAGTGATCATACCCGTGATCGAGAATAAATGCAAAAATAATTATTTTCGCACAAATTTTACCGTTTTTTTTTTTGCAGCGCGTAAACAGCAATCATATTTGCTGAGGGAGAGGTACAGAAAATACCGTTTCTACCAATCATACCCATGATGGAGGAAAAATGGAAAAATGATTGTTTAAACAATTATGTTTGCGTAATTTTTATCGTTGGTTTTTGCAGCGCGTAAGCAGCATTTATTTTTTGCTGAGAGGTATAGGACGTACCGCACATTTGTTAATGTGATAATTGTTAAAAATAATTCATTTTGAACAATTATCTCGCTGCAGAAAAGCGCGAGCCGTCACCAAGAATTCTTGCTACGAAATTGAGATTCTCCATGATCTCGAATTTCGTGCGAAGTCGGCATTCATAAAGAAAACAAAGTTCTTTATCGACACTGACCTTGGGTCAGCGTGTGGGTATATATGTGTATATACCCACACGAAGTGTGTACTTGCTGCGAAGGGACAGCATACGGGAAGAAAACAATCTTCAACCGCGTGCGCTCGACGTACCGAATGCCACAGCCACACGAGCACACACACGTTTCGTCGACGCTTAACGATACAATGTATGGCTTGACGCAACGCGGCTCGCGATACCGTCGCAGGGTGCGTTCGGAACGAACACGCGTTCGAGACGAACACGCTATGCGACATCTCGCGGTAGGGAGTAGTAGCTCCGACTCGAGCCGGGGCCGCGTCGGAGTTTCTCGTCGGGTGTCATTCCGTCTTAACGCGATACCATGCATCCCTTCATTCAGCGAGAAAGAAAAAGACAGAACGGCTCTGGGAAGGTTCGACAGCCTAACCGTTCGTTTTTGGTTATCAGTTACTCGGGAAATTAGGGTGTTACAGAAAATTCAGAAAGGGTTTTGAAAACTACAAAGTACCTTTTACAACTCGCAGTTATTGATTATTTATTTTAAAAAATCGGTGCGAGACTAATGTGACAACGAAGGTGGCAACGAAGTAAAAAATTGCGGATTTACGGATATTCGCTTGACTGCTAAGATTTTCCTAAAAAGAACAAGTATATTACGCAACGCATGAAAGTATATGTTCCTACAAAGGAACATATACTTGTAGGAACAAGTATATGTTCCTACAAGTATTCCTACTTGTAGGAACTTGTAGGAACTTCCTACAAGTTCCTACAAATTCCTACAAGTATATAGGAATTCACTATATACTTGTAGGAATATAGTATATATTGAGACGTTTCGCGATTTTAGCGAAAGCCTTCTTTTCGTTTTCGGGGATTTGTGTACGCGAATATCCCGGAAAACGAAGGAACACGGCGATCTACTCGCCGTGTGATAAAATTAGGGTTTTCCCGTAGCCTCCTGAAGGACGATGTACGTGACGTGAGCCGGAATTAATGATCGGGATTTTGAGAGGTTTTTTGGAGATGCCTCAGTGGTAAGACGGTCTTAGAGACGCCTGTCTCAATCCGTCATCATCGGCATTTGATGTTTCGGATTGTCGTATTTGATATGGATGGGTGGAAGAACAATTATTTTGTTAGTGTGTTAATTTCGAGATTTTGACAGTGGTTAATTCGGTGTAGCGACGTTTACCGGGATATGGAGCAGGTCGCGAGAAGCGCGGTCGTGTTTAGGTTGACAAAGATGGAAAGAGTCGGGAGAGGTGCCGCGCGCCCGTGGTTCTCGAGCGCGCTCTCTTGTTTTCGTTCGTTCGCTCTCTCGCTCGCACTCGCACAAATCGCGAGCGTCGTCGTGCACGCGTTACGCTGGATTTGGGGTCGCTTCTGTAACAGAAAGCGATCGCCCTTGAATTTAGTGATATCGGGTTAAGATGGCGGTACGATCGGTTGGCACTGGTTGCAGAGTGCAACGAAGCGCACGGGTGCCACGCCGTGTCGCTCACGCGCTAGAGAATCTAGCGTTCAAATAATGCGCGAGCTCGAGGCGGATTCAATCCCCCCGAGTGCACATAGCGGGGCCGTCCGGAAGGGACGGCTGACCTCCTCGGTGCCAAGCGAGGAGGACCAAGACCAGTGAAGCTGGTTGTAGAATTTCCTCGGGTGCAGCGAAGCGCGATCGGCACTTCACGGACTGCACACTTCGAGTCTATGTGAGTGGATCCTGCGCGGCGATCGATCGTCCTAATGACTATCGATCGGATGTTGTCTGATTTTCCCTAGCTCGCAATCACCACGACGACTCTATTTCCGAGGTCGGACTTCCAGCGCAATGCTGGGGCTTCCCAAGGAAATAGAGTATCTAACTCGAAGCTGAGGTCGTTCTAGGATGGGACCAGGGCTATGGCAGCATGGCCTCCATCCGATGATCCGACGTTTCGGATGCTGGTGACTCCACGTAATAAAGTTGAATTTGCGACAGAGTGCCGCTCCGGCTCGCGCACGCCCTTAAATAGCCCCAGGCCCGTCAGGAGAAATTCCATTTCTCTTGCGGATCCGGAGGGCTAGGTGGGAAATCGCGCCACCGTGGAATACTTCGATGGTGGGGTGGCAGCGTTTGTAATTTTGAGGACGCATGCATACCATAGCCAATTTGAGGGATAAAATATATCCGATAGTTCCTCTCTAGGGTATCAGGCGCACATTCGGTGTGAGGAGGCGTCACGATGAATTCGGGTCGCACTCTTAGATGGATCGGAGTGGTTGAAGCACAGGTGCCGTGATATGTGCTAATATAGGCGGGCCTCCCGCGAGTCCGCGGTGGTCTTGCTCCTCGCGCTGGGCGGAGCCCTTTGCGAGGTGTCGCGGGCTTGCCCCAATTCTTGGCGCGAGTGACCCGCCCGGCCGGCGGTATGGCCGATCGCTCCGTGCTGGCCAGAATATGCTGGTATCCGGTAAAGGGTCAGATTCTATCATATTCTGAGTGATGGTGGCTTACCTGTATAGCCGAACCATCGCATCGCCCCTCCAGGTCGACGTTGCCCTCCTCAGGGCACGACGACCTTAACGCCTTTTCCCTGTGGCAGGACGACCCCGTGCACTCTTCCGGGTGCACGCCTCCTCGATGGCAGGGTCGTCGGCCGGGCGCTTGTTCTCGGGCCTGGTGGTAGTCGGTCGCCGTCCCCAGAGGATCCGCATCCCTTCCGGAGTGCGCACCGCGCGAGGTCCCTCGCGAGCTGGTGCCCTCCACTCCGGAGTCGGCGGCGCCGGCGGAGGTGTGGGAACCACGTACCTCCTTTTGATTTTTATAGTTCCGGGCTCGAACCGGCTAGGCGTCCCCTCCGCGATCCCCAACACCTCTCGCTGTCGTGCCTCGTCCTCCTCCAGATGTTGGAAGAACCAGGGTTCCGTCTGGGATTGTCGGCTCTTCCCTGAGAGTGGACGGTGCGCGTTCCGTTTCCCCTTTTCCGCAGGCACGTAAGGTCGTGGGGAGACCTCGTAACCTTCCCGATCACTTTTGGTTTGAGTTGACTTGTCCATGATCTATCGAAGGCTGGAGTTGGCTCGGGGTCGCTGGCTCTTATATCCTCTTCCGTCCCGAAGTACTAGTAGAGGGGGTTTTCTGTGGGTCGCTGATAAGGGCGCAGATCACTGTGGTGAAATAGTCCTCGCTCCCTGTCGGTGCCTATGTGCTTGAGGAAGTATGATGATCGGTGGACCTTTCGAGAGATGACATAGGGTCCTTCATAGACCGGCAGAAACTTGGCGCTCAGGCATACCGAGGGTCGCGATACGGTGAGTGCTCGTGCAAGTACCTCTTCACCTACCCGAAATTCTCTGGTCCGGTGTTGTTGATTGAGCTTCTTTGATCGCTTGCTTCGCGCTCTCCGCATCCGTTCCGAAGCGGCCAGTATGAGGCTCTCGGGTGATTTGGGTGTTTCTCGACGCTTGCCTAGGATCTTCTGCCAGGGACGGTCTACTTCCCTCCCGAAGTGCAGCTCTCAGGGAGTGAACCCCGTGGTCTCGTGATGGGTCATGTTAATGCACTCCTCCACAACGGGTAGCCATTTGACCCATTCATTATGCTTGCCTCGGATCAGAGTTCGGAAGAACCGAGAGAGTTCTCGATTCGTCCTCTCGACGGGATTGGCTTGCGGGTGACGGATCGAGGTCCAGATCTTTCTTATCCCATTTTCCTGCAGGTATGCTTCCCACTTCTTTGCCGTGAATTGGGTCCCTTGGTCACTGAGGATGGCCTTGGGTTTCCCGAATTTTACGAAGTAGTCCTCTGCCAGGACTTTCCACGTGGCATCGGTTGTGGCCTTGCGTAGCCCATACAACCGTGTGACTTTAGAAAAGACGTCTATCACTGCCAGGATGTAGCTCAGCCCATATCGTCCCTTGGGAAGAGGGCCATAGTAGTCCAAGGACACCAGCTCTCGAGGTCTGGACGGCAAGATGTTTTGCTGGTGTGCGAAGCTTCCCACGGTGTAAATCTTGTTTCTTTGACAGCTGTCACAGCTGGCAAGGGTTTGACGAATTACATGATGAAAGCGAGGGAAGTGGAAGTCTTCCCTGAGCATTAGGTAGCACTTCTTTGCACCCGCGTGGGCATAGGTGTTGTGGCAGTTTAGGATGAGATCCCGTACTCCCGCTGCAGGCACGCAGACCCTCTCAATCCCCTTCGTTATTCTGAAGAGGAGGCCATCTCGAAGGAGATGTTTGGAGTCGTTTGGGTTTGGCTCGCCCCGCTCAATGAGTTTCCCATATTTGGGGTCAGTTCTTAGCAATTCCCTGAGGCGGGATATGCACGCAACCAGAGCTCCCACCTGGTCTTCTTCGAGAGTGGCAATGCGTATCTGCTCCTTGGTTCGTTCCGTGTTGGGACGACTCAGGAGGTCCGCAACGAGGTTTTTCTTTCCCTCGCAGTGCTCTATCGTGGGGTTGTAGTCTTGGATCGCGAGGATCCATCGGGTTAGCCGATCGTGAGACAGCCGGCATTCCTTTAGGAAGGTTAGGGCTACGTGGTCCGTCGCGATAATCACCGGTGCCCCCAGCAGATAGGTGCGGAATTTGGTGAGCGCCCACACAATAGCAAGTAGCTCTCGTTCCGTTACGGTATATCGGATCTCCGCTCCTTTCAGAGTACGGCTCGCAAAGTGGAGGACCATCGTCTCTCCACTGTCCGATTTTTGAGACAGGACCGCCCCCAGCGCGAGGTCACTGGCATCCGTTTGCAGATAGAATGGACGGTCCTTTAGGGGATACGCCAGGATCACGCTTGTGCAGAATTTAGCTTTGATGTTTGCTAATGCATTTTCCTCATTCATGCCCCATTCCCACTTTTCTCCTTTCCTTAGCAAGTGTAAGAGGGAGGCCGTCGCCTCGCTGTGTTCCTTGGTAAATTTGCTGTAATAGTTGATTAAGCCAAGGAACCCTCGGAGTTGCTTGAGGTTCTTAGGTGAGGGAAAGGCCTGGATGGCCTCTACCTTGTCAGGATCAGGTCTTATCCCGTCGCGCGACAGGCTATGCCCCAGAAATCTCGTCTCGTTTTTAAAAAAATGAGATTTCTCTAGGCTGAGAGTCAGGCCATGTTCCAAAAATCGTTGGAACAGCTCCTCGAGGCATGTGAGGTGTTCCTCGAAAGTCTCGGAGGCGCATAAGATGTCATCTACGACGTTTATCACGTCGTGAAGCCCCTGGAGGACCTTTTCGAGTCCTCTCACCAAGCTAGCAGTGCTGGTGGAGAGACCAAAGGGCGTCACGCGGAATTCATATGTTTTTCCCCGATGGGAGAAGGCGGTGTATTTTCTCGATTCCGGGTGTAGAGGGACCTCCCAAAAACTGGCACGCATGTCGAGGGTGGAAAGAAATGATACGTTGCGGCATTCCTGGAATAACTCCTCCGCGGTCTCCATGCGTTCGTGATCCGGTTCCAATATCTGGTTTATTCGCCTCGCGTCCAGACACAGCCGGACTCCGCCGTCCTTTTTTCGGGATATCAGGAGTGGGCTACTGTACGGACTTTTCGAGCGCTGAATGATTTTTTGTTGGATGAGTACCCGGATTTCCTTATCTACCGCCGACCGGTAGGCTAGGGGTGCGGGGTAGCTCATCGCCTTGAACGGTTCGTGCTGCTTAACTTTCAGCACCTGTTGGTAAGATCGGAGCAAACCCGGTCTTTTATTGAAGACCTGTTTGTGGTTTTCGAGAAGGTTCCTGAGGGCTTCCTTCTCGAGGTTTACGAGGCCGGTAGTTTCAGAGACCTTTCGGTCTAATTCTAGATCAGTGACTTCCTCGGAGTCGAGGATTGCTCCTCGATCGGAGATATCCGTGTCGAGATTGGTGGCTTGCAGGGGTATGGACTGATGGGCCCTATCATCCTCCCTGCTGTCGAGAGTTATGTGGTATTGTTCCAGATCTATGACTGACCGTGTCCTCACGAGGAAGTCTATCCCTAAGATGCACGTACTTGTGAGATTGGGAACAATCAGTATGGTGTGTGAAATTTTGATTGAGCGGACTTCGATCTCCGCGTAAATTTGCTTGGTGAAAGGAGTAGCTCTTCCTCGCGTTGCTCCTGTGACGGTGGTTCTTGATATCTTCCGGTGTGAGACGAGTGTTATCGTCGGGAATGTGCGGGTCGGAAAGATTGGGGTTCCAGGCAGGAAGGCCCCTCATTCCTTTCCCGGTACCGTCGTCCCTGCGACGCGGCCCCCTCTCACCTCCCCGCGGCTCGCTCCTCACATTTGGGAGGGCGTCGGGTTCGGTGGGTAGGTCTGTTAAAAACAGAATTTGCGGGTATTTTCAGTATCATATTCGTAATCAGCGCGTCAAAATACATAAGTATACCAAATTTCAGCTCAATCGGAGGTATCGGCTAAACGGAAGTACACCCTCATAATTTCTGAGAGGTATCGAAAGTACCGCACATTTCATAATATGTCAATTGTTAAAAATAATTAATTTTCAACAATTATCTCGGTGTAGAAAAGCGTGAGCGATCAGCAAGCTTTCTTGCTGCAAAATTTCGAATTTCGTGCGACGTCGACGTTGACTAATAAGACGAATTCCTTTGTCGACGCTGACCGCGCATGGGCATGTGGGTATCTACGTGTGCATACCCACACGAATTGTGTACTCGCTGTGAAGGGACAATGTGCGAAAAGGAAATCTCCAACGACATGCGCCCGACGCGACGTAGCGAATACCCACTCACGCACTGTAACACAAGCGTTGCGTGTGTGCGTATCAAGGCACAACCCAGAATGCCTTGGCGCACGGCTCCTGACCTCGTCGCAGCGTGCGTTCGGAACGAACACGCGGGAGGGCGGGAGGGACGGTGGGAGGGAAGAAGGGGGGGAGAGAGAGAGAGAGAGGGAGGAGGAGAAAGAGAGCGCGTAAGGATCAGCGATATCGAGAGTGTCTGAGAGAGCAAGAAAGACCAAGTGCTTAGCGCCTCCTCAAGCGGAGTGAAAAACAAAATTTGTTTTGCTCTCGCGCAATACCTTTAGCCTATCTCTCTAGCACTCAAAACACCAGGTCTTCATGAAGAAAACAGTGAATTTAAAATTGACATCCTGGTCTATTTTACGTAAGAAAATGCTGTAGAATGCCGATTCGAATTTTGAATTTATTAAATATGTAATGATCATCAATTTTCAGAAGATTATGTATGAAAGAAAAAGTATTGTTTCGATTTACATGGTTCTTCCATCGCGGGACTGTCCACTCTTTTGGTATGCCCTCCCGTTCTTCATTTTTTCCGATGCCGGGATGCGTTGATACGGCCTTCGGCCACCAGGCATGATCAAAGATTGTTTAAGAAATGCACCAGATTCGCAAGAAGAACAGTTCGCAAAGTTCAGAAAAGCACAACACAATATGAACACGGTATATATACACTTAATAATAATAAAAACTATAAATATAGAATAATGGAATTATTGATTAATATATAATAAATGAAATGGTTGACTATAATAGACGATTGTGAAAAATCGCAAAGAAAGGTGTCTGAGAAAATTCGCAAGATTGTGTCACACTCGTCACTGCGTTTCGTAATACTGGAAGAAAATAATACGTCCGCGGCGGGACTGATGATGGAGGGGATATGCAAAATTCTATTCGTCAAACGGCGTGAACGATACCTCTGTTCGCGGCATACATGCACAACAGAGAAAGGCGTGAAATTTAATTTGTTTTCGCTCTACCTTACTTCGACATCAATCCAAAATTGTAAAAGTAGATTTATTCACAGCCAGCGATTTATGAAAAACGAAAACCGAACCGACATGTATTTAAATTTGGTCTTATAATTGTGTCGAACAAGGGTTTTTTTATTTTTTATTCGTTCGTCCAGCGTTATGAAGGGTGATTCAAGCGATTGCTGAAAACTTTATCTTCACAGCACTGTGTCTGTGATGAAAGCTTTCGAAAAATTATTTTTATCGCACTGTACCGTTGAGCCGTTCCGCAAATTTCCATCTCCGCCTGTGAAGGATTATTCGAAACTTCATCCTCACAGCGATGTACATGCAAGAGGTTTCCCAAACTTTCATCTCAACTCAGTTGTATCAGTACATGATTTTTTCAAGATTTCATTGTCGCAATACTACCTTCACGAGAAGTTTTCTAAAATGTTCTCTTGACAGCATTGTGTTTTGAAGGGGTCGTTCGATACTTCATCACGACAGCGCTGGGTCTAAGAGTAATATCAAAACTTTATCTTCGCAGCGCCATGGTTAAGAGTGTTTTCAACATTTTTACCTTCTCAGCGCTGTGTCTAGAGGTATTTCAACATTGCATCTTCGCAGTCTCTTTCTGAAAGCGATTTTCAAAAATGGCATCTTTGTGAGGCGGTTTCTGTTAAAGTATTTACTGAACTGCATATTTGCAAAACTGCGTCTTAGAGCATTATCAAAAACTTTGTCTTCGCAGGCTGTTTCTCGGAATATTTCAAAAAGTTTATCTCACAAGGAAACGTTGCGAGGTCGATATCTCCGATTTCGATGAAATTTGGCATGCTTGTAGAATGGGTAAAAATAGGCGACATGTATTTTTTTATATCGGCGGAACCCGATTTTTAAGGGATGAAAAGCACCCTCGAAAATTGGGGTGTTTTTCGTTTTTCGTCGATACCGTTTTAACGGTACGAGATATGAAAAAAACTTCAAATTGCAGCAATGTTTATTTTTTCGCGTACTATACATTGAAGATGAGAACGATGCCGATATCAACAAATTTCATATTGTTTATTGCAGAAATGCAATTTTTTCATCCGGATCTCCGAGTATTTTTCAGCGGTTGGGATGTAAATTTGCATACATGTAGAGAATGAAAAAGTGCGGATACGCATTTTTTCTTTTTCCGATATCTCACAATGAAGGGGTTGAAACTTCCCGTTGATTTTTTTGCCGAGAGTATCGTATAATCAGCTAGTCTTTTGGCATTTCGGTCTAAATTCACGTCAATATATGTTCGTGATATGACGCAATTGCATATTTGTAACATTCCAGCCCCCCACCCCAACGGTCCCTCTCTCGAAAGGCAAATGTTCAAAGCTCTTACCTTGCGGCATGGACGAAAATTTGTGGAAACAAGAATGGGTTACAAAGAAAGAACAATCAGTCAAAATAGTCGATACACTCTTTCTCGTTTTGGCGGAACGACACTCTTAAGGGGTCAACGTACCCTTAAAAACTTCGTTCTTTCTATGGCTCGTCAACGGGCCGAAATAAAAATAAAGTTCGAAAGGGAAAAATGTTGCATTCTTCGACGACTAGACGTTCATGATGATAATGATGAGTACAGTAATAAATGGCGTGTTGTTTATTGCAATAATTCGTGAATTACTTGTGAAAAATCACTCTTCAGTTTTTCACTAATATGGGCAGAGGCGAGGATCGCAATCACGGACTGACTTCGTGCTTCGGAAAGCAACTGGATTATAATTGTATATTTACGAAGAAATTCCACGCCGCTCACCGTATCGAAGGCATTATCTGCGTTTTTGGTAATCGTAGGTGTAATCGAAGATTACAGCGTTTTTGGGCGGCCGCTGCCCCCATGGAAATTTATGTATGTAAAATATATGCAGAAAATATATGCTACATATATATATGTCGGTCGCATATATAGTGACGAAAAATATATATATGACCCATATATTTTCGATATATTTTTCTGACCAAAACATATATGCTACGTATAAACACTATATATGATGCATATATGAGGCATATACGACGCCTATATTTTCGATATATTTTCAATGTATTTTTTTGTCAGAAAAATATATCAAAAATGAATGCGTCATATATCACTCATATATGTGTCATTTATGCGTCATATATGACGCATACATTTTTGATACATATTCCTGACAAAAAATATATGCTGTGTATAAACACTATTACAGTTAAACTTAATAAAACTTAAAACTTAAACTTAAAAAAACTTAACTTACAGTTAAAGTACGCTATTACATATAAACACTATAAACACTGTCACATATATACAGATATGCGTAGCATATCTGTATATATGTACCAGTGACATATATGTACCATTTATGCAGTATATATGGGGTATGTACGCAGTGTGTATGCAACATATATGCTAAATATATGTGGTATATATGCAGGGTATATCCTACATATATCATTGATATATGATACATTGATCCACGTAATACCACGAGTAATACCACGCATATACATCTCATATATAAAAACGTTACGAAAATTAGAATTTGGCACATATATGCAACATATATTTTCAATATATGGCATACATTTCACATATATTACAATTGTTAATAAAATAAATTTGCAGTATATTTTTGCGTATATAAATTTCCATGGGGGTGCAACTCATGAACAGAATGCTGCAAACATTTTTACCAGCTTATAACGCAGCATAATTTAATCGTTATCTTTAACTTTAATTTCACAAACAGCAGAACCAATGAACGAAAGAAATAAATGTTCGCAAAGAGCGACTACGGTGCAAAGAGCGACTCTCATGATAACCTTGAAATCGCCTTATTAAAGATGAATAGCAGTTCTGGTAATAGCGTGTGTCGTCGTTTTTTTTTCGTGTGTATTTATCAATTGGGTTTAAAGTCATATAAATTCAGCAACGATCATTATTACTGCAGTTACGACGGAGAAGCCAACCATACATTTTGAGTTCGAAATACAAATAAAAATGTACGTTGATCCGGTGAATGTTATTCGACTTCTATCCATAGCGATAAGTGCTATAAATGTGCCTCGCACTCCAATCACCGAACAGGAAAAGCAGTTCAGTAAGGATCTAGAAAACATGATCTAGAAAACATGAAGCGATCTAGAAAACATGAAGCAGTTCAGTAAGGATCTAGAAAACAGGATCTAGAAAACATGAAGCGATGGATCAACCTATGGAAATGGAAGTTGAAACTGGTTTGGATTTTCTGCCACCAAATGAAATTCATAAAGCAGCCACAATAAAAGATGACAGTGAAGGAGATTGGCACGGACAACGATACCTAGAACCAAAAATTGATGAAAATGTATGTACCCAAGATATAGAAGAATTGAGTTACGAATACAAGAGAAGAGCTGTCGATTACTGGAGATCCGGGGCAAATGGGAATCGAAAGTTATCATCTGTTCAAACGAAATTCAATAAGGTGAAATCAGAGCCTCAGTTGCGCCGGTGGGCCCATAGTATAAATAAGGGTGGCACCTACAAAGAAAAGTTAACAAAGATAGCTCACTACACGTTAAACAATTTTAATGATGCTTTGGACAAAAGGCTGCCTGTCCATGATATAGATCTTCGATGATAGGCCTTACGTGTACGAAAAATTGTAGAAATACCAGCCGTAAATTTCCAAGCATCCGCTTCTTAGCTAAGGACATTCAAAAACCAATATGGAATTGTCTCACGGAAGATTACTAAATATGTAACAAAACAACAATTATTAAACGGTGATATACTTTAAAACAAAGCTATCGAATTTATAGAAATGGTGAAAGTCAACATAGCTAACGTTGGGGCTGAAAATACATTTAATTCTGACCAGAGTGGATTCAATTTCACAAAGTACAGGCCGCAACCTACTGGCAAATTTGGTCCTAGAGTGGAACAAACTATGTTCAGAGTCGAAAATACATTTCTATTGGCTTCGAAATCTGGAAAATGGACGACTCGTTTCATTAGTTCTGTATACAATTAGTCCATATGATAATTAGTAATTCCTGCAGGTACGACTGGAATGATACAGCCCCTTGATGTTTATGGCTTCCGTGTATGGAAAAACTTCGTCAAACACTTTTCTGACGCAGTAATATTATACAATTACGACGTTAATCTGCATTTGAGAGACAATATTGTTAAATTACAATCTCTTACACACAACCAGTTTTCTTCTCCACAGTTTACAAACCTTTTCAAATATGCGTGGTACAAAAGCGGGTACGAAGAAGAAAGACTACCAAACTTCGAAAATCCGGTAGAATTTTTCTTTTAACAAAATGTACCGACATGCGATATATGCGGCCAAGCAGCTATTATCACTTGTGCGTGGTGTGACAATTCACTTTGTTTCAAACACTTTTATCATGACTATCATTATTGTAATAAGTATAATCCATAAAAAAACACAGAGTTAAAACGTTTCCTAAATGTGGAAGCGTGAGAACACTTTTCCGATTGTGTTGTAATCTTCAAAGGCAGTTGCGTGGCGGGGGAGAATTTTTTTCGTAAATATACAATTGTAATCCAGTTGCTTCCCGAAGCACGAAGTCAGTCCGTAATTGCGATCCTTGCCTCTGCCCGAATTAGTGGAACACTAAAGAGTGATTTTTCACAAGTAATTCACGAATTATTGCAATAAACAGCACGACATTTATTGCTGTACTCATCATTATCATCATGAACGTCTAGTAGTCGAAGAATACATCATTTTTCCCTTTCGAACTTTATTTTTATTTCGGCCCGTTCACGAGCTATAGAAAGAACGAAGTTTTTAAGGGTGCGTTGACCTCTTAAGAGTGTCGTTCCGCCAAAACGAGGAAGAGTTTATCGACTATTTTGACTGATTGTTCTTTCTTTGTAACCCATTTTTATTTCCACAAATTTTCATCCATGCCGCACGGTAGGAACTTTGAATGTTTGTCTTTTGAGAGGGGGACCGTTGGGGGGGGGGGCTGGAATGTTACAAATATGCAATTGCGTCATATCACGAACATATATTGACGTGAATTTAGACCGAAATGCCAAAAGACTAGCTGATTATACGCTACTCTCGGCAAAAAAATCGACGGGCAGTTTCAACCCCTTAATTGTGAGATATCGGAAAAAGAAAAAATCAATATCCGCACTTTTCCATTCTCTACATGAATGCAAATTTACATCCCAATCGCTTCAAAATTCACGGAGATACGGTTGAAAAAATTGCATTTTTGCAATAAACAATATGAAATTTGTTTCTATCGGCATCCTTCTCATCTTCAATGTATAGTACGCGAAAAAATAAACATTGCTGCAATTTTAAGTTTTTTCATATCTCGTACCGTTAAAACGTTTTTGACGAAAAACGAAAATCACCCCAACTTTCGAGGGTGCTTTTCATCCCTTAAAAATCGGGTTCCGCCGATATAAAAAAAATACGTTTCGCCTATATTCACCCATTCTACAAGCATGCCAAATTTCATCGAAATCGGAGACATCGACCTCACAACGTTGCCTTGTAATAAAAAAGGTGGTGGATACCAAGAATACAAAAAAAAATATTCCAAGGAAAAAACAAGTTAGGATAGATGTAAGAGGAAAATATTTATTAAATTAAATCCCTGAAAAACGTTATCGACCTCCGTGAACCTTTTGAATGGCGAGCATTAATTTGGAAAGTCGTTTACCCGCTGGTTTTACATGATTACACTCAAATGGTAAATTATAAAAATATTTGGCCTCTGGACCTAAAAACTAAAGCCGTTAAGCTTCGATCTGCTTTTCACCGTCGACAATCATTTTTCACATTACTCAGTCTCATGAACATCCACGACAAAATATCGGAATTTCTATATGCTTTAATGTTTGTGCGTAGTATACAGTTAAAGGTGTCGTACTTATATTGAAAACAGTTATCTAAAGGTATTCAACTACTGTGATTTCCGATTAAACGGGCTGAAGTAGTATGAGAAAGTTTATTGCGCGAAAGAACGAATACTTTCATAAAGATAAAGTTTTTTCATAGTGATGATGTTATTACTACACACTTTTTTCACTATGAGTCATTGCTTCTTGCATGGACGACCTATTACAACACGTTTCCCAGTTTAATAAACCACTATGGTAATAGCAACATTTTACGTCAATTTTACATGGAATGGCTCATATGCAACATGACGTCGATGTATTAAGAAAACAAACCCAAGCAGTATTCGAAATACTGGCGTCTTATTCTTTATCAGAAAGCCACATCTAAGCAACATTCAAGACAGTAGCTTTTCCTCAAACAGTATAACAATCACTTTATCATTTTATCAATAAACCATCCTTTCTTCGGATATCACTTCATCAATAAACCATTCTTTATCAATAAGCCGCAGCGGATGCTTGAGACGCTTTATCAGTTCTTCCGGTTCTAAAATAAAGGATTCGTTAGCAACCGAGTTTGGTTATACGTTTTCATGAATAAATTGTTCCTTTTTTTATTCAAATTAGAGCTCCATAGAGTTGAATGGCTACAGAGTACCTTGCCAATAGGTAAAAAGATCCGTAGGGCTGCTTCTTTTCGACGTCAATGTGGCTCGCGGTGACGCTGGCGTTTGTTTGAAATAGTGGTGAGACGTAGAGCCGCCTCTTTACGGAGTTGACGTGGCCCGCGATTCGTAGGGTCGTTACTCTTCTGAGTTCACGTGGCCCGCGAGTTCGCCGGTATTTCTTACAAATGCTGAAAGGGAATAAGTCATTCACTTTTTTTTGGATTGACATTTTGATTCATAATATCGCTAATAACATAGCGGCGGATGAAAAACATACACGAGACCCTCTCTCGTCCATACGGCTTGATGATAACTTTCGCGAAAGCAGGAAGTGCAACCCGACGATAGAATCGATTTTTTTTAGCAGGAAACCATTAATCGTCTGAAAAAAGTGGACACAGATTATCGAATAACCGAGTGATCGTAATTACGCGTTGTAATAATAAGAGAAAAATGCACTTATTGATTCAAATCAGAGCTTCACAGAGTTGAATGTGTACAGTGTACCTTGCTATTACGCAAAAGATCGGTCGGGCCGCTTTCTTTCGAAGTCAATGTGGCCCGCCGTGACATTGGCGTTTGTTTTAAATAGTGGTGAGTCGCAGGGTTGCTTATCTTCTGAGTTAACGTGGCCCGCGAGATCGCTGGTATTTCTTACAAATGCTGGAGGCAAATGAGGCATTCACGATTCTTTGGATTGACTTTTTTTAGTTTGAATAACATCTCCGTAATATACGTGGGTCATTTGACAAGTACCTAACCTCACCGCTAGATGGTGCCACTATTGCAAGAGAAATACACTATAGTGTAGTACCGTCTTGTAGACGGCTACTGACAAAATTTCAGCCGGATCGGACTTGTAGTTTTCTTTTAAGAGCGTGTGAAAGCAAGTGTGTCCGTTGATTTTTGAAAGAATGGAGAAAGAACAATATCGGTCGGTGATTCGATTCTTGTTTTTGGAAGGGAAATCGCGCAGTGAAATTAAAGAACGCTTGGATGCAGTGTATGGGGATGCTTCTCCTTCGATGGCGACCGTTAAATTTTGGTATAACGAGTTTCAACGTGGTCGTACGTCGGTTTTTGATGATCCACGCCCAGGTGCTCCAAAAACAGCCACCACGGAGGAGAACGTGGCAAAAATACACGATATCGTTTTGTCAGACCGCCGATTAAAGGTGCACGAGATAGCTGTGATAGTAGGCATCTCAGAAGAACGCGTGTGGCATATCCTACATGAGACTTTGGGCACGAGGAAGCTGTCGGCAAGGTGGGTGCCGCGTTTGCTGACTGCAGACAACAAGCGCATTCGTGTCACCACTTCAGAGCAGTGTTTGGAGCTGTTTAATCGCAATCCAAAAGAGTTTTTGCGTCGTTACGTGACCGTCGACGAAACATGGATTCACTGGTATACTCCAGAGACCAAGGAGCAGTTCAAACAGTGGACCTTACCCGGTGAACCTGCTCCAAAGAAGGCGAAGACGGTCCCGTTGGCTGGAAAGGTGATGGCCACTGTTTTCTGGGATTCTCAAGGTGTGATTTTTATTGACTACCTGGAGAAGGGCAAGACGGTCACGGGACAGTACTACGCCGAACTATTAAGCCGATTTAACGCCTTGTTAAAAGAAAAACGGCCCCATTTGTCGAGAAAGAAAGTGCTTTTCCACCATGATAATGCACCGGCACACACCTCTGCGCTCGCCACGGCTAAATTGGTCGAATTACGCTATGAACTGCTGCCCCATCCACCGTATTCTCCAGATTTGGCTCCGTGCGACTTTTTTTTTGTTTCCGAATCCGAAAAATTCACTCGCCGGGAAGAAATTCCACTCCAATAACGAAATAATCGCCGCCACGGAGGCCTATTTTGCAGACCAAGAGATAACATTTTTTTCAACGGGGTTAAAAAAATTGGAACACCGCTGGGCCAAGTGTATTCAACTAAAAGGAGACTACATTGAAAAATAAATGTTATTTTTAGCAAAATTTTGGTGTTTTCATTTGTAGGCTAGGTACTTATCAAATGACCCACGTAATTGCTAATAAAACAGGGGTTGATCAAAAGATGCACGTCGTCTTACCCCCAATTCGTTTCATAACATTTTTAAAAGCGCAAACCATGATACGAAGATTACTTCGAATTTTCGATCAGAAAAGCCCTAATATTTACAGAGAAATGTACATAGTTTTTCAAACAACCGAGTGTACGTTGTTACACGTTGTAGCAAAACATAGTAATTCACTTATTCATACATAACTGAGTTCTACAGACCTGAACGGCCGTCTGTTTACCTTGTTATCAGGCATCAGAACCGCAGGCTCGCTTCTCTTCCGAGTCAACGTGAACCGCGGTGAGGCCGGGGTTTGTTTGAAGTAGTAGTGATTCGAAGGGTCGCTTCTCTTTCGAGTGAATGTGATATCGCTAGTGCTTTACGCAAACGCTTTTTCAATTTTGGTTAACTCCAAACTCTTGTGTTTCTTGAAACATCGATGTTATTGGCATGTTCTTTGCACTTCTTGTCGGCGATACAGTCCAAATTGTGTGTACTTCTTGTATTGAATTTCTTTTACATTATCATGCAAGATATGTTTTCTTGCAAGGGCGACGCATTCATTTTGGCCGTGTGGACACCTCTGTAGTTGTGCAACTTGCGCAACATGGCCAGGCGGCTAGCTAATTAATAAAAATAAATTCTTGACAAATACGCGTGTTTTTTTTCCCTTTTATCCTGATCCTCATTAAATATTTTGAAAATGGAAAGCCTGAAACTTTAATTTTTCTGACCTCTCCATTTAGAAATTTTCTTTTCAGTACAAATTTTCTTGACCGGCGAAATTGTCTCTTCCATCCGAATTTTTTCTTTGGGACCAATTTCCTTTTTCATACAAATAATCTCTCGGGTTATAATGTTCCCTTTGAAACAAACTTTCATTTTCATACAAATATTCTCTTGGGTAGAAATGTTCCCTTCGATACAAATGTTCTCTTCGATACAATTTTCCTTTCCGAATCAATTCTCTCTTTAGTACAAAGTTTGTACTGAAGAGAAAATTTGGTGCCAAAGACAAACATTGTACTGAATAGACAAATTTAGACCGAATATAAAACTTGGATGGACGAGAAATTCTATACTCAAAGAAAAATTGCAATGTATAAAAATGTTCTCTTCGGTACACATTTCGTGAATCGAATTGCGCTTGTGGAGAGTTTCGTGGCTGAGGGTTGGGCCGTCGTTCGCTAGGCCGATTCCGCTTGAATGGTTGTGGAGACGAGTTTCGTTATTTCCCTCGGGTTACAGCACCTCGGGTAGAGCCCTTGGCCGCTGGACAGGCTGGCTAGATGTGGCCGTTAGCGAGCGGCTAACGACTAGCTCGGAGGGCTCCGACTCGCTTCCCGACTGGTCGCCGGTTTGGCAGACCATGCTGATTCCTCCCGATGGGCTGGTCTGAGTGCTCTGGGTGGTCGAGGCTACCCTGCTGCCGAGTGATGGCGTGGCCGGCAACCGTGAGTGCGGCGTGGGCACGATGGCCCAGCGTGGATATGTCCAGCGTCTCCTTCGAGGGTCGAGAGGTCCCAGGGTAGGTTTTAACGGTAGCGTGGGTTGTCCGGAGTGGGTAGGCAAGCGAGTGCTCCTCGAAGTAGCTTTAGCGCCGCTAGGCAAAAGTGAGCGTCTACTCTCGATCATGGACCTGCTTGTAAGGCAGTGATCTAATGCGGATCTGATCCGGAGAGTTCAGCAGACGAGTATGCCGCGTCGCCGCTATAAATAGATTCTCGCGTATTGGGCCGCTTGTGAAAAACTAGGCGAATCTCATTCAAATAGCTATTCTACAATGATCAAACTTGAGGTATACTTTGATAGTGTATTTAAGTGTACAAAACAATTTTTTAAAATTAATTCATCTTCAAAATGACGGGGCTGTGGCCGAGTGTTACAGCAAGGTGGCCGCGGGAGTTGAGAATAGGCGTGCAGTTGAGCTTCCCATAGACTTTGATTTGTAAAAAGTTCAAACATTTTTTTCAGTAAACACATGTATAGTTTCTATCCGACGGTAATTAAAATGAAGGAAATGCAACATTAAGAAAATGGCACGCATTTACAAAAAAATCAACATTTCTGTCAAATGTGTATTAAAGAATAGTTTTTTTTTTCAGTTACCATAAATAATTCTCGCCAAGTAGAAGGTACCAATATTATCAATGTTTATACCAAGTTTCAACTCAATCGGCTCAATAGTTTTTGAGTAATCTTGCACGCCAATTTCGATTATGCAGTTTTGAGAAAAACGTGTTTCAGATTCACGCCCACTCCGAATCTGAGCGGTCAGGCACAGCGTTGACGGGCTGTAACGTTTGAAATTTTTCGCATTTCGCTGTGAAACTTTGGGCAAATATTCTACATGTATAGTTCTATCGTTTAAAGAAAAAAAAGAAATCGATTTTTCGATCGTTGAAATTATATAAAAAAAAAACGATACGTAATGAAAAATGCCCTCGAAAAAAATTATCGGTCGTTTCACTATCTACAAAATTCTAACTAACCTCGAAATATTTGTGATGTTTTTCAAGCCATACTTTCATTTACATTATTACTGTTCCAATTCAAACGTACAAAAGAAGTGAAATAACTTTTTATGCAAAAGCCAAGCAAATTGACTAGAAACGTTCACAAATTGTCAAACCCGAGAAATACTATTTTTCTCAACAATTTATTTTAAGAATCCATATTACTATTGTAATAAAAAAATTCGAATCACGGTTAAATCAAAGTACAACGTATGCGTCACATAAGCACTGTATGCATATATGACTGGAAATGCTGTGCAGCGACTTGGCGTGCATGTTTAAGAAAAAAAACTCTTAGGAAGATACACGATTTTCTTGTAGAAACGTTCCTATCGCTTCCATAAGTAACTTTACTTAAATAAACTATCGCTATCTACTATCTATCTATCGCTTCCATAAAAAACTTATCCTATCGTATAAAACTATCCTATCGCTTCCATAAAAAACTTTACTTAAGTAAAAAATAAGTAACTTTTGCAACAATTTATCTACTTAGATTATTTAAAATTGTAACATCGTATGAGTTACTGCATCAGGTATACAGAATTATAAGAAATTAGATGTTCAGCCTGTTAAAACTATGTCTGTTACACGAAAATGTATGCGGCGCAATTGATTTCATGGCATGTATGGTGGTTCTGTAATAGAGTAGAAAGTGAATACTTCAACGTAACGTTTCAAATTATGTAAATAATTTGAGATTTCAACAGCTGTGTGGTTTAGGGGTACATCGCTGATTTTTTATTTGTACTATGCGGAATCAGAAACTTGGTTTGCAGTTACATAATTAATTGCGTCAATTTATGTTTGTCTTAACTGATAGTCAAGTTGTTGAGAAAACGTCATCCTACGCCGAGCTTTTTTTCTTAAGGGGTTACCCCCACTTGCGATTTTCAAAAAATCGATTAGTCTTTATTGCATTTTTTTGAAGTATAAGTATCTGAGAATGTCCTGAAAATTTCAAGTCGATCCGAACAAAATTGACTGAGATATGAGCGTTGAAAGAGAAGAATCCGCGTTGAAAGAGCGTTGAAAGAGAAACTTTACACGCGTTTTTCTCAAAATGTCATTTCTAAAGTCGGTGACCAAGATTACTCGAACACTAATGAACCGATCTTCTTGAAATTTTGCAGGCTTATTTAATACATAAAAATGTAGTCTTTAATCGTTGGATTTTTTTTCGACAAGAAATGGCCGTTTTATGTCCAAAAAACGGCCGTTTTTTTCGTTAAAATCGAACCATTAACTTTGACTTCGATTCAACACTAGTTTATACTTATATGTGACTAAATCCATCCGCATTTTTTTTTTTCAGATGATCCACTTCGCCGCAATGTTGGTCACCGCAAACCGTGTATATAAAAACATTATTTCATTGACGGCCATTTGCCACTAAACAATGTAATATTTTTCAATAAAAAAATTACTGAAAGTTCTTCAAGATGTGTTCTTTAAGATGGTATATTGATCGATTAAAAAAGTTTTGTAGTTTTCTTTTAAAAAATTCATGAAAAAGGCCTTTTTTTGCGCTACAAGTGGGGGTAACGCCTTAACCTCGCACGCCAAGCCGTTGCACAGCATTTCCAGTCATACATACATAAAGTACTTGTGTGATGCATACGTCGTACTTTTATATAATCGTGATTCGAATTTTTTATTATCATAGTAATATGGTTTCTTAAAATAAATTGTCGAGAAAAATAGTATTTCTAGGGTTTGACAATGTTGTGTACGTTTCTAGTAAATTTGCTTGGCTTTTGCATAAAAAGTTACTTCACTTCTTTTGTACGTTTGAATTGGAAAAGTAATAACGTGAATACAAGTATGGTTTGAAAAAAATCACAAGTATTTCGAGGTTGTTTAGAATGTTATAGATAGTGAAACGACCGATAATTGTTTCGCGGGCATTTTTTTATTACTTGGCGTTTTTTTTTACTTGTTCAATTTTTTTAAGGGGATTTCATATCTTTTTGAAATAAATATATATACAGGGCTACTAGTTATTGGTCACGATCCCTTAAAGGGGTTATAGGACATTTTCCGCTGTCACATAACCTAACAATGTTTTATGAAAAAGTCTACCAATTTCAAGATATTATTTTTATGATTTAACTATAAACATGAATATGGTATAACCTAACTGTATAAAATTCATCTATATAACTGAATATCAATGTGAATACCAAAGTATAGCATATGAAAGATACTACAAAAGTCGCACTCTTAAAGCTCCCAGTCGATATTAAAGTCACCAAATAATGAAAGTACCGATCTCGAAAAGATTTTTAATGAACAATTTTGGATAATCCAAAGAGTGATTTTTTTTAAATAAAAGTTCCAATAGACAAATTATTTTCGGAAGCCAGGCAATAACTCACCAGCTAAATAGTACCTACATGCAAACGAGATTAAAATTGAGTCGCCAAACAAAGCAACCAACCACAATAAATAATACCGTACGACCGTAAATGCAAAAAATAATATTATGACATTTAATAAAACGCAAAATCGCAAAAGCCTTGAGAATTCATTTGAGAAGTCAAAATATCGCTTTTCCATGGCCGTTATTCATTTACAAAAGTGTAGTATTGCGATGCAGATGAAGAAACAAACGTAATCGATGACAAGCCGGGCGAGCACCGCCGATCGTTTTGTTCCGTGTATATTTAAACTTCGCTGAGCTTCTCTTCTTGACCATGCACGCCAACTCGTTGCACAGCCTTTTCAGTGTACTTGTGTAGTACTTACATTGTACTTTTATTGGGAGTACATATAAGTCTTCGCCGTTTGACTAAAGATGGCCCTACCTGGAGGTGATGGTTGAAATTGTCAGATGTAAAACGTCATATCGTAAGGTTGGACATCTGGCAAGACCATAACCTTGAAATATGAGTGATTTTTTATCAGCATAACATAATTCTTTTTGTGCGAAAATGTCGAGTTTTGAGCCGAATAAGGGTCATTTGCGGGAACTTTTGATATACTTCTTTAATTTGAATAAATCTTCAGCTAAGACGCATCGATTGCTAGCAGAAGCATATCGTGAGACTGCTTTCAGAACGTAGCGGAAGGCCGAAAGTGTACGAAGACGCAGAATTAGAAGCATTCGGAGGGCGATTCGTCATTCGAGACTAACGTGTTATGAAATTGTTTTGCCCTCTTTTATTCTTACGTCAATATAAATTCCAGCGATACGATGGTGCTAGCAAATTGTCTTGCCCTCTTTTTGAATTTTATTGACGAATAGGAAATTCAAGCTCGCAGCAGTGAGCGGACGAACCTTGCGTAGAAAAAAGAGGGGGGGGGGGGGTGGTGGCGGCCTCGTTCAAAAAGACACGACGAACAATCGTCACCGTGTACTCCGATCTTAGGGGTCACACGACTAGAATTTTAAAGAAATTGTTTTTTTACTCGACTCAAAAGATGCGTTGAACCATCTAGAATACGAGGAAAAAAGTTTGGTACCTGTAAAACAAGGTCCGCAAGACCGTATGAGACTACGGTGGCAGTGGCTGGCCCGTGTGCGAGACAGCGGCCGTTTTTCTCGAACCACAATTTTTCAAAACGGCACGTAGCATGACTCCTATAATTTTCATTCTTGTCACTCCAAATTATGAGTACATGTTTAAAATAACATTCCGAATAGAAATACGTACGGGATTTTCCATGAGTTAATTATAACATTAGTTATGAACAAATAATTGTCCTTTTTTCTGTCGAAAATTGAGTTTTTGGGTTAATGCAAGCCAATTATACAAAAATTAATATTTTCACAATCCTCTACGGATTTTTCTAGCTTTACTCGTATAAATTAATAGAAATTTTTAAATTTGTTTCTACAATCATATTTGCGTCAGCTATACTGCGTGCCGCAGAGCGTCTCAAATTCAACATGCCTCGCCAGAATGGCTCCAGCGACACCTTTTGGTATAATATTTGATATAAATTTCATTTTGTTTACATGAAGATATGACTAATAACATACTTGTATTCTCTTATTTGTCCTTCTACAAAAAAAAAAATCGCGAAATATCACTCAATTTTGGACGTTTACAGTGGTGTAAGCCCTTAAGGCAAAACGAGCGTGCGCTCTTGATTTCTAACGATTTTGTTTAAATTTTAACCAGACATTGTTCATATCATTATGCGTATTTGAGTGAAATTTCAGAACAGTTGACTATTTATATAGGGAGATAATGGGTTTTTGAATAGCAACTTTTAACACTGCAGGGTCCACATTGATCGAAAGTCATGTCACATAATTCGGCGTATCATTCTATTGTGTTTATGAATTTTCAAAAAAATATGATTAGATTGCAAATTAGTTAGGGAACGAGTGAAAAAGGTTTGGATTGTATTTACTATTCAGTTTTGCTAAAAACGTTCAGTAACGACAGAATAACTCTTGGTAAAAAATATTTGTCCCATATAATAAGAAGACGTGTTCCTAAAGTTAAAAACCTTTTGACGTAAACAAAAAAATGGCGTTATAAAAATTAATATGTTAACCGATTAATTCCGCCCTACGTCCGAGGGAGACAAACCGAGCGAGGTACAGGTTAACACGGCGATTGCGGTGGATGTACTTAGGGAAGAGTTATGTTTGAAAAGCTTTTTCGGGTCCTGAAAAGGACCCTGTACACAAAAATGCGGATCTCTAGGCAGAACCTAGACAGTCCGACAATGAAAAATCGCCGTAGTAGGAAGGGGAGGAAGGAAGGACGGAGGTCAGGTACCCTAGCGGTTGAACTCGACTAGGGGCCCGTGACCGCG
This sequence comes from Ophion ellenae, assembly GCA_963210295.1. Lineage (NCBI taxonomy): Eukaryota > Metazoa > Arthropoda > Insecta > Hymenoptera > Ichneumonidae > Ophion > Ophion ellenae. Next base: position 7,596,820 of record OY723392.1, read on the forward strand.
AGGATTGGTGGTGACGGGGGCAGGACGAGTAGGGATGCGGGAAGGGACGTACCCGGGAGGGGTGGTGATCACTGGGGTGCGTGGGAGGGGATTAGTTTCTCGGCCTCTAAGGCGAGTGACTCATAGAGGTCCTCGAATTCCGAGTCCAAAGATAGCGGCGAGGAAGAGGGAGACGACGTCAACGCCTTGGGGGGGGGGGGGGGGGGGGGATGTTCTCCCCACAAGTGTCGGTATTCGTTTCCTCCTTCTTCACCGGAAATTTTGGATTCCCGCTTCGAGGGTCCAGAGATCCTGCCTCGGGCCGAGGAACTGAGAGGACGGTCTCGAGGTATTGATGAAGGGGAGGGAGTCGCTCACCGTGGAGAAATACGCGCTGGGCCCATTGGAACTGGTGCACGTATATGTTATCCTCGGTGGTGACGGGAAGACGAGGATCGGGCTGATGTTGGGTATACAAGGTGACTGGGGTATCCGGTATGTTAGATTTTTTTGCCAGGACGGAAAGTTGAGGGTCCGGTCGATGCCGGGTACAGATAGTAACCGGGGTGTAGGGCAAGCCGGCCGCATTCCTCAGGAGCTGCCGCCAGATAAAAGCCGGGTTGCGGACGTTGCTAAGTATTAAATGAGGAGAATGCGAGAACAAATGCCAGTAAATCGTTTTCTTTTTATGAGAATATATGTACAAAAAGAAAGGAGAAAAAATAAAATATACAGTCCAAAGATTTTAAGATAAATTAAGATGAATATGAAAGACGAGAAATAAGGGAAAATAAAATACACAGTTAAACATTTACGAAAAAAATGACGAATATGAGAAATAAACTAAGAAGGTATGGAGGCGGTTTCTTTTAAGGATGGGAAAAAAAAGAAACGAAATTTTTTTACAAGCTGTAAAAAGATCTTTATCGCTAATCTGGACAGCATCGTACGGCGTGTTCGGTAAAGGCGAAGTATAGGAGTCACGGGCTGTGAGCTCGCTACGTTTCGGCTGCTCACGGGCTGTGAAGCAGTGATCGAATGTCCCGTTTGCGACTCGTGGCCGGAGTTCTATGCCCGTCTCGGGCGTGAACGTATACGAGAAAGGATTTTGCCCGTCGCCCACCGTCGGCCTGCGCACGAACTAATGCGAGGCAGGCTCGGGGCAGGTCCGTAAGGAAGGGAGATATCCTCCGAGGATAATACACGGTGTAGTCCCACGCGCCGTGGACGTTATTTGGCGCAGCTATGACCGCGGAGTTACCCCGAAGTGTCATAGCGCGAGCCGTACGATTTTGTTCTGACGCTTCGGTAGTAATAAAAAGTGTTTCGCGAGTGCGCGGTATGTGTTGGGTGTTTTTGCAGGTGAGTGATATCAAACGACGGATCGGGTAGGCTTGAATTACGTGGCGGACGCGGGGGTCACGGGAACGCAGGTGAGTATAACCTAATTATGAATTTAACCTCAAAATTCTGAGAGGACCAAAACACAAAATTTACCTACTTAACGATACTAAAAACCAGCACGGCGCAGTAATAGTGTACAGGGAGATTGCGGATGCGATTAGTTTGGATTCGTGCCGTGGTTGCGGTTCTCCTCTCCGGTCCCATTTGTGCGCTACGCCTTCCGGGTGATAATTTTCCCTTGGACACTTGCAGGTGCAGAGGGATTCACCGGAGACTCAGCGCTGCAAGGATGCACTGAAGGACCTGCGACGAGGACGCTGCGATGGCGAAGAACCCCGGGTGCACTGCTGGCGGACGACCTCGGCGTCGCCTCAGAGAAGAAGAGTATCGGTGTTGCGTCGACGAGGCGAAAAAGGCCTGGTTGTCCATCGGCCAGTCCCCTCGCTGAAGGAATGCCCTGGTGGGCCATCGGCGAGTGTTGTCGAGAGTGAGGTGTCCCGGGGTAACTCCGACGGAGGTATCGTGCCGAAGCGGTACCCCGAGGGCACTCGATGGAGGCGGCGGTGAGTAATTATTTTTCCCAGTGGGATCATTTAGGCCACCGTAATGATCCTTTTTATTGTAATTTCAGGTGAAGGAGCCAAACCGGAAACAAATAGGGGCAAAAAATTGACCGTTCCAAAAGGCGCGGAGAACAAATATTTTATATTGTTTATGTTATTGTCATGTGTCTTCGTATAGGGGACACATATTTTTTAAGGGAAATTTCTCTGTCTACATTTACAATGCAGACCCTGCAATGTTAAAAGTTGCAATTTTAAAACCCATTATCTCCGACTTTAAATAGTCAACTGTTCTGAAATTTCACTGAAACATGGTCAATTATACATGGATACATGGATGAACAATGTCTGGTTCAAATTTGAACAAAATCTATAAAAATCAAGAGCGCGCGCTCGGTCTAGCGTAACACGTTTCAACCGTTGACCATTCAATTCTGTTGGGTTGGAGATTTGGACCCGTCGACGCTGAGTATGAGATGATAGTAGCCGTAACCATTGAGATGCAAGAAGGCCCTAGCGTCGTCGGCCTTCGTTTTGAAACGTACGTACGTAAACGAAAAGCCTTGCACATATTGGTGGTGCGATTCTTCGCGAGATATTGTTTCTGAACGAAGTCAAAGGGTTCGACGAGTTCCTTGAGATCAGCCTCGCTGGTGCTCTAGTAGAGATTGGAGACAGCGGTGATATCCTTCCGACACTGGTACTGTATACTGTAGCCGCGAGGGATGACGCCGTTTCTCATCCTCGGCAGTACGTATTTGCTGCCCTGGATAAATCTAATGGTCCATTTCGATGGTAAATCCGGCGCTACATTGGTTCTGGTTTCTACATGATAGCCCCGGTACCGTACCTACCACGTATGTGCGCACGGTATCGGTACCGGTATTAGTATGGGGGCTCTCTTAATCGCGTCGTTATCCCTGATGTCACTTGCGTCCTGTGGCCCGATGACAACAGCACGAGCTGTATTTCTCCTTAACTTGACTTGCCCGACTGATAGGGTCGGAGTCCTTCCAGATGAGCAGTCAACTCCATGCTTCACGGCCGACGCATACGTCGGTCACGCGCTCTTCTTTTCTTCTTCCTCTTTTTGGCCAGCTTCTAGCAATTTCCTTTTTACGATGGGTGCTCTCAAGCTTAGCAAGGTTGCTAAGTTGTCTCAGCTTGTGGTAGTTGTCTCGCTCGAGCCAGATGCGGTATACATAAGTTGCCATGAGAGCCAAGACACGTTGGATCACGGTCTTGGACATCTTATTCGAATCCTCGAAAAGTAATTTTCTAGGCTGACTCTCTCCGTGCCCAACCACTTCTCGAGAGCGCAGACCTGATCGGGCGGGGTATCTTGATACTTAAAAATTCAGAAACTGCGTTTCCTCACTCCAGCTATTAGTCTGCTCACTTTTCGGCTTTGGTTTGTTTCTCTTTGCGACCGTGCCCATTTGAGTGCCTCCGCGTACGGAAGACTTCGCCGAGTAACTGTGGATAACCACTGTCTTTGCCTGACCGCTTCACGATTCTTCGGGAGCGTCCTCCCTTCTAAGTGATCGACACGACGCTAGAGGTCCGTGTTAGTGTGGCTTGTTTTGTTGCCGTTTCCTTTTCAGAAAGAAACGTTGCGAGGTCGACCTCTCCGGTTTCGATGAAATGTGGCATGCGTGTATAACGGGTAGAAATAGGCGACACGTATTTTTTTATATTTGCGGAACCCGATTTTTAAGGGTTGAAACGCACATTCGAAAATTGGGGTGTTTTTCTTAGATAACGTTTAACGCTACGAGGCGCTACTATTGACGTGAATTTAGACGGGAATGCCGAAAGGTTGGCTGGTTATACGATGCTCTTGGCTAAAAAATCGAAGGGCACTTTCAACCCCTTAATTGTTAAGTATCGGAAAAAGAAAAAACACGTATCCGCTACTTTCCCATTCTCTAAATGTATACAAATTTACATCCGAATCGATCAAGAATTCTCGAAGATACGCTTGAAAAAATTGCTTTTTTACAATAGACAATGGGAAATTTGTTGCTATCTGCATCGTTCTCATCTCAAATGTATCGTACACGAAAAAATAAACATTATTGCAATTTAAAATTGTTCATATCTTGTACCTTTAACACGTTATCGACGGAAAAAGAAAAATACCCCAATCTTCGAAGGTGCGTTTCAACCCTTGAAAATCGGGTTCCGCAGATATAAAAAAAATACGTGGCGCCTATTTTTACCCATTCTACAAGCATGCCAAATTTAATCGAAATCGGAGAAATCGACCTCGCAACGTTTCCGTTTCAGTGTTATTGGTTTGTATGTTTGCTTTACTTCCATTCTGTTCCCACAAAAGTGGTCGGTTGTATGTGTCCACCCCGGCCTTCCACGTTACCGGGGTAGGAGGACTTTAAATACACTCGGCGCTCTTCCAAACGCCGGGGAGTCGACAGCGATTCCATCAGTTTTTTCCATCTTACGTAAAAAGGACAAGTCACAAGGTGCTCCCCTCCGATTTCGACGCAATTTGACATGATTGTAGAATAGGTAAAATATGAGACACTTTTCATTTATATCCGCAGAACCCGATTTTTAAGAGGTAAAACGCACCCTCGAAGTGAAGGGTGTATTTAGTTTTTCGTCGAAAACGTTTTAACGGTACGAGATATTCAAAAAATGCAAAATGCAATAACGTTTATTTTTCCATGTACCATTGGAGATGAGAACGCTCTTTTTTCATACAGATCTCCGAGAACATTCACCCGATTTCTATGTACATTTGCATACATGTAGAGGATAGGAAACTGGCAGATACGTGTTTATCGTGTTCCCAATATCTCATAATTAAGGGGTTAAAACTGCCCTGCGATTTTTTTGTCACGAGCATTGTATAATCATTTTGCCATTCCGGCTTAAAGTCACGTCAGTGTGAGTTCGTTTTATGACGCGACTGCATATTTGTAAATTCGACCCCACCCTCCTCAGATCGCCCTCGCGGAAGGCACTTACTTACAATTCGTTCAAGGCTCTTACCGTGCGGCATGGACGAAAATGTGTAGAAATAAAAATAGCTTACAATGAAAGTACCACCTGTAAAAGTAGTCGATACAAATTTTCACGGTTTGGCAGAACGCCACTGTTAAGAGGTCAACGCACCCTTAAAAACGATGTCCTTTCTATAACTTGATGTGCCTCTAATTTAGCGCATACCTCAAATCGCATAGAAACGACCATAATCGATTTACGAAATTGAGAGGCCATAGGCCCCTATGGAAACGACAGCGGTTTGGGCAAGTAAAGCACCTCCGGAGGTAACTTTGGCGACACGTATCGCTGAATCGGCATTGTACGATTCAAATGTTCGAGAACGTTCATTTGCCAAAAACCGAGTCAACAATTAGAGGAACGGAACGTCAGAAGTCAGTCTTCGATTGGAAACCGAGGAGGTCGGTCTCAAGGCAATTGAACATTTAGTTAATCAAATGTTGCGTATTTATAAGAAAGGTAAATGATTGTAAGGTCGTAATTCCTGAGTTGGAGATTTACTCGTCATTGGGAAGACCCCAGCTACCGGTCCTCGATCGCCCGATTCCAGCCACCAGTCGGTTTCGGGAACGTTACTCCTCGGGCACACATAGTGGCGCGAACTCATCGAAACACTGAAAACAAAATATAGATACGCAACTAAAGCAAGAATCCCGACCGAGTCGGAACGAATAAATAATAAAGAAGAAAAAGTGTACGTACAGAGCCATTCAAAATAAACAGGATCCCGAAGATCAGAGATATGAGACCAACCCCGAGACCGAAGATTAAACATCGCCGTCAGCTCCAGAGAAATAACGAAGAGCACGAGTTTAACGGCCCAAGCAACACGAAAGCAGAGATTCAACATCGTTCCACAATATCCAAAGGTCTTCAACACGAGTTCGACGACCGAACGAGGGCAACAAATCTACCAACAACAGCGATTCGACTACGAAGCATCGATCATCATGCACCCGATCACCTTACTGTAAGTCACGGAACATTTATATATGGAAAGCCTACAAAGCCAAATAGAGATGAATGTCGAACGAAGAAGAGCGTAATAAATTATATCGATTACCTGGTAGACATGTACTATCGCGATCAATCGAATCTGTCTTCGACAAGCGTCGCAAATGCGAAGAAAAAAAAACGAATTAGAAGAACCCAGTAAAAAACGTCCTAGAACTGACACTTGTTCCGACGATGCTTCAAATTGTCAAAAATCAATTATTGGAACGTGCTGTAACAAAACGCACGAAATTCCGAACTACTGCGGATCGAACCGTAACATTTTTATCCGATTCAGATCAATCTCCCGATACTGGAGAAACTAGGCGTGGTCGTGAAATCTATTTGCAGGAAGTTTCTGTGTTAGAAACTAAGTCCGAAAATATGGCGAGAGCAGCCTTAAACGAGAACGGATTTATGACATTGAAAGAGGCTCGAAGTCTCATACTGTGATGGAATAAAGCCCGAAGAGGTAGACGATATACTTAGAAGCGTATGGATACACAAAAGACGGTATCGCGGACGCAGACCGACAAGCCCTATTAAAATCCGTATTGGCAACGAAAGTCGGAGGGAAAGCGCGAAGAATTCATGATATAAACAAATAGATTCATACAGACAATTTATAGAAGAGATGACGGCATTGTACGGGAGGCGACGTACGATAGAGAGAGGCAGTTATGATCGAACTGCTCGATGCTAGCATAGCAAAAGAGGATACTGCAGCAAGAAAGAAAACAATTGAAGTACATGTCCGACAATTAGCCCTTCATAATGTCGAAACAGGACTCCGACGAGAGTTTCAGGTTATAGCAGTTGTATAGCTATGAGAGTTCTAACTCTGGTCCGCTGAGGGCGGTGCGGGGCGCGGGGTTCACGCGGGGAGGGGACTCGGCGGAGCGGCTGACGTCACGCGGGGGGGGGGGGGGGGGGGAAATCGTTGGATTGGAGGAGGGGGGTATATATCGATTATCGAATAATTGATAATCGATTATTGATCTTTATATATTTAAAATTTATTGTTGATTTACTTTTGTCTTATATTGTTTACTTCATGGAGTTTATTATTTAGCGACTCTCGCCAGAGAGCCAAGTTGGTTGACCCGTGTCGCTGAGAGAAGGGATCGGATTACACGTATGCATGAGAGAGAGAGCGAGAATGAGAGATGGAGCGACCGCATCGCATGCATGTGAGATAGAGCGACTCATCTGCATGTATAAAGACATATACACTTTAGACATTCAACGATTAAAGCGATTGGGTTTGTTTGGGTGAAATCCCAAACAAACCGCCGCGCACGTCTTCGAACATCTATTGCATCTCAAGGCCAAAGTGCCTGGGACATTCGCAAAAGAATACAATTATGCGAATGATATTGCAAGCGCTTCGCGAATCTCGTCGAAAAAGTTGATGTCAGCAAAAATCTAAAAGTTTGTAGAAAAATATATAATGAACAAATGCACACGGCACCAAGGATGCATAGAAATGGAATATAAATCGTGATTGAGAGGTACACACTTTCGCGTACATAGGAAAAAAGCACCGTTAAAATGTCGACTCAGCATCACGTGTCATCTCAAGGTCAAAATGCCTGAGATATTCACGTAAGAATAAAATTATGCCATTGATTCTGCGAGCGCTTCGTGAATCCCGTCGAAGAAGTTCATGTCAGCAAAATCGTAAAGTCTACAGAAAAATATATAACGAAAAAATGCACACGGCACCAAGGATGCAGTTGTCATAGAAATGGAATATAAATCGTGATTGAGAGGTACACACTTTCATTCAATGTTTGAATTTCCGAGATCGCGGAGTGCCTCGCGCAGAGACATAACGGATAATATTCAAAAAAATCTTTGCGAGCAAGGGGCTCAAATTAGTTCGGTCGAAGAGAACATTGTGTGGGAACAACGATGTGACGAGTATATCGAGTCGTTAGAAGAACAAAGTCGAATTAAACGACCGCGATTATCGATCGGAAATCGTCAATCGTTGGTAGCCCAAATTGCGCGACTTGAAGGCTTCAAGAATTCGGTGCGTCAGCGTTTTATATACACGGGTGCTGGACATGATAATCATGGATTCATATGGCGAGAAATTGATACGGCATTTGAGGGTCGCATCTTGACTGGCGTAGTCATAAATCACAACCACATCGAACCTCAACGATTTCTCAAAGATGCTAGTGATGTGCTTTCACGCGTTCAAACCATTATCAACAATCATGGTAGTGTAAAAATTAATACCGTTTTTAACGGCGAATTTGTGGCGGGTGACAACCGTGCAAATAAAAGCATTAATACTAAAAACTATGAACTTTTCAATACGTCTGATTTACGCGAGTGGTACGATCAAAGAGTTATTGAGCCCATTTCGACATCACTCGAAGAGTTTCAGGAATGCGACAGCGGGTGGGCATTGTCACGAATATATAACTTGACCATGAATATAAATAAATATAATCCAATGCGTGCGGGATGCAACATAATGTTATCGCGGTCAATAATGCTGAAAAGAGCAGTCGTTAATGTGAAATCGAGTGATCAAGCATGTTTCGCATGGTCCGTAGTTGCTGCTCTTCATCCAGCCCAACGTAACAGTGCGCGTGAATCTTCATACCCACACTACTCGACAGTGCTAAATGTTTAAGACATTGAGTTTCCAATGACTCTGAATCAAATTAAAAAATTTGAAATTCGTAATGACATTTCAATCATTGTATACACCATTGAGAATAATAGTACTCTTCTAATTCGCATGAGTGAGCAAAAGAGAGAAAAGAATATCAATTTGGTCTACGTGGAAGATCCGCAGCAAAACATCGTTGGACATTTCGCGTGGATCAAGAATGTATCAAGGCTCTTCAGATCACAGTTGACTAAACACTATGGACAGAAATATATCTATGATATACGTACGTAGATTTACGAGGTACGTAGATTTGCTATGATTAAATGTATCAAAATAATTTTTTCGAAACTGATTTTTGTTTGTTTTCGCAGATGTCTACACTACTACAGATGTCTACACTACTTTCATTCCGAACAAAAATTGCAAGGGCACACTGTAGACTGTGGCCAGATCAATGACTGTGCCGTTCGTCTACCGAATGATGCGAACAAGTGGCTCACTTTTAAAAACTTCAATCATAAGGAGCGACATCCATTCGTAATATACGCCGATCTTGAGTGCGTTCTTGCAAAAACGAATGAACAAAACATGTACCAACACCACGAGGTTTCTAGTATCGCATACTACGTACATTGTTCATACGATCAATCGTTATGCAGATATGAATCGCACCATAGTAGCGATTGCATTGCATGGTTCGTCGAAGAACTAAAAAATGCAGCTTTGCAAGTAAAAATGTTTTATTTTCAAATATCCCCATGGTACAGTTAACATCTGACGAGGAGCTTTCGAAGCGCGATTAAGTGTCACATATGTGAAGAAGATTTTGCACAAACCGATACACGAGTTCGCGATCATTGTCATTTAACTGGGCGTTACAGAGGCCCTGCCCATTCGAATTTCAATCTAAATTTCAAACAATCATTTTTCATCCCGGTAGTTTTTCACAATTTGTCTGGCTATGATGCGCATTTTATAATCAAGGAAGTGGCCACCGCGTTCGAAGGGAAAACTTACGTGCTTCCAATAACAAAAGAAAAATATATTTCGTTTACGAAAACTGTTCAAACTACTACCGAAGAATCAAAAAACCAAATTAAATTACGCTTCATCGATTCATATAAATTTTCAACCACAAGTCTTGAGAAATTGGCATCATTTTTAACGACGGACAAACTGAACATTTTACGCTCACAATTTGATGGCCTACCGATGCATGATTTTACATTATTAACACGAAAAGGTGTCTTCCCGTACGAATACATTGACCATGTCAGCAGATTGGAAGACACGTGTTTGCCGCCGCGCGACTCATTTTACAGTGCCTTGACCGGGGAAACGATCAGCGCGAGCGAGTACATTCACGCTGAGAATGTCTGGGAGCGGTTTTCCATTCAAACGCTTGGTGAATATAGCGATTTGTATATGAAGACGGATGTCTCGTTATTAGCAGATATTTTCGAAAATTTCCGTGATACGTGTATTGAAAGTTATGGGCTTGATCCGGCGTATTATTACACTCTTCCCGAATATACTTGGAACGCCATGTTGAAATATACGCACATTACGTTTGAATTATTGACCGACATCGACATGATTTTATTCATCGAGCGAGGTATGCGCGGAGGTTTCAGCCAATGTTCAAACAGATATGCACATGCTAATAACAAGTACATGTAATCGTACGATCCATTGAAATCATCATCATACCTGATGTACTTCGATGTGAGCAACTTGTATGGATGGGCAATGTGTCAACCTTTGCCTTATGCTGATTTTCAATGGATCGACGACACATCGAATTTTGACGTATTATCCATAGCGCTAGATTCGCCTGTAGGCTACGTTCTCGAAGTCGATCTCGAATATCCGTAACGTTTGCATGATTCGCACAGTGACGTTTTGTCCGACACGCGACAAACCACCTGGCAAGCGCCAAGAGAAATTGCTCGCACCCGTACGCGATAAGAAGCGTTACGTGATACACTATCGTAATTTGCAGCAGTGTATGCACCATGGACTTAAAGTAGCGAAAATACACCGAATTTTGAAATTCACACAATCCCCCTGGTTGTGTTCATACATCGAATTGAACACGCAGTTTCGCACACGTGCTACAAATGATTTCGAGAAAGTTTTTTATAAATTAATGAACAATGCAGTATTTGGTAAAACGATGGAAAACGTGCGAAACCGTATAAACGTGAAACTGGTAACAAAGTGGGAGGGACGGTATGGGGCAGAGGCAATGATCGCTGAACCAAATTTTAACAGTCGAAGTATCTTTTCGGAAAATCTTATTGCCGTCGAATTGCGAAATCTGGAGGTAAAATTTAACAAGCCGATTTATGTGGGTATGTGTATACTCGACATTTCGAAAACATGTTTATATGAGTTTCACCACGAATTCATGATTCCGCTGTATCAGCAAAACTGCAAGGTCATGTATACCGACACCGATAGTCTCATATACCACATCAAGTCTGACGACGTTTATGACGATATGAAGCGTAACGTTGACAAATTTGATACGAGCGTTTACCCGATGGAAAACGTGTACGGTTTACCGTTAGTCAACAAGAAAGTGCCCGGTCTCATGAAAGATGAAAATAATGGTATGGTATACATAAATAAAATGGGATGCCTATTGTAAATAAACTTTATTGAATTTTTCATATACTTTATAAAAGTTATTACAATATGTTATTTTTGTGTATCCACGAGTTTTGAGATTTATCCATTCCCAACCATTTAACATAAACATCATTGCCCTTTTTGCGTATTATCTTCTCCACCAGATATATGTTTGGATTGGCAACACGTTGCAGTTCGTATTCGTAGAATCCTCCGGCTATTGGATTTCCACTTGAGTCCTCGACTAGGTACGTGACCGGATAAGTTTGTTGCACCTTCACGATTTTAAACACTTCGGTGGTCCAATTTGGTGTGAAACCTTTTTCAAATATTGTCTTGAATTTGCTTACGCGCACAAAATCATTGACTTTGAATCTGGCAGGAGCCGCAATTTTTACATTGATGTATACGGTGGTTAAGAGTTTCTCCGCGATCGCAGGAGTAACGTCGATGGGCCTCATGCCAATCGTACGATGCTTTCGAGCATTGTACTTCACAACGAGTTTCGGTAACGCATCGATCCACTTGTAATTACCATTGAGTAAAAACATTTTCCATTTATTATTTTTGAGAGTGCGATTGAATCGTTCGACGACCGAGGCCTTCATAATAGAATACGTCGAATAATTATTGATGTTGTATTTCTCCATGAGTCGTTGCACATTTGCATTGTAAAATTCTCTTCCTCTGTCGGTCTGAAGATTTTTCGGATGTAGCTATGATCGTGTATGATTTTCGCAATCGTTGTACCCAATTCGTTGCCAGTTTTACTTTTCAAGGGTACGGCCCATGCATACTTGCTCTACACATCGATGACGGACCTGTGTGAACTTGGCAACTGACTTTACAGAAAGTAATTTTTTTTTTTGCATTCGTTTGTACTCGGTTTGTACCCGTTTGTACCGCCTCTAATTTCGTTTGGACCTTAAGGGGGAAAAAAGTACGAGGGTATGGAAAAATGGACCGCAACCCATTTAGAGCAAAACAATTTTAATAAACGCGAATGGAAAGAGAATCGTTTGTACCCGTTTGTACCGTCGAAATTTTTTTTTGCAACATTTTTTTTGAAAAAAAAAATTTCGATTTTTTTATTTTTTTATTTCCCTTCGTACCGACAAGTATATCGTTTGTACCACAGAGAAATCGTTTGTACCCGTTGGTATCAACGAGTATATAGTTTGTACGACCGAGAAAACGTTAGTACCCGTCTATACTATCGAGCAATCGTTTTTACCCGTCTGTAATGTCAAGTACTCCTTTGTACTCCCTCGTACTGACGAGTATATAGTTTGTACCGCCGATAAATCGTTTGTACCCGTCTGTGCTATCGAGCAATCGTTTGTACCCGTTCGTACTGACGAGTTTATCGTTTGTACCAAGGAGAAAACGTTTCTACCCGTCTGTACTATCGAGCAATCGTTTGTACCCATTCGTACTGACGAGTATATCGATTGTACCAACGAGAAAACGTTTGTACCCGTCTGTAGTATCGAGCAATCGTTTGTACCCATTCGTACTGACGAGTATATCGCTTGTACCACCGAGAAAACGTTTGTACCCGTCTGTAGTATCGACCAATCGTTTGTACCCATTCGTACTGACGAGTATATCGTTTGTACCAAGGAGAAAACGTTTGTACTCGTCTGAACTATCGAGCAATCGTTTGTACCCATCTGTAATATCAAGCAATCGTTTGTACCCCGTCGTACTGACGAGTATATCGTTTGTACCACCGACAAAACGTTTGTACCCGTCTGTACTATCGAGCAATCGTTTGTACCCGTTGGTATCGACGAGTATATCGTTTGTACCAACGAGAAAACGTTTGTACCCGTCTGAACTATCGAGCAATCGTTTGTACCCGTCCGTATCGACGAGTATATCGTTTGTACCACCGAGAAAACGTTCGTACCGGTCTGCACTATCGAGCAATCGTTTGTACCCGTCTGTAATATCAAGCAATCGTTTGTACCCCCTCGTATCGACGAGTAAATCGTGTGTACCAATGAGAAAACGTTTATACTCGACTGTACTATCGAGCAATCGTTTGTACCCGTTCGTATCGACGAGTATATCGTTTGTACCACCGCGAAAACGTTTGTACCCGTCTGTACTATCGAGCAATCGTTTGTACCCATTCGTACTGACGAGTATATCGTTTGTACCAACGAGAAAACGTTTGTACCCGTTTGTACTATCGAGCAATCGTTTGTACCCGTCTGTTATATCAAGCAATCGTTTGTACTCCCTCGTACTGACGAGTATATCGTTTGTACCAACGAGAAAACGTTTTTACCCGTCTATACTATCGAGCAATCGTTTGTACCCTTTCGTACTGACGAGTATATGATTTGTACCACCGAGAAAAAATTTATACCTGTCTGTACTATCGAGCAATCGTTTGTACCCGTTGGTATCGACGAGTATATCGTTTGTACCAACGAGAAAACGTTTGTACCCGTCTGTACTATCGAGCAATTGTTTGTACCCATTCGTACTGACGAGTATATCATTTGTACCACCGAGAAAAAGTTTGTACCCGTCTGTACTATCGAGCAATCGTTTGTACCCGTTGGTATCGACGAGTATATCGTTTGTACCAACGAGAAAAAGTTTGTACCCGTCTGTACTATCGAGCAATCGTTTGTACCCATTCGTACTGACGAGTATATCGTTTGTACCAACGAGAAAACGTTTGTACCCGTCTGTACTATCGAGCAATCGTTTGTACCCGTCTGTAATATCAAGCAATCGTTTGTACCCCCTCGTACTGACAAGTATATCGTTTGTACCAACGAGAAAACGTTTCTACCCGTCTATACTATCGAGCAATCGTTTGTACCCATTCGTACTGGCGAGTATATCATTTGTACCACCGAGAAAACATTTATACCTGTTTGTACTATCGAGCAATCGATTGTACCCGTTGGTATCGACGACTATATCGTTTGTACCAACGAGAAAACGTTTGTACCCGTCTGTACTATCGAGCAATTGTTTGTACCCATTTGTACTGACGAGTATATCATTTGTACCACCGAGAAAACGTTTGTACCCGTCTGTACTATCGAGCAATCGTCTGTACCCGATGGTATCGACGAGTATATCGTTTGTACCCGATGGTATCGACGAGTATATCGTTTGTACCAACGAGAAAACGTTTGTACCCGTCTGAAATATCGAGCAATCGTTTGTACCCGTTCGTATCGACGAGTATTTCGTTTGTACCACCGAGAAAACGTTTGTACCCGTCTGAACTATCGAGGAATCGTTTGTACCTATTCGTATCGACGAGGAAATCGTTTGTACCAATGAGAAAACGTTTATACTCGACTGTACTATCGAGCAATCGTTTGTACCCGTTCGTATCGACGAGTATATCGTTTGTACCACCGCGAAAACGTTTGTACCCGTCTGTACTATCGAGCAATCGTTTGTACCCATTCGTACTGACGAGTATATCGTTAGTGCCAACGAGAAAACGATTGTACCCGTCTGTACTATCGAGCAATCGTTTGTACCCGTCTGTAATATCAAGCAATCGTTTGTACCCCTTCGTACTGACCAGTATATCGTTTGTACCATCGTAAAAACGTTTTTACCCGTCTATACTATCGAGCAATCGTTTGTACCCATTCGTACTGACGAGTATATCATTTGTACCACCGAGAAGACAATTATACCTGTCTGTACTATCGAGCAATCGTTTGTACCCGTTGGTATCGACGAGTATATCGTTTGTACCAACGAGAAAACGTTCGTACCCGTCTGTACTATCGAGCAATTGTTTGTACCCATTCGTACTGACGAGTATATCATTTGTACCACCGAGAAAATGTTTGTACCCGTCTGTACTATCGAGCAATCGTTTGTACCCGTTGGTATCGACGAGTATATCGTTTGTACCAACGAGAAAACGTTTGTACCCGTTTGAAATATCGAGCAGTCGTTTGTACCCGTTCGTATCGACGAGTATTTCGTTTGTACCACCGAGAAAACGTTAGTACCCGTCTGTACTATCGAGAAATCGTTTGTATCTATTCGTATCGACGAGTAAATCGTTTGTACCAACGAGAAAACGTTTATACGCGACTGTACTATCGAGCAATCGTTTGTACCCGTTCGTATCGACGAGTATATAGTATGTACCACCGCGAAAACGTTTGTACCCGTCTGTACTATCGAGCAATCGTTTGTACCCATTCGTACTGACGAGTATATCGTTTATACCAACGAGAAAACGTTTGTACCCGTCTGTACTATCGAGCAATCGTTTGTACCCGTCTGTAATATCAAGCAATCGTTTGTACCCATTCGTACTGACGAGTATATCATTTGTACCACCGAGAAAACGTTTGTACCGGTCAGTACTATCGAGCAATCGTTTGTACCCGTTGGTATCGACGAGTATATCGTTTGTAACAACGAGAAAACGTTTGTACCCGTGTGAACTATCAAGCAAACGTTCGTACCCGTTCGTATCGACGAGTATTTCGTTTGTACCACCGAGAAAACGTTTGTACCCGTCTGAACTATCGAGGAATCGTTTGTACCTATTCGTATCGACGAGTAAATCGTTTGTACCAATGAGAAAACGATTATACTCGACTGTACTATCGAGCAATCGTTTGTACCCGTTCGTATCGACGAGTATATCGTTTGTACCACCCCGAAAACGTTTGTACCCGTCTGTACTATCGAGCAATCGTTTGTACCCATTCGTACTGACGAGTATATCGTTTGTACCAACGAGAAAACGTTTGTACCCGTCTGTACTATCGAGCAATCGTTTGTACCCGTCTGTAATATCAAGCAATCGTTTGGACCCCTTCGTACTGACGAGTATATCGTTTGTACCATCGAGAAAACGTTTATACCCGTCTATACTATCGAGCAATCGTTTGTACCCATTCTTACTGACGAGTATATCATTTGTACCACCGAGAAGACATTTATACCTGTCTGTACTATCGAGCAATCGTTTGTACCCATTCGTACTGACGAGTATATCGTTTGTACCAACGAGAAAACGTTTGTACGCGTCTGTACTATCGAGCAATCGTTTGTACCCGTCTGTAATATCAAGCAATCGTTTGTACCCCCTCGTACTGACAAGTATATCGTTTGTACCAACGAGAAAACGTTTCTACCCGTCTATACTATCGAGCAATCGTTTGTACCCATTCGTACTGACGAGTATATCGTTTATACCAACGAGAAAACGTTTGTACCCGTCTGTACTATCGAGCAATCGTTTGTACCCGTCTGTAATATCAAGCAATCGTTTGTACCCATTCGTACTGACGAGTATATCATTTGTACCACCGAGAAAACGTTTGTACCGGTCAGTACTATCGAGCAATCGTTTGTACCCGTTGGTATCGACGAGTATATCGTTTGTAACAACGAGAAAACGTTTGTACCCGTGTGAACTATCAATCAAACGTTCGTACCCGTTCGTATCGACGAGTATTTCGTTTGTACCACCGAGAAAACGTTTGTACCCGTCTGAACTATCGAGGAATCGTTTGTACCTATTCGTATCGACGAGTAAATCGTTTGTACCAATGAGAAAACGTTTATACTCGACTGTACTATCGAGCAATCGTTTGTACCCGTTCGTATCGACGAGTATATCGTTTGTACCACCCCGAAAACGTTTGTACCCGTCTGTACTATCGAGCAATCGTTTGTACCCATTCGTACTGACGAGTATATCGTTTGTACCAACGAGAAAACGTTTGTACCCGTCTGTACTATCGAGCAATCGTTTGTACCCGTCTGTAATATCAAGCAATCGTTTGGACCCCTTCGTACTGACGAGTATATCGTTTGTACCATCGAGAAAACGTTTATACCCGTCTATACTATCGAGCAATCGTTTGTACCCATTCTTACTGACGAGTATATCATTTGTACCACCGAGAAGACATTTATACCTGTCTGTACTATCGAGCAATCGTTTGTACCCATTCGTACTGACGAGTATATCGTTTGTACCAACGAGAAAACGTTTGTACGCGTCTGTACTATCGAGCAATCGTTTGTACCCGTCTGTAATATCAAGCAATCGTTTGTACCCCCTCGTACTGACAAGTATATCGTTTGTACCAACGAGAAAACGTTTCTACCCGTCTATACTATCGAGCAATCGTTTGTACCCATTCGTACTGACGAGTATATCATTTGTACCACCGAGAAAACATTTATACCTGTCTGTACTATCGAGCAATCGATTGTACCCGTTGGTATCGACGACTATATCGTTTGTACCAACGAGAAAACGTTTGTACCCGTCTGTACTATCGAGCAATTGTTTGTACCCATTTGTACTGACGAGTATATCATTTGTACCACCGAGAAAACGTTTGTACCCGTCTGTACTATCGAGCAATCGTTTGTACCCGTTGGTATCGACGAGTATATCGTTTGTACCTACGAGAAAACGTTTGTACCCGTCTGAAATATCGAGCAATCGTTTGTACCCGTTCGGATCGACGAGTATTTCGTTTGTACCACCGAGAAAACGTTTGTACCCGTCTGAACTATCGAGGAATCGTTTGTACCTATTCGTATCGACGAGTAAATCGTTTGTACCAATGAGAAAACATTTATACTCGACTGTACTATCGAGCAATCGTTTGTACCCGTTCGTATCGACGAGTATATCGTTTGTACCACCGCGAAAACGTTTGTACCCGTCTGTACTATCGAGCAATCGTTTGTACCCGTCTGTAATATCAAGCAATCGTTTGTACCCCTTCGTACTGACCAGTATATCGTTTGTACCATCGTAAAAACGTTTTTACCCGTCTATACTATCGAGCAATCGTTTGTACCCATTCGTCCTGACGAGTGTATCATTTGTACCACCGAGAAGACATTTATACCTGTCTGTACTATCGAGCAATCGTTTGTACCCGTTGGTATCGACGAGTATATCGTTTGTACCAACGAGAAAACGTTCGTACCCGTCTGTACTATCGAGCAATTGTTTGTACCCATTCGTACTGACGAGTATATCATTTGTACCACCGAGAAAATGTTTGTACCCGTCTGTACTATCGAGCAATCGTTTGTACCCGTTGGTATCGACGAGTATATCGTTTGTACCAACGAGAAAACGTTTGTACCCGTTTGAAATATCGAGCAGTCGTTTGTACCCGTTCGTATCGACGAGTATTTCGTTTGTACCACCGAGAAAACGTTAGTAGCCGTCTGTACTATCGAGAAATCGTTTGTATCTATTCGTATCGACGAGTAAATCGTTTGTACCAACGAGAAAACGTTTATACGCGACTGTACTATCGAGCAATCGTTTGTACCCGTTCGTATCGACGAGTATATAGTATGTACCACCGCAAAAACGTTTGTACCCGTCTGTACTATCGAGCAATCGTTTGTACCGATTCGTACTGACGAGTATATCGTTTATACCAACGAGAAAACGTTTGTACCCGTCTGTACCATCGAGCAGTCGTTTGTACCCGTCTGTAATATCAAGCAATCGTTTGTACCCCCTCGTACTGACGAGTATATCGTTTGTACCAACGAGAAAACGTTTTTACCCGTCTGTACTATCGAGCAATCGTTTGTACCCATTCTTACTGACGAGTAAATCATTTGTACCACCGAGAAGACATTTATACCTGTCTGTACTATCGAGCAATCGTTTGTACCCGTTGGTATCGACGAGTATATCGTTTGTACCAACGAGAAAACGTTAGTACCCGTCTGTACTATCGAGCAATTGTTTGTACCCATTCGTACTGACGAGTATATCATTTGTACCACCGAGAAAACGTTTGTACCCGTCTGTACTATCGAGCAATCGTTTGTACCCGTTGGTATCGACGAGTATATCGTTTGTAACAACGAGAAAACGTTTGTACCCGTCTGAAATATCGAGCAGTCGTTTGTACCCGTTCGTATCGACGAGTATTTCGTTTGTACCACCGAGAAAACGTTTGTACCCGTCTGTACTATCGAGGAATCGTTTGTATCTATTCGGATCGACGAGTAAATCGTTTGTACCAACGAGAAAACGTTTATACGCGACTGTACTATCGAGCAATCGTTTGTACCCGTTCGTTTCGACGAGTATATAGTTTGTACCACCGCGAAAACGTTTGTACCCGTCTGTACTATCGAGCAATCGTTTGTACCCATTCGTACACACGAGTATATCGTTTGTACCACCGAGAAATCGTTTGTACCCGTCTGTACTATCGAGGAATCGTTTGTACCCGTTCGTAGTGACGAGTATATCGTTCGTACTACCGAGAAAACGTTTGTACCCGTCTGTATTATCGAGCAATCGTTTGTACCCGTTCGTACTGACGAGTAAATCGTTTGTACTACCGAGAAAACGTTTGTACCCGTTGGTATCAACGAGTATATCTTTTGTAACAACGAGAAAACGTTTGTACCCGTGTGAACTATCGAGCAAACGTTCGTATCGGTCTGTACTATCGAGCAATCGTTTGTACCCATTCGTACTGACAAGTATATCGTTTGTACCAACGAGAAAACGTTTGTACCCGTCTGTACTATCGAGCAATCTTTTGTACCCGTTGGTATCGACGAGTATATCTTTTGTAACAACGAGAAAACGTTTGTACCCGTGTGAACTATCGAGCAAACGTTCGTATCGGTCTGTACTATCGAGCAATCGTTTGTACCCATTCGTACTGACGAGTATATCGTTTGTACCAACGAGAAAACGTTTGTATCCGTCTGTACTATCGAGGAATCGTTTGTACCCGTTCGTATCGACGAGTATAGCGTTTGTTCCACCGAGAAAACATTTATACCTGTCTGTACTATCGAGCAATCGATTGTACCCGTTGGTATCGACGACTATATCGTTTGTACCAACGAGAAAACGTTTGTACCCGTCTGTACTATCGAGCAATTATTTGTACCCATTTGTACTGACGAGTATATCATTTGTACCACCGAGAAAACGTTTGTACCCGTCTGTACTATCGAGCAATCGTCTGTACCCGATGGTATCGACGAGTATATCGTTTGTACCAACGAGAAAACGTTTGTACCCGTCTGAAATATCGAGCAATCGTTTGTACCCGTTCGTATCGACGAGTATTTCGTTTGTACCACCGAGAAAACGTTTGTACCCGTCTGAACTATCGAGGAATCGTTTGTACCTATTCGTATCGACGAGGAAATCGTTTGTACCAATGAGAAAACGTTTATACTCGACTGTACTATCGAGCAATCGTTTGTACCCGTTCGTATCGACGAGTATATCGTTTGTACCACCGCGAAAACGTTTGTACCCGTCTGTACTATCGAGCAATCGTTTGTACCCATTCGTACTGACGAGTATATCGTTTGTACCAACGAGAAAACGATTGTACCCGTCTGTACTATCGAGCAATCGTTTGTACCCGTCTGTAATATCAAGCAATCGTTTGTACCCCTTCGTACTGACCAGTATATCGTTTGTACCATCGTAAAAACGTTTTTACCCGTCTATACTATCGAGCAATCGTTTGTACCCATTCGTACTGACGAGTATATCATTTGTACCACCGAGAAGACAATTATACCTGTCTGTACTATCGAGCAATCGTTTGTACCCGTTGGTATCGACGAGTATATCGTTTGTACCAACGAGAAAACGTTCGTACCCGTCTGTACTATCGAGCAATTGTTTGTACCCATTCGTACTGACGAGTATATCATTTATACCACCGAGAAAATGTTTGTACCCGTCTGTACTATCGAGCAATCGTTTGTACCCGTTGGTATCGACGAGTATATCGTTTGTACCAACGAGAAAACGTTTGTACCCGTTTGAAATATCGAGCAGTCGTTTGTACCCGTTCGTATCGACGAGTATTACGTTTGTACCACCGAGAAAACGTTAGTACCCGTCTGTACTATCGAGAAATCGTTTGTATCTATTCGTATCGACGAGTAAATCGTTTGTACCAACGAGAAAACGTTTATACGCGACTGTACTATCGAGCAATCGTTTGTACCCGTTCGTATCGACGAGTATATAGTATGTACCACCGCGAAAACGTTTGTACCCGTCTGTACTATCGAGCAATCGTTTGTACCCATTCGTACTGACGAGTATATCGTTTATACCAACGAGAAAACGTTTGTACCCGTCTGTACTATCGAGCAATCGTTTGTACCCGTCTGTAATATCAAGCAATCGTTTGTACCCATTCGTACTGACGAGTATATCATTTGTACCACCGAGAAAACGTTTGTACCGGTCAGTACTATCGAGCAATCGTTTGTACCCGTTGGTATCGACGAGTATATCGTTTGTAACAACGAGAAAACGTTTGTACCCGTGTGAACTATCAAGCAAACGTTCGTACCCGTTCGTATCGACGAGTATTTCGTTTGTACCACCGAGAAAACGTTTGTACCCGTCTGAACTATCGAGGAATCGTTTGTACCTATTCGTATCGACGAGTAAATCGTTTGTACCAATGAGAAAACGTTTATACTCGACTGTACTATCGAGCAATCGTTTGTACCCATTCGTATCGACGAGTATATCGTTTGTACCACCCCGAAAACGTTTGTACCCGTCTGTACTATCGAGCAATCGTTTGTACCCATTCGTACTGACGAGTATATCGTTTGTACCAACGAGAAAACGTTTGTACCCGTCTGTACTATCGAGCAATCGTTTGTACCCGTCTGCAATATCAAGCAATCGTTTGGACCCCTTCGTACTGACGAGTATATCGTTTGTACCATCGAGAAAACGTTTATACCCGTCTATACTATCGAGCAATCGTTTGTACCCATTCTTACTGACGAGTATATCATTTGTACCACCGAGAAGACATTTATACCTGTCTGTACTATCGAGCAATCGTTTGTACCCATTCGTACTGACGAGTATATCGTTTGTACCAACGAGGAAACGTTTGTACGCGTCTGTACTATCGAGCAATCGTTTGTACCCGTCTGTAATATCAAGCAATCGTTTGTACCCCCTCGTACTGACAAGTATATCGTTTGTACCAACGAGAAAACGTTTCTACCCGTCTATACTATCGAGCAATCGTTTGTACCCATTCGTACTGACGAGTATATCATTTGTACCACCGAGAAAACATTTATACCTGTCTGTACTATCGAGCAATCGATTGTACCCGTTGGTATCGACGACTATATCATTTGTACCAACGAGAAAACGTTTGTACCCGTCTGTACTATCGAGCAATTGTTTGTACCCATTTGTACTGACGAGTATATCATTTGTACCACCGAGAAAACGTTTGTACCCGTCTGTACTATCGAGCAATCGTTTGGACCCGTTGGTATCGACGAGTATATCGTTTGTACCTACGAGAAAACGTTTGTACCCGTCTGAAATATCGAGCAATCGTTTGTACCCGTTCGGATCGACGAGTATTTCGTTTGTACCACCGAGAAAACGTTTGTACCCGTCTGAACTATCGAGGAATCGTTTGTACCTATTCGTATCGACGAGTAAATCGTTTGTACCAATGAGAAAACGTTTATACTCGACTGTACTATCGAGCAATCGTTTGTACCCGTTCGTATCGACGAGTATATCGTTTGTACCACCGCGAAAACGTTTGTACCCGTCTGTACTATCGAGCAATCGTTTGTACCCGTCTGTAATATCAAGCAATCGTTTGTACCCCTTCGTACTGACCAGTATATCGTTTGTACCATCGTAAAAACGTTTTTACCCGTCTATACTATCGAGCAATCGTTTGTACCCATTCGTCCTGACGAGTGTATCATTTGTACCACCGAGAAGACATTTATACCTGTCTGTACTATCGAGCAATCGTTTGTACCCGTTGGTATCGACGAGTATATCGTTTGTACCAACGAGAAAACGTTCGTACCCGTCTGTACTATCGAGCAATTGTTTGTACCCATTCGTACTGACGAGTATATCATTTGTACCACCGAGAAAATGTTTGTACCCGTCTGTACTATCGAGCAATCGTTTGTACCCGTTGGTATCGACGAGTATATCGTTTGTACCAACGAGAAAACGTTTGTACCCGTTTGAAGTATCGAGCAGTCGTTTGTACCCGTTCGTATCGACGAGTATTTCGTTTGTACCACCGAGAAAACGTTAGTAGCCGTCTGTACTATCGAGAAATCGTTTGTATCTATTCGTATCGACGAGTAAATCGTTTGTACCAACGAGAAAACGTTTATACGCGACTGTACTATCGAGCAATCGTTTGTACCCGTTCGTATCGACGAGTATATAGTATGTACCACCGCGAAAACGTTTGTACCCGTCTGTACTATCGAGCAATCGTTTGTACCCATTCGTACTGACGAGTATATCGTTTATACCAACGAGAAAACGTTTGTACCCGTCTGTACTATCGAGCAGTCGTTTGTACCCGTCTGTAATATCAAGCAATCGTTTGTACCCCCTCGTACTGACGAGTATATCGTTTGTACCAACGAGAAAACGTTTTTACCCGTCTGTACTATCGAGCAATCGTTTGTACCCATTCTTACTGACGAGTAAATCATTTGTACCACCGAGAAGACCTTTATACCTGTCTGTACTATCGAGCAATCGTTTGTACCCGTTGGTATCGACGAGTATATCGTTTGTACCAACGAGAAAACGTTTGTACCCGTCTGTACTATCGAGGAATCGTTTGTATCTATTCGGATCGACGAGTAAATCGTTTGTACCAACGAGAAAACGTTTATACGCGACTGTACTATCGAGCAATCGTTTGTACCCGTTCGTTTCGACGAGTATATAGTTTGTACCACCGCGAAAACGTTTGTACCCGTCTGTACTATCGAGCAATCGTTTGTACCCATTCGTACTGACGAGTATATCGTTTATACCAACGAGAAAACGTTTGTACCCGTCTGTACTATCGAGCAATCGATTGTACCCGTCTGTAATATCAAGCAATCGTTTGTACCCCCTCGTACTGACGAGTATATCGTTTGTAGCAACGAGAAAACGTTTGTACCCGTCTGTACTATCGAGCAATCGTTTGTACCCATTCGTACTGACGAGTATATCATTTGTACCACCGAGAAAACGTTTGTACCCGTCTGTACTATCGAGCAATCGTTTGCACCCGTTGGTATCGACGAGTATATCGTTTGTAACAACGAGAAAACGTTTGTACCCGTGTGAACTATCGAGCAAACGTTCGTACCGGTCTGGACTATCGAGCAATCGTTTGTACCCATTCGTACTGACGAGTATATCGTTTGTACCAACGAGAAAACGTTTGTATCCGTCTGTACTATCGAGCAATCGTTTGTACCCGTTCGTATCGACGAGTCTAGCGTTTGTACCACCGAGAAAACGACTGTGCCCGTCTGTACTATCGAGCAATCCTTTGTACCCATTCGTACTGACGAGTATATCGTTTGTACCACCGAAAAAACGTTTGTACCCGTCTGTAATATCGAGCAGACGTTTGTACCAGTTCGTATCGACTAGTATATCGTTTGGACCACCGAGAAATCGTTTGTACCCGTCTGTACTATCGAGTAATCGTTTGTACCCAGTCGTATGGACGAGTATATCGTTTGTACCACCCAGAAAACGTTTGTACTAGTCTGGACTATCGAGAAATCGTTTGTACCCATTCGTGCTGACGAGTATATCGTTTGTACCGAAGAGAAAACGTTTGTAACCGGCTGTACTATCGAGCAGTCGTTTGTACCCAATCGTACTGACGAGTATATCGTTTGTACCAACGAGAAAACGTTTGTACCCGTCTGTACTATCGAGCAATCGTTTGTACCCGTTGGTATCGACGAGTATATCGTTTGTACCAACGAGAAAACGTTTGTACCCGTCTGAAATATCGAGCAGTCGTTTGTACCCGTTCGTATCGACGAGTATTTCGTTTGTACCACCGAGAAAACGTTTGTACCCGTCTGTACTATCGAGGAATCGTTTGTATCTATTCGGATCGACGAGTAAATCGTTTGTACCAACGAGAAAACGTTTATACGCGACTGTACTATCGAGCAATCGTTTGTACCCGTTCGTTTCGACGAGTATATAGTTTGTACCACCGCGAAAACGTTTGTACCCGTCTGTACTATCGAGCAATCGTTTGTACCCATTCGTACTGACGAGTATATCGTTTATACCAACGAGAAAACGTTTGTACCCGTCTGTACTATCGAGCAATCGATTGTACCCGTCTGTAATATCAAGCAATCGTTTGTACCCCCTCGTACTGACGAGTATATCGTTTGTAGCAACGAGAAAACGTTTGTACCCGTCTGTACTATCGAGCAATCGTTTGTACCCATTCGTACTGACGAGTATATCATTTGTACCACCGAGAAAACGTTTGTACCCGTCTGTACTATCGAGCAATCGTTTGTACCCGTTGGTATCGACGAGTATATCGTTTGTACCAACGAGAAAACGTTTGTACCCGTCTGAAATATCGAGCAGTCGTTTGTACCCGTTCGTATCGACGAGTATTTCGTTTGTACCACCGAGAAAACGTTTGTACCCGTCTGTACTATCGAGGAATCGTTTGTATCTATTCGGATCGACGAGTAAATCGTTTGTACCAACGAGAAAACGTTTATACGCGACTGTACTATCGAGCAATCGTTTGTACCCGTTCGTTTCGACGAGTATATAGTTTGTACCACCGCGAAAACGTTTGTACCCGTCTGTACTATCGAGCAATCGTTTGTACCCATTCGTACTGACGAGTATATCGTTTATACCAACGAGAAAACGTTTGTACCCGTCTGTACTATCGAGCAATCGATTGTACCCGTCTGTAATATCAAGCAATCGTTTGTACCCCCTCGTACTGACGAGTATATCGTTTGTAGCAACGAGAAAACGTTTGTACCCGTCTGTACTATCGAGCAATCGTTTGTACCCATTCGTACTGACGAGTATATCATTTGTACCACCGAGAAAACGTTTGTACCCGTCTGAACTATCGAGCAATCGTTTGTACCCGTTGGTATCGACGAGTATATCGTTTGTAACAACGAGAAAACGTTTGTACCCGTGTGAACTATCGAGCAAACGTTCGTACCGGTCTGGACTATCGAGCAATCGTTTGTACCCATTCGTACTGACGAGTATATCGTTTGTACCAACGAGAAAACGTTTGTATCCGTCTGTACTATCGAGCAATCGTTTGTACCCGTTCGTATCGACGAGTCTAGCGTTTGTACCACCGAGAAAACGACTGTGCCCGTCTGTACTATCGAGCAATCCTTTGTACCCATTCGTACTGACGAGTATATCGTTTGTACCACCGAAAAAACGTTTGTACCCGTCTGTAATATCGAGCAGACGTTTGTACCAGTTCGTATCGACTAGTATATCGTTTGGACCACCGAGAAATCGTTTGTACCCGTCTGTACTATCGAGTAATCGTTTGTACCCAGTCGTATGGACGAGTATATCGTTTGTACCACCCAGAAAACGTTTGTACTAGTCTGGACTATCGAGAAATCGTTTGTACCCATTCGTGCTGACGAGTATATCGTTTGTACCGAAGAGAAAACGTTTGTAACCGGCTGTACTATCGAGCAGTCGTTTGTACCCATTCGTACTGACGAGTATATCGTTTGTACCAACGAGAAAACGTTTGTACCCGTCTGTAGTATCGAGCAATCGTTTGTACCCATTCGTACTGACGAGTATATCGTTTGTACCACCGAGAAAACGTGTGTACCCGTCTGTAGTTTCGAGCAATCGTTTGTACCCGTTCGTACTGACGAGTATATCGTTTGTACCAAGGAGAAAACGTTTGTACTCGTCTGAACTATCGAGGAATCGTTTGTACCCATCTGTAATATTAAGCAATCGTGTGAACCCCGTCGTACTGACGAGTATGTCGTATGTACCACCGAGAAAACGTTTGTACCCGTCTGTACTATCGAGCAATCGTTTGTACCACCGAGAATACGTTTGTACCCGTCTGTACTATCGAGCAATCGTTTGTACCCGTTCGTAAAAACGAGTATTTCGTTTGTACCACCGAGAAAACGTTTGTACCCATCTGTACTATCGAGCAATGGTTTGTATCCGTTCGTATCGACAAGTATATCATTTTAACTGCCGAGAATTCGTTTGTACCCGTCTGTACTATCGAGCAATCGTTTGTACCCGTTCGTACTGACGAGTATATCGTTTGTACCAACGAGAAAACGTTCGTACCCGTCTGTACTATCGAGCAATCGTTTGTACCCGTCTGTAATATCAAGCAATCGTTTGTACCCCTTCGTACTGACGAGTATATCGTTTGTACCATCGTAAAAACGTTTTTACCCGTCTATACTATCGAGCAATCGTTTGCACCCATTCGTACTGACGAGTATATCATTTGTACCACCGAGAAGACATTTATACCTGTCTGTA
Source organism: Ophion ellenae (assembly GCA_963210295.1). Lineage (NCBI taxonomy): Eukaryota > Metazoa > Arthropoda > Insecta > Hymenoptera > Ichneumonidae > Ophion > Ophion ellenae. Next base: position 7,624,442 of record OY723392.1, read on the forward strand.
CTATCGAGCAATCGTTTGTACCCGTTGGTATCGACGAGTATATCGTTTGTACCAACGAGAAAACGTTCGTACCCGTCTGTACTATCGAGCAATTGTTTGTACCCATTCGTAATGACGAGTATATCATTTGTACCACCGAGAAAATGTTTGTACCCGTCTGTACTATCGAGCAATCGTTTGTACCCGTTGGTATCGACGAGTATATCGTTTGTACCGACGAGAAAACGTTTGTACCCGTCTGAAATATCGAGCAGTCGTTTGTACCCGTTCGTATCGACGAGTATTTCGGTTGTACCACCGAGAAAACGTTAGTACCCGTCTGTACTATCGAGAAATCGTTTGTATCTATTCGTATCGACGAGTAAATCGTTTGTACCAACGAGAAAACGTTTATACGCGACTGTACTATCGGGCAATCGTTTGTACCCGTTCGTATCGACGAGTATATAGTATGTACCACCGCGAAAACGTTTGTACCCGTCTGTACTATCGAGCAATCGTTTGTACCCATTCGTACTGACGAGTATATCGTTTATACCAACGAGAAAACGTTTGTACCCGTCTGTACTATCGAGCAATCGTTTGTACCCATTCGTACTGACGAGTATATCATTTGTACCACCGAGAAAACGTTTGTACCGGTCTGTACTATCGAGCAATCGTTTGTACCCGTTGGTATCGACGAGTATATCGTTTGTAACAACGAGAAAACGTTTGTACCCGTGTGAACTATCGAGCAAACGTTCGTACCCGTTCGTATCGACGAGTATTTCGTTTGTACCACCGAGAAAACGTTTGTACCCGTCTGTACTATCGAGCAATGGTTTGTATCCGTTCGTATCGACAAGTATATCATTTTAACTGCCGAGAATTCGTTTGTACCCGTCTGTACTATCGAGCAATCGTTTGTACCCGTTCGTACTGACGAGTATATCGTTTGTACCAACGAGATAACGTTTGTACCCGTCTGTACTATCGAGCAATCGTTTGTACCCGTCTGTAATATCAAGCAATCGTTTGTACCCCTTCGTACTGACGAGTATATCGTTTGTACCATCGTAAAAACGTTTTTACCCGTCTATACTATCGAGCAATCGTTTGTACCCATTCGTACTGACGAGTATATCATTTGTACCACCGAGAAAACATTTATACCTGTCTGTACTATCGAGCAATCGTTTGTACCCGTTGGTATCGACGAGTATATCGTTTGTACCAACGAGAAAACGTTCGTACCCGTCTGTACTATCGAGCAATTGTTTGTACCCATTCGTACTGACGAGTATATCATTTGTACCACCGAGAAAATGTTTGTACCCGTCTGTACTATCGAGCAATCGTTTGTACCCGTTGGTATCGACGAGTATATCGTTTGTACCAACGAGAAAACGTTTGTACCCGTCTGAACTATCGAGCAGTCGTTTGTACCCGTTCGTATCGACGAGTATTTCGTTTGTACCACCGAGAAAACGTTAGTACCCGTCTGTACTATCGAGAAATCGTTTGTATCTATTCGTATCGACGAGTAAATCGTTTGTACCAACGAGAAAACGTTTATACGCGACTGTACTATCGGGCAATCGTTTGTACCCGTTCGTATCGACGAGTATATAGTATGTACCACCGCGAAAACGTTTGTACCCGTCTGTACTATCGAGCAATCGTTTGTACCCGTCTGTACTATCGAGTAATCGTTTGTACCCATTCGTACTGACGAGTATATCGTTTATACCAACGAGAAAACGTTTGTACCCGTCTGTACTATCGAGCAATCGTTTGTACCCGTCTGTAATATCAAGCAATCGTTTGTACCCCCTCGTACTGACGAGTATGTCGTTTGTACCACCGAGAAAACGTTTTTACCCGTCTGTACTATCGAGCAATCGTTTGTACCCATTCGTACTGACGAGTATATCATTTGTACCACCGAGAAAACGTTTGTACCGGTCTGTACTATCGAGCAATCGTTTGTACCCGTTGGTATCGACGAGTATATCGTTTGTAACAACGAGAAAACGTTTGTAGCCGTGTGAACTATCGAGCAGACGTTCGTACCCGTTCGTATCGACGAGTATTTCGTTTGTACCACCGAGAAAACGTTTGTACCCGTCTGAACTATCGAGGAATCGTTTGTACCTATTCGTATCGACGAGTAAATCGTTTGTACCAATGAGAAAACGTTTATACTCGACTGTACTATCGAGCAATCGTTTGTACCCGTTCGTATCGACGAGTATATCGTTTGTACCACCGCGAAAACGTTTGTACCCGTCTGTACTATCGAGCAATCGTTTGTACCCATTCGTACTGACGAGTATATCGTTTGTACCAACGAGAAAACGTTTGTACCCGTCTGTACTATCGAGCAATCGTTTGTACCCGTCTGTAATATCAAGCAATCGTTTGTACCCCTTCGGACTGACGAGTATATCGTTTGTACCATCGAGAAAACGTTTATACCCGTCTATACTATCGAGCAATCGTTTGTACCCATTCTTACTGACGAGTATATCATTTGTACTACCGAGAAGACATTTATTCCTGTCTGTACTATCGAGCAATCGTTTGTACCCGTTGGTATCGACGAGTATATCGTTTGTACCAACGAGAAAACGTTAGTACCCGTCTGTACTATCGAGCAATTGTTTGTACCCATTCGTACTGACGAGTATATCATTTGTACCACCGAGAAAACGTTTGTACCCGTCTGTACTATCGAGCAATCGTTTGTACCCGTTGGTATCGACGAGTATATCGTTTGTACCAACGAGAAAACGTTTGTACCCGTCTGAAATATCGAGCAGTCGTTTGTACCCGTTCGTATCGACGAGTATTTCGTTTGTACCACCGAGAAAACGTTTGTACCCGTCTGTACTATCGAGGAATCGTTTGTATCTATTCGGATCGACGAGTAAATCGTTTGTACCAACGAGAAAACGTTTATACGCGACTGTACTATCGAGCAATCGTTTGTACCCGTTCGTATCGACGAGTATATAGTTTGTACCAACGCGAAAACGTTTGTACCCGTCTGTACTGTCGAGCAATCGTTTGTACCCATTCGTACTGACGAGTATATCGTTTATACCAACGAGAAAACGTTTGTACCCGTCTGTACTATCGAGCAATCGATTGTACCCGTCTGTAATATCAAGCAATCGTTTGTACCCCCTCGTACTGACGAGTATATCGTTTGTAGCAACGAGAAAACGTTTGTACCCGTCTGTACTATCGAGCAATCGTTTGTACCCATTCGTACTGACGAGTATATCATTTGTACCACCGAGAAAACGTTTGCACCCGTCTGTACTATCGAGCAATCGTTTGTACCCGTTGGTATCGACGAGTATATCGTTTGTAACAACGAGAAAACGTTTGTACCCGTGTGAACTATCGAGCAAACGTTCGTACCGGTCTGGACTATCGAGCAATCGTTTGTACCCATTCGTACTGACGAGTATATCGTTTGTACCAACGAGAAAACGTTTGTATCCATCTGTACTATCGAGCAATCGTTTGTACCCGTTCGTATCGACGAGTATAGCGTTTGTACCACCAAGAAAACGATTGTACCCGTCTGTACTATCGAGCAATCCTTTGTACCCATTTGTACTGACGAGTATATCGTTTGTACCACCGAAAAAACGTTTGTACCCGTCTGTAATTTCGAGCAGACGTTTGTACCAGTTCGTATCGACTAGTATATCGTTTGGACCACCGAGAAATCGTTTGTACCCGTCTGTACTATCGAGTAATCGTTTGTACCCAGTCGTATCGACGAGTATATCGTTTGTACCACCCAGAAAACGTTTGTACTAGTCTGGACTATCGAGAAATCGTTTGTACCCATTCTTGCTGACGAGTATATCGTTTGTACCGAAGAGAAAACGTTTGTAACCGTCTGTACTATCGAGCAGTCGTTTGTACCCATTCGTACTGACGAGTATATCGTTTGTACCAACGAGAAAACGTTTGTACCCGTCTGTAGTATCGAGCAATCGTTTGTACCCATTCGTACTGACGAGTATATCGTTTGTACCACCGAGAAAACGTGTGTACCCGACTGTAGTTTCGAGCAATCGTTTGTACCCGTTCGTACTGACGAGTATATCGTTTGTACCAAGGAGAAAACGTTTGTACTCGTCTGAACTATCGAGCAATCGTTTGTACCCATCTGTAATATCAAGCAATCGTGTGAACCCCGTCGTACTGACGAGTATGTCGTATGTACCACCGAGAAAACGTTTGTACCCGTCTGTACTATCGAGCAATCGTTTGTACCACCGAGAATACGTTTGTACCCGTCTGTACTATCGAGCAATCGTTTGTACCCGTTCGTAAAAACGAGTATTTCGTTTGTACCACCGAGAAAACGTTTGTACCCGTCTGTAGTATCGAGCGATCGTTTGTACCCATTCGTACTGACGAGTATATCGTTTGTACCACCGAGAAAACGTGTGTACCCGACTGTAGTTTCGAGCAATCGTTTGTACCCGTTCGTACTGACGAGTATATCGTTTGTACCAAGGAGAAAACGTTTGTACTCGTCTGAACTATCGAGCAATCGTTTGTACCCATCTGTAATATCAAGCAATCGTGTGAACCCCGTCGTACTGACGAGTATGTCGTATGTACCACCGAGAAAACGTTTGTACCCGTCTGTACTATCGAGCAATCGTTTGTACCACCGAGAATACGTTTGTACCCGTCTGTACTATCGAGCAATCGTTTGTACCCGTTCGTAAAAACGAGTATTTCTTTTGTACCACCGAGAAAACGTTTGTACCCATCTGTACTATCGAGCAATGGTTTGTATCCGTTCGTATCGACAAGTATATCATTTTAACTGCCGAGAATTCGTTTGTACCCGTCTCACAGTAGGAGAAAAGCCCAAAAACCTGGCCAAAACCCCAAAAAATAAATTTTCGAAATAGGGTCAGTTGAGTAGTCATTCAGGTAGAGGACGAGTAACTGCATTCTATTGTGGAAGGGAAAGCCCTTTAAGTGTATACCTGCGCCGCAGCGTCAGTTGGCAGTTAGTGTTCGTGAAGAGTGTACGTGTCACGCGCTGAACAGACGAAAATAACGCTCACTTCAATAACCCATAACTTTAATGTGACGGGTTTAATTTCAATTCTGCAACATGGATACGACTTCTGGAGGTATGTCGAACATGTTTTTACATCGGTTGAATCTAAAGTTTATGTATAAATGATTGAAATGTAGTATAGCCTTCGGCATAAATAAAATTGAATAATTTTGAAAACTTATATTTTCAACGGTCCGAAAAGTTATATATTTTGTCATATTTTGCAAAGCTCCTAGTCTCGGCCTTTAGTTTAATGTATAAGCTTTCGAAATTTACAAGAGTTACCTGCGGAAAACGTGCGTCTTGTCCGTTATGATTTTTTTCGCATCGTGCGGTAGCCAAGCGTGCACGCGGCACTATTGAGCAGCCTCTGCGCCTCTACCTGAGAATGGGTGAAGTAGCATCAGAACGGACAAGACGGCTGTTATACGCTTGAAATAAATTATTTTAATAGATATGTATGTGTATATATATATATATAAATTTTCTGTGATTTAATTATGATATATACGTATGCATATATATATATATACATATTAAAATCAACCACATAAAAATTTCTTAAATATGAATGAAATGTTATAACATTCAAATAAAATATTTGAATATATATATATTATATAGTAAGCAAAGCTTTCTTTTAACCAAATCCATGTCAATTATTTCTGTCTAATTTTCTTAAAATTATTTCAATTATTGCGGTTATTTATTTGGTAAAATAATGTACATTGTTCAAGTTTTTGTATTAATTGAAAATTTTATCTTTTCCTTTAACACCAATTTTCTACAATTTTATGTCTTTATTACAGGATCCGGTTACAAAGAATTGGTGCTGACAAGGAAAGAAGTATTTCTGATAATCAGCGAGCATTTATCCGATAAATTCGCTTCCTTGATCGAATTTATGGTAGAAAAAATTTCCAAGGACACCGGACGTACAGTTGTAGTGCCTGAGGACTCGAAACAGACTTTTTCGATACTCTTCAATCAAATGAGAACGAGGTGGCAACAAGCTCACAGAAAATTCTGTGTATTTTTCAAGAATAACGGTGAATGGCTTAGCAAGCAGGTATGTTTTGCCGCACCTACAGACACTGTAGTAACAAGCCCGGGTAATACGGGCGGCCGCCCGTCCCTTGAGTTTACAATGTCCAGTGAAAGATCTAAACGAAGGAAGACCCAAGATATTCGTACATCGTTCAACTCGGTCGAGTTAGCATACGCTACTCAGATGAGCCTTCGCTCTTCAGGACAATCCGACGCCGCAAAAGTTATTAAGGACGTAACAATGACGAGTCCTTTAAGAGCTTCCAAGTATCGTAAAGCTTACTCAGCAACGGATGAAATTACTTTATCCGAAGAGGCTGCACTTTCCGCTATGATTGAATATAAGTTCTCCAAGAGTACTTACCAGGGAATGAGAAGATTAGGGAAGGAAAATAACTGTAAGCTATATCCGTCTTACGAAAAAGTGATGAAAGCAAAAAAGCGTTGTTATCCACCACGTGATGCAATCAGGATTACAGAGAGTAGTGCAGAAGTCCAACTACAGGCACTATTAGATCATACAGTTGAACGTATTTTACTCGTCCAAAATGTACTCATTCAAAGATTGACTCCAGATAATGTTCGTGAAATGGACTTGATTTGCAAGTGGGGTTGCGATGGAAGTTCTGGGCAAAGTGAATATAAGCAGACGTTCAGTGATGACAGCAAATCTGATGCGCATGTATTCTTTACTTCAGTCGTGCCATTACAACTCGTGTGTTATGATCAACAATCGAAGGAAGAAATAGTTGTTTGGAAGAACCCCAGACCCTCGTCTCCACGATTTTGTAGACCGCTTAGACTACTGTTTCTACGCGAAGACACAGAGTCAACACTTAATGAAGTCCAAATTGTTGAAGAACAAATAAAGTCACTTCGTCCATTCGAAAGTGTAATAGATGGAAAAGAAATCTCCGTAATGTACAAGTTGTTGTTCACCATGATAGATGGTAAAGTTTGCAACGCTGTATCATTGACGAAATCTGCTCAACGGTGCTATTTGTGTGGAGCAACCAGCAAAGATTTTAATGCCATCGACACTGTATTGCAAAGGGAAATCAATGAAACAAATTTGAAGTTCGGATTGTCGACGCTGCATGCGTGGATACGGTGCTTCGAGTATTGCTTACACGTGTCTTACAAACTCGGCATTAAAAAATGGCAAGCTCGAAGTGCCGAAGAAAAAAAAATTACCCAGGAACGCAAGAGGGCCATTCAAGAAGGATTCAAGAAGCAATTGGGTCTAAATATCGATCGCCCAAAGCCTGGATACGGCAGCAGCAATGATGGCAACACAGCTCGGCGATTCTTTGAAAATTCGACGGTTTCCGCTGCGATAACGGGGGTCAACGAAGAAGTTATTAAACGCTTGTACGTAATCCTACAAGTTATATCGTGTGGCCACGAGATAAACTGTGAAAGATTTGAACAGTATGCTATTGAAACGGCAAGAAAGACCGTTGCATTATACCCTTGGTACTCCATGCCTACTTCGGTGCACAAACTATTAATTCATGGTCCAGTGATAATAACTCATGCTCTATTACCAATCGGCCAATTATCCGAAGATGCTCAGGAAGCTCGAAACAAAGACATCAAACGATATCGAGAAGATTTTGCGCGAAAAAGTTCCAGGGTTAAAACTATGGAAGATGTTTTTCATCGGCTCTTAGTTACTTCTGATCCGTACATTTCAAGTGTCAGAAGACTACCACAGAAGAAGCTGAAGAGTTTGTCGCCGGAAGCTGTAGCGATGTTGATCGCTCCTAAAGTGACTGCTGCAGCAGACGAATTTTGCGCCGAGATTGAAGCCGTGCCGGGAGTTGTAATAGATACAAACTCGGATAATGATTCTGACTCCGACTCCGACTCCGATTACGATTTTGATTAAGAATAAAATTTTCTATTTTTGAAACGTTCCGTATGTATTTTGGAAATAAAAATAATAATTGCGTAGAATACACTGTTCACGTTTATTTTATTATGATGATTTTTTTAAATATATTAATTTATCTATTTAGCAGGATACTCGGCCATTTTGTTTATAACAATTTGCTGTAAGCTCTTTGTTGCAAGTTATAAACAATAGATATCGGATTGGTAATCAGCGACCTTGAAAACCCGTATATGCCAATTTTTGTCAACATCTGGTAACTTTTTAACGTTCATGTCGGCCATATTGGATCGGCCATTTTTTTTACGATAATTTGGCTTGCGGATTCGTAATCAGCGACCTTGAAAACCCGTAAATACCAATTTTTGTCGACATCTGGCAACTTTTTAACATTCATGTCAGCCATATTGGATCGGCAATTTTGTTTACGATAATTTGGCTTTCAGATTCGTAATCACCGACCTTGAAAACGCCTGTAAGCCAATGTTGATTCCCGTCAAAGGTCATTTGAGGTTTTGGCCAGGTTTTTGGGCTTTTCTCCTACTGTGCGTCTGTACTATCGAGCAATCGTTTGTACCCGTTCGTATCGACGAGTATTTCGTTTGTACCACCGAGAAAACGTTTGTACCGGTCTGTACTATCGAGCAATCGTTTGTACCCATTTGTACTGACGAGTATATCGTTTGTACCATCGAGAAATCGTTTGTACCCGTCTGTACTATCGAGGAATCGTTTGTACCCGTTCGCAGTGACGAGTATATCGTTCGTACTACCGAGAAACCGTTTGTACCCGTCTGTATTATCGAGCAATCGTTTGTACCCGTTCGTACTGACGAGTAAATCGTTTGTACTACCGAGAAAACGTTTGTACCCGTTGGTATCAACGAGTATATATTTTGTAACAACGAGAAAACGTTTGTACCCGTGTGAACTATCGAGCAAACGTTCGTATCGGTCTGTACTATCGAGCAATCGTTTGTACCCATTCGTACTGACGAGTATATCGTTTGTAGCAACGAGAAAACGTTTGTACCCGTCTGTACTATCGAGCAATCGTTTGTACCCGTTGGTATCGACGAGTATATCTTTTGTAACAACGAGAAAACGTTTGTACCCGTGTGAACTATCGAGCAAACGTTCGTATCGGTCTGTACTATCGAGCAATCGTTTGTACCCATTCGTACTGACGAGTATATCGTTTGTACCAACGAGAAAACGTTTGTATCCGTCTGTACTATCGAGCAATCGTTTGTACCCGTTCGTATCGACGAGTATAGCGTTTGTACCACCGAGAAAACGTTTGTATCCGTCTGTACTATCGAGCAATCCTTTGTACCCATTCGTACTGGCGAGTATATCGTTTGTACCACCGAAAAAACGTTTGTACCCGTCTGTAATATTGTGCAGACGTTTGTACCAGTTCGTATCGACGAGTATATCGTTTGGACCACCGAGAAATCGTTTGTACCCGTCTGTACTATCGAGTAATCGTTTGTACCCAGTCGTATCGACGAGTATATGGTTTGTACCAGCCAGAAAACGTTTGTACTAGTCCGGACTATCGAGAAATCGTTTGTACCAGTTCGTATCGACGAGTATATCGTTTGGACCACCGAGAAATCGTTTGTACCCGTCTGTACCATCGAGTAATCGGTTGTACCCATTCGTATCGACGAGTATATCGTTTGTTCCACCGAGAAAACGTTTGTACCAGTCTGGACTATCGAGAAATCGTTTGTACCCATTCGTACTGATGAGTATATCGTTTGTACCAACGAGAAAACGTTTGTACCCGTCTGTACTATCGAGCAATCGTTTGTACCCATTCGTACTGACGAGTATATCGTTTGTACCAACGAGAAAACGATTGTACCCGTCTGTACTATCGAGCAATCCTTTGTATCCATTCGTACTGACGAGTATATCGTTTGTACCACCGAAAAAACGTTTGTACCCGTCTGTACTATCGAGCAGACGTTTGTACCAGTTCGTATCGACGAGTATATCGTTTGGACCACCGAGAAATCGTTTGTTCCCGTCTGTACTATCGAGTAATCGTTTGTACCCAGTCGTATCGACGAGTATATCGTTTGTACCACCCAGAAAACGTTTGTACTAGTCTGGACTATCGAGAAATCGTTTGTACCCATTCGTGCTGACGAGTATATCGTTTGTACCGAAGAGAAAACGTTTGTAACCGTCTGTACTATCGAGCAGTCGTTTGTACCCATTCGTACTGACGAGTATATCGTTTGTACCAACGAGAAAATGTTTGTACCCGTCTGTAGTATCGAGCAATCGTTTATACCCATTCGTACTGACGAGTATATCGTTTGTACCACCGAGAATACGTGTGTACCCGTCTGTAGGTTCGAGCAATCGTTTGTACCCGTTCGTACTGACGAGTAAATCGTTTGTACCAAGGAGAAAATGTTTGTACTCGTCTGAACTATCGAGCAATCGTTTGTACCCATCTGTAATATCAAGCAATCGTGTGAACCCCGTCGTACTGACGAGTATGTCGTTTGTACCACCGAGAAAACGTTTGTAACCGTCTGTACTATCGAGCAATCGTTTGTACCACCGAGAATACGTTTGTACCCGTCTGTACTATCGAGCAATCGTTTGTACCCGTTCGTAAAAACGAGTATTTCGTTTGTACTACCGAGAAAACGTTTGTACCTATCTGTAATATCGAGCAATGGTTTGTATCCGTTCGTATCGACAAGTATATCATTTTAACTGCCGAGAATTCGTTTGTACCCGTCTGTACTATCGAGCAATCGTTTGTACCCGTTCGTATCGACGAGTATTTCGTTTGTACCACCGAGAAAACGTTTGTACCGGTCTGTACTATCGAGCAATCGTTTGTACCCATTCGTACTGACGAGTATATCGTTTGTACCACCGAGAAATCGTTTGTACCCGTCTGTACTATCGAGGAATCGTTTGTACCCGTTCGTAGTGACGAGTATATCGTTCGTACTACCGAGAAAACGTTTGTACCCGTCTGTATTATCGAGCAATCGTTTGTACCCGTTCGTACTGACGAGTAAATCGTTTGTACTACCGAGAAAACGTTTGTACCCGTTGGTATCAACGAGTATATCTTTTGTAACAACGAGAAAACGTTTGTACCCGTGTGAACTATCGAGCAAACGTTCGTATCGGTCTGTACTATCGAGCAATCGTTTGTACCCATTCGTACTGACAAGTATATCGTTTGTACCAACGAGAAAACGTTTGTACCCGTCTGTACTATCGAGCAATCTTTTGTACCCGTTGGTATCGACGAGTATATCTTTTGTAACAACGAGAAAACGTTTGTACCCGTGTGAACTATCGAGCAAACGTTCGTATCGGTCTGTACTATCGAGCAATCGTTTGTACCCATTCGTACTGACGAGTATATCGTTTGTACCAACGAGAAAACGTTTGTATCCGTCTGTACTATCGAGGAATCGTTTGTACCCGTTCGTATCGACGAGTATAGCGTTTGTACCACCGAGAAAACGTTTGTATCCGTCTGTACTATCGAGCAATCCTTTGTACCCATTCGTACTGACGAGTATATCGTTTGTACCACCGAAAAAACGTTTGTACCCGTCTGTAATATTGTGCAGACGTTTGTACCAGTTCGTATCGACGAGTATATCGTTTGGACCACCGAGAAATCGTTTGTACCCGTCTGTACTATCGAGTAATCGTTTGTGTTAAGTCGTATCGACGAGTATATCGTTTGTACCACCCAGAAAACGTTTGTACTAGTCTGGACTATCGAGAAATCGTTTGTACCCATTCGTACTGACGAGTATATCGTTTGTACCAAAGAGAAAACGTTTGTAACCGTCTGTACTATCGAGCAGTCGTTTGTACCCATTCGTACTGACGAGTATATCGTTTGTACCAACGAGAAAACGTTTGTACCCGTCTGTAGTATCGAGCAATCGTTTGTACCCATTCGTACTGACGAGTATATCGTTTGTACCACCGAGAAAACGTGTGTAACCGTCTGTAGTTTCGAGCAATCGTTTGTACCCGTTCGTACTGACGAGTATATCGTTTGTACCAAGGAGAAAACGTTTGTACTCGTCTGAACTATCGAGCAATCGTTTGTACCCATCTGTAATATCAAGCAATCGTGTGAACCCCGTCGTACTGACGAGTATGTCGTTTGTACCACCGAGAAAACGTTTGTACCCGTCTGTACTATCGAGCAATCGTTTGTACCACCGAGAAAAGGTTTGTACCCGTCTGTACTATCGAGCAATCGTTTGTACCCGTTCGTAAAAACGAGTATTTCGTTTGTACCACCGAGAAAACGTTTGTACCCATCTGTACTATCGAGCAATGCTTCGTATCCGTTCGTATCGACAAGTATATCATTTTTACTGCCGAGATTTCGTTTGTACCCGTCTGTACTATCGAGGAATCGTTTGTATCCGTTCGTAGTGACGAGTATATCGTTCGTACTACCGAGAAAACGTTTGTACCCGTCTGTATTATCGAGCAATCGTTTGTACCCGTTCGTACTGACGAGTAAATCGTTTGTACCACCGAGAAAACGTTTGTACCCGTTGGTATCAACGAGTATATAGTTTGTACCACCGAGAAAACGTTTGTACCCGTCTATACTATCGAGCAATCGTTTTTACCCGTCTGTAATGTCAAGTAGTCGTTTGTACTCCCTCGTATTGACGAGTATATCGTTTGTACCGCCGATAAATCGTTTCTACCCGTCTGTGCTATCGAGCAACCGTTTGTACCCGTTCGTACTGACGAGTTTATCGTCTGTACCACGGAGAAAACGTTTGTACCCGTCTGTACTGTCGAGCAATCGTTTGTATCTGTTCGTATCGACCAGTTTATCGTTTGTACCATCGAGAAATCGTTTGTACCCGTCTGCACCATCGAGCGATCGTTTGTACCCGTTCGTATCGGCGAGTATATCGTTTGTACCACCGAGAAAACGTTTGTACCCGTCTATACTATCGAGCAATCGTTTTTACCCGTCTGTAATGTCAAGTAGTCGTTTGTACTCCCTCGTACTGACGAGTATATCGTTTGTACCGCCGATAAATCGTTTCTACCCGTCTGTGCTATCGAGCAACCGTTTGTACCCGTTCGTACTGACGAGTTTATCGTCTGTACCACGGAGAAAACGTTTGTACCCGTCTGTACTGTCGAGCAATCGTTTGTATCTGTTCGTATCGACAAGTTTATCGTTTGTACCATCGAGAAATCGTTTGTACCCGTCTGCACCATCGAGCAATCGTTTGTACCCGTTCGTATCGGCGAGTATATCGTTTGTACCACCGAGAAAACATTTGTACCCGTCTGGACTATCGAGCAATCGTTTGTACCCGTTCGTACTGACGAGTATATCGTTTGTATCACCGAGAAAACGTTTGTACCCGTCTGTACTATCGAGCAATCGTTTGTACCCGTTCGGACTGACGGGTATGTCGTTTGTACCACCGAGAAAACGTTTGTACCCGTCTGTACTATCGAACAATCGTTTGTACCCGTTCGGATCGACGAGTATATCGTTTGAACCACCGAGAAAACGTTTGTACCCGTCTGTACTATCGAGCAATCGTATGTACCCATTCGTACTGACAAGTATATCGTTTGTACCACCGAACAAACGTTTGTACCCGTCTGTACTATCGAGCAATCGTATGTACCCATTCGTACTGACAAGTATATCGTTTGTACCACCGAACAAACGTTTGTACCCGTCTGTACTATCGAGCAGACGTTTGTACAAGTTCGTATCGACGAGTATATCGTATGGACCACCGAGAAATCGTTTGTACCCGTCTGTACCATCGAGTAATCGGTTGTACCCATTCGTATCGACGAGTATATCGTTTATACCACCGAGAAAACGTTTGTACCAGTCTGGACTATCGAGAAATCGTTTGTACCCATTCGTACTGATGAGTATATCGTTTGTACCAACGAGAAAACGTTTGTACCCATCTGTACTATCGAGCAATCGTTTGTACCCATTCGTACTGACGAGTATATCGTTTGTACCAACGAGAAAACGTTTGTACCCGTCTGTAGTATCAAGCAATCGTTTGTACCCATTCGTACTGACGATTATATCGTTTGTACCAAGGAGAAAACGTTTATACCCGTCTGTAGTATCGAGCAATCGTTTGTACCGTCTCTAATATCAAGCAATCGTTTGTACCCCCTCGTACTGACGAGTATATCGTTTGTACCACCGAGAAAACGTTTGTACCCGTCTGAACTATCGAGCAATCGTTTGTACCCGTTCGTATCGACGAGTATTTCCGTTGTACCACCGAGAAAACGTTTGTGCCTGTCTGTACTATCGAGGAATCGTTTGTACCTATTCGTAGCGACGAGTAAATCGTTTGTACCAACAAGAAAACGTTTATACTCGACCTTACTATCGAGCAATCGTTTGTACCCGTCCGTATCGACGAGTATATCGTTTGTACCACCGAGAAAACGTTTGTACCCGTCTGTACTATCGAGCAATCGTTTGTACCCGTTCGTACTGACGAGTATATCGTTTGTATCACCGAGAAAACGTTTGTACCCGTCTGTACTATCGAGCAATCGTTTGTACCCGTTCGTACTGACGGGTATATCGTTTGTACCACCGAGAAAACGTTTGTACCCGTCTGTACTATCGACCAATCGTTTGTACCCGTTCGTATCGACGAGTCTATCGTTTGAACCACCGAGAAAACGTTTGTACCGGTCTGTACTATCGAGCAATCGTATTCACCCATTCGTACTGTCAAGTATATCGTTTGTACCACCGAACAAACGTTTGTACCCGTCTGTACTATCGAGCAATCGTATGTACCGATTCGTACTGACAAGTATATCGTTTGTACCACCGAACAAACGTTTGTACCCGTCTGTACTATCGAGCAGACGTTTGTACCCGTTCGTATCGACGAGTATATCGTTTGGACCACCGAGAAATCGTTTGTACCCGTCTGTACCATCGAGTAATCGGTTGTACCCATTCGTATCGACGAGTATATCGTTTGTACCACCGAGAAAACGTTTGTACCAGTCTGGACAATCGAAAAATCGTTTGTACCCATTCGTACTGATGAGTATATCGTTTGTACCAACGAGAAAACGTTTGCACCCGTCTGTACTATCGAGCAATCGTTTGTACCCATTCGTACTGACGAGTATATCGTTTGTACCACCGAGAAAACGTTTGCACCCGTCTGTACTATCGAGCAATCGTTTGGACCCATTCGTACTGACGAGTATATCGTTTGTACCAAGGAGAAAACGTTTATACCCGTCTGTAGTATCGAGCAATCGTTTGTACCGTCCCTAATATCAAGCAATCGTTTGTACCCCCTCGTACTGACGAGTATATCGTTTGTACCACCGAGAAAACGTTTGTACCCGTCCGGACTATCTAGCAATCGTTTGTACCCATTCGTAATGACGAGTATATCGTTTGTACCAACGAGAAAACGTTTCTACCCGTCTGAACTATCGAGCAATCGTTTGTACCCGTTCGTATCGACGAGTATTTCCGTTGTACCACCGAGAAAACGTTTGTGCCTGTCTGTACTATCGAGGAATCGTTTGTACCTATTCGTAGCGACGAGTAAATCGTTTGTACCAACAAGAAAACGTTTATACTCGACCTTACTATCGAGCAATCGTTTGTACCCGTTCGTATCGACGAGTATATCGTTTGTACCACCGCGATAACGTTTGTACCCGTCTGTACTATCGAGCAATCGTTTGTACCCATTCGTACTGACGAGTATATCATTTATACCACCGAGAAAACGTTTGTACCCATCTGTACTATCGAGCAATCGTTTGTACCCGTTCGTACTGACGAGTATATCGTTTGTATCACCGAGAAAACGTTTGTACCCGTCTGTACTATCGAGCAATCGTTTGTACCCGTTCGTACTGACGGGTATATAGTTTGTACCACCGAGAAAACGTTTGTACCCGTCTGTACTATCGAACAATCGTTTGTACCCGGTCGTATCGACGAGTATATCGTTTGAACCACCGAGAAAACGTTTGTACCCGTCTGTACTATCGAGCAATCGTATGTACCCATTCGTACTGTCAAGTATATCGTTTGTACCACCGAACAGACGTTTGTACCCGTCTGAACTATCGAGCAATCGTATGTACCCATTCGTACTGACAAGTATATCGTTTGTACCACCGAACAAACGTTTGTACCCGTCTGTACTATCGAGCAGACGTTTGTACCAGTTCGTATCGACGAGTATATCGTTTCGACCACCGAGAAATCGTTTGTACCCGTCTGTACCATCGAGTAATCGGTTGTACCCATTCGTATCGACGAGTATATCGTTTCTACCACCGAGAAAACGTTTGTACCAGTCTGGACTATCGAAAAATCGTTTGTACCCATTCGTACTGATGAGTATATCGTTTGTACCAACGAGAAAACGTTTGCACCCGTCTGTACTATCGAGCAATCGTTTGTACCCATTCGTACTGACGAGTATATCGTTTGTACCACCGAGAAAACGTTTGCACCCGTCTGTACTATCGAGCAATCGTTTGGACCCATTCGTACTGACGAGTATATCGTTTGTACCAAGGAGAAAACGTTTATACCCGTCTGTAGTATCGAGCAATCGTTTGTACCGTCCCTAATATCAAGCAATCGTTTGTACCCCCTTGTACTGACGAGTATATCGTTTGTACCACCGAGAAAACGTTTGTACCCGTCCGGACTATCTAGCAATCGTTTGTACCCATTCGTAATGACGAGTATATCGTTTGTACCAACGAGAAAACGTTTCTACCCGTCTGAACTATCGAGCAATCGTTTGTACCCGTTCGTATCGACGAGTATTTCCGTTGTACCACCGAGAAAACGTTTGTGCCTGTCTGTACTATCGAGGAATCGTTTGTACCTATTCGTAGCGACGAGTAAATCGTTTGTACCAACAAGAAAACGTTTATACTCGACCTTACTATCGAGCAATCGTTTGTACCCGTTCGTATCGACGAGTATATCGTTTGTACCACCGCGATAACGTTTGTACCCGTCTGTACTATCGAGCAATCGTTTGTACCCATTCGTACTGACGAGTATATCATTTATACCACCGAGAAAACGTTTGTACCCGTCTGTACTATCGAGCAATCGTTTTTACCCGTTCGTACTGACGAGTATATCGTTTGTATCACCGAGAAAACGTTTGTACCCGTCTGTACTATCGAGCAATCGTTTGTACCCGTTCGTACTGACGGGTATATCGTTTGTACCACCGAGAAAACGTTTGTACCCGTCTGTACTATCGAACAATCGTTTGTACCCGGTCGTATCGACGAGTATATCGTTTGAACCACCGAGAAAACGTTTGTACCCGTCTGTACTATCGAGCAATCGTATGTACCCATTCGTACTGTCAAGTATATCGTTTGTACCACCGAACAGACGTTTGTACCCGTCTGAACTATCGAGCAATCGTATGTACCCATTCGTACTGACAAGTATATCGTTTGTACCACCGAACAAACGTTTGTACCCGTCTGTACTATCGAGCAGACGTTTGTACCAGTTCGTATCGACGAGTATATCGTTTCGACCACCGAGAAATCGTTTGTACCCGTCTGTACCATCGAGTAATCGGTTGTACCCATTCGTATCGACGAGTATATCGTTTGTACCACCGAGAAAACGTTTGTACCAGTCTGGACAATCGAAAAATCGTTTGTACCCATTCGTACTGATGAGTATATCGTTTGTACCAACGAGAAAACGTTTGCACCCGTCTGTACTATCGAGCAATCGTTTGTACCCATTCGTACTGACGAGTATATCGTTTGTACCACCGAGAAAACGTTTGCACCCGTCTGTACTATCGAGCAATCGTTTGGACCCATTCGTACTGACGAGTATATCGTTTGTACCAAGGAGAAAACGTTTATACCCGTCTGTAGTATCGAGCAATCGTTTGTACCGTCCCTAATATCAAGCAATCGTTTGTACCCCCTCGTACTGACGAGTATATCGTTTGTACCACCGAGAAAACGTTTGTACCCGTCCGGACTATCTAGCAATCGTTTGTACCCATTCGTAATGACGAGTATATCGTTTGTACCAACGAGAAAACGTTTCTACCCGTCTGAACTATCGAGCAATCGTTTGTACCCGTTCGTATCGACGAGTATTTCCGTTGTACCACCGAGAAAACGTTTGTGCCTGTCTGTACTATCGAGGAATCGTTTGTACCTATTCGTAGCGACGAGTAAATCGTTTGTACCAACAAGAAAACGTTTATACTCGACCTTACTATCGAGCAATCGTTTGTACCCGTTCGTATCGACGAGTATATCGTTTGTACCACCGCGATAACGTTTGTACCCGTCTGTACTATCGAGCAATCGTTTGTACCCATTCGTACTGACGAGTATATCATTTATACCACCGAGAAAACGTTTGTACCCATCTGTACTATCGAGCAATCGTTTGTACCCGTTCGTACTGACGAGTATATCGTTTGTATCACCGAGAAAACGTTTGTACCCGTCTGTACTATCGAGCAATCGTTTGTACCCGTTCGTACTGACGGGTATATAGTTTGTACCACCGAGAAAACGTTTGTACCCGTCTGTACTATCGAACAATCGTTTGTACCCGGTCGTATCGACGAGTATATCGTTTGAACCACCGAGAAAACGTTTGTACCCGTCTGTACTATCGAGCAATCGTATGTACCCATTCGTACTGTCAAGTATATCGTTTGTACCACCGAACAGACGTTTGTACCCGTCTGAACTATCGAGCAATCGTATGTACCCATTCGTACTGACAAGTATATCGTTTGTACCACCGAACAAACGTTTGTACCCGTCTGTACTATCGAGCAGACGTTTGTACCAGTTCGTATCGACGAGTATATCGTTTCGACCACCGAGAAATCGTTTGTACCCGTCTGTACCATCGAGTAATCGGTTGTACCCATTCGTATCGACGAGTATATCGTTTCTACCACCGAGAAAACGTTTGTACCAGTCTGGACTATCGAAAAATCGTTTGTACCCATTCGTACTGATGAGTATATCGTTTGTACCAACGAGAAAACGTTTGCACCCGTCTGTACTATCGAGCAATCGTTTGTACCCATTCGTACTGACGAGTATATCGTTTGTACCACCGAGAAAACGTTTGCACCCGTCTGTACTATCGAGCAATCGTTTGGACCCATTCGTACTGACGAGTATATCGTTTGTACCAAGGAGAAAACGTTTATACCCGTCTGTAGTATCGAGCAATCGTTTGTACCGTCCCTAATATCAAGCAATCGTTTGTACCCCCTCGTACTGACGAGTATATCGTTTGTACCACCGAGAAAACGTTTGTACCCGTCCGGACTATCTAGCAATCGTTTGTACCCATTCGTAATGACGAGTATATCGTTTGTACCAACGAGAAAACGTTTCTACCCGTCTGAACTATCGAGCAATCGTTTGTACCCGTTCGTATCGACGAGTATTTCCGTTGTACCACCGAGAAAACGTTTGTGCCTGTCTGTACTATCGAGGAATCGTTTGTACCTATTCGTAGCGACGAGTAAATCGTTTGTACCAACAAGAAAACGTTTATACTCGACCTTACTATCGAGCAATCGTTTGTACCCGTTCGTATCGACGAGTATATCGTTTGTACCACCGCGATAACGTTTGTACCCGTCTGTACTATCGAGCAATCGTTTGTACCCATTCGTACTGACGAGTATATCATTTATACCACCGAGAAAACGTTTGTACCCGTCTGTACTATCGAGCAATCGTTTGTACCCGTTCGTACTGACGAGTATATCGTTTGTATCACCGAGAAAACGTTTGTACCCGTCTGTACTATCGAGCAATCGTTTGTACCCGTTCGTACTGACGGGTATATCGTTTGTACCACCGAGAAAACGTTTGTACCCGTCTGTACTATCGAACAATCGTTTGTACCCGGTCGTATCGACGAGTATATCGTTTGAACCACCGAGAAAACGTTTGTACCCGTCTGTACTATCGAGCAATCGTATGTACCCATTCGTACTGTCAAGTATATCGTTTGTACCACCGAACAGACGTTTGTACCCGTCTGAACTATCGAGCAATCGTATGTACCCATTCGTACTGACAAGTATATCGTTTGTACCACCGAACAAACGTTTGTACCCGTCTGTACTATCGAGCAGACGTTTGTACCAGTTCGTATCGACGAGTATATCGTTTCGACCACCGAGAAATCGTTTGTACCCGTCTGTACCATCGAGTAATCGGTTGTACCCATTCGTATCGACGAGTATATCGTTTGTACCACCGAGAAAACGTTTGTACCAGTCTGGACAATCGAAAAATCGTTTGTACCCATTCGTACTGATGAGTATATCGTTTGTACCAACGAGAAAACGTTTGCACCCGTCTGTACTATCGAGCAATCGTTTGTACCCATTCGTACTGACGAGTATATCGTTTGTACCACCGAGAAAACGTTTGCACCCGTCTGTACTATCGAGCAATCGTTTGGACCCATTCGTACTGACGAGTATATCGTTTGTACCAAGGAGAAAACGTTTATACCCGTCTGTAGTATCGAGCAATCGTTTGTACCGTCCCTAATATCAAGCAATCGTTTGTACCCCCTCGTACTGACGAGTATATCGTTTGTACCACCGAGAAAACGTTTGTACCCGTCCGGACTATCTAGCAATCGTTTGTACCCATTCGTAATGACGAGTATATCGTTTGTACCAACGAGAAAACGTTTCTACCCGTCTGAACTATCGAGCAATCGTTTGTACCCGTTCGTATCGACGAGTATTTCCGTTGTACCACCGAGAAAACGTTTGTGCCTGTCTGTACTATCGAGGAATCGTTTGTACCTATTCGTAGCGACGAGTAAATCGTTTGTACCAACAAGAAAACGTTTATACTCGACCTTACTATCGAGCAATCGTTTGTACCCGTTCGTATCGACGAGTATATCGTTTGTACCACCGCGATAACGTTTGTACCCGTCTGTACTATCGAGCAATCGTTTGTACCCATTCGTACTGACGAGTATATCATTTATACCACCGAGAAAACGTTTGTACCCATCTGTACTATCGAGCAATCGTTTGTACCCGTTCGTACTGACGAGTATATCGTTTGTATCACCGAGAAAACGTTTGTACCCGTCTGTACTATCGAGCAATCGTTTGTACCCGTTCGTACTGACGGGTATATAGTTTGTACCACCGAGAAAACGTTTGTACCCGTCTGTACTATCGAACAATCGTTTGTACCCGGTCGTATCGACGAGTATATCGTTTGAACCACCGAGAAAACGTTTGTACCCGTCTGTACTATCGAGCAATCGTATGTACCCATTCGTACTGTCAAGTATATCGTTTGTACCACCGAACAGACGTTTGTACCCGTCTGAACTATCGAGCAATCGTATGTACCCATTCGTACTGACAAGTATATCGTTTGTACCACCGAACAAACGTTTGTACCCGTCTGTACTATCGAGCAGACGTTTGTACCAGTTCGTATCGACGAGTATATCGTTTCGACCACCGAGAAATCGTTTGTACCCGTCTGTACCATCGAGTAATCGGTTGTACCCATTCGTATCGACGAGTATATCGTTTCTACCACCGAGAAAACGTTTGTACCAGTCTGGACTATCGAAAAATCGTTTGTACCCATTCGTACTGATGAGTATATCGTTTGTACCAACGAGAAAACGTTTGCACCCGTCTGTACTATCGAGCAATCGTTTGTACCCATTCGTACTGACGAGTATATCGTTTGTACCACCGAGAAAACGTTTGCACCCGTCTGTACTATCGAGCAATCGTTTGGACCCATTCGTACTGACGAGTATATCGTTTGTACCAAGGAGAAAACGTTTATACCCGTCTGTAGTATCGAGCAATCGTTTGTACCGTCCCTAATATCAAGCAATCGTTTGTACCCCCTCGTACTGACGAGTATATCGTTTGTACCACCGAGAAAACGTTTGTACCCGTCCGGACTATCTAGCAATCGTTTGTACCCATTCGTAATGACGAGTATATCGTTTGTACCAACGAGAAAACGTTTCTACCCGTCTGAACTATCGAGCAATCGTTTGTACCCGTTCGTATCGACGAGTATTTCCGTTGTACCACCGAGAAAACGTTTGTGCCTGTCTGTACTATCGAGGAATCGTTTGTACCTATTCGTAGCGACGAGTAAATCGTTTGTACCAACAAGAAAACGTTTATACTCGACCTTACTATCGAGCAATCGTTTGTACCCGTTCGTATCGACGAGTATATCGTTTGTACCACCGCGATAACGTTTGTACCCGTCTGTACTATCGAGCAATCGTTTGTACCCATTCGTACTGACGAGTATATCATTTATACCACCGAGAAAACGTTTGTACCCGTCTGTACTATCGAGCAATCGTTTGTACCCGTTCGTACTGACGAGTATATCGTTTGTATCACCGAGAAAACGTTTGTACCCGTCTGTACTATCGAGCAATCGTTTGTACCCGTTCGTACTGACGGGTATATCGTTTGTACCACCGAGAAAACGTTTGTACCCGTCTGTACTATCGAACAATCGTTTGTACCCGGTCGTATCGACGAGTATATCGTTTGAACCACCGAGAAAACGTTTGTACCCGTCTGTACTATCGAGCAATCGTATGTACCCATTCGTACTGTCAAGTATATCGTTTGTACCACCGAACAGACGTTTGTACCCGTCTGAACTATCGAGCAATCGTATGTACCCATTCGTACTGACAAGTATATCGTTTGTACCACCGAACAAACGTTTGTACCCGTCTGTACTATCGAGCAGACGTTTGTACCAGTTCGTATCGACGAGTATATCGTTTCGACCACCGAGAAATCGTTTGTACCCGTCTGTACCATCGAGTAATCGGTTGTACCCATTCGTATCGACGAGTATATCGTTTCTACCACCGAGAAAACGTTTGTACCAGTCTGGACTATCGAAAAATCGTTTGTACCCATTCGTACTGATGAGTATATCGTTTGTACCAACGAGAAAACGTTTGCACCCGTCTGTACTATCGAGCAATCGTTTGTACCCATTCGTACTGACGAGTATATCGGTTGTACCAACGAGAAAACGTTTGTACCCGTCTGTAGTATCGAGCAATCGTTTGTACCAATTCGTATTGACGAGTATATCGTTCGTACCACCGAGGAAACGTTTGCACCCGTCTGTACTATCGAGCAATCGTTTGGACCCATTCGTACTGACGAGTATATCGTTTGTACCAAGGAGAAAACGTTTATACCCGTCTGTAGTATCGAGCAATCGTTTGTACTGTCTCTAATATCAAGCAATCGTTTGTACCCCCTCGTACTGACGAGTATATCGTTTGTACCACCAAGAAAACGTTTGTACCCGTCCGGACTATCGAGCAATCGTTTGTACCCATTCGTACTGACGAGTATATCGATTGTACCAACGAGAAAACGTTTCTACCCGTCTGAACTATCGAGCAATCGTTTTTACCCGTTCGTATAGACGAGTATTTCCGTTGTACCACCGAGAAAACGTTTGTGCCTGTCTGTACTATCGAGGAATCGTTTGTACCTATTCGTAGCGACGAGTAAATCGTTTGTACCAACAAGAAAACGTTTATACTCGACCTTACTATCGAGCAATCGTTTGTACCCGTTCGTATCGACGAGTATATCGTTTGTACCACCGCGATAACGTTTGTACCCGTCTGTACTATCGAGCAATCGTTTGTACCCATTCGTACTGACGAGTATATCATTTATACCACCGAGAAAACGTTTGTACCCGTCTGTACTATCGAGCAATCGTTTGTACCCGTTCGTACTGACGAGTATATCGTTTGTATCACCGAGAAAACGTTTGTACCCGTCTGTATTATCGAGCAATCGTTTGTACCCGTTCGTACTGACGGGTATATCGTTTGTACCACCGAGAAAACGTTTGTACCCGTCTGTACTATCGAACAATCGTTTGTACCCGTTCGTATCGACGAGTATATCGTTTGAACCACCGAGAAAACGTTTGTACCCGTCTGTACTATCGAGCAATCGTATGTACCCATTCGTACTGTCAAGTATATCGTTTGTACCACCGAACAAACGTTTGTACCCGTCTGTACTATCGACCAATCGTATGTACCCATTCGTACTGACAAGTATATCGTTTGTACCACCGAACAAACGTTTGTACCCGTCTGTACTATCGAGCAGACTTTTGTACCAGTTCGTATCGACGAGTATATCGTTTGGACCACCGAGAAATCGTTTGTACCCGTCTGTACCATCGAGTAATCGGTTGTACCCATTCGTATCGACGAGTATATCGTTTGGACCACCGAGAAAACGCTTGTACCAGTCTGGACTATCGAAAAATCGTTTGTACCCATTCGTACTGATGAGTATATCGTTTGTACCAACGAGAAAACGTTTGCACCCGGCTGTACTATCGAGCAATCGTTTGTACCCATTCGTACTGACGAGTATATCGTTTGTACCAACGAGAAAACGTTTGTACCCGTCTGTAGTATCGAGCAATCGTTTGTACCAATTCGTACTGACGAGTATATCGTTTGTACCACCGAGAAAACGTTTGCACCCGTCTGTACTATCGAGCAATCGTTTGGACCCATTCGTACTGACGAGTATATCGTTTGTACCAAGGAGAAAACGTTTATACCCGTCTGTAGTATCGAGCAATCGTTTGTACCGTCTCTAATATCAAGCAATCGTTTGTACCCCCTCGTACTGATGAGTATATCGTTTGTACCACCGAGAAAACGTTTGTACCCGTCCGTACTATCGAGCAAACGTTTGTACCCATTCGTACTGACGAGTATATCGTTTTTACCAACGAGAAAACGTTTCTACCCGTCTGAACTATCGAGCAATCGTTTGTACCCGTTCGTATCGACGAGTATTTCCGTTGTACCACCGAGAAAACGTTTGTGCCTGTCTGTACTATCGAGGAATCGTTTGTACCTATTCGTAGCGACGAGTAAATCGTTTGTACCAACAAGAAAACGTTTATACTCGACCTTACTATCGAGCAATCGTTTGTACCCGTTCGTATCGACGAGTATATCGTTTGTACCACCGCGATAACGTTTGTACCCGTCTGTACTATCGAGCAATCGTTTGTACCCATTCGTACTGACGAGTATATCATTTATACCACCGAGAAAACGTTTGTACCCATCTGTACTATCGAGCAATCGTTTGTACCCGTTGGTATCGACGAGTATATCGTTTGTACCAACGAGAAAACGTTTGTACCCGTCTGAACTATCGAGCAATCGTTTGTACCCGTTCGTATCGACAAGTATATCGTTTTTACCGCCGAGAAATCGTTTGTACCCGTTCGTATCGACGAGTATATCGTTTGTACCCAGAAAACGTTTGTACCCGTCCGAACTATCGAGGAATCGTTTGTACCTATTCGTATCGACGAGTAAATCGTTCGTACCAATGAGAAAACGTTTATACTCGACTGTACTATCGAGCAATCGTTTGTACCCGTTCGTATCGACGAGTATATCGTTTGTACCAACGAGAAAACGTTTGTACCCGTCTGGACTATCGAGGAATTGTTTGTACCCGTTCGTATCGACGAGTATATCGTTTGTACCGAGAAAACGTTTGTACCAGTCTGAACTATCGAGGAATCGTTTGTACCTATTCGTATCGACGAGTAAATCGTTCGTACCAATGACAAAACGTTTATACTCGACTGTACTATCGAGCAATCGTTTGTACCCGTTCGTATCGACGAGTATATCGTTTGTACCACCGCGAAAACGTTTGTACCCGTCTGTACTATCGAGCAATCGTTTGTACCCATTCGTACTGACGAGTATATCGTTAGTACCAACGAGAAAACGTTTGTACCCGTCTGTACTATCGAGCAATCGTTTGTACCCATTCGTACTGACGAGTATATCATTTCTACCACCGAGAAAACATTTGTACCCGTCTGTACTATCGAGCAATCGTTTGTACCCGTTGGTATTGACGAGTATATCGTTTGTACCAACGAGAAAACGTTTATACTCGACTGAACTATCGAGCAAACGTTTGTACCCGTTCGTATCGACGAGTATATCGTTTGTACCACCGCGAAAACGTTTGTACCCGTCTCTACTATCGAGCAATCGTTTGTACCCATTCGTACTGACGAGTATATCGTTTGTACCAACGAGAAAACGTTTGTACCCGTCTGGACTATCGAGTAATTGTTTGTACCCATTCGTATCGACGAGTATATCGTTTGTACTACCGAGAAAACGTTTGTACCAGTCTGGACCGTCGAGAAATCGTTTGTACCCATTCGTACTGACGAGTATATCGTTTGTACCACCGAAAAAACGTTTGTACCCGTCTGTCCTATCGAGCAGACGTTTGTACCAGTTTGTATCGACGAGTATATCATTTGGACCACCGAGAATTCGTTTGTACCCGTTTGTACTATCGAGTATTCGTTTGTACCCATTCGTATCGACGAGTATATCGTTCGTACCACTGAGAAAACGTTTGTACCAGTCCTGACTATCGAGAAATCGTTTGTACCCATTCGTACTGACGAGTATATCGTTTGTACCAACGAGAAAACGCTTGTTCCCGTCTGTAGTATCGAGCAATCGTTTGTACCCATTCGTACTGACGAGTATATCGTTTGTACCACCGAGAAAACGTTTGTACCCGTCTGTAGTATCGAGCAATCGTTTGTACCCATTCGTACTGACGAGTATATCGTTTGGACCAAGGAGAAAACGTTTGTCCCCGTCTGAACTATCGAGCAATCGTTTGTACCCATCTGTAATATCAAGCAATCGTTTGTACCCCGTCGTTCCGACGAGTATATCGTTTGTACCACCGAGAAAATGTTTGTACCCGTCTGTACTATCGAGCAATCGTTTGTACCACCGAGAAAACGTTTGTACCCGTCTGTACTATCGAGCAATCGTTTCTACCCGTTCGTAGTGACGAGTATATCGTTCGTACTACCGAGAAAACGTTTGTACCCGTCTGTATTATCGAGCAATCGTTTGTACCCGTTCGTACTGACGAGTAAATCGTTTGTACTACCGAGAAAACGTTTGTACCCGTTGGTATCAACGAGTATATCTTTTGTAACAACGAGAAAACGTTTGTACCCGTGTGAACTATCGAGCAAACATTCGTATCGGTCTGTACTATCGAGCAATCGTTTGTACCCATTCGTACTGACAAGTATATCGTTTGTACCAACGAGAAAACGTTTGTACCCGTCTGTACTATCGAGCAATCGTTTGTACCCGTTGGTATCGACGAGTATATCTTTTGTAACAACGAGAAAACGTTTGTACCCGTGTGAACTATCGAGCAAACGTTCGTATCGGTCTGTACTATCGAGCAATCGTTTGTACCCATTCGTACTGACGAGTATATCGTTTGTACCAACGAGAAAGCGTTTGTATCCGTCTGTACTATCGAGGAATCGTTTGTACCCGTTCGTATCGACGAGTATAGCGTTTGTACCACCGAGAAAACGTTTGTATCCGTCTGTACTATCGAGCAATCCTTTGTACCCATTCGTACTGACGAGTATATCGTTTGTACCACCGAAAAAACGTTTGTACCCGTCTGTAATATTGTGCAGACGTTTGTACCAGTTCGTATCGACGAGTATATCGTTTGGACCACCGAGAAATCGTTTGTACCCGTCTGTACTATCGAGTAATCGTTTGTACCCAGTCGTATCGACGAGTATATCGTTTGTACCACCCAGAAAACGTTTGTACTAGTCTGGACTATCGAGAAATCGTTTGTACCCATTCGTACTGACGAGTATATCGTTTGTACCAAAGAGAAAACGTTTGTAACCGTCTGTACTATCGAGCAGTCGTTTGTACCCATTCGTACTGACGAGTATATCGTTTGTAGGAACGAGAAAACGTTTGTACCCGTCTGTAGTATCGAGCAATCGTTTGTACCCTTTCGTACTGACGAGAATATCGTTTGTACCACCGAGAAAACGTGTGTACCCGTCTGTAGTTTCGAGCAATCGTTTGTACTCGTTCGTACTGACGAGTATATCGTTTGTACCAAGGAGAACACGTTTGTACTCGTCTGAACTATCGAGCAATCGTTTGTACCCATCTGTAATATCAAGCAATCGTGTGAACCCCGTCGTACTGACGAGTATGTCGTTTGTACCACCGAGAAAACGTTTGTACCCGTCTGTACTATCGAGCAATCGTTTGTACCACCGAGAAAACGTTTGTACCCGTCTGTACTATCGAGCAATCGTTTGTACCCGTTCGTAAAAACGAGTATTTCGTTTGTACCACCGAGAAAACGTTTGTACCCATCTGTACTATCGAGCAATGGTTTGTATCCGTTCGTATCGACAAGTATATCATTTTTACTGCCGAGATTTCGATTGTACCCGTCTGTACTATCGAGCGATCGTTTGTACCCGTTCGTATCGACGAGTATTTCGTTTGTACCACCGAGAAAACGTTTGTACCGGTCTGTACAATCGAGCAATCGTTTGTACCCATTCGTACTGACGAGTATATCGTTTGTACCCCCGAGAAATCGTTTATACCCGTCTGTACTATCGAGGAATCGTTTGTACCCGTTCGTAGTGACGAGTATATCGTTCGTACTACCGAGAAAACGTTTGTACCCGTCTGTATTATCGAGCAATCGTTTGTACCCGTTCGTACTGACGAGTAAATCGTTTGTACCACCGAGAAAACGTTTGTACCCGTTGGTATCAACGAGTATATAGTTTGTACCACCGAGAAAACGTTTGTACCCGTCTATACTATCGAGCAATCGTTTTTACCCGTCTGTAATGTCAAGTAGTCGTTTGTACTCCCTCGTACTGACGAGTATATCGTTTGTACCGCCGATAAATCGTTTCTACCCGTCTGTGCTATCGAGCATCCGTTTGTACCCGTTCGTACTGACGAGTTTATCGTCTGTACCACGGAGAAAACGTTTGTACCCGTCTGTACTGTCGAGCAATCGTTTGTATCTGTTCGTATCGACAAGTTTATCGTTTGTACCATCGAGAAATCGTTTGTACCCGTCTGCACCATCGAGCAATCGTTTGTACCCGTTCGTATCGGCGAGTATATCGTTTGTACCACCGAGAAAACGTTTGTACCCGTCTGTACTCTCGAGCAATCGTTTGTACCCGTTCGTACTGACGAGTATATCGTTTGTATCACCGAGAAAACGTTTGTACCCGTCTGTACTATCGAGCAATCGTTTGTACCCGTTCGGACTGACGGGTATATCGTTTGTACCACCGAGAAAACGTTTGTACCCGTCTGTACTATCGAACAATCGTTTGTACCCGTTCGTATCGACGAGTATATCGTTTGAACCACCGAGAAAACGTTTGTACCCGTCTGTACTATCGAGCAATCGTATGTACCCATTCGTACTGACAAGTATATCGTTTGTACCACCGAACAAACGTTTGTACCCGTCTGTCCTATCGAGCAATCGTATGTACCCATTCGTACTGACAAGTATATCGTTTGTACCACCGAACAAACGTTTGTACCCGTCTGTACTATCGAGCAGACGTTTGTACCAGTTCGTATCGACGAGTATATCGTTTGGACCACCGAGAAATCGTTTGTACCCGTCCGTACTATCGAGCAATCGTTTGTACCCATTCGTACTGACGAGTATATCGTTTGTACCAACGAGAAAACGTTTCTACCCGTCTGAACTATCGAGCAATCGTTTGTACCCGTTCGTATCGACGAGTATTTCCGTTGTACCACCGAGAAATCGTTTGTACCCGTTTGTACCATCGAGCAATCGTTTGTACCCGTTCGTATCGACGAGTACATAGTTTGTACCACCGATAAAACGATTTTACCCGTCTGTACTCTCGAGCAATCGTTTGTACCCATCCGTACTGACGAGTATATCGTTTGTATCAACGAGAAAACGTTTGTACCCGTCTGTACTATCGAGCAATCGTTTGTACCCATTCGTACTGACACGTACATCGTTTGTACCAACGAGAAAACGTTTGTGCCCGTCTGAACTATCGAGCAATCGTTTGTACCCGTTCGTATCGACAAGTATTTCGTGTGTACCGCCGAGCGTAAGTTTCGTAGAGTATGTAAGTAAGTACACGGAGATGGGTTCAAACGATTAATCGGCAGTACAAATGATATGCTCGTCGATACGAACGGGTAGAAACGATTGCTCGATAGTACAGACGGGTACAAACGTTTTCTCGGTGTTACAAACGATATACTCGTCAGTACGACGGGGTACAAACGATTGCTTGATATTATAGATGCGTACAAACGATTGCTCGATAGTTCAGACGAGTAGAAACGTTTTCTCCTTGGTACAAACGATATACTCGTCAGTACGAATGGGTACAAACGATTGCTCGAAACTACAGACGGGTACACACGTTGTCTCGGTGGTACAAACGATATACTCGTCAGTACGAATGGGTACAAACGATTGCTCGATACTACAGACGGGTACAAACGTTTTCTCGTTGGTACAAACGTTTTCTTGTTGGTAAAAACGATATACTCGTCAGTACGAATGGCTTCAAACGATTGCTCGATAGTACAGACGGGTACAACCGTTTTCTCTTTGGTACAAACGATATACTCGTCAGTACGAATGGGTACAAACGATTTCTCGATAGTCCAGACTGGTACAAACGTTTTCTCGGTGGTACAAACGATATACTCGTCGATACGACTGGGTACAAACGATTACTCGATAGTACAGACGGGTACAAACGATTTCTCGGTAGTCTAAACGATATACTCGTCGATACGAACTAGTACAAACGTCTGCTCGATAGTACAGACGGGTACAAACGTTTTTTCGGTGGTACAAACGATATACTCGTCAGTACGGATCGGTTCAAACGATTGCTCGATAGTACAGATGGGTACAAACCTTTTCTCGGTGGTACAAACGACAAACTCGTTGATACGAACGGGTACAAACGATTGCTCGATAGTACAGACGGGTACAAACGTTTTCGCGTTGGTACAAACGATATACTCGTCAGTACGAATGGGTACAAACGATTGCTCGATAGTACAGACCGGTACGAACGTTTGCTCGATAGTTCAGACAGGTACAAACGTTTTCTCGTTGGTACAAACGATATATTCGTCGATACCAACGATATATTCGTCGATACCAACGGGTACAAACGATTGCTCGATAGTATAAACGATATACTCGTCAGTACGAGGGGGTACAAACGATTGCTTGATATTACAGACGGGTACAAATTATTGCTCGATAGTACAGTCGAGTATAAACGTTTTCTCATTGGTACAAACGATTTACTCGTCGATACGAATAGGTACAAACGATTCCTCAATAGTTCAGACGGGTACAAACGTTTTCTCGGTACAAACGATATACTC
Organism: Ophion ellenae; assembly: GCA_963210295.1. Lineage (NCBI taxonomy): Eukaryota > Metazoa > Arthropoda > Insecta > Hymenoptera > Ichneumonidae > Ophion > Ophion ellenae. The sequence continues at coordinate 7,655,960 of OY723392.1, forward strand.
GTCGATACGAATAGGTACAAACGATTGCTCGATAGTACAGACGGCTACAAAGATTTCTCGGCGGTAGAAACGATATACTTGTTGATACGAACGGGTACAAACGATTGCTCGATAGTACAGACGGGTACAAACGTTTTCTCGGTGGTACAAACGATATACTCGTCAGTACGAATGGGTACAAACGATTGCTCGATAGTACAGACCGGTACGAACGTTTTCTCGGTGGTACAAACGATATACTCGTCGATACGGACGGGTACAAACGATTGCTCGCTATCTCACACGGGTACAAACGTTTTCTCGTTGGTACAAACGATATACTCGTCGATACCAACGGGTACAAACGATTGCTCGATAGTACAGACGGGTACAAACGTTTTCTCAGTGGTACAAACGATATACTCGTCAGTACGACGGGGTACAAACGATTGCTTGATATTACAGATGGGTACAAACGATTGCTCGATAGTTCAGACGAGTACAAACGTTTTCTCCCTGGTACAAACGATATACTCGTCAGTACTAATGGGTGCAAATGATTGCTCGAAACTACAGGCGGGTACACGCATTTTCTCGGTGGTGCAAACGATTTACTCGTCGATACGAATAAGTACCAACGATTCCTCGATAGTTCAGACGGGTACAAACGTTTTATCGGTGGTACAAACGAAATACTCGTCGATACGAACGGGTACAAACGATTGCTCGATAGTACAGACGGGTACAAACGTTTTCTCGGTGGTACAAACGATATACTCGCCGATACGAACGGGTACAAACGATTGCTCGATAGTACAGACGGGTACAAACGATTTCTCGGTAGTACAAACGATATACTTGTCGATACGAACAGGTACAAACGATTGCTCGATAGTACAGATGGGTACAAACGTTTTCTCGGTGGTACAAACGAAATACTCGTTTTTCCGAACGGGTACAAACGATTGCTCGATAGTACTGACGGGTACAAACGTTTTCTCGGTGGTACAAACGATTGCTCGATAGTACAGACGGGTACAATCGTTTTCTCGGTGGTACAGACGATATACTCGTCGGTACGACGGGGTACAAACGATTGCTTGATATTACAGATGGGTGCAAACGATTGCTCGATAGTTCAGACGGGTACATACGTTTTCTCCTTGGTACAAACGCTATACTCGTCGATACGAACGGGTACAAACGATTCCTCGATAGTACAGACGGATACAAACGTTTTCTCGTTGGTACAAACGATATACTCGTCAGTACGAATGGGTACAAACGATTGCTCGATAGTACAGACCGATACGAACGTTTGCTCGATAGTTCACACGGGTACAAACGTTTTCTCGTTGTTACAAAAGATATACTCGTCGATACCAACGGGTACAAACGATTGCTCGATAGTACAGACGGGTACAAACGTTTTCTCGTTGGTACAAACGATATACTTGTCAGTACGAATGGGTACAAACGATTGCTCGATAGTACAGACCGATACGAACGTTTGCTCGATAGTTCACACGGGTACAAACGTTTTCTCGTTGTTACAAAAGATATACTCGTTGATACCAACGGGTACAAACGTTTTCTCGGTAGTACAAACGATTTACTCGTCAGTACGAACGGGTACAAACGATTGCTCGATAATACAGACGGGTACAAACGTTTTCTCGGTAGTACGAACGATATACTCGTCACTACGAACGGGTACAAACGATTCCTCGATAGTACAGACGGGTACAAACGATTTCTCGGTGGTACAAACGATATACTCGTCAGTACGAATGGGTACAAACGATTGCCCGATAGTACAGACCGGTACAAACTTTTTCTCGGTGGTACAAACTATATACTCGTTGATACCAACGGGTACAAACGTTTTCTCGTTGGTGCAAACGATATACTCGTCGATACCAACGGATACAAACGATTTCTCTGTGGTACAAACGATATACTTGTCGGTACGAAGGGAAATCAAAAAATTACAAAATCGAAATTTTTTTTTTCAAAAAAAATTTTGCAAAAAAAAATTCAAAAAAAAAATGTCGACGGTACAAACGGGTACAAACGATTCTCTTTCCATTCGCGGTTATTAATATTGTTTTGCTCTAAATGGGTTGCGGTCCATTTTTCCATACCCTCGTACTTTTTTCCCCCTTAAGGTACAAACGAAATTAAAGGCGGTACAAACGGGTACAAACCGAGTACAAACGAATGCAAAAAAAAAATTACTTTCTGCAAAGTCAGTTGCCAAGTTCACACAGGTCGATGACGGTGAGGATGTATTTGTAGCCTTTGTTGAAACGCGAATACGGCCGCATTTCGACTACGTCAGCCTGCCACAAATCATCATACCCACTTACGATGACATGTCTTCGCAGAAAGTTTTTTCTTGCTGGTATATGTAATTCCTCCACGAGCTGCTTTTCTTCAGACGTTTTTTGTTCTCCGAGCATATCGTGTGTTTGACCAGACGATTTTTAGAAATCTCCCTGCGTTGTGTCAGCTACAGCGTCCGTTACATACTGAATCGTTTTAGACGTAAGGTTCATAGTTATTCGAAGCGTATCCTCTAGTGCGATGAATTTCTTCTCACATTTATCCAGGCGTTCTGTTAACAACTTGATTTTCATTTCCACGTAACGTTTATTAGCAGCATCATAATCCCCTTCAGGTAGAGCTACGCCTCGTATTTTACGTGATCTTGCATCGAAGCCACTGGAGGTTAGACAGAGAGCATTGTCACGTGTATAATTTCTTATTAGCCCAGTCCACTGACAGTATGAATTATCCTGCGCTCCAAGCAATGATCCGAATTTATTGATCGACATCTCGGTATCAATAGTGATGAAGGAATGATCATTATCATCGATGCATAGGTTAATTTATAATGAGACCCGCTTCGCGAAGTTCCTCAATAATCGACATTATCTCATTGTCGTGAGCGTTGTTACCCGCGTGTCGTGAAGCTTCCAACAAGCGCAAACGATCGACCAACTCATTGGGATCATTCCAATGCACGTAATCGATTTTGTTGTTATTTAATGTCATGGCGAGCGATATTTCTATACCTCTTCCAGTTTTTCGGTCGAAAGTTAATGGCCCAATTATATATTTATACTTGAAGCCTTTGTAACCCAATACAGGATTGAGTATATTGCTACCACGTTGATGTGCATTTGTTGCCAACAATATACTTTTATATGTGTTTATGTCTTCCTCGGTGTATATTGCATCGTCGGGAATTCTCTTGAAGATTAGCTGATAGAGTCCAGGGGTTCCCAAATATTTTATGCCATCGATGAATATATGATCATCATTATCCACATCGAAACGCTTATCGCCTACCATCATTCCTTCATTGGCAAATTTGACGCCATACACGTAATCCATGCTGGAATTTCTGTCTTGTGAAAGAATAGAGGAAATATATTGTTGACCGAGTGGACCGAAATGTTCGCGGAATGTATTTTGACCTTCAGCCGTTTGTAATTGACGTTGAACTGTAGACACGAATGATTCGGGCGTAGTCTCAAAAACGTCTTCTTCCACAAAGGTGTCTGGTTGCAAGGGTACAGCAGCAATCGACGTATCATCCAGAGATTCCTTTTTTCGCTTGCATTTCAACTGATTCGGTGTAGAAGTTACCAGCGAATTTTAAAATAACGAACGTGTGCGCTTTGTTCCTTGTTTCACATCCTTCTCTGGGTCCTTTGCTTCCGACATACTCAACGATTCAATTTCCGGCCCAAGAGATTCAACAGCAGCTGATTGCTCAACAATTTGCTTGAGAGGTTCGGTGATTGGCTTGAAGTGTCTCTCCAATGCAAGATCTTCTTCCATATTTCCAGTCGTCAAAGCTTGATATTTTTTGCGTATTGCGTCGCTTGTTTTCGCAATTTCCTGGAAATCTTTTCATCAGTATCAATTTTCGTCATCATGATCACATGACATTATTTGTCGGTCGTTGCACAGCTGATGTCTCAATGCCGACTGACTACATTACGGTATTACAAACTCGTTAAATCCATTTCTATATCGACCACCGGACAATGAGCTATCTTTGTCAATCACCATGAAGCCATATTTGTGTTGCCAACATTTTTGACATAACACCAGAAAATCTTCATACGACATGTCCGTATTTACATGTTCATTGTAAACATGTTTCAAGTTTGTACGATCTTGCTCAAATAAAATAAGCAGATTCACATTGTCGCGTATAAGATGCTTGAGAACCTTGGCATATATTTGGCAAAGGTAGAAACAATCAACCTTCGAGTGTCTGCCCATCGCAAAGTACTCTCTTACTGTATTTTGCTTGTCACATGCTACGTCATCGAAAATAAAAATGGAGTTCGGAAGCGCTTCGTGCGGTGGGATAACATCACTATTATTTGAGAATTTAAAATAGCCAATTTCGTTAATCGATGTCAGCAGATTTTCAGAATATTGATATTTTGGCTGTTGAAGCGATTTCGAGTATACACATAGGTTTTCAAAACGTACACCATTTGGACTTTCTATTGAACTTCACAATACATTGGTTTTCCCACAATTTGAAGGACCCCAAATAATGCTGCGTATCATAAGTGGCAGCATCTGCCAAATCCGCTCAATATTGAGAATGTTTTTGTACCTGTCGGACGACTGCGGTATTCTCCGCTTAACGGCTCATCAATTACAGTTTATTTCAAAAATTGTTTTGTTACAAAATTTCCATCACTTCGGTGACATTTTGTGGGAGAGGCTTCCCGATCATATAAAGGCTGATTCGGAAGTACAGCAATATCGCCGATGCACGCGCCATTGGAATTTACCGGGACAGCTAATACACATTGACGGTCCAGCACCGTTTATAAATAATTGTGCCGAATGTCAAAGAGAAAAGGCAATGGTTTATTAAATCGTGCAATAAATGCACTTCCGATCCAGTTACATATTCCCGGATACCAATTTTGTGGACCAGGCACTCAGTTAGAGCAGAGATTGGCACGGGGTGATCGTGGAATAAATCCATTAGATGCCGCTTGTCGCGACCACGATATAGCCTATTCTCGAAGCAATCATTTAGGCGAAAGACACGTTGCGGATAATATACTTGCAACAACGGCACGAAAACGTATTACTGCGAGAGATTCGACTTTTGGCGAAAAAACAGCAGCGACCGCTGTTTGGGCAGCTATGAAAGCAAAAACGAAATTCGGCATGGGAATGAAGACAAAGAACTCATCGACAAAGAAAAAAAAACCCGTTAAGAAGATAATACTGCCGATAGCAAAGCGTGGCGGAATTTTCCCAATGTTACCATTGTTGGGAGTTCTTGGTTCACTGGCTGGTCGGGCAGCCGGCATAGCAAAGGATGTGAATGATAGCAAAGCGGCGCAACGTCAACTTCAAGAAATACAACGTCATAATCGAGCTCCAGAAGGCTATGGGCTCTATCTCGCTCCCTACAAGCGTGGACAAGGATGTTCAACTAAGAAAAAAAACGCCAAAACACGGTGAAAATGCCTATGGGTGTTACAACTAATGTACAATTGGAATGCTTAGCCAGGCGCATGCGCATGCCATTCTTCAGAGGGGTCTTCATGCGCAATAACTGACCAGTTTATGGTGGCGTTCAACTAGATAAGAGCGGTATAGTAAATTTGGATGATGCCGATGGCCCCGGTACGCATTGGGTAGCCTATGCCAAGAGGGGGAGTTATATAATATATTTTGATAGTTTTGGAAATCTTCGACCGCCCAAGAAGTTGGTGCGATATTTTGGACCAAATACCACAAAAATACAATACAATCCAACATCTTATCAGAATTATAATCAGAGTATTCGCGGGCAATTGTGCTTGCAATTTCTTCAAAAAGTAGATGATCAATATGTATTTAAGCCGTGTCCATCAACTCAGTATTCGAGGGAAACATGTCACTGACGCTTACGTTGATCGGCAAGAGTAGCCTTCTAACCGCAAATTATTTTCCCGCTATAGATTTCAATGATGGCTGTTATGAGCTCGGTTTGACCGATTTCGAAACTCATCACACAATACCAAATGTGAATTCATCAAACAACAAATTTTACTTTGACAATGATGACAAGGAAATTATAATCCCTGAAGGATCGCATGAACTGAGAGCCATAAATGCGTATCTGAATCGTGCAATTTTACTCAAAGGGGTTGATAGCGGTGATGATGCTGAAAATGAAATTGTTCCTCGAAAGGTTGATAACGATGACCTAGATGAAAATGGCGAATACCCAATCGTGCTACGCGCTAATCATAATACACTAAAGAGCGAAATCAAACGTGCGTACAGAATAAATTTCAGTAAACCTGATAACGTAGGATCCCTGTTGGGATTTTCATCAAATCGAATACTGCATCCCTGGAAATGGCAGGAATCTGATGTACCGATAAACATAATGAATGTCAACATTATCCGCATAGAATGTAGTGTCACCACTGGTGCGTACTGCAATGGCGAGCGTGTAGACACGATACATGAATTTTCGCCGAGCGTACCACCAGGATATAAGATATCGGAAACGCCCGCGCAAATCATTTATCTTCCGATCGTTCTGCGGAGCATTACGGATCTAACGATACGTATCGTGGATCAAAAGGGAAAACTACTCGATTTTCGAGGAGAAGAAATTACGGTGAGATTGCACATACGAAAGCGACGCTTGTGATGCTCGTTTTGTACGACACGGAAAACGCCAGAGACAATATTTCTACGCGAGATAATACGATCCCACACGATAATACTCTTGCAAGAAGACAAGCGGCATTGAGTGTTAAATTACCCGCAAAGAAGAAACTCAGTGCAGCGAATCGTGAATTTTTAGAAGCTCTGCGATTTATTGTACGACATACTTGAGGCAAAAGAATGACTGACGTTTTTAATATCAGTGGGGAGCCAATCTTTGACGATCGTATCATCAAAATTGAGACTCATACGTACAATCCATATGCCAACTCAACGTTTAGACACAGTGATGAAATACGAATTCCTATACAACACCAAGACTTGTAGACCCTACCATCGGAAAGTTTTCTCTACGTTGAGGGGAAGTTCACGGTGCTTCAAAACCTGATGATCAAGCAATAGTAGTATTGGGAAACAATTGCGTTGCATTCATGTTTGATGAAGTTCGTTATGAGCTCGATGGTGTGGAGATTGATCGCAATCGAAACGTTGGAATAACAACCACGATCAAAAACTACATCTCGCTAAGCCCTGAGAGGAGTAATACTTTGAAAAATGCTGCGTGGGATGTAACACATAATAATGGGGGGAAATACTTCAATTTTTGTGTACCTCTCAACATATTGCTAGGATTCTGTGAAGATTACAAGCGCGTTGTTATCAATGCTCGTCATGAGCTAATTCTGATACATTCGCGCAATGATAACAATTGCGTATTCAGTCAGCATCCATTAGTAGAGGCAGAAGTTGAATTGCTCAAGATACAATGGCGTATGCCTCACGTCATATTAAATGAGATAACTAAATTGTCATTGCTTCGAACATTGAAAAGTGGGCGATACTTGAATATGAGCTTTCGCTCTTGGGATCTATACGAGTATCCACTGCTTCAAAGCACAACGAAACACTTATGGACTGTGAAAGCTGCCTCCCAGCTAGAGAAACCAAGATATGTAATATTTGCGCTGCAGACTGGCAAAAAAATTCTATGGCAAAGGACATTACACTATTCGACGACTGCAAGCTCGCCAATGTTAAACTTTATCTCAACTCTCGATTCCGTAAATCTTATTACGGCTATAATAGTGATCATTCTCTGCTCACTATCGCAAAGTTTTAATATAACGACCCTCTCACGGTTATCGATTGCTCGCGTCGGAATGAGTCTGTGAAAAATGCTACCGTGGACGTGCGAATAGAGTTTGAATGTAAGGAAGAGTTGCCACCAAATACTACTGCCTATTGTTTGATCTTGCACGATCGCGTTGTTGAATATTGGCCATTGAGAAACATGGTTCATAAAATTGTATAGATCAGCAAGTAATCCCCGCTCGATAAATAAATAATTTAAAGACGAGTTTCTTAAATATTGACGTCAGTCATCAATGGATCTTGCTATCGACTTGATCGAGCCAATACATCTTCGTTATGTCTGTACCTACATTTGTCGATCTACATGGGTTCATTGTTGGGAGAAACTTTGTCGTGAAGGAAGTAGCGATTCTGGGAGCGGAATGTGTGCTCTCTCATTACATTTTCGCGAGTATCATACCATGGAGACTTCTCACAAGATCTGAGAGATACGAAGCGTCATGGCTGATTCGTAATCATCATGGTCTAAAGTGGGCTTATGGAAACGTTCCATATAGCATGACTCAAGGTCTAATAACGACTGCAGTTGTGGGCCCAACGAAAGACGATATGTATCCTATCATATATGTTGACGGCCATGAAAAACGAGAATGGCTAGCTGATATATTAAATATGAAAAATGATCTAGTTATTGAAACGTTGGACGTGGACTTTGGCGATATGAATACCTTAAGTAAATTAGGCGTAAGCTATACTCTACGATGCGAAGAGCATGAAAAAAATTGTCCATTACAAAATGTATTTAAAATGTTCAATTGGTGGTTGAATCATAAAGATTCATGCAAATAAACGAAATATGACATTATGTGATTTGTTAATTCTCCTCACCCCTTTCTTTGTAACATTATCTGTTATAAGATTACACAGTTGTATAAAACATTGCTCTCAAACGTTCGAGAGACGTACGTGAGACGTTCGTGAGACGTTCATGAGACGTTCGTGAGACGTTCATAAGACGTTCGGAGACGTTCGTGAGAAGTTCATGAGACGTTCGGAGATGTTCGTGAGACGTTCGTGAGACGTTCGGAGACGTTCGGAGACGTTCGGAGACGTTCATGAGACGTTCGGAGACGTTCAAGAGACGTTCATGAGACGTTCGGAGACGTTCGTGAGACGTTCGGAGACGTTCGGAGACGTTCGTGAGACGTTCGGAGACGTTCGTGAGACGTTCGGAGACGTTCGGACACGTTCGTGAGACGTTCGGAGACGTTCAAGAGACGTTCGTGAGACGTTTGCAGACGTTCATGAGACGTTCGGAGACGTTCGTGAGACGTTCATGAGACGTTCAAGAGACGTTCGTGAGACGTTCAAAAGCGTTCAATAGATGTTCGAAGACGTTCGTGGGTTTGTTTGGTATTTCACCCAAACAAACCCAACTGCTTTAGTCGTTGAATGTCTCAAGTTAAATGTATATCTCGCTCTATCTCACATACATGCGATGCGCTCGGTCCATCTCTCATTCTCGCTCTCTCTCTCTCATGCATACGTGTAATCCGATCGCTTCTCTCAGCAACACGGGTCAACCAACTTGGCTCTCTGGCTAGAGTCGCTAAATAATAAAATCCATGAAATAAACAATATAAGACAAAAATAAATCACAAATAAATTTTAAATATATAAAGATCAATAATCGATGATCAATTAATCGATAATCGATATATACCCCCCTCCTCCGCTCCAAAGATTTCCCTTCCCCGCGTGACGTCATACCCCTTCCCGGGTGAACCCCCTGCCCCGCACCCCCCTCAGAGGACCGTAGTTAGAACTCTCATAGCTATACTACTTATAGCATAAAGCCCGAGAGTTTAAAGACCTCGGAACAGCTTTGAAAGCGGCTATGGAAGAAGAGAAATCTGTGCAGGGAGGAGTCATTAAATATACAGACCCACTGGTGAAAACGCGCGCCGGTGACATGCAATAAATATCATAAATCGGGACACGTAGCAAAATATTGTCGTATCAACGCACCGGCATATGGACGCTGTAGCCTCCCGGCTCTAGCGAAAAATGTGCATCAAATAAAAATAACTTGCAATTACGGCAAGAAACCAGGCCACGCATATAAAGATTGTCGAAAAACGTCTTGGCAACAGGGTCATGGTACCATTAATCAACAGAATTACGGGAACATTAATCAATGTAGTCAAGGGACTCTCAGCATGGTCATGGAACCAATTATAAAAATCGAAATGGGACGTAGGGCGCCTGAATCAATATAAATAGACGGCAAACAAAAATAAACCGCGTGAAGAACGAACGAGAGAAGAAAATCGAAACCCCAGCGAAAAAAAAACGATAGGCTCATTCACGCTTAGCATGGTCACGGTAGCGACCGAAAAAAATGGGAACGTCAGCGGAACAGCTCAAACATTAGCTACTCGTTCATTCAAAACAGATCGTCCATCGAAAAAAATGAAAATATATGAAGTAAAAACAGTTAATCCCGAAGGCACGGCGAGCGATTTCCATATCGCATCACCTCAAGCTCGCGAAAAATGTCTTACCTTAAAGTGAGATTCAGGAGCTCAATGTTGTCTCATAAAAAAGAGTGTACTGAAAAAAGAAACTGAGATAATAGACGAGACAATCGCGTTAAAAGGAATAGGCGGAACAAAATGTCACGCCCTCTGCAAAATAATGCTGGAAATCGAAACCCCCGCAGTAAACGTAAAACATGGATTTTTCGTAATAGACGATACCATAGCATTTGAGGTAGATGGTACGCTAGGCAAGGATTTCATTCGCAAACATAACGTCGATATCCTGAACGGAAAATATATGAAAATATACGGGAACTTGGTACCGATGGTTAACGGTGCAAAAGGAATTAAATTGCCCCCTCGCACAGAAAAAATATTGGACGCGAAAACATTGATAGCGAAAATAGGATGTGTCGCAGCGAAAGAAATACAGCCAGGAGTTAAAATAGGAAAAAGTTTCCTTAATCCGACCGGAAATACTTGCCTCGTACTAGCACGAAACTCCTGCGACCAAGAAATTGAAATTAATAGGCCGACAGTGCAAATAGACGAAATCAATGAAGAGGAATTGATAAACGAAACAAAGTAAATACATACCCTTAACAAGGAGGACAAGATCAAAAGCTAGAAAAAACTATGGGAAGAGGTCAAGAGAACCTCAAATTTAAATAAAGAAGACGAAAAATTTCTACGAGTACTCAGCGAAGAATACGCTGTCATAATCCATTTGGAAGGAGAAAAACTCGGATTCACAAATATAGTCGAGCATTGAATAAATGTACCAACAGGAACGACTCCCATAGAATTTCGTCCGTGCAGATTACCGGAAGTACACAATCAGCAAGTCATGCAGCAGGCCGAAGAAATGCTGGAAGACGAAATAATCCGACCGAGCAAGAGCCCATAAAATGCTCCTCTCTTCGTCGTTCCACAGGAAGCCGACGTGGAAGGCAACGTTCAAAAAAGAGTAGTAGTAGATTTCAAGAAATTGATCGAGGTACCGGACGGTGACTCGTACTCGTTACCCAATATCACCAAAATATTGAACCAATTGGGACGACCAAAATATTTGTCATTCCTCGATTTGGCATCAGGATTCCATCAAATCCCGACGGCAGAGGAGGATAAACCGAAACCAGCTTTTTCGACTCCTCTCGGGCAGTACGAATACAATCGAATGTCATTCTGGATAAAAACGCCCCACCAACCTTCCAGAGTCCACGTCCTAATGAACGCCGTACTTGCTGGCTTACGAGGACTCAAGTGCTATGTGTACCTAGATGACATAGTAATATATGGAACACCGTTCGAAGAACACAACAAAAGACTGAGAGAACTATTCGACCGATTAAGAGAAGCTCAATTGAAAGTGCAGTCGAAAAAATGTCGATTCTTACGAAAAGAAACCCAATACCTCGGTCACGTCATAACGCTAGTCGGAGTCAAACCCGACCCAGAAAAAATCGAAGCAGTTCAACGTTTTCCTGTTCCAAAAACCGTAAAGAAAGTCCAATCATGTTTGGGAATTGCAGTATACTATCGAAGCTTCATTCAAGATTTTTAGAAAATGGCCAAACCCCTAGCGGAACTGATCAAAACGGAAACGAAGTTGGTCTGGCACGAACTCTGCAAACTATCATTCGAAATATTGAAGGAAACTCTCAGTACCGCACCGATTTTGCAATATCCGGATTTTACAAAACCTTTCGTCGTCACAACAGACGCTTCGGACAAGGGAATCTGAGCAATCCTATCTCAAGGAAAAATAGGAGAAGGTTTACCAATTTGTTACGCTAGTCGCACTTTGAACAAAGCTGAAACGAATTATTCAACGACTGAAAAAGAAAAACCTCGCAGATGCGAGGTCCTCTCAATCTCGAGTCATAATTTTTCCATCCTTTCCATTCGTAATTTTGCGGCTTTTTGGCGATTTTCATTGTCTCCAGTTCGACTGTAGGTCTTTTGATAATTTGCTCTTTCTCGAGCACGTTCATATATATCACAGGGCAAGTGTTTGCCTCTGTCTTCACAATCCATTTCCATCATAGAAACGATGGAAATTAAGGGCATAAAATTCTCTTCGAACCTCGTAGGAGAACCTCCTAGTATGTTTCCATTCGAACCCCGCAGGAGAACCTCCTAGTATGTTTGTTCCTTTCTTGACTATGCAATCCATTCTGAGGGGTCCGTCTACTGCTAACGGTACTTCCTTGCCGACCACGTAGAACTTGTGTGTTATGACAGCGGCCGGGGTCTCCAGTTTTAGCTTCGCTGTACAGAGCATACGGAACGCCGTACCCCCGAGGCCGTGCAGTTCTATTATCTCGTCCTCAGTGGGTGTCTCCGGTTCCAACCAATTTACCTTTACTATGCTGCACTGGGCCCCCGTGTCACAACGGAGCGTCAGCATTTTGTCGCGACTCTGCTTTGACGTTATATGTAGGTCACTGGTGTGTACTCGCGGCAGCTGGGCGCTGACGTGGTAAATTTTTCGTAGGACCCCGTCCATGAGTATACGATGCTTTCCTTGAAGAATGCCTATTATTTTCCTTTGCAGGATCTTTCCTCCGTTCACTTGAACAATTTTTGTATTTTCCCGTATTGAAAGCATGCCGACCGCTAATGAGCTGAGGGTCCTTTTGGGCGCATTTTCTTGGGTCTTTTCACTCGGCCTATAACGGTTTTTTACCTTAGAAACTTATTCTGATCGTAATTGTAGCGCTTATGTTGACCACACGGGCCTTGCCATCCTGGCCGTCTTCTACAGCCATTGTATCTGTGACCCGGTTTTTTTGCAATAGTTGCCAATCATTTCTACTTGGTTAATCGTTTACATTGGCACCGGCAAGCTATAATGCGCTTGTGTATGCGCCTGATGCGACGCACAGTGGGTCCAAATGGCAAAAAGCTGGCCATAACTCGAAAACGTTACAAATTTGACTGAAAGTTAGTACTGGGGGTTTTCGGAGTCGCTGATTAACAATCCGAAATCCGAAATGAATTAAAAACAAACGGATTTGACATGAACCACTTTTATAGAAAAAGTACAAAATAGATACATATGTTGTGTAATACGATAAAACATACATCGGTTGAGTCAAAGTTCACGCATCGTCATCCGGAGAATGATTTGATTCACAATCAGTTGATTCAACTTTTAAATCGCTGGAGCTTCCTGTAATTGCTGGTGCACGTGGCGCAACTAACAATAGAACTGCTTCTGGGAGCAACGACTTTAAGTTTTTTCGAGGCAATTCGCGCAAACTTGAAATAAATGGATCGGATATTAAAAATAAACGTGAAATAATGTCTTCCATTGTTTTGGCTCGGGAACACTTTCTTGCAAAATCTTCACGAAACATTTTAATGTATTGTTGTGCCCATAATTTAGCGCCTATTGCAAATCGCATAGAAATGAACATATTTAATTTACGAAATCGAGAGGCCATAGGCCCCTGTGCAAACGACAGCAGTTGGGGCAGGTGAAGCACCTTCAGAGGTGACTTTGGCGACGCGTATCGCTGAATCGGCGTTGTAAAATTTGAACGTTCGATTGTCAATAATCGAATTAAAAATTAGAGGAACGAATAGTCGGAAGTCAGTCTTCGGTTGGCAACCGAGGTGGTCGGTCTCGAGGGAATTAAACATTTTGTATATCAAATGTTGCCTAGTCATAATAAAGTTAAATGATTGTAAGTTTGTAATTCCTGAGTTCGAGATTTACTCGTCATTGGAAAGACCCCAGCTACCCGTCCTCGATCGCCCGGTTCCGGCCACCAGTCTTTTTCGGGGACGTAACTCCCAGGGCACATATGTTTGCGCAATTCAGCGGCACAACATAGGTGGCAGCGGTAGGATTCTACAATTTGAGAAACGCGAACTCATAAAAAAACTGGAGCCAAAATACATATAAGCAACCGAAGCAAGAAACCCGACCGAGTCGGAACGAAGAAAAAAAATAAAGAAGAAAAAGTGAACTGTGAGCAAACGGCCGAGCCGTACGGACAGAGCCATTCAAAACAAACTGGATCCCGAGGATCACTGATACGAGACCAACCCCCGAGACCGAAGATTCAACATCGCCATGAGCTTCAGAGAAACAACAAAAAGCACGAGTTTAACGACCCAAGCAACACGACAACAGAGATTCAACATCGTTCCACCAACATTCAAAGGCTTTCATCACGAGACCGACGACCGAACGAGGGCGACAAATCTACCGACAACAGCGACTCGACTACGAAGCATCGATCACCATGCACCCGATCACGTTACTGTAAGTGACGGAACATTTATATATGAAAACCCTTCAAAGCCAAATAGAAATTAATGTTGAACGAAGAAGAGCGTAATAAATCATATCATTTACCTGGTAGACATGTACTATCGCGATCATTAGAATCTGTCTTCGACAGCATCGCGCAGGCGACGAAGAATATGAATTGGAAGAACCTAGTAAAAACGTCCTAGAACAGACGCACAAAATTCCGAACAACTGCGCATCGAACGGTACATTTTTATCGGATTCAGATCAATCTCCCCATACTGTAAAAGCTACGCGTGGTCGTGAAATCGATTTACAAGCATATTCCCTGTTAGAAACACACTTTGAAAATATGGCGCGAGCACCTTTAAACAAGAAGGAGTTTATGACATTGAAAGAGGCTCGAAGTCTCATACCGTGATTTGATGGAACAACACCCGAAGAGGTAGACGATATAACAGAAGCTTATGGATACGCAAACAACAGTATTGCGGTCGTATACCAACAAACCCTATTAAAATCGGCATTGGCAACAAAGGTCGTAGGGAAAGCGCGAAAAGATACACGATATAAACAGATAGATTCATACAGACTAGTTAAAAAAGAGATGATGGCATTGTGCGGGATGCGACGTACCATAGCTACAATACAAGTCGATTTTAATACATGTAGGCAAAGAGCAAACGAAAACATGTTAGCTTACGGTCAACGACTCGAGACGATTATGATTAAACTGGCAGATGATAGCACAGCAAAAGAAGAGACTGCAGCAGGAAAGAAAGCAATTGAAGCATATGTCCGACAATTAGCCCTTTATAATTTCAAAACAGGCCTCCGACGAGAGTTTGAGGTTAAGTAAAAGCCCGAGGGTTCGAAGACCTCGGAACAGCTTTAAAAGGGGCTATGGAAAAGAGAAATCCGTACAGGGAGGAAAGTCAATAGATAGACAGTAGTTGTAATAGGCTGGTTCTAACTCAGGGATCTCAGGGGGGAGCGGGGCGGGGGAGTCGAGCGCGGGGAAGCCGCGGTATGCATGGCGGTGGGGGGGGGGGATCCTGCATGCGGCAGCCGAGTGCGGGGTTCCGGCGGAGGGAAAGGGGAGGGGTGTTAGAGAGTGGGGAGGCTAGTTTTTGGTGACGATGTCTTCCCGGCGATAGCTGGACCCGCGGGCGAGAGGGGGAAGCCGCTGTCGACTCTGTGGGGGAGGGGGCATCATAGAGTCGCGGGTCCTTGAAAACCCATAAAATCCGATAATTTATTATCAACATTATAGATGTAAGCGGAGCATTTTTGTCTAGACTATTCACAGGAGTTTATATATATAAAAAAAACAACTTCGACAAATGTGTGCATGTTTGTGTGTGTGTGTGTGTGTATGTGTGTGTGTGTGGGAAACTTCCATTTATGGCTAGGAAAATTTTCGAGAGTGAGATAACGATAGTTCCCATATGAAGGGTTACCCTTCAAAGCCCATAAAATGCTTTATTTATTGCATGCAGCTGCAGCGTTTTTCCTAAACAAGTTTCAACCCGTCGAGGTTTCATTCCACAAGATTACGTCAAGATGTTCACATGTGCGAGTATGTACGCAGTGCATCCGGCCAAGCACCCCCTGGACTTGACCAAAAACGAGCTCGAACAGGTTCCAAAGGTCTTGCTCCTAAAGTATTGGGGTAACTTTATTGGTTTACTGTGGGATCGTTTGCCGGAGCATTATCGGAACGATAGTGAAGTGATATCGTATCTTCCATGCATGGAGCATTATAATACGCCACAGATGAAGGATCACATTGATGGTCCCCCACCCCAACGTCGGGACTGTGAAAAGTGTTGCGAGGGGGGAAATTCTCTACGTGCGGGGTTCTTCGAACGTGTTTGAACCTGTTACACATGCCTATGATTGGATAAGTGGGGAGAAGTTTTTAAAATCTGAGTGGAGGGGTTACGAGGGAGCTTATGATTTCGTGGACCAAGCTCAGACTGCACTATTCCACCGCACCATCAACTTCTCCGAAAAGAACTGTGAAAAAGAGTAAAAATGGATCTCTCAAATATCAACAAAGTCAGCCTGATGGCGGAATTCCTCCCAACGAAGAAGCTGTCAGAACTCCACGTCCATTCGGATTATCAAATCACGGACATGAGAGCTGTACAGACCAAGTTTGGAAAACGCTACATCGTGGACGTTGCAAATGAGTTTGCCGTCTTCTTGCCAGCGCGGCTGGTAAAGGCCTTCGATCAAGATCTGAAAATGTTCGAGAGAATGCTGCAACTGGCGCGCAATGGTCAACTCTACATGAAGTACATTGGTGGAAAATACAACAGCGTCGAGTTCCATCGAGTCTGAGTATGGTGGAAAAGAACGCTCGTGAAGGCCCGGTGGAAACAACGAGTTCAACAGCAGCCAGCATCATCACCATCGTAGAGTGCAAGGACTGCTTGCATCACAGCCATCATCATCATCGTAGAGTTTTCGACGCTCGAGTCTGAGTAAGGTGGAAAAGAACGCTCGTGAAGGCCCGGTGGAAACAACGAGTTCAGCGGTAGCTGGCATCGTCACCATCGGAGAGTGCAACGACTGTTTGCATCACAGTCATCATCATCGTAGAGTTTTCAACGCTTGAAGCTATGTGAAAATGTACAAAAAAAGTTTTTCATCGAATATAATGTAAAAAAAAAAAAAAAAAAAAAAATTGTCGTCAAACTGTATTCGCCGTAGATATAGGAAATAAATGGAGAACGATATTTGTTCAAAATGTTTTTATTCATTTAAAAAAAATCCCTCGCTCACACAACGCTTCGTACACAGAGAGCCAGCTTTTCAACGACGTTACATTCGCTTTGGCGCAATTGTATTTTGCATTAAAGGAATGATGGGGACATTTAACGTTTGCGATTTTCGGCAACTTCTGCAGCGATGGACAGTCCAGAGTCTCCAGATCGATGACGTTTGTTGCTGAATCCGTGAATCTCGATAGCCATGAGCACTTCTCGAATCCCTTGGCATAGATCGTAGGAGCTCCTTCCAAGATTCCTCGAATTGTCGTTCTAGCTGCCTCGTATGGTATGCCACTGTGTTCCCATCGTATTCCATGATAATTGCGTTCCAGCCACTTGTTTGTCATTTTGTACTTGGCCGGTAAAGCGTCCCAGACGAATGGTGCATCGAAGAAGAATGTCAGCGGTTCAGCGTTCTTCTCATGGAGTTTGACGATGGACATCTCCTTCAGGACAAATTCGTTGACGGGTCTCTTGAACCCTTGCACGTCGACGATAAGCTCCATGATGACTGAAGTGGGCGCGGATCATTGGCATGATTTTATACCAATTTTTTAACCCCACCACTGATTGGATTGTACTCGACAATACGATCATGGAGGATCATGCAGTACGCTGAAGTTTGCGATGGAATATTGTTTTTCAATTCAAACTCAAGGCGCACATCAACAGGACCGGACTTGAGCGAATCGTTTTGTTTTGAGCAGTCAATGACAACGAGGGGGGCTTTTTCTAAAAATTCCATCCTACTCAGCCATGGTTCAGCCTCTTTGTTGTAATAGGTCGGCTGAAAGTTTGCATACATCTCGTAGAGAAGAGCATATTGATTTTTATCAATGTTCAAATTTAAATTTCCATATGGATAACATTGCGAGTTGAGGTATAGCTTGACGTCGCTCAGGTTACAATGATCAAAGTGGCTCGCATTGTGTTGTTTCTTATTTTTCCGATCCGTCTGCAACGCGAGTATGACATATCGTGGCTTCTCCAGCTGATTCGAAGTTTTCACAGACCACACGTGCTTGGAGGTGGCAGGCAGCAATGGATATTCATACAGTTCCCATGTTCGGAAACTCATGGAGATTGGTGCGTCTTTGGCGAGAAACTTTAACAGTTGAATTTTTCGCTGGTCGGAGACTGTTACATACGGCACGAGCCATTCTATTTTATGCAATACGAGTTTGTAGTCTTCGGGCGCTGTTTGTACAATGGCATTGTCGTCGGTCTTTGATCTCGTGAGAATCAACTCGTGCTTGGCATTTACGACAATTTTCCGATAATCTTCGGCAAATCCGAGGAGCATGCTGAGCGGAATGCACACATCAAAGTTTCCCGATACATCTACAATCTGCTTCGTCTCTTCGACATCGAGCCATCCAGTGTTCTCGAGCATAGAACTCTTGGCCGGTGAGAGAGATGAATATCCCTTAATTACACTTGTAATGCCGACATTCTTATTACGATCGATTTCTATGGCATTCAGCTCATATCGCACTTCCTCAAACAAATGACAAATGGCATTGTTGACGAGACTTGTAGCAGTGGTTGGCGCCCCATCACGCTTGGATAATTTTCCACATATGTGTAGCGAACTCTTGCTTGGCAGGATGGAGAGGTCTTGATGTTGGATGGCAATACGGATTTCATCGCTGTTATTCAAGGTTGAAGATGCATATGGCTGATGAGCGTGAATCTCACAATGGATGATGGATTCATCAAAGACCACAGGCGTTTGAATGTTTACAATTTCTTCTTCCATTTTACGCAACAGATGCACAGAGCACAGACTAAATAATTTTTTACACGCTTTCGCCACGCACTTTGAGACCCAAACTCTTCAAGAGTAGCACGTTTTGAGGTGTTAGCACTTTGGGCGCTGGCCGACGACTGATTGTTTTTATCCATGACCGTTTATTGTTATTGGAAGATCTGTTGAAAACAATGCCCATCACGACTTTATATGCAGGCGTATGGTGATTACTTCACCGCGGAAATTTATCAAATCACCGTCTTGATCCACTATGCGAAGCTGTATCGTGTCAATCGTTCGGCTCGTGATTGGCAGATAAATTACGTGGGAGGGAACTTCAATGATCTTATAGCCCGGTGGCACAGATGGAAAAAATTCGTGAATTGTGTGTACTTTTTGTCCGTTAATATAGGCGCCAGCGGTAATGTTGCACTCAACGCGTAGGGCGTTCACTTTGAGAATGGCTACTGGAAGATCGGATTCGTGTCTTTTATTGGCTTCCAATTTGCGTGCGGTGAAGCCTAGTAGATGACCAATAGAATCTTTTGGCTCAAAATTGACATCACGATCACACTCGATCTCACTGCGTAGCGTGTTATTGTTGGGTTTAATGCTGATGCTGATGTTTTTACGCGCGAGCTCTGCTTGTACAAACGTCTCAATATCCTCTATTTCATAACTGCCCGTAGGTATCGTCAACACCTCATCTCCCACGTAAAGTTTATCATGGTCAACGTCGATATTTGGAATAGAGTTGAAGGTTAACAATTCCACGAGACCGAGGGTATAATTTTTATGTGGCGAGAGTTCGATGGGAGGAAAGTACTGCGCCTCGAGTATGGACGATGAGCCAGATATGGTCAATGTTAAACTTTCGTCCATGATGCTGGTAAATTAACAACTGAATTCGCCACGTCATTTCCCTCCTATATATAGTGTATATTTGTCTTTGTGCTGCAGCTGCCGACAAAGAAACTTGAGACACAAATGTCCACATTCAATCGTATCATATTCCTGATATCTAGTATAATTATAATTTACGCTACCGACACCGAAATATCTCATGAGCTCGGATGGTGGTGGAAGATTGCCGAAACTATCAAAGTACATGACTTTCCATCCGGTCTTTTTGTAAGCGACCCAATGCGTGCCAGGACCGACATTTTCATCCAAATTTACAATTGCTGCTTCACATTTGAGAGGTCCGCTCGCAGGCAATGTATCGCGCATGTAAACTCCGCGAAAATGTGGAATCTTTAGGATTTTTGCATATTTAAGTAGGTCGCGGTCGGTGAGGGGTCGGTGAGGTAGCGTAACTTCTAGTTTTTTGGCTTGATATGAAGGCCCAATCCTTGCTTATATGGTTTCAGATGTAGACCCCGACCTAATGCAATTGCTTCAATTGTCCGATTATGACGCTTACTTTCATCCAATTCACGTTTAGCTGCTTGAGCAGCATTTACGGCTTTAGCTATACTAGCCGCACCACCCGACAAAGCACCCGCAGCGCTAAGACCAGCAAAAATGGGCACGAGGAAGGGCAATAAACCACCAATTTTATGGGGTACAGGTAGAACCCGAGGTGTGCGCACTTTACCACCTTGCAACTTTACAGCTGCACAAGCACCCTTTAAAGCTGATTTGATAATCTTATGCGGATCATTACTTTGAATCATTGTCTTCTTTGCAGCGCCAATTATCTTTTTCAAACAAACGCCACCCTTGCGGGCCTTCATTCCCATGCCAAATTTTCTCTTTGTCTTCATAATATTTGCCACACCCCAAGCACTGGCTTTTTCACCGATACTAGCGTCTCTCGCGGTAACACGTTGCCTAGCCTGTTCAGCCAACACTTTATCCGCCAAATGTCTCGCCTCAAGATTATCCGGATTTTTCGAATACGCAATATCGTGTTGTTTGCAAGCCGTATCCAATGGATTAATGCCCAGATCACCACGAGCAAGGCGCTTGGCCAACTTTGTGCCTGGTCCACAATACTGATATCCAGGCAAATGTAGTTCAACGGGGAGTTTGTTGATTAGGCGGTTGACCAAACCTTTACCACTCTTCCTATGCACAATCATGTCTAAAGACAATACGCGACTGACGGATAATCCCTATAAGAAGCCTATTTATATGATTTCGCCGTTAGTCGTGTGTGAGATGACGTCCAGGAAGCAAACTATCGGAGGCGGACTTCCCGTGATAAATTTCGACGCGTTTGTCGAAGACCGTGGAGGGAAAAAGAAACAAAAACGCCATGGGTATTTATTGCCACATAGCATACGTGCACTGTTTTGCGGTCCATCGAATTGTGGGAAAACCAACGCTTTGCTCACTCTCATCATCCATCCGAATGGTTTGAGATTTGAGAACATTTACTTGTATTCCAAATCGCTCAAGCAGCCAAAGTATAAGTTGCTCGAACAATTACTCGAACCTGTGAGCGGAGTTGAATATCATCCATTCGAGGCGCATGAACACGTGATAGCACCAAGTGATGCACGATCCAACTCTATATTCATTTTTGATGACATAGCATGCGAAAAGCAGGATAATGTTCGGGCCTTCTTTTCCATGGGACGACATGAGATTGTTGACAGTTTTTATCTTTGTCAGACGTACACTCGTATTCCCAAACATCTCGTGAGGGATAATGCAAATTTCGTGGTGCTTTTCAAGCAGGACGATATGAATCTCAAGCACGTCTACAATGACCATGTTAATACGGATATGACTTATACGTGCTTTAAAAACATGTGCGTGAAATGCTGGAATTCTGACAAGTATGCATTTATCACAATTGATAAGGATAGCGATATTAACGGAGGTCGATATAGACAAGGTTTTGATTATTTTCTCACTATTGATAAATGACTCATCGCTGGTAGTTGAAGAGACAGTATTGCGCATGCCGTGGTAGTGACAACATGAAGAGCGAACAATTGTTGCGTGAAAAGGATGTGTTGCGTGAAATTGCCAAGGCGAGCGATGCAATCAGACGAAAGCATCGAATGATGAAAATTGGGAAAGATAACGATCAGCAGAGAATGCCGGATGTCTTTAAGCCTATAGTCGGGCCATTGGAGAAATTGGTGTCGTATAAAAACGGTGAGGTGGTAAAGGAGGAAATTAAGGATGAAAAAGTGGGAGATAATGTTGAAGAAGAAAAAGAAGATGCGTTAAATAGTGTGAAACATCAAAATGCGGCACATGATTCCTTGAAGAGTGAAACACAAGATTCGTTTAAATTGATATATGAGGATGACGATGACTCGCAAAATGTCGATGAGTTGATCAGCGAATATCTCCTGCTATTACAAACAAATAGAAAGGCAACCTTGGATGTATTATATGGTGTACGAAATCTCGCTAACAACAAATTAATGATTGGCAATTCTCCGATAATTTTCGACTCTGCACATATTCGTGTGGGAGATGCGAGTTATGCGAAAACTGTTGGATTAACGGAGCTATTGTTTAAAAAAGTGCCTAATGTTGAAACTCTCACACCGGACGATTTGAAAAACTACGAAAAGATTGTAATCTCGACGAATGCGCACAAAAAATTGTATAAGCCTAGTGAGGCTGTACGGCGTAACACCAGCCACAAATTTAACACATATATCGCCAATATAGTCGATCATCATGTGGGACAGGGTATGCCAAAGTATAAGCTAGCTAGAAAAAACACCCAATTGGACTATATTTATTGGGACAATCCAAACGAGCTAGTGGATCGTCTTCGCTTACTTCTGGCATCCCAAGCAGCCGGAAATTCATCACATGCGAATGAAATTATATCGATTATTGAAGAATTGCGTGAAGCTGAAATAATTTATTAACTCGACATCGGGGAATTCACGCATTCTCATCATGAGTGTCGATGTGTTTGGACGTCATTCAAGTAGGAGTGTACTCCACAGTAAGCAAGGTCCTCCAGGTCGACCCGGGATTGGCTTTAGAATTACCGCAGATGGTCATTATGACTTGGGGCAGAAACGATTGTGTAACATTGCAAATCCGGAAGGAGAAGATGACGCCATCACTCTAAGTGCGTTACAAAAGAAATCTCGAACTATCATTAAGAACATACGCAAAGAAATGAATGAGAGTAGTCACTTGTTGGTTAATGGACTTGAAGCTACGATACGAGACATTGCGAGGACACTCGAGGCCGATGTCAAAGCTCTACAAGATTTGGTGATTCGTAATTCGAACGTCATTGCTGAATTGGACGCACGACTGAGTGGACTGGAAAATGAACGAAAAAAGGGGCGCTCTCGTGCTGGAGCTACATAAGCCTGCTCGACGAAACTATCCGCGTCGACATGTGGACATCCGTGGCTTGGACGAAACCTGGCAAGCCGACCTCGTCGATATGTCATCATACGCTCGTCAAAACTCCAACCACAAATTTCTCCTCACCGTCATCGATACCTTCTCGAAATTCGCCTGGGCCGTGCCAATGCTGAGTAAGAATGGCAAAGATGCAGCAGCAGCAATGAAGTCGATTCTCGTTAAGGGACGCATACCGCAGAACTTACACGTTGATCGAGGAAAAGAATTCTACAATTGTGACTTTAAGGCCGTCATGAAAAAGTACAATATTCACATGTATTCAACATATAGCAACTTGAAGGCATCCATTTGCGAGCGTTTCAATCGTACATTGAAGAACAAGATGTGGATGCAATTCAGTCTTCGTGGTAATTATAAGTGGATCGATATTCTTGATAATCTAATTGCCGAGTACAACGATTCTGTACACCGCACCATTAAGATGAAGCCGAGAAATGTCAACGCGGAAAATGAGAAGCAATTGCAGCAGATTTTCAATAAGCCTCCAATGAAAAGATCGCCAAAATTCGCCGTTGGTGATAAAGTGAGAATCAGCAAATTTAAGACTGTTTTCGAAAAGGGTTACACCCCAAACTGGACAACGGAAATATTTACAATCTATCGTGTGAAAAAAACTCATCCCGTGACGTACCACTTGAAGGACCACAAAGATGAACCGATCGCCGGTGGTTTCTACGAACAAGAGCTTCTCAGTGTCAAGCACCCCGATATCTATCTCATTGAAGCGGTATTGAAGAAGCGCGGTAATCGAATGTTTGTAAAGTGGTTAGGTTTCGACAATAGCCACAATAGTTGGATAAGTAAATCCGATTTGTAGTCGATAATAAAGAAAATGGAAATATATATATATGTTTTATGACTCTTGACCTGCTGGTCGTCTCCGCATCCCTCCAAGGCCTCCGACCAACTCCACAGCAGGCATCCCGAGCTTGCTTTTTTTTTTCCTTCTCGCCTTCAGCAATCCCTTTTTTTTTCGTGTAACGTGGCTACGAGGAGATGGACAAGTAGGGTTATAAACACACACGAACACACACACACACACACACACACACACACACACACACACACACACACACACACACACACACACACCCACACATACACACACAAATCACATAGGATTACGAAAAAAGTCCTTTTCTTTATTTACAAAAATAATCATCTCTTTACAAACACTATATTATTTATGAAAAAATTTACATTAAAAAAATGTTTACATCGGTATTCTATAATGCCCCCATGGTAGGGTTTTGGAGGAGCCGGGTATAATATATCGCTTATCGTCATGTGGGCTTAGAGCAATTTTTGTCTCACGGATTGTGTAAACTTTGTGCAATTTCGATCTGATGCATGTTTGCGTACGCATCATTTCAATGTCCTCATTCAAACACCGAACATAGTCTTCGAATTGTATCGTCCTCGTTACAACGCTATTGCGAACACCTTTAACTTTTTTTGTGTCCTTTTTCCCTTCGACCTGTGTCGCGTACATTTTCGAACGAAGTCCGATGAATGCCGTCATAATGGCACCATTACATTCGTCTTTCATAAGACCGGGTACCTTTTTGTTCACTAGCGGCATACCATACTTATTGTCCGCACCGTAATCGCTCGTATCGAATTTTGCAATGTCACGCTTCATGTCGGCATATACATCATCGCTCTCAATGTCATAGATGAGACTGTCCGTATCGGTATACATGATTTCACACTTATTTCCATACAGAGGTGCCATATACTCATGATGAAATCCATACAAGCACGTTTTGGATATGTCGAGTATGCACATACCCACATATATCGGCTTGTTGAATTTCACCTCGAGTTTATGCAATTCCACAGCGATAAGATTTTCGGAAAAGACGCTTCGACTGTGGAAGTTTGGCTTCGCAATCATTGCCTCTGCGCCAAACCTGCCCTCCCATTTTGTCAAAAGTTTTACATCTACATGATTGCGCACATTCTCCATCGTTTTGCCAAACACCGCGTTATTCATCAATTTGAATAAGTTTTTCTCAAAATCATTTTTGGCTACTGTCCGAAACTGAGTATTTAGCTCGATATATGAACGTAGCCATGTTGATTGAGTAAATTGTAAAACTTTATGGATTTTCGTAAGGCGAAGCCCATGCCGTAAACACTGTTGTAAATTTCGATAATGTATGACATAGCGTATCTTATCATAGACGGTTGCGAGCAGCTTCTCCTGCCGCTTACCCGGTGGTTTTTCGTGTGTTGGACAAAACGGCAAATCTTTGTGCGCATCATGTAGAGTTTGTGGATATTCTAAGTCAACCTCAAGGATGTAGCCTGTAGGCGAATCTAGCGGAATGCATGATGGATCAAACTGGGAGACGTCGTCGACCCATCGAAAATTTGCATGTGGCAAAGGTTGACACATCGCCCAGCCATATAAATTGTTGACATCAAAATACATCAAGTATGATGATGCTTTCGATGGATCAAACGACTCCATGTATTTATTATTAGCACGGGCATACCTGTTTGAGCATTGGCTAAGACCACCGCGTATGCCCCGTTCAACAAATAAAACCATATCGATGTCCGTGAGTAATTCGAATTTAACGTTCGTATGCTTTAACATTGCATCCCAGGTGTATCCGGGCAATGTGTAATAATACGCGGGATCCAGCCCATAACTCTCAATACATGTGTCCCGAAAGTTTTCAAAAATATCTCCCAATAATAAGACATCTGTCTTCAAGTACAAATCGCTGTATTCACCCAGCGTTCGAATGGAAAATCGCTCCCAAACGTTCTGAGCATGTGCGTACTCGCTCTCGGAAATCGTGTCATCTGTCAGGGAACTATAAAATGCGTCACGTGGCGGTAAGCAAGTGTCGTCCAACTTATTCACATTATCTATATATTCGTATGGGAAAACCCCTTTTCGCATCAACAAGTTGAACTCGTCTCTCGATATGTCTGTGAATTGCCTTCGTAAGATTTTGAATTTGTCCTCGGTCAAAAATGATGCTAACTTGTCAAGACTCGTGTTGAGAAATTTGTACGAATCAATGAAGCGTAATTGAATGTTGTGCTTTGAATCATCTACAATTTGAATGTGTTTGGTGAATGAGATGTATTTCTCTTTCTTTATCGGGAGTACATCGATTTTCCCTTCGAACGCTGTGGCTACTTCCTTGATTATAAAATGTGCATCATAACCCGATAAATTGTGGAAAACCACTGGAATGAAAAATGACTGCTTGTAATTCAAGTTGCAATTAGAATGGGCAGGGCCTCTATAGCGCCCCGTCAGGTGGCAATGATCTCGAACGCGTATATCACCTTGTGCAAATGCTTTCTTACATATATGACATTGAGTAGCGTTTCGAAAACTTGCCCATTCGCCCGGTGTTAGATGGACCATTGGCATATTGTCACAAAAAATTTCTTTTATGCGCAGTGCAAGATTTTTAAGCTCTTCTACGAACCACTTTATGGGGTCGGTACTGCGACTTGAGTGATACGAAGAAAGCGATTCGTCGTATGAACAGCATACATAGTACCCAATACTGAATACTTCGTGCCGTTGATGATACGTTGTCGCGGTCTCCTCACTAGTCCTCGCTAAGACGCACTCCAAATCAGCATACACGATAAATGGATGTCGCTCTTTCCGGTTGAAGTTCGTGAATTGGAGCCATTTGTTCGCTTCGTTTGGGAGTCGGATGGCACAATCATTGATCGCTCCACAATCAATCTCGTGCGATTTCAATGTATCCTCTGATGAGAAGTAATGCAAACACCTGCAAAAAAGAATGAGGGTTTTTTTAAATTTATTTGTCCGAGCGTCTATACATATTAGATATATTAACTTGCTACTAACCGATCGCATATATATTTTTTACGATTGTTTCTGTTCAGTTGTCCGCTGACGAGCCTCGACAGGTTCTTGATGCATGCGAAATGTCCCACATTGTTATCCTCAGTATCGTGAATATATAGCAAATTTATATGTCTTTCCTTCTTCTGCCGAGTCACACGGATTGGAACAATGTCTTTTTTGATGGTGGTAGTATATACATTGGTCGAAAGATTGTTTTGAAGTTCAAATTTCTTGATTTGATTCATCGTCATTGGGAATTCAATGTCTCGTAGATTTAGCACTGTTGAATAATGTGGGTATGATATTGGGCGGTCACTGTTTCGTTCGGTGGGATATAAAGCTGCGACCACGGACCATGCAAAACACGCATTGTCATTAGACTTTATATTGACAACTGCACGTTTCGTTATTACTTCCCGTGGCAATTTCAAGTTGCAACCAGCGCACATTGGATTAAACTTGTTTACATTTATTGTAAGATTGAGTATTTTCCGGAGCGTCCAACCACTTTCACGGTCTTGAAACTCATCGAGCATGGTTAAAGTAGGCTCCATAACACATTGCTCATACCACTCATTTAAGTCAGTTGTGTTGAATAGTTCACTATTTCGCGTGTTGATACTTTTATTGTCATGTTTGTCACCACTCACAAATTCACCATTCAAGATAGTATTAACTTTGACACTATTGTGCATGTAGATAGAGTTTTGCACATGTTGGAGCACTATGTCGCAAGCATCTTGGAGAAATTGTCGCGGCTCGATATGGTTGCGATTGATTATGGCGCCGGTCAATATCCGACTGTCGAATGATGTATCAATCTGTCGCCAAATCAATCCATGCTCACTGTGCCCTGCACCCGTGTGTATAAAGCGACGGCGCACAGAATTTTTCAATCCTTCCAGCCGCGCTATTTGGGCTATCAATGCCTGTTGATGGCCAATTAACCGTCGCGGGCGCTTAATTCGGCTTTGTGTTTCCAATTCGTCGATGAACTCGACGCACCGTAGCTCCCACGTAGCAAAATCTTCGAATGAACTTAGCAGCGTGGCTTGGTCATGCAAGATTTGTTCAATGCTGTTCTCCATAGTAATGCATGGGAAAGAATTCGAAGATGTTAACTGACTGACTGCTTGGTTCAAAGTGCAACCAGCTTCGAACGCAGCAGATCATTAAAAATGGCTCTTCGTTCGGGAAAAATATTTTTCGGGCTATCCCTATATGTCTTGGGAAAAAAAACGAGTGTTTTCCGAGCTCGTTTCTGGTCAAGTCCAGGGGGTGCTTGGTCGGATGCACTGCATACATACTCACACATCTGAATATCTCGACGTTATATTTCGAAATGAAACCTCGACGGGTTGAAACTTGTTGTGGAATAACGCTGCAGCTACATGCAATAAATAAAGCATTTTATGGGCTTTGAAGGGTAACCTTTCGTATGGGAACTATCGTTATCTCACTCTCGAAAATTTTCCTAGCCATAAATGGAAGTCCCCCCCCCCCCCCCACACACACACACACATTCACCCATTTGTCTAAGTTGTTTATATATATATATATATATATATAAACTCCTGTGATAGTCTAGACAAAAATGCTCCGCTTACATCTAGAATGTTGATAATAAATTATCGGATTTTATGGGTTTTCAAGGACCCGCGACTCTATGATGCCCCCTCCCCCACAGAGTCGACAGCGGCTTCCCCCTCTCGCCCGCGGGTCCAGCTATCGCCGGGAAGACATCGTCACCAAAAACTAGCCTCCCCACTCTCTAACACCCCTCCCCTTTCCCTCCGCCGGAACCCCGCACTCGGCTGCCGCATGCAGGATCCCCCCCCCCCCCCCCCCCCCCCCCCGCCGCCATGCATACCGCGGCTTCCCCGCGCTCGACTCCCCCGCCCCGCTCCCCCCTGAGATCCCTGAGTTAGAACCAGCCTATTACAACTACTATAGACACACCCAAGTTTTCATATAATAAATAGACAAACTTCGTACCGATGGTCAACGGTACAAAAGGACTTAAATTGCCCCCTAGCACAGAAAAAATATTGTACGCGAAAACATTGACAGCGAAGATAGGATGAGTTGCAGCAAAATAATTGCAACCAAGAGTTAAAGGAGGCGAACGTTTAGTTAATCCGACCGGAAATACTTGCCTCGTACTCGTACGAAACTCCTGCGACCATGAAATTGAAATGAATATGCCGACCGTGCAAATAGAACTAATCAAAGAAGAGGAATCGATAAACGAAATAAATAAAATAAATACCCTCAGCAAGGAGGACAATATTAAAAGACAGGCAAAAATATGAGATGAGGTCAAGGTAACCTGTAATTTAAATAAAGAAGGAGAAAAATGCCTACGCGAACTCAGCGAAGAATACATTGACATATTCTCTTTGGAAGGCAAAAAACTTGGCTTCACAAATATAGTCGAGCATCGCATAAACGTCCCAGCAAGAACGACTCCCGTAAAAATTCGTCCATACAGATTACCGGAAGTACACAAACTGGAAGTCACGCAGCAGGCTGAAGGAATGCGGAAAGACGGAATAATCCGACCGAACAAGAGCCCATGGAATGCTTTTCTACTCGTCGTTCCAAAGAAAGCCGACGCGGAAGGCGACGTTCAAAAAAGAGTAGTGGTAGATTTCAGGAAATTGAACGACGAAACGGACGGTGACTCGTACCCGTTACCCAATATTACCGAAATATGCGACCAATTGGGACGAGCAAAATAATTCTTAACCCTCGATTCGGCATCAGGATTTTATCAAATCCCGATAGCAGAGGAGGATAAGCCAAAGACAGCTTTTTCCACTCCTCTCGGGCACTAGAAATACAATCGAATGCCATTCGGGCTAAAAAACGCCAATCTTGCAGAGGCGAATGGACGCCGTCATGGCTGGCTTTCAAGGAGTCAAGTGTACCTGGACGACGTAGTAATATATGGAACATTGTTCGAAGAACACAACGAAAAACTGAAAGAAGTATTCGACCGATTAATAGAGGCTCTATTAAAAGTGCAGCCGAAAAAATGTCGATTCTTACGAAAAGAAACCCAATACCTTGGTCCCGTCATAACGGAAGTCGGAGTCAAACCTGACCCAGACAAAATCGAAGCAGTTCAACGTTTCCCTTTTCCAAAAAAACGTAAAAGAAGTCCAATCATTTTTGTGACTCGCAGGATACTACTGATAATTCAATCAAGATTATTCGAAAATGGCCAAACCTCTAACGGAACTAATCAAAAAGGAAACGAAGTTTGTCTGGAACGAACTTTGCGAACAATCAATAGAAAAATTGAAGGACACTCTCAGTACCGCACCGATTTTGCAATCCGGATTTTACCAAATCTTTCGTGGTCACGACAGACGCTTCGGACAAGGCAGTCGGAGCAATCCTATCTCAAGGAAAAATAGGAGAAGATTTACTAACTTGTTACTCTAGTCGCACTGAACGAAGCCGAAACCAATTATTCACCGACTGAAAAGGAAATGTTGGCAATCATTTGGGCCGTAACCCAATTTCGACTATACATACACGGAACAAAGTTCACAGTGGTAACATCATAAACCTCTCACCTGGCTCTTCAACGTAAAAGACCCAGGCTCCCGATTGATGCGGTGGCTACGAATAGTCGCACAAAGCGGAGAGGCCGAGAATACGACTCGCCAGGCTTCAAGGCCCCACGTGAAGAAAGAGTCACCTGCGGACGCGCGGCACAGGGGGAATCTCCCCGTGCGTTGAACGAGCCGTGACGCCCGAGTATGAGCAAGAGCAACAGAGAAAAGTGCAGCATTGGCGGATCCATGCCAAGCGAGGGAGCCCGAAAAAAAATAATACCAGAATACCTCGACGCCCCTCTGGGTGGGCGCCAGTGCAATGCCTCGAACAATGCTGGCGATGGTCAGCTGGCCCCGCGAAAGCGCGGTAGGCTGAACAAAATGATGCAAGACGTTGGAAGGAAATGCTCACGCGGGACAACGGATGCCCATACGGGCGAAAGGGGACTCCCATCGACGAAGGAGGATCGAGCCACAGGCTCGAGCGAAAAGGGGAC
Organism: Ophion ellenae; assembly: GCA_963210295.1. Lineage (NCBI taxonomy): Eukaryota > Metazoa > Arthropoda > Insecta > Hymenoptera > Ichneumonidae > Ophion > Ophion ellenae. The sequence goes on from OY723392.1 coordinate 7,687,357, forward strand.
AAAGCGAGCGCAAGACTCAAGCGCGAGTGAGATAGCAAACGATAGCGAAACAAAGAAATAAAATATGTGTCGAGCAAGCCCGAGTAAGAGAGAGCATGGCATAATAGTCCAAGAGTACCATGACACTCCCCTCGGAGGACACACAGGCGTAAAAAGAATGATGCAGCGAGTTAAAACGAAGTATAGCTGGCCTGGAATGAATAAAGATATACAAGAGTATGATCATCATGCAATAAATGCCAACGGCATAAAATAACGAGATACAAAAACGCACCGATGGTAATCACCGACACACCCGAAAGAGCTTTTGAAAAATGTGCAGTCGGTATGGGAGGTCCCCTACCTGAAACCGCAGTAGGACACAAGTATATCCTAACTTACCACGATTTATTAACCAAATTTTGCGCAGCTGTTTTGTTAAAAAATCAAGAAGCTAAATAAGTAGCCAAGGGATTTGCAACACAAACTATCTGCAAATATGGCATTCCAAAAGCAGTATTATCTGACCAAGGAACGAATTTTGTAAGTGAACTTTTCAAGAAAATGTGCACTTTATTTCAAATAAAATATATCAAAACAACCACATACCATCCCCAATCAAATGGAGCTCAAGAACCATCCCATAGGACTCTAGCGGAATATCTAAAAAAAATTCATTCCAGAGGATCAAAGAGATTGGGATGAGTGGTTGCCATACGTAATGTTCACGTATAACACGACCCCTCATACGGCAACAGATTATATGCTGCATGAATTAATTTATAGAAAGGTCGAGTTACCGACAGCGTTAAAGAAAGCGCCAAGAAAAACATACACATACGACGATTACGTCGGGAAGTTGCGCGAGCGAGTTCGAGCAACATGGCAGGTAGCAAGAGAACGGCTCACACAAGGACAAATAAACGTAAAGGAAGAACGGAACAATACGGCCGGTACGGTAGAATACCGGCTCGGGGATAAAGTTCTATTGTTCGACCCGACCGTTCGCCGAGAAAGATCAGCGATACTGACAGCCAAGTGGACGGGGCCTTACAAAGTACAGAGCAAAGACTCCGAAGTGAACTAGACAATCGGCCGTGGACGTAAGGCAGTCCGGGTGCATGTAGACCGGATTAAACCCTACGTCACCCACTGACCGGTAGAGCAGGAGGGACTACTCGCCTGGCCTTAGAGTCACATTCACGCGGAATACGCCACGAACCCGTACGGCGTGAACAAAAACAAATAAGAGGATTACAATCTAATAACAAATGGGAAATTCAAGAAAATTTTGGAAAATAAACGTCAATTAAGGTTTGAACTAAATAAGTATGCACGTGTGGAATGTGTCACACGCATAATGTATTCGTAAAACTATTTGTAAGCCGAGAGACAACCTGACAAAAACAAAACAAAAAATATTAAGGTTATTTAGCCGATTAGTTATTTAGCCTTGGAGCCGAAATCATGGATTTCGTCTTCCTAAGGGGGAGGAATGATGTGCCCCTAATTTAGCGCATATTGCAAATCGCATAGAAATGAACATATTCGATTTTCGAAATCGAGAGGCCATATGCCCCTGTGCAAACGACAGCAGTTTGGACAGATGAAGCACCGCCAGAGGTGACTTTGGCGACGCGTATCGCTGAATCGGCATCGTACGATTCGAACGTCTGAGACCGTTCGATTGCCAATAACCGAGTTAACAATTAGAGGAACGAAACCTCAGAAGTCAGTCTTCGGTTAGCAACCGAGGCGGTCGGTCTCAAGGCAATTAAACATTTTGTATATCAAATGTTGCCTAGTTATAATAAAGTTAAATAATTGTAAGTTCGTAATTCCTGACTTGGAGATTTACTCGTCATTGGAAAGACCCCATCTACCCGTCCTCGATCGCCCGATTCCTGTCACCAGTCTTTTTCGGGGACGTAACTCCCAGGGCACATATGTTGGCGCAATTCAGCGGCACAACAGTCTTTATTGGTGGGCTCTGGAGCGTTTTCAGAATTCAGAATTCGTCCTATCGGCAATACCGATGAGTTTATCACTTCTGCGAAATCAATCAATTTCTTATGTACCGACGTTGGCATGTACAACCACGGATATAACTGGACAAAGTAGCGAGCTATCTGTAAGGCACAATCTTGAAATTTTATGAAATCGATTTCATGGCCACTTGAAATTGTCTGCAATACGATAAGGAAACGCTAGATCAAGTCCTTATCAACCCCTGTAATAGCAGCAGAATTGCTTGAGTTTTCGAAAAATCATCGAGCGGTATTCCCATCATTCGAGCTACCGAAACCAGGCTTTGGTTGATCGACTATTAGACCCAATTCGATACGGAAAACCCTTCTGTATATTTGTTTTTTGGATTTCTATTTTCTCCTTTTCTTTATCATCACGCGCTTGTCACTTTTTAATTTCAAGCTTATAGGCTACATGCAAGCAACCTTTGAAAAACCGTATCCATGCATACAAAGTTAATAATCCAACCTGCAAATGATCTTCAGATCTTCCTTTTCTAGAATTGCATCGATATTGTTTAAGTCTTTTGAAGTTGCTTTGCATATTTAGCAAAGCAACTTCAACGATGCTATTTAGCATCGTTGAGAAGACGTATTATGCGTGATAGCATTACAAACTTTACCGTCTACCATGATGAAAGCAAGTCGGAGAGAAACTCTTATTTTTTTTCCATGTATGATCTTTTCGAAAGGGACAAGATTGTTCTCTTGCTGTTTAATATAATCCAATTCCTCACGAGTGGCTTACAGGACTCTCGTGAAAAAATTGTAAAAAAATTGGATCCGTAAAAAATTGGATCCTAATTGTTCTACAAAAGTGAGGGGATGATGACCTCGGATTTTTCCATACAAGAAGTCCAGCTAACATACAAGGCGCTGCATTTAGCAGACATGAAATTCTCGATCACTGCATATGTTTCAGTCGCTTTGCGATTCAAATGACCATTCAATATCGAAAAAATGTCGTCTTTTGTCAGGCCACATGATCCACGTTCATCAGCGACAGACTCTAAAATTGGAAAATATAATATCTATGTAGATGGATAATTCCATATTCAACCTCGTTACTATTATTTATTCCAAAATGTTATTGTAAAAGAAAATGAGAATATTTATAAAAGTTATTTACGTATCATAGTACTCAATACACAGCAGACAAATTCAAGAAAAAGACCAATTCTTCCGCGTCGTTAATGTACGAAATTCAGAAAACTATATTTTACATTGCAAGAACTCGCACCAATGACACAATGGCAGCAAGTTTTTATGTGTATCATTCAAAAATACACTAGTCCATAAAATTAAAGGTACAGAAAGCTTCTTGCATTTTTTAAAGTGTTTTTTTAAGCGCTTTATCTGTATGGAAAATGGTCGTATCGAGATGAAAAAAAAACATTTTGAAGCGTCAAAATTCTAGTTTTGAGATCCATCGGCAAACATTTTTTGCGAGCTACGGTTATCGCGCAATCATGAGAAATAGCGCAAGAAAAAAAAATGTCCAAATTTTTTTGTTCCTTTTTAAGGTTCCACGAGCTCAGAATTTTTTCCCAGTTAAATCAATGGATAGGTTAGTCACCTTGTTTATTCAGCTTCAATTTCGTTTTTTATTAGCGTCTCTACGTCAATTTTTTGGTGAGATATCCGACCTTGAATGAAAAAGGATCCTTTTGTCTTTGATCATCAATATCCCAGCAACCAATGATTGCAAAATAATTTAAAGGGCAGCTTCGAAAACTTGAATACATTTCCTGAAAAATTGTTCCATTGATTTTTGAGAAATTTTTTTTTCACCCTTCACATTGATATGAAAAAAGTACAAAAAATTGACGTTTTACGGCTTTTCTGTAAACGTACTACTACACTACAAGCGTTGATAGAAAGACTAGGGTTGCCAGGTTTTTTTCAGCTTGATGTATCCCCAATAACCCTGTAAATTTGCGAATTGATCTGTCGCACTGTTTTTCCGTACCGATTGATCAAAGTTTACAAAACAATTGAGGGAACAAGTGTAATGTGCTTAAAAATCGTGTAATCATCATTAAAATGTAAAGACCAACTTGTTTCACAACTTTGTACTAGTTGCTTGTTAAATTTGAGAAAAAATTCGAAAAATTTCCAATTTTTCTTTTAATTTGTAAAACAATTCAGGAAAAAACACTGACTCATTTTAGACACGATTTTGATTGTCAATTGCGAACCGCCCGCATTTGCATTACCCAAGGCGTACCACGTGGAGGTTGCACGGTCGGATTTCCGCTTTGTGTGCACACGCACGTCTATGTGTCTGTCTGTCTGTGTGTGTGCGTGTACAGGAGCGTGTGTGGGTGTACGTGTGCGTGCGTGCGTGCGCGCTCGCGTGTGGGGTGTGTGTATGTGTGTGGGTGTGATTATTTTTAACGAAATGAGGCCCCTCGGTTCGTCAATTCCGCAGTATTTAACAACTCCAAACTCATTCCTTAAATTGTGTGTGTGTGTCTATGTGTATTTAATACCGTGTGTTGCCGTCTCGACGTCGAATCACTGTACTTAATCTTTCAGGCATATTAATGCAGCGTCGAATCGTCGATTGTAGAATCGTCTGCCAAATTCGCACCAGTGGGCGTTCTAACGCAGCTAAATTCGGCAAACTGAGGTATTCCAGTCGCAATCGACGCGTTATGATGTCCCAGAGGTGCTCGATGGGGTTGAGATCGGGGCTCAATGCTGGATGCCTTAACAACGTTATGTCGTGCCTGTCAAAATACCGTCTGGTCACGTTAGCTTTCTGAGGGCGAGCATTGTCTTGCATTAAAATGAACCACCTCACATTTTGTCGTCAGGGCAGCACAATAGGCCTTAACATTTGGTCAATGTAGCGCCTAGCATTGAGGGCTTGGCGGACAATCACCAGCGGAGTTCGCGATGACCGCCAAATACGGGCCCAAAACATCACTGATCCTCCATTAAAGGCAGCAACAGGGCGAGTAAAGTTTTTTTAAAAACGCTCTCCCCTACGACGCCAAACTTGGGGCCTTCTGTCATCGCGGTACAACCAATACCGAGACTCATCAGTGAATAAAACATTACCCCATTGCCTCATATTCCACTGGAGATGTTGGCGAGTGTACACTAGACGAGCCCGGCATGGTCTGGCCGTCAACATTGGCACACGGAAGGGATGTCTGGCTCGCAACCCAGACTCACGGAGACGGTTGATAACCGTTTTGTACGAAATATTTCGCGGCCGTTCTCGTTGTTGTCGTCGTCGTCGCTGTTGTTGTTGTTGTTGTTGCTGTCGACGGTTTGGGAAATGCTGAACAATGATGTTCGCATGGACAAAAGGTTCTCGACGAACACTTCGAACGACTGTCCGATCATCTCGAGAAGTTGTGATACGACTTCGACCATTTCCCGGGCGTCGACCGTATCCACCGGTTTCTTGATAACGCGTATACGCACGAGACACAACCGATGCGCTAACGCCCAATCTTTCACCGACATCCCGATAACTGGCCCCCTCTCCGATAAGAGTCATTAGCCAAGCGACGTCTGCCTCAGATACATGCCGCCTAGGCATTTTTGAAATGCCATGACTGGCATAATTCAATGTCACGTGAGCAATACTTAAAATGAATTTTAAAGTTTAAAAAAACTTTTGATGAATTTTTTTGCCGAAACTTCGAGGAATTTTACCGAAACGGAAAAATATTAGTTTAAAAAAAACTGTTAATGAATTTTTCCTTCTGAAAAAAATGAGGTTTGAAGAGAACGTTCTTTTGTAACCCTGATAACCTTCTCAGAAAATATCGAGAATTACTCGCATAAATGTTCTCGGATAGATTAGTGAATACACCTTGGAGGTATCAACGTTTAATTAATGAAAATGACGACGAGTGAAATTATGGTGAGCGAATCGTGTCTAAAATGAGTCAGTAATATTTCCTGAAACGTTTTACAAATTAAAAAAATGGAAATGTTTCAATTTTTTTTATTTAATATTATTTTTTTCAATTTTGGCAAGCAACTAGTGCTAAGTTGTGAAAAAGTCGAAAAAAGCTGATCTTTTCATTTTTATGAATACACGATGTTTAGGAACAATAGACTTGTTCCTTCTATTGTTTTGCAAACGTTAATAAATCGGTCCCGAAAAATAGTGCGACAAATCAATTCGCAAATTTACAGGGCTATTGGGGATACATCAAGCTGAAAAAAACCTCGCAACCCTAGTATTTCCATCAACGCTTGTAGAGAGCGGTAGATTTACTGGAAAGCCGTAAAACATCGATTTTTTGTACTTCATTCATATCAAAGTTAAGGGTGAAAAAAATTATAAAAAATCAATGAAAGGATTTTGAGATATCGATGATCAATGACTAAAGGATCCTATTTCATTCAAGGTCGGATATCTCAGCAAAAAATTGACGTAGAGAGATTAACGAAAAACGAAATTGAAGCTGAATAAACAAGCTAATTGACCTATTTATTGTATGTATGTACATCTTTATTATTCCCTTAAGGGTTACAAGGCCTTCTGTTTCTTACAATAACTCTTCTCCTAACTTATTTCTACTTAATCGTACCCGCCGCACTCTTACACACTATTTCGCTCCGCCCCTCCACCTTATTCTAACTTATCCTTATTCTTATGCTACTTCTCTCTCCTCTCTCCGACTTCCGTTTCCTCCTTTCACTCCATTCTTCTTTCACGCTGTGTTCATTTCTCTTTCCTTCTCCTTCCTCCTTTTCTCTAACTTTTTTATCCATTCCTCTCCTCCTCCTTTCTCATCTAGTATTTCCTTCATGCTTTCCCCTATTCCTCTTTCTTCTCCTGTCCCCCCTCCACATCTGTCTATTACATGGTCCCACGTCTCCCTTTCTTCCCCGCAGCATCTGCATTCTCTCTCTCCTCATCCTCCTCCGTCTCTCCATCCTTCTCTCTCATCCTCCGTCTCCCAGTACCTCCCTTCCCTCATTTCGTTTCCCATCCTAAATCTAGCTATCCTCACGTACCTCTCTTCGCTCCACCCCGCTTTTAAGTACTTTGGCACCCACTCTACCCTGATTTCCCTGTACCATCTGTTGTAGTTTAATCTTTCTACCCTCTTCCTTCTTTCCCTTTCTTGCGTCTTCCTTTCCTCTTTTCCCTTCCCTTCGTACCCCTGGATCTTCTGTTCCTGCTCTGCCCCCTCCCTTTGTCCTTCCTCCCTTCTGAACTCGTCTCTTCCTAATTCCCATTTTGCCCGCTCGCTCACGCCCCTTCTTTTCCTCTTCGGTATCTCTTCCCAACATAACCTTGCTACCTCGCCCTCCCTCCTTTCCTCAGCTTTTCCTCGTACTTCCATGCTTTCCTACCTGCTCGCGTCTTCATTTTATCCCTTTTCATTTCTTCCCTTACCATATATCCTGGCGTCCGCGAGTCCAGTCCCAATACCCACCTGATATACCTCTCCTGCACCGCCTCCATCTCTCTTTCCTCCCACCCCACCCATATTTCCGCTCCGTAGCCCATTACCGTCCACACCATCGTGTCAAATAACCACATCCTCCTTCCTACATCCTTCCCGAATTTCCTTTTCCCTATTCCCCATACCTTTCTCATTGCCGTGCCTGTTTTTCTCACTCTGTCCCTTATATGAGCCTCCTGGCCGCCGTGTCTCTTGAATACGTATCCTAAGTATTTAAACTCCTTCACCTCTTCCATCCTCTCTCTCCCTTCCATTACCATTCCTTTTCCTTCTGCTTCCCTCCTCCTTTCCTGTACCTCATTATTTTCGTTTTCCCTACGTTTACTTCCAGTCTTCTTCCTTAAAAATATCTTTCCATCCTCTTTATCATATTTTCCATGTCCTCTTCCCTCTCCGCCATCGCCACTATGTCATCCGCGTATGCTAACGTGTATATCTTCTTTCCCCCCCACTTTTACTCCCCCTCCCTATTCTCCCTTCCTCATCTTTTCCTCCAGGTCCGCCGTCAGTATATTAAATAATGTTGGGCTTAGCGGGCACCCCTGTGTAATTCCTTTCTCCGTCCAAAAAGTTTCTCCTGTCTCCCCCGCTACCAGCACCCTGTTTTTTGTTTCCCCGTATATTTCTTTTATTCTTTCTCTTAGTCCCTTCCTTATCCCTCTTCTCTCCATCGCCTCCCACAACACGCTTCTATCTACCGAGTCAAACGCTGCCTTCAGGTCTACGAAGATCGTGACCAGCTTGCCCTTCTTCTTCTCCACCTGTCTTCCTATCACATAATTTAGCACATAAATATTATCCATGGTCCCCATCCTTTTCCTGAAGCCGGTTTGGTTCTGCGACACCTTTCTTCGTCTCTCTACCTTCTCTGCTAACCTCCTTGCCAATATCGTTGCGTATATCTTGCATAGGGAAGGCATCAGCGTGACTCCCCTATACTCCTCCACCCTCGTCCCTTCCCCTTTCTTCCTTATCGGCACAACGAACCCCTCCTTCCACTCTTCTGGCCATCCCTCCCCTCTCCATACTCTTCTGCATATCTCTCCAGCCCATTCTATCGCCTTCTCTCCCCCCCCCCCATTTCTACGCCTCATTTGGTATTTCGTCCCCACCCATCGCCTTCCCCTCCCGGCTTTTTTCTACCGCCCTTCTTACTTCCTCCTCCCTTATTTCTTCTTCTTAGTCTCCTCCCCTTCTACTCCCTGTTCCGCTTTCCTCCCAGCAGGTCCGCGAAATATTTTTCCCACTCCTCCTCTTTTATGTTCTCATTTACTCTTTTCCGCACTCTCCTGCCCCTATTCACTATTTCCCATACCTTGCTCTCTGTCCTTGCTTTTGCTACTTCCCTTATAATTCTGTCTCTCTCCTTCTCCTTCTTCCTTTCGCACATCTCCTTGTACTCCCTCTTCCTCTCTCTGTATCCTTCCCCCGTGCTTTCTCCTTTCCTCCATCTTCTTAGCTCTTTTCTCACCTCCTCTTTTTTCCCTTTACATTCCGTATTCCACCATCCTTCTCTTGCTATCCTCCTCTCTATACCCTCTTCCTCTTCGCTCTCCTTCATCGCCTCTTTCATTTTCTCCACTATTTCTTTTACCCTTTCCTGCATCTCTTCTCCCTCTTCTGCCCTTTCAATCCTCCTCCTGAATCCCTCCTTCATCTTCTCCGACCACCTCCCACCTCCTGCCCTTCTTTTCTTTTCCTTCTGTGTCGTCTCCTTTCTTCCCTTTTTTATCTCAACTATGAGAGGGTGGTGGTCTGACTCCACCCCATCTCCGACTCGCACACTCTCCACGCCTTCCCGTGTCCTCCTATCCCCTATTATATAGTCAATCACTGTCTCCCCTCTTCCCCCTGTGTACGTGAATTCTCCCTCTTCATCTCCCTTTATGTTTCCGTTGAGAATCTCCCACCCTACCTCCTCTATCATTTTTATTAGTTTTCTCCCTTCCGTGTTTATTTTCCTGTCCTTCGATTTTCTTCCCTCCCCTTCGTCTTCTTCTTCCCCCTTTCCAACCCCTCCTTCTGTTCCCGTCCTTGCATTTAAGTCCCCCCCCCCCCCCGCCCCCACTAGTACCCTGCCTTCTACGTTTTGCGTTTCCATTACTTCCCTTAAAATTTCTATCTTCCTTTCTTTGTCCCCATTCATGTATACCGCTCCATGTCCCCTTCCCCTTTCCTATTTTCACTCTCATTACCCCTTCTTCTTCCCTCCTTCCTCCTTTTTTCCGGTTCCATTTCCCCTCTCACTCCTATTAACATCCCCCCTCTGGCTCTTCCCTTCCTATTCCTCTTCTCCGCCCATTGCGCCCTCCATACGTATCCCTTCAGTAATCTTTTTTTTATCCACTCCCATCCTTTCTCCTCTATCCATGTTTCCATTAACACCATTGTCTCCCATTTCTCTAATTCTTTCCAAAACTCCTTATCCTTGTTGGCGAGACCCGCCACGTTCCACAATACCACCCTCTAGCTCTTCCTTCTTTTCCCCTTGTTCTCTGTCGTCTCCTTCTCTATCCGTTTTTTACTTCCCCTCTCCTGTCCCTCCTGCCCCTTTCTTCTTTCCTCGCCCCTCCTCTGGCTCCCCCTCCCGTTCTTTTCCTCTCCAGTCCCTTAGTTTCTCTTCCTGCTCATCCCAAAACCAAGTTGTCGCCTCCATTATGATCTTCCGATACCTCACTCTCTTCCCTTTCCTTTCTTCCTCTTCCCCTATTCTTTTCAGTCTCCATTGCATCCTTCCAAGGTAAAAACACTCGAGAAAATGCAAAAAGCTTTCTCTTCCTTCAATAGTAGTTAACAATGCAAAAAGCTTTCTGTTCCTTTAATAGTAGTTAAAAATGCAAAAAGCTTTCTGTTCCTTTAATTGTATTTTTATCTACAACATGCGATCGGTCAAGTCGCAGAACTCTATAGAACTTATCAACTTTTCTCTATGTATCGAAAATGTTCCGTTGTAATCTTCCGTTCATTTTCGTACAAATGATTCGTTTATTGTTATCGCATAAACTATTATTATTAATTTTGTGTAACATAATGCTTTTCCACTTACTTGCGGCAGCTAATTCCATTTAAAAAAATAGAATTCGATTGATTTTCAGAGATTTGGCGTCCTCTTTATAGCGTTGAAATATTTGCTCACTGCACGACGCGTCTAGCTCGATTGCGAGTCCCCTTTCAAATGTCCCACTGTAGCAGGTATAAGAGAGAGGGTGTGCTGAAGCCTGGAATTCGACCTTCAGACCCTTACCTAACCTAACCCAAGACTACAAATTACCGGAACGTAAACTCCATTCTTCGACTTTTGGCCAATGTTTTGAGATTCGGCCCCCCTGTGCGACGCGGGCTTTTAAAATGGAAACGATTTCCTTGGTCTTGATTCCTTCGACCGGTTTTTCCTTTTCGAATGCTCATCGAATTGCTTTCTCTAATCCGTGGTACCCTCGTGACCTTACTATTAACTTTAGGTCTTTGTGGAGTCCATGTTCGAAATTATTTAAGGCAAAGTGCCTAGTTAACTATTCTATTGCTTGTCGACCAGATTCTGAATTTACCATGGGCGCGCAACCCATGATTAAATCCATCCTTATAGATTCGACGCGGATTGCATAAGCTTGTACAATCTCGTAATGTTTTTGTCTACATAAATAAAATTCGATTTGTAATGGGGGGACTGTTCGCTTCGCCTCGTACAGTGATTTTAGTGACGTTAGCAAAACGTCGAACGCATCAACGTCTTTGTAACGCAGGTCTGTCGCGGCCTGGCCTTGTAATTTGAGATGCATCATAGCTTGTAATAAATCCGCGACATTTTCGGGACGGACTCGAGTCGACGCATATTTTATTGCTCGTATAAAATCTTTAACGGCTTCCGGTTTGGAGGCGTCGAGTACGGGGATGCTCATCCGAGCCTCTTTCATTGACATATAATTGTCGTGTTCGGCCATAGTTACTGTCCGTTGACTTAATAACGTAAAATCTTGACGATTTAATTCGCGATTTCTTTCAGTTTCAACGGGATTAAATGTTTTGTCAGCACTGGACGACGCGTCTGACGAATTGCTTTCCGAAGGCGGATTATGCTGACGCTTCGGATTTTAATATTTCGCGTACGTGACAGGAATCAAGTCTAGTTTTTCTGTGCTGGGGTTTTCCTTACGATAGTTTCGACCTAAGTCACCTTCCCAGTCGTAACGTATGACAGGGTTAAAAACGAATCTGAGGATCGCGATAATTCGTCTCTCCCGGGCAATGGATACCGGTCTGCTTTTTCTTCGACCGACTTAGACGAATTCTCTGGCTTAGGAGGAGTTTATTCATGAAATGTTCCGTCACTTAGAGGTAGATGATCGCAAGGTGCATGCGGATAGATGATCTACTGATCGTCCTGGTCCTCGTACCTCCGTTTCGTACCTCTGGGTACGATTTTCTAATTGTTGTGTCCTTCTTCCGATAATCCTCGGGATCCGGGTTTTCTAGGATTGGCTCTGCTGTCTTTCCTCTTGTTTCCTCTTCTGACTCGGTCGGACTGTCTCACTCTTGTTCATCGGTTGACTCAGTCACTCGCTTATGGTGCTTGAGTGGTTGTTGTGCGTGACCACGCACAATGAACGAACTTTTCGGCAGTTCCCTTCGCTACCACCAGTGTTCCCAGCTGAAGAACCCGGGATCGGTATTTTTGGGATCGCTGGGAAATTAAGAGTTGGACTCAAGCTCGTTGAATGGGGATATAAGTTTTTTTACTGGGCTCGTCTTATAATTGAATTTACAGTGTCGGTCGTACCTTAGGACCGAACCGTTCAAAAGCCAACCAAGGACTGACTGTTGCCTGGTGACTTCTCTTAATTGTCGACTCTGGATGTCGCAATTGACCCTAGATCAAACACCATACGATGGTTGGTCAGGATTTGTCGCAAAGTGCCTTTATGGCGTTTGCATTTTGGCGAAAGTGTAACTTATTCGCAAGTAGGGTAATAAACGATCTGAAATGCCGTTTCGCTACCACTTCCTCGATCGATCGATCGCTTCGTTGTATTGCACAAATTTGCGGATACAATAAGAGAGTATGCTACAAGACGGAGTGTCCAATGAGAAATGGAATCCAGAAAAGAGCTAATCCTTGAAACTTGACCTACCCTTATTTTTTCTTTCAATATGTAAAAAAAATTCACAATTTTTTCTTTCGAATTCGTAAACAAAATCGCTAGTTATTACGAAATTTCAGGACCATTCGGTATTTGCTGATCTGAAAAGTAATCGACATTGTACTGCCCCAGGAAAAATTATTCATTTTGGTCAATAGTGGCAGTATCTCTTTCAAGGTCCACATGTTCGAAAGACAAAATTCTTTTGGTGATGTCCTGACATCGATAACTCACTATTTCATTCCCACGTTATCGATCTTTTATTCTTTAAGATGATGATTCAACTCCGGAACCAGTCGAAATTTGCAGGGACTCAGTTCAGGGCTATAATGGGGCTTTCGATGCTATACAATGCCGTGTTTGGCAAAAATACTTCTTCTTATCTTACCGTAACTTCCATTGAAATATCGATTAAAAATAGTTTCTTCAACTCTAAACCATGGCTACATAAATTAAAAAGTTAGAAACGGTACGTTTCCTCCTTTGGCTATATTGACTGTTGTACGGATCAAATAATTCTCTGCAGTCTCGTCACGATTTGATTTGAAATGGTTATTTATTACCTTGTACACGGTGAGCACAAGTAGATGTGATTCCTGTGCTCGGGTCTGTTTCAATGTTTATAGAAGCTACAACATTATTTCCGTCCTGATGCAATAGCGCGTAGGCAAACGATTCCTCAGCAACAGAATAAACCAGCCTTGATATTTAAGAAGCAACTGACTTTAATAATTCGAATTTAATACGTTGTTATTTCCCATGAATTGTTGCAGTGGTTAACTGCATACATATTTGCACGTACAGGGTAGAAATAAATTATTAGTTGCCACTTCGCCAGATGATTCTCCAGCTCGAGATTGGTGGAGATCTATCAAAACGTGTAGCCGAAAAATTAACCTTGACCCTGAATTTCAAGGTCGATTTTTTATTCAAAAAAATTCTACTCGTCAAGAAGAACAAAAGTCTCTGATCATAGGTCAAAAATGCTGGGTGGAAAAACAGCTCAAAGACGAAAAAACCTGAAAAATTATATTTTCCTAAATGTCTTTTGAACACATGTGTGTGTTTGCGTTCGTATGTGCAGAGATCAGGTCTCGACGGTGCGTCTCCCCTGCAGTAATTAATGACTCCAGTGTGTGTGTGTGTTTTTTAAAAGAGGTTTAGCGGGAAAATGCTTCCGCACCATAGCAAATAATTGCCGTGTATCGGCCTTGCACCGACTAAAAACCCTCGTTCCTCTGCGGCCTTACAAATTCTCCCGCGGGACGACCGCGAGGTATTACATCGCGGGAGAGGCCTTAGGCGTAGCTCTTCCTGCAGTATTGTCAGACGATCTTACATCCCCCGTTCCACTCGAGATGGTATGAGTGGTTTAGGGGTTCGTATCGCTGATTTCATCTATGACTGCCTGGTCTTCCGGCGTCGTCTTCTTCCTCGCGCGTTCTGCTCGTCGCAACTCCTTCATTACTGCGGCAGCATAAGCCGATACCGATGTCCATGCGTCTGCTGACTTCAGCATCAATTCCACCAGGTTTTCCGGGGTGATGGGTGTCTCCAGCTGATCCTCGACTATATCGCGGGAGGCACTAAAACGTGGGCATTGGAACAATGCATGTTCAGCGTTCTCCTCGATTGCTACACATGCTGGGCAGTCCGGGGAATCTTCATAATTAAACTTATAGAGATAAGCCCGGAAGCAGCCGTGTCCTGAGATCACTTGAGTGAGATAATAGTTGAGCTCCCCGTGTGGACGGTTCACCCATATCTCCACCTCCGGGATTAGTCGGTGTGTCCACCTTCCCTTGGTAGCGGCATCCCACATCGTCTGCCACTGGTTGAAACTGGTTGCTCTTGCTTCTGTCCTTGCATAACTGGAGTTTCTAGCTCCCTTTTGCTGGTACATCTATCGACGCTCCTCGGCGAGCACCTCAATGGGCAGCATTCCCGCGATAACGTTGATAGCGTCCTCGGAGATAGTGCGAAATGCACAGGTTACCCTCAAGGCGCTGACGCGATACATTGGTGCAGCTTGCCTGGAATGCTTCGCCGAAGAGTGCGGTGATTCGCTCCACGAATTTGACGATGACAATCAGCGTCGCGTCATCTGCGAACGCTACGGTGGACACTCCTTTCGGCAATTGTAATGGCAGCAGGTCATTGTACATGATGATCCGCAGAAGCGGTCCAAGTACAGAGCCCTGAGGAACTCCTCCAGTCACCCTATACGTCTTCGGTCCATCCTCTGTGTCGTACATGAGCCACCTATTACATAGGTAACTCACCACTATTCTCCGTAGGTACCATGGTACACTTAATGTTTTTAGGGCATCCATGATACACTTCCATATCACCGAGTTGAAAGCGTTTTCGACGTCGAGAGCGACAAGTGCGCAGTACTTCTTGGACCCTCTTGTCCATCGTTTCCCCGTAGTCGACTCCTGTGCCTGCTTCACCACTGTATTAATGTCATCCAGAGTAGAACGCGCCTTTCTGATCGATATACTGCTGGTACATCGATCGACGCTCGGCGAGCATCTCAATGGGCAGCATTCCCGCGATAACGTTGATAGCATCCTCGAAGACAGTGCGAAATGCACAGGCTACCTTCAAGGCGCTGACGCGATACGTTGCTGCAGCCTTCCTGCGGCACTCCTCGATTTTCAGTGCATCTGAAGACTGGCCCTTCGCCAGTAGAGGGTCCACGACCTTTTCAATCCTGTTATGGATGATGCGCTCGAAGATCTTTCCGGTGGTATCCATCAAACAGAGCGGACGATAGAATGAAGGTTCGTCCGGTGGCTTCTTCCCTTTCGGGAGGAGCACTAGCTTCTGCCACTTCCAAATTGCGGCCTTCCCACTTGCATTTGATTCCCAGGCTTGCCTGTCTAGATGTTTATATGGTTCCGAGAGTATCGCCAAGTCAGGCTTCAGCTTGTGCACAGTCTGCATGAGCAGGTCCTGTGCGGCTTCACATAGTTGAGGTTGAGCTGGAGTACTCTCATTTGCATCGTCTTTGGAGTGCTTGGAGAGCCTGGAGAGCCCGCGTATACGCTGGACATCGGCTGCTACCTGCGATGTGGGCTGTGGGTGCCCCATCTCCTGCTTCTGCACATATGACACACTTTGCGCTTGCTGTGCATTCGGCAACTTCGTGGCCAGTGTTACCGCACTTGATGCAGCCTTTAGTCCGGTCGACGCTGCTCTTGCAGTTCCGTGATAAGTGTGCAAATTTCCAGCACTTAAAACACTTCAGTGGTCTCACCACCTCTCGGATTCTGCAATTACATCAGCCGACTGGGATGATTCCTGTATCCAGAAGTTTCCGGGCAGCAGGCACCATGAGTCGTATTTCCGCGGTCTGAGTCCTGCCATATGCTTTACGCAGAGACTGAAGAGAGCGTTCCGTGGCTGGAGAGTCCGGTCCCAAAACTCTCTGAAGGACCGCCGATATGTCCTCCTTTGTTGCGTCCTCTTCCAGGTCCTTGATCTCGAGATCAACTTCCTGGACTTTACTCTGCACCGTTGCTGATTCGGTAAGAACACCTTCGAATTGGTTTCACAATTTCGGTGCTTTAGCTGCGCTCTCCTTATTCAGAACGATCAGCAGATCTCCCGCGTTCGTTCTGCGTACCTTTTGGACGCATTCACCTGCATCCTTGAGCGCCGGATCCTTCTTTATACGATTCAAGATCTCCGCATAGCTCAAGTCACCCTTTTTATGGACGACGAGAGCGTTGGGCAGAGTCGGCCGTTCGTGAGGTTTCTGTGGCATCTTCTGAGGCTGCTTCTGGGATATCTCGTACGATATTTTCTTCTTTCTCGCAGTCTGACACTTCTGCTCTGATCTCTTGCCTCCCATATCCTCGGATTGACCAGTCAATGGCTCCTCCAGCTGCTTCTCCTTCTTCGGCTCCTTTCCCTCAGTCGACGTCGGTATAACCCGCTTTCTCCTCTTCGCCTTGCTTACTTGCGTCGAGGTGCCGTCCACGTCCATGCCTTCATCGTTCCTCTCCTTGTTAGGGAGAGTCGTTTTCGCTTGGCTTATGGTCGGCGTGGTTTGCGTACCTCCAGTCGACGTTGCCGCCTGTGGCTTTGCACTCCACGTTACTAGGTCCTCTATACGTTTCCAAGCACTGGTAAGCATAGGAACCCACCGCCGGATCTGTCTGTGTGTGTGTGTGTGTGTGTGTGTGTGTGTGTGTGTGTGTGTGTGTGTGTGTGTGTGTATCTGTGTCTGTGTCTGTGTCCGTGTCCGTGCCTGTGTCTGTGTGTGTGTGTGTGTGTGTGTGTGTGTGTGTGTGTGCGCGCGTGTGTGTGTGTGTGTGCGCGCGCGCGTACGTGTGTATGTTTCTAACACTTAGCGGAGCAGTGCTTCAATCCTGGTTTGCCTCGTTGTGTTTACAAGTGCGACGTACGAGCTTGGACTCCTGCTTCAACATATCGTCCTCCATTGCGCAAGCACGCCCGTAGTCTTTCCTCGAAATGTATCCTAACACGGGCAAGAAGGTCTCGGTTTCTCATAAGTCTTGCTACGCCCTCGTCTATCCGGCGTCGCAGATCAGCTACTGTCCGCATCGCCCTACCAGATCGGTAAACAATCCCCTTCAAAGCTAAAAAAAAAGCCCAAAAGAAAAATATTTACGGATTGACATCTGGAGAGCGAGGGGGGCTCAAGAAAACATAGCATGTGGATTTCGGTCGGCCCAGATCCGAAGGTTCTGCCTACTTATGATTCCAGTACTGGAAAAGCTTGCTCTGTTTGTAAATAGGATGTTTTCACGAAATCAAGGGTTCCTATTCAGTCTTCGCAGCACCCATCGGCAAAAATTTGCTCGGGCTTGGCAATCTCCAGGGTTCAATGCTCACGTATGAACACGATAGGATCTCAATCCTTCCTCACGCACTTTGCGCCTCACTGTCGTATGCGATGTTCCCACGCGAGCGGCTATCCGACGCGTTCCCATGACTGGAAATGCCCGTGCAAGCGCGATGACGCGTTCTTCAACTCTCCGATGGATATACAGACAGCCAGCCCGGTGATAGATAGCACGTTGGAGTTCAAATCGTTCCTGATCAGCAAAACGTTCATCTGGTCGTTGAAAATCACGTCTGCCTGGTATTTCAACTGGACGGAGTCGTCGATTACGGTTTTGAGCTACTTCAGCGTAGAATTCACGGGCTCGGGCATAATTTCCAAAAGCCTCGTCTATTGCTCGTAGCATTAGACGTTGGTTCCGACTATCTCGTGGATGACCCCCCAACTCCATGATGTTTCAGTCGCGTGTTTTTAAATCAAAACAGCGACACTTTTTTTCTAATCCATTCATGGAGGATTAATTTCAAAAACTATATTTGGATCCGGACATTCGATAGAAAAAAAGAAAATTCGAACGGGTTTTCAACCTTCAGTGCCAGAAAGTCACAGTCGTGGGGGGACAACCTTGAACTTTGCATCAGTTTCGGAGATTTGAAACAGAGCATATTCAAGTAGCCGCCTGCTAAGTGCACGCCTAGGCACTTTGTTTTCCATCGGGCGTACGTAGTGTTCCCCCACCAACGCTCGACCCGCTAAGTCGAGGGAGCCGCTCCAGCCGAGTAGGGGCGATGGAGAAGCGCTAGCCAAGCTTTGCTGGCGCGACAGAGTGGTGAAAAGCTTTTCTATTATATTATTATCTATTATGAGTCCGTTCAAACAATACTTACGAAAATATAATTTTCAAGATATTGTTGGTCTTCGTCCTGTTTTTCCACCTAGAAGATCGCATTTTTGACCTATGGTCCCTCAGAGATTTTTTATCTTCTTGGCGAGTCGAATTTTTTAAAACAATAACAATTGCCGTCGAATTTCAGGGTATAGGTCAATTTTCCGGCTACAAGTTTTGATAGATCTCCGCCGATCTCGAGCTGGAGAATCACCTAGCGAAGTGGCGACCAATCATTTCTTTCCACCCTGTACGGTTGTCATCAACTTCAGACCGCTCAGATTCTTAACGAAAAAGCCGTTCTTCACAAGTTCCTAACAACAATGAGACATCCTATCGTTGAGTATGAGTCGAATTCTTTAAAAATAAAACTGTACTGATGATATTGTACAAGTCTTTCGGCACTGCTACCTTGAATCATAACGTACTGACACCAGACCCCGTTTGTATAAGCAAATGAGTTACTTAAAAAAAGCTGCTGATGAATTGGTGGATTGTTAACTAGCCGCCGGCACCATTGTCTTGAAAAAAAAACATGGAGAGAACAGATTTCTTTGGATGATTCACTTCCACAATCGGTTTCGTAACATGTTATACACAGATAAATGGGCATATCGTATTCTTAGAAACAATACTTCGAGGGGGGCGGCGAGGATATTTTGAGATTCACCGTCCCGAACGAACTATACGTAAACAACAGTCAATCAAATCAATAAGAAATCTATTGATAACTGTCCACCATTAAAACAAATAATTCGTTACTTCAATATTGTATCTTCAAAAATAATTCGGTACATGAATATCCAATCTCCGAAAATAATTAAAAACTCCAGTCTAATCTTTAAAAAAATCGATACTTCAATGTTCAGCCCTTAATACCTCAAAGGCAAGGTCGCGAGGTGTAAAACTCCGATTTCGATGAAATTTTACATGGTTGTAAAATGGATAAAAATAGGCGACACCGTTTTTTTATCTGCGGAACGCGATTTTCAAGGAGTGAATCGCACCGTCAAAAATAAGGGTGTTTTTTCGTTTTTCATCGCTAACATCTTAACGGTGGAAGATGTGAAAATAATTCAAATTGCAACTACGTTTATGTTTTTCATACGTATCTCCGAGAATTTGTTATCTATTTATATGGAAATTTGCATACTTGTAAAGGATGGAAAAGTAGCGGATACGTGTTTTTTCTTTTTCCAATATCTCATGATTGAGGTGCTGAAAGTGCCCAACGATTTATTAGCCAAGAGCATCGTATAATCGCTTAGCCTTTTGGCATTCCGGATTAAACTGACGTCAATATAAGCTCAATTTATGACGCGATTGCATATTCATCAGTTCCACCCCCCCCCCCCAACCGCCACCGTCTCGAAAGGTAAATGTTTAAACTTCTTACCGTGCAGCACGAAAATTTAGAAAAATAGAAATGGGTTACTATGAAAGTACAATCAGTCAAAATAGTCGATACAAATGTTCTCGTTTTGGCGGAACACCACTCTCAAGGGGTAACGCACCCGTAAAAACGTTGATCTTTCCAAAACTCGTGAACGGGCAGAGATAAAAAATAAAGTTTAAAGTGAAAAAATATTGTTTCTTCAACTACTAGACGTTTATGATGATACCGATGAATACAATAACATATGGCATATTGTTTATTGCAATAATTCGTGAATAACTGGTGAAAATCACTCTTAAATTTTCCGCTATTATGGGCACAAGTAAGGCTCGCAATCACGGACTAACTTGGTGCTTCGGGAAGCAACGCAATTACAATTGTATACTTATTATCAAATTTCACTCCTCTCACCGAATCGAAGGCACTAACTGCAGAGATTACAGCGTTGCTAAGTTTCTGCTGCAACTCGTAAACGGAGTGATGCAAAACATTTTTATCAGCTTATAACGGAGCATAATTGCATCTTATTCACAAACAGCAGAACCGATGACGAAAATAACTAAATCGGTGTGAAGAGCGACTATGTTGCAAATAGCGGATACCTTGAGATAACTCTAAGATCGCCTTATTATAAGTGATAGTAGGTATAGTAATAGCGTGTGTCGTAGTTATCTTTTTCATACATTTTTAATTCCAAATAAGAATGAAAATGTATGTTAATCCGGTGAATATTATTCAACTTCTATCGATAGCGATAAGTGCTATGAATTTTCCTCGAACTCCAATTACCGAACGGGGAAAAACAGTTCGGTAAGAATTTAGAAAACATGATCATAGAAGCGATGGATCAACCTGTGAAGGTGAAATTCGAGACTGGTTGGGATTTTCTTTTACCAAATGAAATTCATGAAGCAGCCACAATAGAAGATGACAGTGGAGAAGATTGGCACGGACAACGATACTTAGACTCAAAGTTGGTGAGAATATATGTACCCAAGATGTAGAAGAATTGAGTTACGAATGCAAGACAAGAGCTGTAGATTACTGGGGATCCGGGACAGACAGGAATAGAAAGTTATGATCTGTTCAAACTAAATTCGGAAAAGTGAAATCGGTGATGCAGTTACACCGGTTAACTCATAGTATAAATAAGGGTAGCACGTACAAAAAAAACGTTAATAAAAATCGGTCATTACAGGTTGAACAATTTTAACGATGCTTTGACAAGCAGCCTGTCCATGACATTGACCTTCGACGATGGGCCCTACGCGCACATAAAATTGTAGAAATGCCAGCCGTAGATTCCAAAGCATCCGCTCCTCGGGTAACAATATTCAAAAACCAGCATCGAATTGTATTAAAGAAGATTCCCATATATGCAACAAGACAACAATTATTAAACGCCGATACATTTCAAAACAGAGCTATACAATTTAAAGCAACGGTGAAAGTCAAGATGCAAAGGTTGAGGCTGATAACATGTTTTATTCTGATCAAAGTGTAATCAATTTAGAACTACATACAAGCCGCACATTAGCGCAAGAAGGGCAGAAACTCGTAGAGAAAGGAGCGCAATCGAAAACATCACCAACACACAGTTATACTATACAGTCGTTGATTTTTGCAAGTGGCATACTTTTAGCACCTATGTTGGACGTTCCAAACGAACCTGCTGGCAAATTTGGGCCACGATTGGAATAAACCATTTTCAGAGGCGAAAATAGATTTCTATTGGCTTCTAACTGTGGAAAATTGACGACTACTAATTTAAAGCGTTGGTGCCAAGAAGTATGTATTCTCAATGCGGGTCCAAAATCGATAATACTTATGGATTCTTGGAGCCGTCAATGTTCAACTGCATTTAAATAAATGGATATGCAAGGGGAAGATATTAAAGTTTTAACCATTCCAGCAGGTAAATATATTGCACCAGTCTCATTAGTTATGTAGACAATTACTTTACATTATAATTAGCAATTCTGGCAGGTACAACGGGAATGATACAGCCCCTTGATGTTTATGGCTTCCGTGTGTGTTATGACGTGGCAATTTCGCACGTCACAAAGTATTAAAGGTGGCTCAGGCTCGGCGCATGTAAGGGCGCCTCTCGCCGTCCAGGAACCCCCTCAAGCGATTTCCCAGGGCCCAGCTTAGCGTAACATTATTTTATTAACCCTTTCGTTATAATTTTTTTTTGTTGTACTTCGTGAGCGAACGGCGTGTTCTCGCCGTTACTAAGGACATGATCGCGCTTGATAACAGAATATACAGGGTGTCCCATTTTAATCTTACACCTGAATTTTCTCGAAAAAATATTGCTCGGACGAACTATTGTGTGGAACAAAACTTCTAGGGATTGAAGGGGGACGTTTGAAAAAAATTTATTTGAGGAGCCAAAATTCAAAATGGCGGCATTACAAAGGCTGACATGTTTTTTTCAAACGGAAGCATAACTTTTTTTTATTGCCAAACAATTTGTCAGCTGAAAACTAAAAACTTTTGTTGAAAAAATTTTTTGATAAAGTTCATAGTTTTCAAGTGAGAACATCATTTTCAATTATTTCAGATGTATACAGGATTTGTGTGTGTGTGTGTGTGTGTGTGTTTTTCTACCCATCGTGATCAAAGTTCGTCAAGGATTTAAAGAAACACGTTTTTGGGCCTGAAAATGGCACAAACGCTATTAAAAGGGAAAAAAACTATTTTTCATCGATTTTCCTCCAAAATTTTCTCATGGAATATCGTCCAAATTTGAAAACAAAAAAACCAAAAAAAAACTAAAATTTTCAACAAAAAAATTTGATTCTTTTTTTGTTCAAGTGGTCATACATTCGAAAATACAACATTGAGCGGCTTGCCGTGAGACATTTAGTCTAATTGTCCCTACCACCGGCATTTGCGTTAGCCAAAGCGTAGGAGGTTGCATGGCTGAGTCTGTTGCAGACCATTCGCGTTACCCAGAATACACCACGTGGAGGTTGTTTGTCTAGCATTCCTGGCCCTGAGAAGGGCCGTTTTGTGTGTGTGTGTGTGAAATGTTCTGGAAGTCCAGAAATTTCTCGAAAGCTCGCTCCCGATGGAAATGCTGACTAAACACGTCGCACCAGCGAAAATGAGTTATATAATCAATAAGGAATTAAATCCAAGGAAAACTTCGAGTTACGATCTCATGACTGATTTTCTGCTCAAGAAGCTGCCAAAAAGGGGGCGTGCATCTCACGAGGCTGTTTAATGCTGTACTCCGAACGTCGCACACAGGGGTATTAAGCTAATTAAGCGGCCAAAATTATTTTCTTTGTTATAAATATATTACAAATCGTTGTTTGTTATATTTATTACAAATCGTCCCGGTTGGGTAACAGGAGGGGTCGTCCTCATTGTTTGGTGTCTAACGAGAATGAAAGTACAAATAGAAGAACGGAATATTATTCCATAGCATCAATTGGGTTTCAGAAACAAACACTCAACAGTGGAGCAGGCCAATAGAGTTTACAACACCATAGCCAACGCATTCGAAGAGGGAAAGTTCTTCGGAGTATTCCTTGATATCCAACAGGCCTTCGATAATGTGTGGCACCTTGGGCTGCTCTACAAAATCAAGCAGGCAATTCTAAAATCCTACTTACTTTTAAGATCGTACTTATACAACCGGTCATTCCAGGTGAAGCACGGAGCAGAAGATACAGACCTCTACCCAATAAAATCGGGGGTTCCGCAAGGCAGTGTGCTCGGCCCAGCGCTGCACACGCTGTATACAGCCGATCTACCAATGCGTCGCGATACCGTTGTGGCAAGCTTTTTTTGCCGACGATGCGCACTTGAATGAGGTTACATCATCGAAGAAGCTTCATAGAGAACTCAGTGACGTACAATCATGGCTGGAAGAATGGGGGCTTCAAGCCAGTGCGACAAAATCAGTGCATATTATATTCACTATAAAAAGAAAGCACTGCCCAACGGTTACGCTAACTGATCATCCCCTTCCAAAATTGAGTGAAGTAAAGTGTAACGTCGCGAGAAAAAGCGCTATCTATTTCTTTTTCCTCTCCTATTTTATTTAACTCCGGCGAAAACGCGGGCTTACCCGATTCCACATGGGAATCGTGGAAAACTACGAAAACCAATACACACGACAACGGCATTCTCATTTTTCGACGGGTTTCCCATGCGCTCTCACACCTGGGTCAACAAAGCCTATCGTGAGGCAAGCGCGGCAACGCGATCAAGGCCCTTTTTCCTCTCTATATTTTTCCCACGCTCCAGATAACGAGACGCGGACTAGTTTCCGAGAATCGAGATGGAGATCACAAATATCATAGTCTATACCCAATCATAGTGTCCAAAAATATTTCCCCTTCCAACTCGACCAATCATATGCACTAATAAATTTGCTACATCCTTTCCGCCAATCAAAAAATTAACGCATGACGAAAATGCACTTTTCGAGAAACGTCTTCTCCCACCATCCCAGCATCCAAAATATCCTATAAGCTAGGATAGAAAAATCTTGGAGTCAGTGTTCCATCACCACTTGTTCAGATCGAGTCTCCCAACAGTGTTTCATTACCACTCGTTCAGATCTAGTCTCCCAACAGTGTTCCATCATCACTCTTGAGTAAAAGTCTCCCTTCAGTTTCCATCGCGTACGAACAAAAATCTCCCAACAACGCTCACCGGAACAATTACAAAAACTGTCTTCAGAAAGCGAACGCGAACATTAACTTCAAAATTATACTTTATAATCACGCGAACTTCAAGAATTTCATTAAGTGTCTACGTTGAACGTGTATACCGTATTATTTTGCGTAAATGTCCTATTAATTCGCAGACGTGGCTCGCGATAAATACGCATGTGTTAAAAATGTATGTTGACGTGTAACCCAACATTGTTACCAAGCGTGCGCAACCGAGGGGTCCGACCTACCTGCGGAGGCCCGAACCCGACGGCTGTAAACAGATTAGCGTATCCACGACGCATCGACAAATGTAAGCGAAATATTTTATGTATATTTTTTTGTATTATTAATTTAATTGAATTAACCAAATTGGTTAATTATAATAAACCCCGAATTGTCAATCAATTGCGTAAATCAATTTATTTATTAATCGAGTCACGGCGTCATACCCACCTTTGCATGCACCTTTCCCTTTTCCACCCTCATCCCGAGCTAACGCGCTGGGCATAGGCTAAAAAGAGGGAACCGCGATAGATATATGCCCACGTCCCCTCAGGACGTGACAAAAGTATCTTGGAATGCACTTCGACAGAAGACTCACGTAGGCTAACCACATTCGAAGTATTTCCATCTTCGTTTATAACCACCATGACCTTGAAACGATCACCCCTCTCACTAATGATTACAACCTTCGCCAAGAACTACCACGACCTTGAAATGATGATCCATCGTGCTGAGGATCACTGCTGTCGCGAAGAATCGCCACGACCTTGAAACGGTCCCTCATCTCCCTAATGACCGCGACCTTGAAACGGTCACCCATCTCACTTATCATCACGAATCGAAGAATTCCCACATTTAACTTCTGTTTGATGTCAGAACCCGCATAATTTTTCTGTTTGATGTCAGAACCCGCATAGCCTTTCTGTTTGATATTAGAACCGGCATAGCACTTTGGATTTATGTCAGAAACCGCATTGCATAGCTACTGACGAAAAAAAACGTACCTTCGGCGGTGAATATTATCTCTTCTTGCTTGAATTCTCAAAAAACGTCGTATTAATTTTCGTCTCCTTGATTAAATGCAATTTTCGTCTCAAATGATTAAATGCAAATGCTTGTTCTCATGTTTCCTGATATTTGTTTCGAAAAAATTATTTTCAGAGATAAATCTGAGTACGATACACGACGGCGTGGTCGAATGATGAATGGAATCCGGAAAAGTTCCAATCCTCGAAAGTTGAGCGTCCAGTAATTGAGACTTTGGTAATAAAAAAAACCACCTATTACTTTTTTCATTGCGCAAAATAAATCGTTAGATATATGAACATTTCAGGACCATTGAATGTATGCTGAATTTGTTAGTTGTTATTTCTTAAGAAAACAATATTTTTTTTCCAATCATCACGGTAAAGTTCTGAAATCTCATGAATTTCTTCGCACTTTGGCATGTGATACGACTTGTGACGAGTGTCGAACCGAATTGGGTGACAGGCAACTGTAGGAAATGATTCGCAAAACGTGAGATTGCGCACGCTGACAATCGCTGCGTTTTCGCAGAAGATTCCTGACGTCAGATACAGCTACGTGGTCCTTCGCCTACTCGTTCACCCTTTCCGATCGTTCACCATAGCGGATTCAAGCGTTCTTTTCGGAAATAGGATGCCTATTTTCTAATGTTTCCTATTTAATGATACGTTTGAAAAAAAAACGGCCAAGTAGAAATCTTCGGAGTAACCCGAGATTTCCCGCTGATACACCTATTCTGGATCACCTTGTATAGTGAATGTGCTCGAATGTTAAATCGAGATGGAAAAGCGTGTCAACCAAACCTCATGCCATATTTGTTTTTTAATACTTTCTGTTCACATTACATAAATTAAGCGTACGCATTCTTTTCGTTGCAGGCCGGATTGCAAGTCGGCGACCTAATACTGGCCGTCAATTTCGATTGTTTGCTTGGATGGAATTATGATGAGGTAAGATTTTAATTAAAATGTCAATAAGAAATACATGGGCGAATATAAAGTAGGTAAGAAATAAAAGTTAACCAAAGATTTTTCAGCTGTGTTTGGAAACGTTTGGATATCAGAAAATATCAAGGGGCTCCAAGCGAAGTTAATGTGAAAAAGAACGATTCGCGATCGAATAAAATTATTATGTTCGTGATAAAACGTATCATACACCGATGTTTTCGCTTTTTGTCATAAATTTTGTACCCCGAAATTGATGACCACGAAAATATCAAAAATACAATTCTAATCGTCGAGGATACCCCTATAATTTGTTGTTTATGTCTGTTTCGAGATCCATTGCCGAAGTACAATACTACGAATAAAAGAGCGACCCTAAATATTACTTTCGCGACATAATTCTGAATCGGTCATCCTACGATTTGACGTTATGAAACAAGCTGCGAAAAAACAAAGCCATGAGAAGAAACTCATCGTATAATTTTATTATTTGAATCATCGAAATTAGTAGTGTAACTACGAGACTTCTAATCCGCAGCCTTTGGGGGGGGGGGGGATCACGCCGGGCAGAGGGCGACGTTACGCGGGGAGGGTGAAGCCGTGGAGAGGCGATGGTATGCTCGCTCGTGTTAATGAGCGGGCTAAGATCAATCTCTCTGAACGACAAAAATATTCAGTCTTCGAATATATTTGAAAATATATTTTTTGGATCAGCTATCAAAGCGATAGACTTTATATTCAGCGGCTTAAAATGAAGGCGTCGAAGGAATCAAATGAAGGAAAAGGGGCCTCTTGAAGGATTTCAATAGTATCATATAATATCATTGTGACGGCCCCGGCGATTCACTGCCACCTTGGCGGATCGGGCCATAAAGGAACGCAATACAATTAATAACACCAAAATGCGAAGTGCACTATTGCTAGTTTTAATCATAATCAAGATGAGCAATGGTATAATAAAAAGGGGAAAAATTAATGAATACAAAAGCGAAGGGGTTAATTTCGGTAGCAGAGGACACCAGTCGCGAGAGGCTCAACTCGTACATTTTATAAACCGACAGGCAATACATGACGGAGGGAAATTCTTCATAAATTTCATCGTACTCGAATGCTGGTGGGTTTCGTTGGGCGCCAGCCACCAAGAACAATTACTCTATTGGCAATGGGTGGGGGAAATCGCAGGGACGCGGACGCTCATACCCGTTGTACTCGAAAGGGGGAATCAGGGAGAGCATCGCTCGAATAATTAACAAGAGTTCGAAATAATATTTCGAACTCAATGGTAAAACTTTTCGGCTCTTAAATCGAGCGAGCTTCCTACGAAATCGTAGCAAGGGTTGATTTGATTTGTTGAGGTTGCTCGCTAGTCGGCCGAACCGAAAAAGACAGCGACAGACGCGCGCGCCTCAGCGGGCCAGCGAATGCCGGGCTCGAGCTAGGGCGGGTACACTTGAGAGCTAGGCAAGCAGGCGAGAGAGGGGCGGACCTCACCATAGTGAGGTCGGAGAATTCTTAAGGTGAATTATTAATGTAGCACGGGGTACAGGGAAAGGTCCCAAATACCGAGAGCGGGGAAGGGGGATGCACGCATTGTTCGGGGAACGCTACGAAGTACACACGGTGTATCAACATTATTTAACACTGTTAAGCGCAATAGATCGCGATCAAAGTTAGGCAAAGTGGAAAAACAGGCGGTTTTTACAATGATGGATAAGTGGCGGCGGGCGGTGCAAGGAGATGCGGGACTTACAGGTCTTATTCTCAGCTAATCCCAAAGGCGGCAAGAATATCTCGTCAATCCAATCCTCGCTCACTTCCACAAAAGAAAAGAAGCAAAAGCGCAATAAGGAAAATAAAAGTAAAGAACCAAAAGCGAAGACTCAAAAAAGCGCAATATTTGCAAAACGAAATAAATGGACGTTACTCGCTCGGTGGAGTGCATATCGATACTTGGTTGGACGCCAATTGTTGGGCTTTCGGTCGGTTGCCGCGTGCTCGCCAACATGTTGTCAAGCAGCTACATTTGATGACCGGGATAGACGAGGGATGGCAGCTGCGTGACAGTGTCTCTCTTGCCGTCTCTCGAGGCTTGATGAAGATCGCCTCGGAGGAAGCACGGAGCAGAAGATACAGACTTCTACCCAATAAAGTCGGGGGTTTCGCAAGGCAGTGTGCTGGGGCCAGCGCCGTACACGCTGTTTACAGCCGATCTACCCATGCGTCCCGATACCGTTGTAGCAACGTTTGCCGACGATACGCACTTGAATGAGGTTACATTATCGAGGAAGCTTCAAAGAGGACTCAATGACGTACAATCATGGCTGAAAGAATGGGGGCTTCAAGCCAGTGCGACAAAATCAGTGCATATTACATTCACTATGAGAAGAAAGTATTGCCCGACGGTTACGCTGACTGATTGTTACCCTTCCAAGATTGGGTGAAGTAAAGTATCTTGGAATGCACTTAGACAGAATACTCACGTGGGCAACCATATTCGAAATATTCCCATCTTCGTTTATAACCACCACGACTTTGAAACGAGTACTCATTTCGTTGAGGATCACCACCTTCGAGAAGAACCACTGTGACCTTAAAACGATCGACCTGTGCACGAGTCCGACGGTTCGTCCGTCATCGAAATCCGAACAGAGGCTTGATGAAGATCGCCGGACTCCTTCTGGTCCATTACTCGCTTTCGTAAATGGTCTGCCATCCGATTCTAATTCTCTGCAAATAGCGCAGTTTAACGCAAATTCATTGGGAGGTCATTTAACGCTTTTAAAAGTTCTGATCTCACAATACTTCTTCTATATTAGAAGAATCTCCGCCTGACTCCCTCTGGTTCATCGTCCATTACTCGCTTCTGTAAATGGTTTGCCATCCGCTTCAAATTCTCTGCAAATAGCGCAGTTTAACGCCATTTCATTGGGAGCTCATTTAACGCTTTTAAAAGTCCTGATCTCACAACACTTCTTCTATATTATAAGTATCTCCGAGACTTGGCTAAATCCTGTGATGTCGGACGACATATTGAAGATACAAGATTACGTTCTTCTACGGAATGACAGGCTTGGCATGCGTGGCAGCGGAGTAGCATGTTACGTCCACAACTCACTCAAAGTTGAAATCCTTAAAACCCCTTATTCCGAATGCATTAACGAGCCAAAGTATATTATTATAGACATACGTCATGATAGTGGTAACATGTTGCTCTTTACTTCCGTTTACTGAAGACTCGAGGAACGTTTTTTCGATAAGCTGTGCACCTTGCATAGATTTTCCTTTGCGTACGATAATATTATTACACGTGGCGGCCTAAATTGCGGCCTTCCGAAAACGAGCTTTGAGGCCTCGATGCTGAGAGATTTTATAAACGTCAACGCATGGCATATTGTCGACTCAGGTCCTACCCACTATACAACCACGTCTGAGACCCTTCTTGATGTTTTTATTGTCGATGCGAAGGACAAGATTCATTCGACCTGTTCGAGCCATGACCTGATCGAGTTAAAATATAAATTTAATCTCAAAGCGATCTCACCACGCACTATCGCGCTCAGAAACTTTAACCATTTTAATGGTGACGCATACATAGCCACTGTTAATGAGTCTTTACAGGCCGATTGTCCCGTTTTACAAGGCGTGGACTCTACACCTCAGAAAATAGACCAGTTCTGCGATACTCTAAGTGGAGTACTTCAGAACATCGATGGACGCCCATGTCCCGTTAATTAGTTTGAGATATCCAAACCCAGAGTTCCGTGGCTTGCGGCAGATCTGAAGCAGCGCATTCAAGTTCGAAATTCATTATATAATCAAGCAAAGCGATCCGGTAGTATTTTGGGAATTCCAATGTATAGACAATAACGAAATGAACTCACTTTAAAGCTGCGTGAGGCAGAAAAATATTATTACACAAATCGTTTTTCTAATGTTATTGATCCTAAACGTCTATGGAAAGAACTATCTATTCTTGGCGTAGTGAGAAATAAAACAATGATTCCCCTCAATTACTCCACCGCTGACGAGCTCAATAATTCGTTTGGCAAGGTCTCTGATACCACACTTAATATTGATCATCTTAAATATGCTCAAATCTGCTAAACATAACACCTAGCTCTTCGACCGTTACACTTACTTTAGTTTCGGTAGAAGGCATCGAAACACTTCTAACTAAATATGTGTCTTCGTCTCATTCTAGTGCACCCGATGGTGTGTCTTCTTTTACTCTCAAAATCGCATCAACCTACATCTCGCCATGTTTAACCTCGCTTTTTAATAACTGTCTTGTCCACGATTATTTTCCACTGTCATGGAGACGTGCTTGCATAAGGCGTCCTTATTCAAAGCGAATCCGCCTTCCTCTCCTAGCGATGCCCCATTGCCAACTTATGCGAGCTTTCCAACATTTTTGAAAAAGTACTCCATGCTCAAATCACCAAATATTTGACCGAGAATGACATCATTGACAAGAGATGGTCCGCTTACCGAGTGGGTTTTAGTACAGAAACGGCATTATTGAGACACTGCCACGAGGGAGTAGACGATAGACTCATCACTGTTTTAGTGCTGTTTGACTTCTCCAGGGCATTTGATACTGTACCTCACACTCTCTTCATTTCCAAACGTCGTCGATTAGGATTCGATGTCAAAGTCTTGCACTGGCTAAGGACATACTTTTCGAAACGGTCGAATCGATCCGCGACGATCATGGTCAGCTCTCGGAGTGGAAACCGACTTTTTCCCGTGTACCTCAAGGCTCCGTCTTAGGCTCTGTTACGTCGTGGGTTCCATTTTCAATTGATAATTAATTTCATTTACCTTTCAGGATTTAAGCTTCGAATGGGAAATGTACCACGAACGAACGGACTATATTGAATTAAGTCACATGACTTATATGATGGTAAGTTACCGTCGGAGAAGAAAAGCGCCACGTTTAAGCGGGAATGTGCCGTTTTGGGATAGGTGCTTGGTAAAGTGGTTGGTGTAGGAATGAATGCGGTGCGCGACAGGTAAGCGAATAAGAACGTAGCGTGAAATTGTGCTTACCTTAGAGAGAAAGAGCGGCGGTGCGTAGTGGGTTAAAACTACTCGACTGTGTGACCGAATTTGTCCAGAAATCGCCAATAGATGATCCTTGCGATGATCCGGCGATGACGATGTTTTTGGGAACAGCTGAGGACTACGAGGACTGGACTAATATTATGAGGGATATATTCGCTTCGCAATATAAATATACATATAGATTTTCCTTTGTGATTTTATAATCATTTGAACCGCTGAGTGACTTCAAGACGTGCCAGGTTACGGCACCGTCGACTCACTACGCCTGGCTCTACCTCCGCCCGGTTACGGCGATTGGCGGCCAGCCGCAAGGTCAAATGTTAAGAATAAGGGAAGCCGACGCCCGAACACTAGGCACCGGTGTGACCGTGCCAGTCGCTGACCTACCGCGTTACGGCGGGTCGGCGGGTGTGGCTTGTTCGTGCGGCAAACCTTCCGAATTCATTGGGAAAACCCTCAGCCATTCGTCCAATTTTGGACGGATATGATATTTTATTTGTTGAGCGAATGTATCGGGGAACGTATTCGTCTAACGCGTATGTATAGATTAATATAGAATTAAACATTATTTCGCTAAGCGAGTGTAGGGCGTGCCAAATTACGGCACCGCTAGACTTGCTACGTCGGGCTCCACCTCCGCCCGGTTACGGCGATTGGCGGCACGCCGCAAATACAAATGTCAAGGTCGAGGGAAACCGACCCACCGTAATCCGCCCGATTACGGCGGGTTAGCGGATGTGGCGTGTTCGTGCGTCAGCATTCCCAAACCTCGTAAAAAGCACTTCGAGATTTATCTAATTTTGGATAGGTATGATTCTTATGGATGAGACGAACACGTGCGTTAGGCAAAATGACGTGAGCAAGAGAAAGAAAGAGAGAGAAAGAAATGCACTACGATGATTTGTTCGTTACGTGTTTAATGGGGAAATTTCTCGATCTTCTAAACGTTCTAAATTTTCGGCGATTCCGCCATCTGGACTTGCGTTTGGAATGTGCAAAGTTGTTTCTTTTACAGGTTCGACACATTGAGGATAGGCAGGCGGTTCTTCCAGGTTCCGGGTATTCGGAGTTTCTTTTTCTTTTTCACAATGACGGGGCGTTTTTCCAGACGTTTGCGAAATTGTCGGGAAATTTCGGAAACCGAGGAAATCGTTCTCGTCCGCGGAGTCGGCGAACTTTTTCCTTTTTTCAGATGGATTTTTTCTTTGGTTTCCCGTCCGAATCTCCTCCGTATCCATATCAGGATTCAAGGTAGGTTTTCGTTCTTTAGCTGGATTTCTTCCAGCTGGTAGGTCGAACAATTTTTCGTTCGAATCCGAAACGTCGTTTCCACTAGGAGTCGCTTTGCCGATTGTTCCCCGACTTGGGCCAACGATAGGCGTTTCGGATTTTCTTTTACATGGCGTATGATTTTCCATGAGCACAGTCTGATTTTGTACTGGCGGATTCTGGGAAAGGGCGTCAGCATTGCGGTTTACCCTTCCTGGTTTGTAAGCAATTTTATAAGTATAATTGGAGGGGCTGAGGCGCAAATGCACAAGCCGATTGGCCGGGTCTTTTACGGAATGAAGCCATACGTGTGGCTTGTGATCCGTTACCAACAAGAACTCACGGCCGTAGACATAAGGTCTGCAGTGATTTACACAATAAATGATAGCCAATAATTCCTTCTCGATCACTGAATAATTAACATCGTGTTTTCCAAGAATTCGAGAGGTATAACTAACGGGTTTATCTTTACCAATTTCGCCTTGACTCAAAATTCCGCCAATGGCGTGATCGGATGCGTTCATTGTTATGATGAATGGTTTTGTGAAATCCGGATATTGAAGAATTGGTTCTTTACACTACGCCTCGATAAGCGTTTCAAAGTATTTTTGGTGAGATTCGGTCCATTTGAAGGTCGACTCCTTTTTGAATAAATTTGTGAGTGGCTTTGCAATGCCTGAACATTTTTCGATAAATCTGCGCTAATAACCTGCAAGTCCTAAAAATTGTTTTATTTTTTCGGAGTGGTAAGCCTAGGGTTTCCCTGTAGAGCCTCCAATTTTTTGAGATCGGGTTTAACCCCGTCCTCACTTATGATGTGACCCGAATATACCACTTCTCGTCTTAAAAATGCACACTTGTCCAGGTGTAATGCTAAGTTGGCTTGCCTTAATTTTTTGGCAAGTTTGTCGAATTTATTCTCGTGTTCAACAAGTGTCTTTGCATAAATGACGATGTCGTCCACATAAACAAACAGCTCGATGCCTTGACGGCCTGATAAGACTCGATCCATAAATCTCTGGAATGTCGCCAGAGCGTTCTTTAAACCAAACGGCATTCGGTCGAACTCGTAGTGACCGAATGGTGTAGCAAATGCTGTCTTGTGAGAATCGTCTGGATGAACTTTAATTTGATGGAAACCGCTGGCCAGGTCGAATACTGAAAGATATTACGCATTACCCAATTGTTAGAGAATTGCGGTTATTTGAGGTAATGGGTAAGCATCGCCAATTGTCTTTTTGTTTAAGTTCTTATAATCGATGACCATGCGCCACTTTGGATTTCCTTGTGAGTCCGCCTTTTTGGGAACGATCCACAGAGGCGAACTATACGGGGAGTTTGACGGTTTAATCACTTCCCCTTCAATTAATTCTTTAACTCGTTTCGTAATTTCATCTTTATGAACGGGCGGAAATCTATACTGCCACGTACAAACTGGTTGATCGTCATTTGTCGTTATCTTATGTTCGATTTTATCTGTCAAGCCTAGAACTTTTCCTGTCAAATGAAATAGGTCCGAATTCTAGCTTATAATTTTATCTACGCTTAACCGTTCTTCATCATTCAGATGGTTGAGGCTGAGTCAGTCGCGAATTTCTTTTACTTTATCTTTCTTTTCAACGTTTAACACTTTCTTGTTACGCGCACTTTTAAACTGTAATATACCCTCTTTCCGAGACGCCATTCCGTGATCCGGATGGGGAACAATTAAACTTTTCTCCTTTTCCTGAAACGCCTTCTGGTCATCTGGAGTGAGGGAACTATTTTCACATTGGGTCCTATCCTCTTCTTGAAACGCCTTTTGCCCGTCTGGAGTGAGGGAATTATTTTCACATTGGCTCCTATCCTCTTCTTGAAACGCCTTTTGGTTGTCCGAAGTGAGGGAACCCTTTCGATGTTTATCCTCTTCCTGAAACGACATTTGGTCGTCCAGAGTGAGGAAATTATTTTCACATTGGGTCCTTTTTCCTGAAACGCCTTTTGGTCGTCCGGAGTGAGGGAACCATCTTTTGTACCTTTGCACCTGAATTCTTTGACTACTACCGTTGGTATAGTCATTAATAAATTATTATTGGTTGAATTGTGCGCAATGAAATAAGTGATACCATTCTTGACCGTAACGACTGCTTCGCAAAGAGATCCCTTCTCCCAAGTAGAGCATCGGAATATGTCCTTTCATTTTGAGATTACTTACTTTGACGTAACATACCGTTTTGGACCGTTTGGGAATCTAAAAAGATTGTTCACTTTTAAACCGGATTCTTTGACTTCCCCAAGTTAATTGTTCATGTCTCCAATCTACGAGAGCTGTATTTTCAGCAAGAAATTCGGTACCAAGTAATCCATGTTGGTCCATCGGGAACCAATCACGACGACATGAAATTCCGCGGGGCTATCATTGATCATTATTTTTATAGACCCCTTTGATCTTACGGGGATACTCGAGATCCCCTCCACATTTAATAAAGCTTTTTTGTTGTACGTGAGGGACTGGACCTGATTGTCGTTGACCCTCATCATTTATAATTGAACCGATTTCCCTATTGATTCGACTGAGCCCGTTTATTATTGTCGAAAGGGTATTTTGCATAGCCTCGAGGGCGTGAAGAGTGATTGAGATTGGTTCATCCCTATTATTCACTTGATCACTAAATTCACTTTCACGAGCGCTCGGGGCTTCTAATTTTTTGTGCTTTTCTAATTCTCTTTTTAATAACGCCTGTTCTTGTTCTCGAAGTATTTCGCGTTTTTTATCTAATTGATCCGTTAATACGCGGAGTTCCTCTTCACTTAAACGTTTCGAATTTTGGGAATGCTCAGCCGTTTTGAACTGCTAACTTTATTTTACCCTTTGCGATAGTAAACATGAATTTTTTATATTAATTTTACACCAAAGACTTTAAGCGTATCCCACCGCTGCCACCAATTTAAATTTTCATTCCTGTTACGTCGTGAGTGCCATTTTTAATTGATAATTAATAATCTTTTAATTTACCTTTCCGGATTTGAGTTTCGAATGGGAAGTGTGCTACGAACGAACGGATTATAATGAATTAAGTCATATGACTTATGTGACGGTAAGTTACTGAGTGAGTTCTGTGGGTTTCTGAGGAAAATCGACCATATATGGGTCGTTCTGGTTAAAATATGCCCCAAGAAAAGTGTAACTGTGCGCGTTTAGCGCGAGGAAAAAACCTTAATAATTATTACAATTCGTACCAGACATGAATACTTGGAGGGCGAGAGTACTAGGACGTAACAGCCCCACCTACACTGATATGCTATCTACACAGCTCATCTACTTGACCGTCGACAGCCACCGCAGCACAGCTGTCAACATCTACTCTCAATTCCGCTTAACGACCGGACATTGGAACGCTCTCTCTGTTGTGGTGGTATGGTACTCTTCGCTTTATGACGCGTGAGTACTGCAAATGCAAAAGTGTGTTGCGCGTTTTTGCCAATCTCGTGCGATCTGTTTGCGAGTTTTCTACCCGGGCTGTGCAAGATCATATTTATCAAGCGCTACATCTGATTCTTGCTGCCGTTCAGAGCTCGTACTTCCCCCTCTTCACCCGCGCGCGCAAGCATTGCTCAAAATACGTCACCTTCTTCATCACCTGCCCAATCCATATCCCTTGAATCCTTAGCAAATTTGCATCATGCAACCGATAGCAAACTCATCGCGTATGCTAATGAGCAAAATCGAATCGGAGCTTATATAAATCCTACACTCAGTGAAATCCCTAAGCCCAAGTCAACTGAAATACATCTCAGATAGAAAATCTCGAAAAACAAACGACGAACTCCGCAATGAAATGTTATCTCTGGAAGCGAAATCCACTTCATCGGAAGAGCTCCTGGTCGCTGGTCTGTCGTCTGAATCACGCTGTACCCCGCTTGAAATGGTCAACAAAGTATTTGCAGCCCTTGGCATGATCGTTCCCACATCTCATACGTTAGATGTCCATATCATGGCAAAACAGATCTGGCGCCTGCCAACCAGCCTGAACCACTTTGAACTGACTGTCTCGCGCAAATCAATTTCATTAATAGTAATTCTCACATCCTCGGCAGTCCGGGACATCGTCATCATTGCGGAACGTGTCAAACGTGACTTCTATAACTCAGAAGTATACGGCCCCACTTTGCAAGGGAAAATCTACCTAAACGAGCTTCTTCTAACGGAAACTTACAAACTCCTACGACAGACGAAGGCACGAGCTGCTGCTCATGTGTACAAATTTGTGTGGGTACGGAGTAGTTCGATGTATGTTCGCAAGCATAATGGGTAGCCATCTCATCAAATTTTCTTTATCCGATGACCTAGCTAATCTAGTCTGACTCCCACGTTTGAACCTTACTCCTTTCTCTGACGTAACCGATCGCTTAATCTCAAACCATCTCAAAGTCTTCAATGAAAACTACTTACTTGGTCACCTCGAGGACAATAAACTCTTCCTTAACACACACTTCTTCCATATTGTGGCCAACACTGAAACCTGGTTACACTGTCGCATACAAGATTTACTTCTTAATATTAAGGATTTCTTTATCATAAGAAATGATCACGAAAAAAACGGTGGGGGCGGGGTTGCATACTACGCCCATAGTTCTCTCAAGGCTCGTTTTCTTGAATACTCGCTAAGCATCTTTAGTAATTCGCCTGAGTTTATTATTTTGGACGTCTCGCTCCCCACCATAGCAAACCACTCTTTGTTATTTTTATCAATTTATCGACGGCCCAAGGCCAAACTTTGCAATGATTTCGCATGTAGCTTCAACCGCTTTCCGCATGCCTCTGAGAACCCTATTATCGTTGAGGACCTAAACTGCAACCACCTTGCAGAAAATGCTGAATCTTACGCTCTTGAAGATTTCATCCTCTGCCAATCACTCTATCTAGTCCCCACCGAAGCGACCTATCATACATCCTACCGTTACTTATGGCTGGACATGACCATACTCTATAGCAGGGATAAGATCTCTCCTATTTTCCATCTGACTGAAAACGAGCATTTATTCGCAAGGTCAGCAATCCTAAATCGCCTGCTGACACGAGGCCGATAGACAACCTTCCCGAACTACACAAGGTTTAATCTAATCTTATTTGCTTTTAATCTAATCTGATTTGCTTATAGACTAATCTATAAGCAAATCATCGACTGTCTAAACATCAAGAAACTGCTTGACTCATGTCAATCTGCATTTCGAAAGTTACACAATACTCAATCAGCTCTGCTCAAGGTTGCTGATGACATCCGTCTTGCTATCGATGATAAAATGCTAACGAAACTGGTACTCTTCGATTTTAGGTAACCATTCGGTACTGTTCCTTATCTGTAACTGTTGACGAAACGCAAGACTCCGGGCTTATCTGACCAATGATTAACTTGATTTTTTTTTCCTATTTAGCCGGTCGCACTCAGTCCGTGGAGGATGGGCTTGGAGACACCTCGAGTTGGCTTACAATCACTAGAGAGGTTCCTTAGAGCTCTGTCTTGGGGCCCCTCCTTTGCTTTTTTAGCTCAATGATAATGGTACTAACCTGAGATTTTCCAACCGAATGGTTGTCGCAGACGACACGCAGATGTACTTACACTGCCGCCCATCGGATCTAAATGGTGCAATAACCATGGTCACCCACGACGTTACCGTCATTTCCTATTTTGCTCGCCATAACGGCCTGAACTGCTAGTAAATGGAAGGCCTTAATCATTGGTAGCAAAGCCAACGGGCGCGGCCTTGATCTCAGCAATTGCTCTCCTATTCTATCTAACATGAGTCTATCCTATGCCAAGGAGTCAATGAATCTTGGAATTCATTTCACGCCAACCTTTCATCTCCCAGAAAATCCACTCCATACCATAAACTCTCTCTCTCTCTCTCTCTCTCTCTCTCTCTCTCTCTCTCTCTCTCTCTCTCTCTCGGATTTCTCTTCTTTCGCTTCCTCGCTGGACCACGCTGCAGGACCTAATGCCCGACCACGCTGGCCGGCTTCCTTGTCTCGCCCAATTCCTCGCTAGATGGCGAACCTCCTATCGATCTTGTGGGGTTTCCCCAGACGCTAATACTTCCTCGGCACCCAGCGGTTTGGACAAAGCAAGCGCGACCAATCAGCGCCGAATCTTTACGCCGTCGCGTCAGCGACGCGACACGCCTCGCCGACGGGAGCTTAACACCGCCGGAAGAAGGCGAGGTTTTACTCCGGAAAAGGGCAGACTCCCACAACGAGCAATGGGCTACGCATGTAGATGTAAAAGGCTGTCGCGAATACCAAAGGCTGTGAGCTAGTAAAATAAAAACCAGATCTTTTTATAGTACTCCTACTGCGCTCGTGTCTCATTATATTTGTGCCCTATTCAAAAACCCGCTACGCTAGGGGAAAGACCCTTACAATAAAACAAATGGTGACCCAGCGACGTGATAAGGCACAAGTGAGAAACACTCTTCCGCTGCGAGTGTTGCGATTACTTTTCAATTCCCTCATCTTCGTTGTGCGTAGAGACTTGTGTTACCTCGAAATTCGCTCGGACTGTGAACGCGAATTTTCGTACAGGGACAGTTGTACGAAAAGTACATTTTCGTAGCCCCGGCTTGCCAGGCACGTGCCGACGCCGGCAACCTCCGCGTGTGCGCATCCGTCTCCATCACGTTATTTCACGTACATTCACCGTTCTTTTTCCGTGCGTTCATTTAGCCGACTTACCGCCGCGTATTTTCCGTTGAATATTTTTCGCGTTCCACCGCGACCATGACGGAAAACGCGGGAGTGGAACTACATATGTCGCGCATCGCCAAATTGCCGCCATTTTGGAGGCATGAACCGGCTGTCTGGTTATTCCAGGTCGAGGCTGCTTTCGGCATAGCGGGCATCACGCGAGATGAAACGAAATACCAGTACCTGCTGTCCAACCTCGATTCCACGGTGTTGCCTTTCGTCACGGACCTTATTTAGGGACCGCCCGCGGAGAATAAATACGGAGCGATCAAAGATCGCATTTCGACGTTGTTTGCTGAGACTAAGGAAAGTAAAATCCGTCGCCTCCTAAAAGGTCAACTTTTAGGAGATCAAAAACCGTCTCACTCTCTGCAGCACATGCGTAATCTCGCATCTAATCAATGCGACGAATCCATGCTCCGTTCATTGTTTTTGGAGCAGCTCCCGCACCCGGTCAGTGCGATCATTTCAGCCTTCTCTGAGAAAACTTTGGACAAGCTCGCCTTAACAGCCGATAGGATTATGGACCTTCATCGTCCGAACCACATTGCTACGGTTGACGACTCGTCAACGAACAATCCGCACGACGACCTTGCTAAGCGCGTGGAAGCGTTAAGCCTACGCATCGAGCAATTGGCTCGGCGAGACGAACGACAATCTCGTGGAAAGAGCCGCAGCAGAGTACGGTCGAAATCTCCTTGGCCCGAGAAAGACAACGGCAGCAGTAATATTGTCCATCCGGGTAAACTTTGTTTTTATCATAAAAAATGTAATACCCGAGCCCGCAACTGTCAAAGCCCGTGCTCGTGGGCACAACGCAATAATCCTTCGGAAAACTAACGACGTCGTTACACATTGAGACGGTAAGTGACGACGCTCCAAAGCAGTACCGTCTTATCATGCTCGACAAGGAGACTGGACTGCATTTTCTTGTCGATACTGGAGCAGATATATCAGTGCTACCTCGAACTCGAACGAGCAACGCGAGCGAGGTACCAACTCCATTCAAACTATTTGCAGCAAACAACTCGGTGATCGATAAATATGGGCAGAGGCATTTATCGGTGAATCTGGGTCTCCGTCGAAACTTTACCTGGAACTTCGTAGTGGCCGACGTTTCGCGCGCTATAATCGGAGCCGATTTCCTCGCTAACTTTGGACTTCTTGTAGATCTGAAACGGAAACGGCTCATCGACGTTGAGACGACTTTGT
This sequence comes from Ophion ellenae, assembly GCA_963210295.1. Lineage (NCBI taxonomy): Eukaryota > Metazoa > Arthropoda > Insecta > Hymenoptera > Ichneumonidae > Ophion > Ophion ellenae. The sequence continues at coordinate 7,727,958 of OY723392.1, forward strand.
CTTCCATCGGTACGGTTACCTCTGAAGAACACTGCACCATCTCAACGTTTGCCACCGGGACACCATTCTCCGGCCTCCTTGACGAATTCTCTATCTTAACGAGACCCTTCGTTTTTACGGAGATTCCAGCTCACGATACCCAGCACCATATCGTCACGAGGGGACCGCCGGTAGCCGAACGAGCTCGTCGTCTGAGACTCAACATCCGAGAGCTCGTTATCGGAGGCTCAACAGCATTACAGAACCAGATAAATACCAGATACCACACCTCCACGACTTCTCGCATCGACTGCGCGGCTGTAATATTTTTTCGACCATCGACCTCACACGCGCATACAACCAAGTCCCTGTCGCGCCCGCAGACCGACCAAAAACCGCGGTTATTACCCCCTTCGGTTTATTCGAGTTCCGTGTCATGACGTTCGGACTGTGTAATGCGGCGCAATCGTTCCAGCGGTTTATGGACACCGTGACTCGCGGGTTGGATTTCGTTTGTTGCTATATCGATGACATTGTCCTCGCGTCAAAGGATTTTGAAGAGCACGAACAACATTTGCGACAACTATTCGAGCGTCTTAAGAAATACGAATTAACCATCAACGTCGCCAAAAGCGTCTTCGGCAAAGAAACCGTTCGGTATTTGGGATACCAAATCGACAGTTCCGGAACTCGTCCGCTCCCCGACCGCGTCACCGCGATACTGAATTACAAGAAGCCCGAAAATATTACCGAACTTCGTCGATTTCTAGGGATAATAAACTTCTATCGGAGATTCATTGCCAACGCTGCTCGCACGCAGGCCTCACTAACTGCCTATCTGGCCGGCGCTCGCAAGAACGATAAACGTCACATCACCTGGACCGAGGAAACGGAGAGACAGTTTCTCCAATGCAAAACCCAACTAGCCAACGCCTCTCTTCTCGCTCATCCTCTCGACGATGCGCTGTTGACTCTTAGGACGGACGCGTCCGACGTCTCAATAGGCGCCGTTCTCGAACAATGGAGCGATGGAAAATGGGAACCATTGGGGTTCTATTCGAGAAAACTCTTAACAACAGGAATGAACTATAGCACGTACGATCGTGAGCTACTAGCTATCTTTGCGGCCTTAAAATTCTTTCGGTTTATGGTTGAGGGACGCAGCTTTCTCATAAAAACGGATCATAAGCCCCTCGTTTTTGCGTTCAAACAACGTAGCGATAAAGCTTCGCCCCGTCAACTCCGTCAATTAGACTTTATCGGACAATTTACCACCAAAAACCTGTTGAGTTTTGGTTCGTCACTAATCCTTCAACCCCTTAGAGTTGACAATGCGGACAAAATCGTCTACTGCGATCTTTCTACCGATCAAGTACGCCCGTACATTCCGGTTTGTTTCAGAAGAAAAGTGTTTGACACCGTCCACGGATTGTCTCACCCTAGCGGGAGAGCGACCAAAAAGCAGATCGCACGGAAATTTGTGTGGCCTTCCATGAACAAGGACGTTGTCGAATGGGCTCGCACATGTCTTCCTTGCCAATGGAGTAAAGTCTCACGATACAATCGTAACGTCCCCGAGCACATCCCGGTACCAGATGTACGGTTCGGTCACGTTCACCTCGACATCGTGGGACCTTTACCTCCTTCACGGAGCTTCAGATATTGTCTGACAATCACAGACCGTTTCACCAGGTGGCCTGAAGCATTCCCACTTTACGACGTTACTGCCGAGTCTGTCATCAACGCCTTTGTCTCATGCTGGCTGTCATGTTATGGTGTGCCCCTAACAATTACCACAGATCGCGGTTCTCAATTCGAATCTACGCTTTTTGCTGCTCTAATCAAATTTCTCGGGTGTGAACGCATTCGGACAACATCCTACCATCCGGCCTCCAACGGAATGGTAGAAAGATGGCATCGATCGTTAAAATCCGCCACCATGTGCCACGAGACCACTGAATGGGTGGACACTACTCCGCTCGTTCTCCTAGGACTGAGAACGAGTTTTAAGGAGGACCTCAAATCTTCATCCGCAGAGCTTGTCTACGGAACAACTCTCCGAATTCCGGGAGAGTATCTCGTCGACTTTGAGGTGACCGATGATCAGCAGGTATACGTTCAAAAGCTCCGAACGTACATTCGAGGTATTCGACCTATTCCGGCAGCCCATCACAATAGAACGAAACCGTTCACGCACAAAAACCTTTTCGATTGCTCACATGTTTTCCTGAGAAACGATACCAGAAAATCACTTGAGCAACATTTCCGTGGGCCGTACAAAGTCTTGGACCGGTTATCCGAGACCGTTTTTTAAATTCTAATTAATGACAAGCCTGTTACCGTATCCACGGAACGACTGAAACCTGCATTTATCGAAGAACAAACGATTCGCAGCGACCCAACCACAATCGAGCACCTTTACGCGCCCAACTCCGAGGATCTCCAGAGATAACGAGAATACCGAATGCTCCTTCGTCACTCACGCCTCGTCCAGAGTCGCCTCCACGCTGCTACCGAGGACCAAAATACAAGAAAACTGTCTCCTTTTCATAACCGAACTCGGTTACTCGGAGGGGAGTGCTGTGGGGTTTCCCCAGACGCTAATACTTCCTCGGCACCCAGCGGTTTGGACAAAGCAAGCGCGACCAATCAGCGCCGAATCTCTACGCCGTCGCGCCAGCGACGCGACACGCCTCGCCGACGGGAGCTTAACACCGCCGGAAGAAGGCGAGGTTTTACTCCGGAAAAAGGGCAGACTCCCACGACGAGCAATGGGCTACGCACGTAGATGTAAAAGTCTGTCGCGAATACTAAAGGCTGTGAGCTAGTAAAATAAAAACCAGATATTTTTATAGTACTCCTACTGCGCTCGTGTCTCATTATATTTATGCCCTATTCAAAAACCCGCTACGCTAGGAGAAAGACCTCTACAATCTTTTGGTCGACCGCTGTGGCTCGCTCTTCCGGCCGTCATTCTTGATCGATACTTTTTCCCTCCCGAGTCGTTGAGCGCCCTGGCCGATACGGCGCTCGCTAGCCATGCCGCGCGAGAGCTGCAGTCTCTCGTGACGCGCGGTGGGTAGGAGACTCGGAAGATGGCAGCAAGAGGCCCTCTGAAGGCGAGCCCGATGTTCTGCGTCGTCGAGAGATGGCGCATTTTACGCTACTTTCTTAATCGCTTACCTGTTGCGCAACGCGTCAATTTATACACCAACGACTTTACCAAGCGCCTATCCCAAGTGGGCACATTCCCGCTTAAACGTGGCGCTTTCCTTCTCCGACGGTAACTCACCGTCATATAAGTCATGTGACTTAATTCATTATAATCCGTTCATTCGTGGTACATTTCCCATTCGAAACTCAAATCCTGAAAGGTAAATTAAAGGATTATTAATTATCAATTAAAAATGGGACCCACGACGTAAAAATCGTACAGATTGGTAATCTATGATTGCATTGTTTGCAAAAGTAAGGGTCATACCCTCAACCTTGCAAACATCACTCCCCAACCCGACAGGAGCACGTACTATAAACGCGTAAAATGTTGGCCCACCAGAAATGAAACTTTTGATATAGCTACCCTCTCCATAATCACTCAACTCATACGTTAAATCGCCTGAGAGCTGGCCTACAGGAGGTTCGTGTTCATTAGGTTGCTGCCTCGTTACATAAATAACGGAATCTGTGTCGCAGTACACGGCACGTCGATCGAGACGCTCCAAGTAACTATAAAGCTTTAGACGCGCTTGAGCCGTAGTGTATGCAGCGATTACGGCATTCGCCATATTCGAAGGCGTCACAGCCTCATCCGTTTTAGTATAGCTTACATACAGATTTTTATTATTCACAGGAAGCATACTGGTAATTTCGCATTCGGGATCGGTTAATAATTCCATAAGCTTTTTTCGCGTTGATACTACGACTGGTGGCGGAAGATTTTCGCTCTTTCCCCAGAATGAAATTAGCCTAAGCTTCGCGAGCGAACGTAACCCGGGGTTTTTGGCTATTGCCTGGCTATTCAAGCGAACACCCTCGGATTGTTCAAAATGCGTGATATAACGTTCTGGCAATGTTTCATCGTCTGCGCAATTATCAAGCCACCCACTCGCCTCTTACTTGATTTTCAAAAAACGTGTTGATGTATTCGTCAAACAACCTCTCGATTGCGTACCACAATCGAATTGCGTTACTTTGTATTGCCAAATTTCGGCTATAGAGAGTATAGTAGTATAGTATATAGAATATAGTAATGTATTACCGCACGAAACGGTTTTTCGCGACTCTTCAACTTCCCACATGCCCTCAAACACACGATCAGCAGTATCATGGTGCGTGCACTCTTCCTGATTTATTATTTCGCAGCAGCTGCAACATAAAGAGAACAGCAGCCGCTGATGCATTCGTACGGGTAATACAGGATTGTAAACATTGCGCTGTGGTAGCACGGTACATTTGGCGAACCCCTCAACGCGCGTAAAATTGTGAGCGTCCCTGTCAGCTCTAAGCACTCTTCAGCAATAAATACTTTTGAATGACCCACGGGGTGTTTACCAAATTTGCAAATATACGGATACAGAGAGCAGACATCTACGTAGCGTATACGCTCCCCCTCCCCTGCATCATAGGGTGTTACTGTGTTTTCTGTACGCCCACCGAAAAACGCATCACGAGGGTTCAATGGCTCGTTTGCTGTTAGCGGATGATCCCGTCCGAGCTTACGAATTTCAGAGTTTGCTTCTACATGACGATTCCACTCGCGTTCCCAAATCTCCGTCAATTGGTAACCGTTCGAGCGGATTCTGTGTGATACGGCTATGGTTCGTTCTAGACTCTCGTCCATAGACAGGCGTTGTTTGCGATCTCTATTAAGGAGGTAGCATTTGGAGCAACCGTGCCAATAGCAGCCGTAAAATTTTAATACGTGAGCAGTACCGTTTGTTTCGTAGTAGCCGTCAACTAGTAAAATCTGAGGTAATTTAAATTCGCTTGATCGGTCCTTCGTGTGTAATGGGGTGCCCAAGAGAATGCTCCATCCAAACGACCCATGAGATTGCTTTTTCGACTGATTATGAACCTAGCTATAACTAGCTAGAGGTAGTTATAGTGTTGTCTTTTGGGAAATTTTTACGAAAGACGCGAAAACAGGCGGCCGGTAGCCGCTCGACATAATTTTGGTTTTCCGACTGGTTGAACAAATGGGGAACAATACATTTAGCGACAGAGCCTGTGAGGCCAAAGGCTTAGGTAGCGCGCGGAGAGGTATGTGGAAATATTTTAGACTGTCCAGAAATACCAGTTTTACAAGATGGATCGAGATGATCTTTGTACCGTTCATAATTATACGCGGTAGTTGAGTCTTTTTTCCTCGATGAAATAGCGCAAAATGAATTGCGCGTCAAAACCCCCGGCGTTGTGGGCAACACAGATCGTACGCGAACAATTATTGACGCGCTTCATAGCAAACTCCACCAATTGACCCACAGGATGACGTCTAAAGACAGGCTCATGGGAGCCACAATGTTCACACGGCTCATCTATAGAATCACGCGTGCAGCAATATGTGCAAACGCGTTTAGCTGCGCACAGGTTTGGCTCGTGTATAAAAGTACCAGCATCGACGTGTACATTTGTGCATTGTTGCGTCTCGAAATCATGAAATGTGAAAAGTATTTTAGCCGCCTCTTTGCCGTCGCGGATGGGTTTCATGAAACATGCATCATTATTGGGATGGTCAGTTCTACACGTTTTGCAAAAGATCACGCCACAAACATGCTTTCTCCTTTCACCCAACGGTCGTAGTGTTTTTAAGCATTCGCGGCACCGTTTGAGAGAGGCACAAACACTATTTGACGTTCATCTTGCTTCATAACCAAATGGTTTTCAAAGCATTGCAGGCCGTAAAACGCGCGAGCGCATATATAACACTGAACTGTAGCGTTTACGTTGGGATTGCAAGGTGGGGCGGTCATGCAAGGAGGGCACCTCTTTTTTGAGCATCTACGGCTTAGCCTATGATATTGCGAATTACACGAGGAGCAGAAATCGCGGCTTCCGACAGCACCTCGTAAATTTAATATTGGCTGGAAGCGACCGCTCATCGCTATTGGCTGATGCGACCGCTCGTAATACAATATATACAGAGTGTGTTGGATGTTACCAAAAGAGTTCAAGGCTTTTTGTGTAGCATCGAACAAAGGCTCGACTCCTCGCCCCATAGTTAAAACCTCGTAAACCACTATCGCAATATCGTCTTGTGCTAAATAATTTTGAAAGAGAGCAACCTCGTGGATACAACCATTCATCGGCATTGCAATTTTGGCGGCGTTCGTTAATTCAAGAGCTGCATTTCGCTGCAGTGAGTCGTTAATCTGTCTCATACGTTGCCAATTTGCGTGTAAGTTACCCGTGCGTATTTCCCCCCGCTCGGCGTAGACGCGCGCAGTAACCAGTGATCGCGGTAAACACAGTTTATCATTATTCCTAATCGTGAGAATATTTTTTTTTGCAACGCCCTCGTGTGTTAGGGTTTTTCTACCGGAACCATCGACGTCCTGTACAATATTAACTTGTATCGTGCATGTATCGTCGATATTTAACAATGCGACACTTTGCGCATCACTAGCTACGTGGGTCATTTGATAAGTACCTAGCCTACAAATGAAAACACCAAAATTTTGCTAAAAATAAAATTTATTTTTCAATGTAGTCTCCTTTTAGTTGAATACACTTGGCCCAGCGGTGCTCCAATTTTTTTAACCCCGTTGAAAAAAATGTTATCTCTTGGTCTGCAAAATAGGCCTCCGTGGCGGCGATTATTTCGTCATTGGAGTGGAATTTCTTCCCGGCGAGTGAATTTTTTAGATTCGGAAACAAAAAAAAGTCGCACGGAGCCAAATCTGGAGAATACGTTGGATGGGGCAGCAGTTCATAGCGTACTTCGACCAATTTAGCCGTGGCGAGCGCGGAGGTGTGAGCCGGTGCATTATCATGGTGGAAAAGCACTTTCTTTCTCGACAAATGGGGCCGTTTTTCTTTTAACACGGCGTTAAATCGGCTCCATAGTTCGGCGTAGTACTGTCCCGTGACCGTCTTGCCCTTCTCCAGGTAGTCAATAAAAATCACACCTTGAGAATCCCAGAAACAGTGGCCATCACCTTTCCAGCCGACGGGACCGTCTTCGCCTTCTTTGGAGCAGGTTCACCGGGTAAGGTCCACTGTTTTGACTGCTCCTTGGTCTCTGGAGTATACCAGTGAATCCATGTTTCGTCGACGGTCACGTAACGACGCAAAAACTCTTTTGGATTGCGATTAAACAGCTCCAAACACTGCTCTGAAGTGGTGACACGAATGCGCTTGTTGTCTGCAGTCAGCAAACGCGGCACCCACCTTGCCCACAGCTTCCTCATGCCCAAAGTCTCATGTAGGATATACCACACGCGTTCTTCTGAGATGCCTACTATCACAGCTATCTCGTGCACCTTTAATCGGCGGTCTGACAAAACAATATCGTGTATTTTTGTCACGTTCTCCTCCGTAGTGGCTGTTTTTGGAGCACCTGGGCGTGGATCATCAAAAACCGACGTACGACTACGTTGAAACTCGTTATACCAAAATTTAACGGTCGCCATCGAAGGAGAAGCATCCCCATACACTGCATCCAAGCGTTCTTTAATTTCACTGCGCGATTTCCCTTCCAAAAACAAGAATCGAATCACCGACCGATATTGTTCTTTCTCCATTCTTTCAAAAATCAACGGACACACTTGCTTTCACACGCTCTCAAAAGAGAACTACAAGTCCGATCCGGCTGAAATTTTGTCAGTAGCCGTCTACAAGACGGTACTACACTATAGTGTATTTCTCTTGCAATAGTAGCACCATCTAGCGGTGAGGCTAGGTACTTGTCAAATGACCCACGTATTAACTGCCAAATTTCGTTAAACGTGCAATCTCTGACGGGCCGAAAGGAGAGCCATACGAGGCCGTGCCGTAAGTTACTTGAGGCAAACGATATACCTATATAATCGCTAGCTTCCAAGGAGGTTGTAATGTGCGTTACGAGATCACGAAACGCTCCTTCAAGCCAATGTAAAATGTGGCAGCCTGGCGGTGGTTGACAAATGCGTACGGTCATTTACCGACCGCGGAGTTTGAAACGTTTAAAGTAGCGGCGAGCATCCACGATTATTTCGATGCGGGCGCCTGGCGGTTGCACATCGCCAAAGGACTCATCGGTATCGGCCTCGTGCTGGCGTCTACTAGGCCTTCCACCGCCACCATTCTGTACTGTAAAACGGGTGAGAATGTAAAAAAAGGTTAGCCCTTGCTGATAAGGGAGTGCACCTGATATTATCGTTAATTGTACTAGAATGAACCTGTTATTATTATTAATTTTTATCCCCGGGCGCCTCCGAGAGATCTTCATCAAGTATTACGGACGCCGACGTATAAACTGCCATAAAATAGTATTGCTTACCTTTTTATTCCCCAGAAATACAAAGAATAATATAGGTCGATAATTAAAAAAGAGGAAATATGTAAATATCTGTGCTGCGAAAAATATGGGCTGTTTACCTGTTGCCTGTTTACCTGCTTGCCTCTGGAATCAACACATCGGGAGCTCGCGGGTTCAAATCACCGTCTCGTCGTTTCGGAGAGAAATAAAAACACAGGCGTGACGTAGCTCCAGTTCTACATAGATGTCGCGCGCACGGACCAGTACGTGGGTGTGTCGGGTGTGTATGGCTGTAGCCTGTGAGCTATTTCTCGACGAAACGCGACTAGCTCCGAGGCTGGGAAGCGAACCCGTGACCGGCTGTATTGGTATAGGTTTTCCGCAGTTTCCCTATACCCATGACAGAAAATGTCATGGTGAATGCGATACAGAGGGGGAAGTCGGCTGCGGCCGCAAGGTGGGGATCGATCAGGGATGTGGATCGGAGAAAATGGTGGGAAATGTAAAAAGGGGAAATCCCTGTACATAGAAGCTACAAATAGCGAACCGTTCGCCGTAGCAGATATAAAAATAAATAACATTTATTAATTTTTGGTGAATTTAAATATCAATAAAAAAATAAAAGGTAAGAACAAGATAAACAATGGAAAACTATGGCTGGGTTATCGTTTTTTGAACTACTTGGCGTCCTTTGCGTTCATCCCAGTATTTTGCGTTGGATATGGCATTCCCTGCAGCTTTTAACACAGCATCTGCGTTAATCAGAGTTTCATGCTGGTGCGTGTGCAAGTTTGTAAGCGCAGCTGTAAATAAATCGAAAATTTTTAATATATATATATATATATATATATATATATATATATATATATATATATATATATATATATCTATATTTATATTATATTATAGAAACACAGCGAAAAATATTTTGAACAGCTTGAAAAACATACTTATCATGCAACTTCCGAAATTTGGTGTTTTCAGCAACACCTTTCCTTCAGTTTTTTAGCGGTAAACCTGAGCACTAAGTCGCGCGTAAAAAATCTCCTTAGAATATTTGTCACGCTCTTCGTTCCCTCAGAATGTATAAAAATTTGATAACGACCAATTTGCAGTTCCCTAATAATCTTTGTATTTTATTGTGTTTCAGTTAAAGTTATCGTTTTCTTTTTTAAAATATGTAACAATAAAAAAGTGAAGCGCTTAAGAAAAAACTTTATATAGAATATTTACAAATGATAAAAGTAAAAAAAAATGAGAAATTCACCAAAATTTGATTTACGTCCTTATCTTCTTTGAGTTTGCTATCAAACGCTTCGAATTTGTCCAAAGATTCAAATGGCAAATCGAGCTCATTTGCTCTGTCGACTTGCTCGACAGTTATTTTCGCAGACTGCACCATATCATTCACATTTCCCACCGTAGAGAGCCTGTCGTGGAGAGCATTGATCGCAGCTGTATTTGCTTGTACAGCGGCGGTGACTTTTACGCTGAGACGTTGAGCTCTCCTAGTATAAAGAGAGTATCAGAAAAATATGAATGAAATATACAATTTTTTTTATGAGATGAAAATCGAAAGAGTGATCGATAAATTTGAAGATGAAACGGACCTGGTGTGAAGTTGTTCGTCGACTTATTGGCATCTCCGAGCTGCGCCCCCGATTTGAATTTTTTTGTTGCCGTACACGCTGTTCGCTTGCTGTTGTTGTTGCCGTCATTGGCTAAAAAAAAACATTATAAAAATAAAATAGAAACATGGTAGAATACAAATATTGGCGGAGAGGGAGTTTCTATGTTTGCTATTTATCTCTATGATCTCGTTGATATAAATTCGTGAAACTATGAATATGAAAAGTTTCAATTAATCCTTATCCGTTGATGCGACTTCTCGCCGCAGACTCTCTTCATCGGATGACGACGTGTCTTGTATTTCAGGGGCCTTGATTGTCCGTTTAGCGATAACTTTTCGATGAACTTGCTTCTTGTTTTAATGTTTTGAAGCAGCTGGCTCTGATGAGTCATTCGAAAATTCAGAGGTATTAATTTTATCAGCTGCATCTCGATCTAGAACAAGAACGAATTTAACAAATGGATGAGTTTAATTATTCTATTGTATCAATACAATAGATTTTCTAAATAACGTAATAATAAAAAATGTTAATAGCAATATAACATATCAAAATAAATAAAGCGTACTGTCGTATTTCGACTTCCCGTCATCGTTTAATTCTTCGACTTCTGTGAGATCAACCAACTCTTTGGCCGATTTTTTAATAATTTTCTGAGTGGCTTTAAACAGAGACTACGGAGATACTAGAAAATTATGCATGCCATAATTTTAAGACTATATGAAAGCAAATTCCATTTTTTTAAAATGAACAAATAAATAAACCAGTGATTCTACAATCGAAATCTTCATTTCATTTCGTAACGTATAAAATGTTTTAAAGATAGACATTCAATAGATTCGATTTCTTTTGTTCATAAAAAATATGCCATATAGAAAAAAGAATCAAGTTAACTGGACGTATAGCATACAAAAGAATGTAGACGTTAAGGGATTAAATAAAGATTTGAATTAAAAAATTCCTGATCTATTTGTAAAGTCATTTTTTTTAAATAAAATTTGTTTCCATATAGTCTAAAGATCATAGTTTTTCAGTCTCTCGGTAGGCATCTGCGTAGAGTCGAAAGTTCATATGCAGATCGCTGCATTAACTCTTTGACAACTTTTATGTCCGTAGAAATTAGTCATCGTAGCGTGACATTTTATTTGGAAGAAAAAATGTACAGCAAGTATTTTTTATAAAATTGAAGAAATTTTAATTTAATTCAAAAATGTAGTGTACAGTCTAGAGTCCATATGCAGACTGCTGCATAAACTCTGTACATTTCTCAGCTTCTGTCTCCGCTGAGAAATTTGTCCGCTGTGGTCTCTGTTGAAAAATTTTTCAGCTTTTTTTGTACGCTGAGAAATTTCTCAGCTTCTTTCTACGCTGAAAAGTTTCTTACCGTAGCTTGAACATTTCATTTCTATTTTATAAAATTTCTATTCTATTTCTATTTCATTTCTAATTTCAATTCGATTAAAAAACTTAGCGTAGCGTCTAGAATCCATATGCAGGCTGCTGCATCAACTCTGTAAAATTGTATGCCCAGAAAAATGTCTCTGCGCAGCTTGAGTCCAGCGGAGTCCATCAGAATGAAATGTTCAAGCTATGCTGAGAAACTCTTCAGCCACATTTTTTAATGAAATTAAAATTCCTTTAATTTTATAAAAAAATGCTTGGTGTAGGTTGAATTTTTTTCATTAGAATAAAATGTTAAGCTTCGCTAACTAATCTCGACAGACATATAAGTTTACAACGAGTTGACGCAACGGTCTGCGTATGAACTTTTTACTATACGCAGATGTCTACCGAGAGACTGAAAAACTATATAGGTACATTCAGATCTTTCCACTATATGGAAACGAATATTATGAAAAAAAAGAAGTCTGAAGAAAAATTGATAAAAACAAAATGAATTTTTTAAAGTTCTATCAAAATAATACTTACTTGCTCCTCCTCTTATGTTGATCTCCCACCATGGCCAAAAATTTAATGGAGATTTTTCCGTTTCATCTAGGCGGTGTAGCTGCATACAAACTTTGGCGTTATAAGGTGGAGGTGGATATCTCGTGACGCATTTCTGTTTTGTTTCGTCTCACGACAACCAGGATGTCGGTATAATCTCAAGGTCATCAAGGCCTTTTTTTTACTTTTACTAAATTGTATAAATTGAAATTTGTATGTGGCATCGTCATTTGGCAAATCTACAAATCAAAGAACGAAATTGTAATTATAACCTTGAGACAGGTGGGTAGATCCGTGAAGGCCCGCGTAGGCCCGGGTATCCCGGTGAGTAGCGACACCGCCGCATGCTGGCCAGGGCAGCTACGTGCTCCTGACGGGTGAGCTACGTTCTTATTAGCTCGGGCAGCGACCTGCAGAGTTGTTAGAGTGTTGGAAAGTCACTCGGCTTGAGCAGTCATTGCATTAGGATCTGCCTACTAATGTGAACTGGAAGGCGTAGCGTGTGCGTGCAGATACTCGCCGCGGTGGTCGGCGTTCTCCGACCCCGAGGGTGCAGGGCCCGTCTTGTTAGAGCTACAGACTAGCTACAGACAGTATGTTAAATCAAATTGGCATTACATGTAATTATAACCTTAAAAGAGACACAAACATGAATCATGCATGATATGCAGTGCATGCCAGACGTTTCAAACTTTTTACCCTTAGCTTGCTTTCCAACCATTTTTAATGTGTATTCGTGTCACCCTCGTTTGCCTTGAACTGCGCTTGATTAAAATAAGGGGAATTACGGGCAGTTACTTTATGCATCATGCTGTCCACTTTGTATCAATAATATAACAGTTTCTTCAAAATACTTACAGATGAATTAATTTTATTTCACGAATAGGAAACACAAATTAGATTTTGGTGTTACGTCCTAGCACTCTCGCCAAATATTCATAACTGGTACGATTTGTAATAATTAAGATTTTTTCTCGTGCTAAACGCGCACATTTATATTTTTCTTGGGGTACATTTTAACCAGAATGACCCATATATGGTCAATTTCACTCAGAAACCCGGTTATATAAAATATTCGTAGATATATCTTTAAAATTAGCACGCGTATGTTTACCCGTATACTTCAGGGACAAACAGTTCCCGTAATAACTTTACCGCTAAGCTCACCCGTAATTTCAGGGACGAACACATGGGTGCTTGAAATAACTTTATGAATAGCATCGTATATACGAACATTTGTGGTTACCTGTACACTTCTGGAAGACACACATGGGTCCCCGAAATACCATATCATAATGTCTGAAATATACAGACATATATACGTACCTGCATATTTCAGGGACATATACGAGAGTCTCCGAAGTACCTCTTATAATAACTTGGTACGCCTAATCTCATGCATACTTTGAAGACATAAGTCCTCAAAGTAACCCGCACATATATACATATACATATATACTCTATAAACTCCTGGGAGATTGAAGAGAGTCTCCGGAGTACAAATAATAATAATAATACCTATACTTACATGTATTGTGACCGCAAAATCGAGGGAGCTGGGGGAAAAGGACCGAGAGAGTCACAAAACTCCCCTCCTCTCGTCCCGACAATTTATATAGGGCGCCAGCCGAAAATCGGCTTGTCGGGATGAGAAAAGGGAACGCAGTGTCCGGCCAAATTGCAGCCTCGTGGATAAGGTAGAGGGGATGGGTCAGGTGTCAATCACGCGCGGCAAGAAAGATCCCGCGAAATAACTTTTTAACAATAATTTATTTTCACTGCTCTTTCGCAACAATTTAATACCGGGAAAAAGAACCCGGGCGATAACAAATAGAAAAGCCTTCACAAGATGCCATAAACGATCAATCGCGAATACACTCACAGGCAATCCCAACCGGGGCCTACACACGCAAACAATATTATCCCGAGCTCGTCGTTGCCGTAATTTTCGCGGGAATCTGCGTCTTTCCGAGCGTTTGACCATAGTTGGGCCACCGCGCCTTCTCGATCTTTGGCCTTGGGAGAATGTTTGGCCTCGCCTTCTTTCCCTCTCACTCTTCCTGGCCGTTGGTACCTTGGCTCGTGTAAGCCAGACGTTGAGGTGGCGGAAATAAAGAAAACAAACAGAATATTAAATCAAAATCCTAACGTCGCTTAGAGAACCCTACGGAATCATGTCTTGGTCGCGATGACGGCCCCGAGCCGGAGGACGGTTTTGCTGCAGCCGCTACCATGCCAGGCGGGTGAGCGGAGTACCAAAAAAAAACCCGTCACAGTATATTTCGGGGACACTCGCGAGTCCCCGAACTAATATCCAACATATATAAGTATATTCGTGTTGACCATGACACAATGGCCCTAGAAATAAGAAATATTGTTATATCTATATTATGTATATATTGAAGATGCGAGAGGCTTCGAATAACCCGCAAAACGGTACCCAAGGGGTCAGCTTCATCGCGAGTTTTCTCACAGACCTCCTCGGAGTTTCGGTCACCACGTAGTCAGCATATCCTGCCGATAACGAAAAATATTCATTTCATTGCTCATGTTCAACTCGAGAAAAATAACCTTATCAGTTCTAATATTCGGTTACAAGGGGCCAGAGCTCGAGAGCGAGGGTAATGACGCCAAGCCCTTTGTCTCAGAGACAAAGAGGGTGAGGGTACATATTGCGCTCCGGGAGCTCGGCAGTCAGTTCTCTCCAACGGCGCGAATCGCAGAGTCGACGCTCTGAAAACCGGTACATTTATTTGATTTTATATTCTTCTCAACTTTACCCCGGTCTCTTTAACAGTGTAACTTCAAATCTGTAAAACCGGTATTAATTCTTTAAATAAAAATAAAAGTAAAAGGACACATAACAAGTCAAACACTGCAACGAAGAAACTTACAGACTTATATTATTGTCTTTACTAAATGTAACTCCGTTTATTTACGTATAAAATACACAATTGTTTATATCATCTTTTGATTTCTTCGCACTATTAAATTACGCAAAATACGGCGACCGCGAAAAAAGTGTAACATTTTTCGGGTAAATAATAAAAATGTATTTGCGTCTCGTTCGTGCGTGTAAACACGCAACGAACAAATAATCGTAGTGCATTTTTTTCTCTCTCTTCCTCTCGCTCACGCCATTCGTCGTGGCGCACGTATTCGTCTCACCCATAAAAATCATACCTGTCTAAAATTGGACAAATCTCGAAGTGCCTTTTTTACAAGGCTTGGGAAAGCTGACGCACGAACACGCCACATCCGCTGACTGGCCGCAATCGGGCATGTTAGCAACTGGCACGGTCATCCCGGTGCCTAGTGTTCGGACGTCGGTTTCCCTCGACCATGACGTATGTATTCGCGGCTGCCCGCCAATCGCCGTAACCGGGCGGAAGTAGAGCCAGACGTAGCGAGTCGAGCAGTGCCGTAATCTGGCACGCCCTAGACTCGCTCAGCGAACCAAGTTTAATTCTATATTAATCTAAACATATGCGTTAGACGAATACGTTCGCTGTTACATTCGCTCAGCAAATAAAATATCATATCCGTCCAAAATCGGACGAATCTCTAGGGTATTTCGCAAGGAATTCGGAAATTTTGCCGCACGAACACGCTACACCCGCTGTAACTCGGTAAGTCAGCGACTGGCATGCTCACACCGGTGCCTAGTGTTCGGGCGTCGGCGCCCGTTATTCTTAACATATGTTCTCGCGGCTGGCCGCCAATCGCCGTAACCGGGCGGAGGTGGAGCCAGACGTAGTGAGTCGACGATGCCGTAACCTGGCACGTCTTGAAGTCACTCAGCGGTTCAAATGATTATAAAATCACAAAGGAAAATCTATATGTATATTTATATTGCAAAGCGAATATATCCCTCATAATATTAGTCGAGTCCTCGTAGTCCCCGACATTCCCAAAAACGTCGGCATCGCCGGATCATCGCATTAGCACGAGCACCGGGTACCCGCCTGGGCAATGACAGGTCGGGCCGAGCTGGCACATCTTCTTGGCGATTCCTGAACAAGTTCGGTCACACGGCCGCATAGTTTTAACCCGCTACGCACCGCCGCTCTTTTTCTCCACGGTAAGCACAATTTCACGCTACTTTATTATTCGCTTACCTGTCGCGCAATGCGTCAATTTCTACACCAACAACTTTACGAAGCGCCTATCCCAAGTGGGCACATTCCCGCTTAAACGTGGCGCTTTTCTTCTCAGACGACAACTTACCGTCATATAAGTCATATGACTTAATTCGTTATAATCCGTTCGTTTGTGGTACATTTCTCATTCGAAACTCAAATCTTGAAAGGTAAATTCAATTAATTATAATAATAAGAAATAAGACGAGAGACAACTAATAGGCACAATGAAAAATCAGAGATGCACATACGAATCGGGACATGTCCACGCGTGGAAAGCCGGAGAATGCGCGGGAATTGGGATGGCACATGGCACCAACACTAGAGAGCTCGACCAAACCTGACCACGCACGTACACAACGACCGCTACGACCTCATATACATTGATATAGGGAAAGTCACGTGGTTTTTTGCCGTTCTTTTAGCATAGAGACCGAATACACTAATATATTCTCATAGTCGTGTCTATGTATATTACATACTTGTAAATGACTACACATTCGTGAGAGTGTATCAGTGCGCGCAGTCCCGCATACATTGTCACCGGGGTTTCTCACCGACAACTGGAACATTTTGTAATATTTTTATCACATCACTGCTGTACATATAAATATCTATTTAGATATTGATAAGCGGAAATGAAGTGTTAACAAGTTGCTGTGACAATTAACACTTTTTGTATTTCTTATTTTTATTTAAATATGCAGCATCGGTATTGCCAGAACTTGCAATTGTTCTGCATTTAAGAGCAATCTAACCGCTAACTTTACTATTTCTTGTTTAATATGGTCTAACGAAAAAATTATCGTTCGGCTCGAAAGCGCAGAATGCAATTCCCACATCTCGAAATTCCTGGATGAAGTAGGATATTTGAATGTTTCCGTTTTCACTTTCAGAAACGATTTTTTTTGTTATTTTTACAATCATTTTGTCCACCAAAAGAACAACGTCGTTTGGCGAATCCGCCGTTAGAATAAACTCGGTATACCTGAGTTTGAGCACGTTGACAATGCCATAGACAATTTCTCGAATTTTTAAAATTATTTGCACTCGATCCTGCGGCATCGCTCTTTCAAATGAACAAAACTTTGCTCAATAAGAAGCCGACAGATTTGCGCTAGAGGTTGATTCGGCGTACGTACCAATTTTTTAATTTTAGCGGGCATACTTTCGAAGGGAAATGCACTTATTCGCGATAAGCTACATTTCATATTTTCAGCGTCAACGGCGAGGTGTATGAGGTTATGCATATTTGAAACAATCGAGCGAGAACCATATAAGTGTGACGTAACCATGACAAATTTTCGAACATAAGATCTCGCTCGGGTGCCAAATCTTCTGTACATAAAATTCGGCATGCCCCGTGGAACAACAAAAAAAGTGCCTGAACATATTGTTGTGTCCGCGAACTTGTGCAGTACGAAAGTGTTCGCGCAACTTTGAGAGTTCCACTTTGTTGCCCTCGTTGCGAGAGTGACACTTCATTGCCCTCCTTGCGGGAGTTACACTTGCGCCAACATGCAAACGTAAAAAAGACATTTTGCGACACGTCCTGACCAAGCATCGTATGATGCTTGATCCGGGGCAAATCAGAGAGTCGACAATTAAGCGAAGACAGCAGGGAACAGACAGTACTTGGTTGGCTTTTGAACGGTTCAGTCCTAAGGTGCGACCGACACACTGTAAATTCAATTATAAGACCAGTCCACTAATAAACTTATATTCCTATTCAACGAACTTGAGTTCCAATTCTTAATTTCGCCACGATCTCAAAAATACCTATCCCGGGTTCTCGAGCCGGGGATACAACATTGGTGGCAGCGGTGGGATCTGCCGAAAAGTTCATTCATTGTGCGTGGACACGCACAACAACCACTCAAGCCCCATAAGCGAGTGACCGAGTCAACCCGTGTGCTGGAGTGAGACAGACCGACCGAGTCGGAAGAGGAATACAAAGGAAAGGCTACAGCCAAGCAGAGCCAATCCAAAAGAGAGAGAGAGAGAGAGAGAGAGAGAGAGAGAGAGAGAGAGAGAGATTGATTGATTGATTGATTGATTGATTGGTTTATTATGCCCGAGTCATTAAGACTTTAGGGCAAAATGTTTAATACATCGAGTAGTAGCTGTATGTTTGATAAAACATTTGTAGCACAGAAAAAACGAAGATATACTTAAACTTACATCTACTTGTACAATTTGACTAATCATATGGTGCTCATAGACTATTACAAGTAGTACTTAAATTACTATCGCCGGATATCGTCTTCACTTAACGGATCTCATTACAGTGGTTTAAAACAATTTAAACAAGTTACAATCAACGTTGTCCTTCGCTTTTACCTGCATACATTGATTTTGTAAATTTACCTATGCTATTATTGTACCCTTTTTTTTAAGTAGTATCGCAGTCAAACAGATGATTGAAAAGCCGTTCCTTAAATGTAGTGAGGGAATGAATGGAGGTGACCTCACAAGGAAGCGAGTTCCAAAAATGTGCACCCGCAACTGCGAATGATCTTTGATATGTAGCGGTGCGACAAGATGGAATGCTCAGTTTGTTCAACAAGAGAGTGCTGCGTGTAAAACGTCGAGCCAGATCACAATCAGGATATGAGATTAACTCCCTTAGATAATGGGGAGCTTCACCTCTAGTGATTCTAAATACCATTATACCTACGAAGTATATTCTCCTAGCCCTTACGGTTAACCATCGTAATTGTCGTCTGAACGGCGTAATATGATCAGAACAATGTAGATTGAAAATAAACCTGCTACCTCTATTAATAAGGTGCTCAAGGAAGCTATTCAATTCTGCAGTGACATCTATGAGTAATAAGCAGCAATAATCAATTATGGGAAAGATGAGCGAAACAACCAAGGTAATACGAATGTCACGTGAGAGGGCGTATCGATGAAATTTAAGTTTATGCAGCGAGAGATTGACTTCGCGAGACACAGAGACAACGTGAGGTCTCCATGAAAGGTTTGTCTTAAAAACGACACCCAAATTTTTCGTTTCAGTCACATAGGGTATATTTGTGTCTCCTAGTTTAATTTTCGGTAGCGAATCTATGCCAATATCACTGATGATACTGCGACTACCTAGAACAAGAGCTTTAGATTTTGAGAGGTTAAGCTTTAAGCCATTTTTTACGGCAAATTTAGCGATGATGTCGACGTCGTGCGTGATTTTAGCGACTCCTGTAACAATTTCGCTAGGGTGACAGGATGTATAAATCTGCGTATCGTCTGCGAAGATTAAGTGCTGAGAGAATTTGAGATTAATACCGATATCGTTTATAAAAAGCGTAAAAAGTAATGGGCCGAGGACAGAGCCTTGTGGAACTCCCGATTTAGTATGCAGCCAGCTAGTGCAGTGTCCACTGTCATCGATAACAGCTTACGACCTACCGGAAAGATAAGAGCTTAACCAGTCAAGTACGCTGTGTGAAAAACCTAAGCATTTCAATTTAGAAAGCAAAAGCGAATGTACCACTGTGTCAAATGCTTTTGAAAAATCGAACAAAATTAGAATAGTGATTTTCCTCTCATCGACTGATTTCCTTATGTCATGGCATAAACGGAGTAAAGCTGTTTGGGTACTGAAACCAGCCCTGTAGCCAGACTGACGGTTATCTAGTATACTCTGTTGTTCTAAGTGGCTAATGATCTGGTCGTGAACAATTCTCTCGAACATTTTTGATATTACACTAAGATTTGCAATAGGCCTTGCGTCTAGGGGAGAAATTGGCGGATTCCGCTTGAGCAATGGTCTAATGTAGGCACGTTTCCATAGAGCCGGAAAAATTGCATTACGCAAGGATGCGTTGAATAAAAAAGTAAGGTAAGGTACTATGACTGATGAAGCGGCAGATATAGAAAAAGCAGAAACTGAATCAGGCCCAGATGAATGAGAAGAGGATGGGAGAGAAGCGATACATTGTGCAACTTTTTCAATCGACACAGCAGTAAAAGAAAATATGCCCTGGGGTAGTGATTCGACTACAGCAACATCAGTTGTAGTGTCGAAAACTAGCGGAGGGTTGGAGACGGAGACAAAAGCGCTATTAAGTTGGTCAGCAGAGAAAAATTTCAATGGGGACTCAACAGTTAATCTTACTATGCCTAACCGAGCTAACTCCTTCCATAATCGTGCTGGATCGTTTATATTTGACAGACGACTACGATGAAATTCGTTTTCAGCTGAGCGTATATCAGCTGTTAATTTGTTGCGAAATTGCCTATATTGTGCTATATTTAGTAGGTTTCCCGATCTCTTTGCTTGCTTGAACAAAATATTTCTTTTTCGTAAGCGTTCTTTTAGTTCTGCTGTTAACCAAGGAGCTGCGGGTCTATCGACTCTGAACGACTGGACAGGTGCATGAGTGTCCAGTGCTTTCAGAAGAATAGAGCTCAGTGAATAACAAAATTGATCAATTTGGTCCGCTGAGATGTCATCATTTAGTGGTATGTGACAATCAGACAGCAAGGAGAATTCGACACTGGAAGCATAAGTAGCAACATTGAATCGCTTGAAATTTCTACGTCTTATGTATCGCCCCTTATGTTGTTTCACATTGTAGTTGTAGGTTAATTCTAATAAGTCGTGGCCTGCAACGAAAGGTGCATCTGACTGAGATAAGTCAAGCACCTTATCGATAGAGTCCACGATAAACACATCCAATAAAGAGTCAGAAGATAGCGTGTGGTGTGTCGCTGCAGAATTGACAATTGCTAGGCCGTTTAAATTTATAAATTCTCTGAGAGCTGAAGCTTCATAACTAGAACTCAGTAAATTGCAGTTTAAATCGCCCGCTATAATGATGTTACAATAACGGGATGAGAACATATTTAGACTTTCTGTAAGAAGTCCAAACATGCCTCCTTTAGGCCGACGATAAACCGCAACAAAAAGGAGTGATTGTGATCCAGGTTGACGAATATCAATGAGCATAAATTCGGGTTGATTACTGAAGTGAGGGGGAGACATGGCAAGAATTGTTGCATTTAGAGATTCATGAATATAGCAGGCCACTCCCCCACCTTGTTTATCTTCACGTTCATTACGAAGAAGACGATAATTGGTCAGGTTAATTTGGTCGTTGGAAATTTGATTATGTAGCCACGTCTCAGTAATGCTTATGATGTGAAAAAATGTATCGTCTAATAATACTTTCAAGAGATGTAGGTGGGCACGCAAGGAATTAGCATTGAACTGAGCGATGCGAAGTTGAGCTGAAGTTGAGCTAGTGTTTGCTAAGCTCAAGTTGTCAGAAATGACTTCTTGCACCAGTGGGAGTCAAACTATTTTTGCAAGATCTTCAGTTGAGTTTATTAAGATGACCGGGCTTCCTTCTGTTTTGCGCGCACGAATAATTCCTGAACGCACCCAGACGTATTTATGTTGAGCTGCAGCAGCGGCAGCTTTAGCTTTTCGGTATAGTTGATACATGTCTGACGGTAAGTATTCGTTTATATAAATGCGGCCGGGTAGATCAATGTTGAAAACGTCTCGAATGTTTAGATCTCCTTTTTCGCGTTTTTTCGTAATGATGCGATCACGGACTAGCGGAGATTTTAAAACGATGAGGAGGGACTTGAGTGCTGGAGGATTGAGTGGCCTTGAAGCATTACCGACAGTAGACGATTCTTTACGTACGAGAGCACGTATTTCTAGAATATCGGTGAACAATTCGGGAATTTCTAATGTCTCGAAAATTTTCTTGACGAGCATTTCTTTCGATTCAGAAGAGGCAAACGGTATGCCTGAAAGTACGACTTCCGCCGAAATTTGTGCCCGTGCAGACGCAGAAGCTGATCGGAGAAGTTCGAGCTCACGGGTTATCCTAACATTACTAGCCTCGAGACGCTTGATTGCTTCATCATGTTTTTCTAACTTAGCTATAAGCTCCGGAAGGCAATCGAACTTCTTAGCGGTTGCATCATTTGTGATAGTCTGATTTTTAATCATCTCGGATAACATCTTGTTAGTCGCGTTATTCTCGTTTATAGAGTCTATCATTTTGTCTATACGTTCATCATCCATTTTTGGATCACGGATTTCACAGCACACCGGTATCGTAGGTAATTCTCTATATAACGATCTACTGGAGATGCCAGAATTGATTGTGGTATTAGCTTCGTTTGAATTATTAATTAGGTTAAGAATGGAGTAATTGGAAGCTCTTAAATTTCGGACACAGCAGGCATTCGCGCTCTTGTACGCTATGTAAGCAGCACCACAGCCTGGATGGAATATGTTTTGACAGTCAGTGCACGTGAGGGCCTGCTATATTACGCAAACCTGCTATATTACGCAACCTGCTATATTATGACCTGCTATATTACGCAAACATTTAAAACATTTCCGAGGCATGAAAGAATTGAGCTTACTTTGCCGGTGCTCGGGCAAAACAATTGACTGAAGGTAGCACACGCTGCTGTGCTCGACTTGTACCGCGATATATAATCGATGAGTTGAGCACGTTGGGCAAATCGACGGTATTTACACGCGAGTATAATTGTCGCGCGCCCGAACGAAAACAAGACTCATACCAAGGTAACAGTCGTCTTGCGAAGGTGTAATGTCGACGGATGACACCGGGTGGGAGGCTTGGTCCGAGCATACACGAAGACGTTCAGCCAAGTGGTGTGTGGGTGAGGAGCGCGAACGATGCCGAAGATGAACGAACCGTGCCGAAGATCAGGTGAAGATCGCGGTGGCAGTATGGCGGCGAGACCATGAAGAAAATAATCCGAAGAATGAATCGCAATATCCAACGATATAGAGGAACCTCGAGATTAGAGACTCAACTGCACCGAAGGAAAGCGATAGTGGGCACGCTTTAAGTCTGTAAAGAAGCCGCCCGCAGGCAGGAAACGCAGTAACAAGACAAAATAAAGCGGAGCAAAATGAAAACGCGTGTGGATCGACTCACCGTAGAATGTAGAATGATATCTCGAGATAAAGCGTATCCATGAGTTAATCAGTGTCTGTAATACAGTGTTTAGTTCGTCGGTAAGATCGTGATATACTAAACAGCAATAGTCAATATGTGGGAGGATTAGAGAGGAGACGAGCTTTATCCGAAGGTCAGTTGATAATGATTTTTTATGAAATTTGAGTCTATAAAGAGCGCAGTTTACTTTTTGGGACACAAAAGAAACATGCCGCCGCCACGACAGGTTAGTCGTAAAGTCCGAGATTCATTGCTTCAGTTTCATAGGGTAGTGCAGCACCGTTCACCAGTATCTTCGGGTGATTAACTATGTCTAGCTCTCGCATGTATGCGCTGCTCCCAAAAATGAGAGCCTTAGACTTAGCTGTATTAAGAGTTAGACCATTTGTATTAGCAAATTCAGAAATAATATTTGCATCATGCGAAATCATAGCAATGGCATTATGGAGATCAGACGGCTTACAGTGCAAATAAATCTGGGTATCATCAGAAAATACCATTAAGCTGGTGTACCGCAGATTTGCACCAATGTCGTTGATATAGAGCGAAAAAAGCAGGGGATCGAGGACAGAGCCTCGCGGGACACCCTTGGTAATGGGTAGCCAATCAGAGCACTGCCCTCGATCATCGACCACTGCCTGAGTTCTTCCCGCCAGGTAAGAAAATAGCCAACGAATGGCATCGATGGAAAATCCAATGGCTCTCAGTTTCAGAAGCAAGCGCAAGTGAGGTAATGTTTCAAACGCCTTGCTGAAATCAAACAGAATAAGAATCGTTAGCATTTTTTGATCGATACCACGTCAAATGTCATCGGAGACGCGTAGCAAGGCCGTTTGGGTGCTGAACGACTCCCTGAAACCAGATTGTCGCTGATGGAGAATATTGTGCTCAGATAGAAGAGAATTGATTTGAGAGTGAATGATGCGTTCAAAGATTTTTGAAAATTCCGGAAGATTTGCTATTGGTCGTGTGTCGGATATTGAACGAAGGTTTTTTATCTTTGATAGAGGTCGAATGAAAGCTTGTTTCCACTGGTTAGGGAAGTGCAAGTACTGTAGTGAAAGGTTGAATATTACGGTGAGAGCCCGAAGGATGGAGAGCTTAGAATTCAGTATAGCAAACGGGGAAATGCCGTCGGGGCCAGGCCGAAGCGAGGAAGATGTGCTAAGTGTGAGGAATCGGGCAACAGTATCGATCGATATTGTCGACAAGTGGAAAGAGAGTTGAGATGGCAGAATATTGTTCAAGTGGCTTGTAAGATATGTGTAGGTAAGCTGTGCTTCACCACCACAGACCGATGCGAAGAATTTATTTAGTTGGTCCGAGCTAAAAAGATTTAGAGGAGACGAAAATCTGCATCTGATCAGTCCAAGGTTAGCTAATTCTTTCCAGAGTCGTGACGGGTTATTTATTATAGCAAGTTTATAAAAAAGATATTGATTCCGTGCCTGCCGTAGTTGCACCGTTACTCGATCCCTAAAGTGACGGTAAGCCACATATGCAGTTGCGTTATTTGAACGTTTCGCCCGCTTATATAAAATATTGCGTTCTTTGAGCATGGTCTTGAGCTCAATAGTAAGCCAAGGAGTCGGTCGCTTGCGTACTTGAAATTCACGCAGAGGTGCGGAGATATTAAGTGCTTCATTTAAATGCCGCGTGAAAGAATTTACACGTTGCTCCGTGTCGACGGCGGAGCTAGCAAGGGTTAAGCTGGAGCCAGAATATTCCAATAACATGTCGTCAATTATATTGCAATATTCGCGTTTATCGAAATGGCGCAAGCATCGCCTCGCAATCTTCCGCATGGGTGCGACTGGGAGGTGCAGATCGAATATGAACATTAGAATATCGTGACCAGCAATGAATGGAGCTGTAGATTTTGAGAACGAATGCAATTTTTCGGCACTATCGAGAATGACTACATCCAGCCAGGTATCACAGTACGAGGTGTGGAATGTAGCGTCTGATGGCACTAGGAATAGTGACTGAGTAGTTATTAAGTCATTAAGCGCTTGTGACTCATAATTGTTCCGAAGTAGGTGGCAATTAAGGTCTCCCATAATAATAATATTGCTATAGCCATGACTGAATCGAATGTAATTATTTCAAAAATCTTCAAAAAG
The DNA here is from genome assembly GCA_963210295.1 of Ophion ellenae. Taxonomy (NCBI): domain Eukaryota; kingdom Metazoa; phylum Arthropoda; class Insecta; order Hymenoptera; family Ichneumonidae; genus Ophion; species Ophion ellenae. The sequence goes on from OY723392.1 coordinate 7,753,188, forward strand.
TAAACCTTTAGGTCTCCTATATATAATAGCCGCTAAAATAGATTAGCCACTAAGACCAAGTATCTCGAGAAGCAGGTATTCTGGTGAATTCGTGAATATCTGCGGGGAGTTATCGAGAATTTTTATACGCATTGAATTATGCACGTAACATGCAACGCCCCCGCCTCTCTTGCCTTCTCGATCATTACGGACAATGGTATAATTTTCAATAGCAACAAGCTCATCATGAATGCGAGAATTCAACCACGTTTCTACTACCGATATAATGTGAAACGGGTTGGCGCGTAAAAAGACTCTTACTTGGTCTATGTGAGCAAGAAGCGAATTCGCATTAAAATGAGCAGCTTTAAGCAGCGAGTGATTTTGAGAGGAGAGCGTATCGCTCGAACTCGTTGGACTCCGACAATTAAGTCATATAATAAGGTTGAGGTCATCATCCGTCTGGATTTCGATCCGTGGCTCCCCATCAGCCTTTCGAACAAAAATTGACCCCGCTCTAGTCCAGGTATACTTATACTGCGCTTGGCGGGCTCGAGCTTTACATTGGCGGTAAAGTGTATAGATATGAGACGGTAAGAACTCATTGACATATATTTTGCCACTATGGTTGCCTCCTAATACCTCTTGAGCTGATAAACCACGCTTAGCTCGTTTTGATTGGATAATGACATCCCGAACCGCAGCGGACGTGAGAATAACGATTAAGGAAAGTGATTTTAGTGAGCGAAGCGAGCTGTCAGGCGCCGAATGGCTAGCGTCAGAATCAAATTTTCGCTTGAGTATGCGAACGGACAAAATATGACTCGTAAGGTCTGCTAGTCCAAGCGCTTGCAGGACTTTACATGCAAGAGTTTTCGGATCGTCAGGTACTTCCGAAGAAAAACCAGAAATAACGATATCATTCGATAATGAACCGCGCTCTTTGGGCTTGTTTTTTAGCTCAGTTATTTCTTGACACATCTGTAAATTGATGTTCTCTAAGTTTCGAATTCTTTTTGAGTTATCAGCTACTGTTTCCAAAAGTTTAGGTAGTGAGCTTATGGTTTCATAGATTTTATTAATGGTTGCCCATTGCTCTAGGAAGGATTCGTTCATTTTATTGTTAGTTTCCCGTTGCTCACGGACGAAGGCCGAAAAGTTCTCTTCTGAAGTTCTAAGCACGCTAAGGATAGTTTCAAGCGAAACAGGTGGAGGTGCCGCATTAGCTACTGATGTAGCACCTGGGGAACGACTCCGCGCTGACATTTTTCCGAGTGCGTCTTTACAACACGAGTTAACAGTCAAAGCGCTGATATAGTTTATCGCACAGCCCGGATGAAATGAGCGAAGACAGAGTGTGCAAGTTACCGACTCACGGGCAATCGATTTCTTAGAGACAGAGAGAGAGACAGAGAGAGAGAGAGAGAGAGAGAGAGAGAGAGAGAGAGAGAGAGAGAGAGACAGAGAGAGAGAGAGACAGAGAGAGAGAGAGAGACAGAGAGAGAGAGAGAGAGACAGAGAGAGAGAGAGACAGAGAGAGAGAGAGAGAGAGAGACAGAGAGAGAGAGAGAGAGAGAGAGCGAGACAGAGAGAGACAGAGAGAGAGAGAGACAGAGAGAGAGAGAGAGACAGAGAGAGAGAGAGAGAGAGAGCGAGACAGAGAGAGACAGAGAGAGAGAGAGAGAGAGAGACAGAGAGAGAGAGAGAGAGATTGATTGATTGTTTAATATCCCCAAGCAAGCTAAAGGGCAACGTGTTACAAGATAATAGAAACAAAGTTAGGTAATAGAAGAGTACAGATTTTCGAAATTTCTGCGACAAGCGCATAAGAGTACTTAAAATCTACTTACAAACTAAAATTACACGGTGAATTTAAGATACAACGATTACATAGTTGAGTACGGTGAGATCGGGTAATACAGCGCCAAGTTAGGATAGCCAACAGCTGAGATTTCCTACACGTTATTGTTAGCAGCTTTTGAGTACAGATGATTTTGAGCGTACCGGGACGAAGGCCCTTACGCTACCTAGAAAGCAGGATACTGTCCATTATGTGCAGCTAAGATGTCTAACGTTCGGTTTCGAGTAAGTAGGAATGCAGGCGATTTTTAAAGACTGCGAGGGATTGCGATGACGTTATGGAATTAGGGAGAGAGTGCCAGTGATAAGCTGCAGATAGGGAAAAGGATTTATGGAAAACGGCGGTGCGGTGGATGGGAATGTGGAAAATGGGAACCGTGGCAGACGATGTGAGCGGTCTTTGGGAACGGCGGATGGAGTGGTCGATATGTGATAATAGTTCAGTGAGATAGCTGGGAGAATCAAGGTACAGAATTCGATAGACGGTAATGCCCAAGAAATAGAGTCTACGATTTTTTACAGACAGCCATTGAAGTTGATGTCGGTAGGGAGTGATAGACTCATCACGTCTTAGATTATAAATGAAGCGGATGCCATAGTTAAGGAGTCTTTGGAGCTTAGTATTTAGCTCATCGGTAAGGTCGTGACAGACTAGGCAACAATAGTCCAGGTGGGGAAGGATGAGGGTGGAAACAAGTTTGATTCTGAGTTCTATGGAGAGGGAGTTTTTGTGGTATTTTAGTTTATGGAGAGAGGAGTGCACTTTCTGGGAGATGTGAGTAACCTGATTACGCCATGAGAGGTTCGATGTGAAGTAGACGCCAAGGTTTATCGACTCATTTACGTACGGAATGATTACATTGCTTGATAAGATGGGAGGACAGGTGTTCAAGTCTATACTTTGTATATTAGCATTACTGCCAATGATTAAAGCTTTTGACTTGTTAGCATTTAACGAGAGGTCGTTTGTACGAGCATACTGAGATATGACGTTGACGTCATGAGAAATCATAGCAATCGCTGCATTAATTTCCGAGGGGCGACAGTGAAGGTAGATTTGCGTGTCATCCGCAAAGACCATTCTGTTGGAGAACCGCAGGTTGGCGCCTCTGTCGTTGAGATAAAGTACAAAGAGCAGTGGCCCAAGGACGGAGCCCTGCGGTACACCTCTAGTGGTGGGAAGCCAGCCTGAGGTACCTCCAAGCCCATCGATCACTGATTGAGAGCGACCAACTAGGTACGAGAAAAACCAGGATAGAGTAGGATCGGTAAAGCCCAGGGCCTTAAGCTTTAACAGTAGTCTAAGATGAGGAACGGTGTCGAAAGCCTTGGAAAAATCAAAGAGTACAAGTATTGTCAGCATTTTATTATCAATGGCCAGCCGGATATCATCGGTGATTCTGATGAGGGCAGATTGTGTGCTATAAGCTTTACGAAAACCAGATTGGCGTGTATCGAGTAAATTGTGAGTGTTGACAAAATTAATAATTTGATCGAAGATGAGGCGCTCAAAAAGCTTGGAAAGTTCAGGTAGATTTGCTATCGGTCTAGTATCAGCAGGAGAATTAGGTTTATTTACTTTAGATAACGGCCGAATATATGTCTGCTTCCATTCAGACGGAAAGTACGAAAGATTAATGGAAGAATTAAAGATCTTAGTAAGGGCAGGAATTACGGGACTTTGAGCTTTGCCAATACAGAAGAGGGATATGCCATCGGAACCGCTGCGGAGTGAGGTTGAAGATATCGACTGGAGGAGTAGGAGCACAACGGCTTCGGTTACAGGTGTGGGTGAAAAGGTAACACTGGGTTGATTGACTTAAGCGATAGAGGATAGAAAGAGATTATAATCTAGTGGAGCAACAGAAGCGGAGACGGAAGCAAAATATGATTTCAGTTGATCAGGACAGAAGAAATGAAAAGATGAGGATAGAGTAGGTCTGATAAAACTAAGGTTAGCTAGCTCCTTCCAGAGTCGAGCAGGATCCGAAATAGCCTGCAGTCTGTCCATGAGATAAGTCTCCCTGGACCGCCTGATCTCAGTAGTGAGTTGATCCCTCGCACGCCGGTAAATTGTGAGAGCCAAAGGGCTTTTTGTCCTTTGTGCACGTTGATAGAGAGAAGTTCGCTCTCTTAGGAGACGCTTCAGCTCACTGGTAATCCAGGGCACAGGGGGTTTGGAAGCTGTGAATCTACGCAATGGAGCATGAGTGTCGAATGTGGTGGTGACTGAGCGTGAACATTTGTAAACAAACTCATTGAGAGTGTCAGGTGACGATGGAATCGTGGAGGGTAGGCTAGAGAATGCGGATCGCAGGGAAGCCTGGAAGCCCAAGGTGTCAAAGTGCTTAATCATACGTCGGAGTAGTTGGCGCGGTTGAGGTGGGGGTATCGCAAGGTTGACAGTAATGCTGATACTGTCATGACCAGCAATGAACGGCGTGGACGATTTCGTATAATTGATAAGTTTATCCTTGCTATCTAAGATAATTATGTCTAACCAGGTATCGCAATACAAAGTGTGATGAGTCACCTCGGAGGGGACAAGATAGAGCGATTAAGAATTTATAAATTCATTAAGAGCGATCGACTCCGAGCTTAATGATAAGAGGTCGCAGTTTAGGTCGCCCGTAATAACAATATTATCGTAGTTATGCGCAAATCGCTCGAAGCTATGAACAAAGTCGCTAAAAAATTTGGCTTTAGGACGACGATACATTGCAGTAAATAGCAGGGAATGACTGACAGTATGGTTTACGTTAGCGTGATATGAGATATCTAAAATAATATATTCTGGTGCATTGCTAAACGCGCCGGGTGAGAATTCAAGAACACGAGTTCTAAGAGTATTGTGTATATAACACGCAACTCCGCCACCGACTTTATTCTCACGATCGTTCCTGATAATATAGTAATCTTTAATGGCGACAAGCGAGTCGTGCACGCGAGAATGCAGCCATGATTCGGAAATAGCGATGACATGGTAGAAATGAGATTCAAGATATAGCTTTATGAGATCGAGATGGCCAAGTAAAGAGTTAGCATTCAGATGTAGTATTTTAAATAATTAGAAGTCAGATAGACAGCTGCTTGTGAGTCATTGTCGGGATGGGAAGTCGAGTGGCAGCGCGGTGCAGGCTTTGATCGCGCGAGTCAGGCCAAGTTTTCAAGGTCACTGGGTGATAGTATTTGCACGGCTGGCTGTCTATTGTCACTGCGGACCTGAATCAGACCATTGCAAAGAGAGAGAGAGAGAGCGAGAGAGAGAGAGAGAGGTCTTCTACTATAGAGCGCGTCGATGAGAGAGAGAGAGAGAGAGAGAGAGAGAGAGAGAGAGAGAGAGAGAGAGAGAGAGAGAGTGCTACGATAACTATACAATATACCGATACATTAAAAAAACGTAATTTTTTATCTCGATTTTTATTTCTGATTTTTTATACCGATATTCATTTTTAATTTCGGTTATGATCTCGACGTAGTTATACACGCGCGTGTGTGTGTGTGTGCGTGCATGTGTGTGTATGTGTGTGTGGGTGTGTGCACGCGCGCGTGTGTGTGCGTTTGTGTGTGTGTGTGTGTGTGTGTGCGCGTGCGTACGTGTGTGTGTGTGTGTGCGCGTGCGCGTGTGCATACGTGTGTGTGTGTGTGTGTGTGCGTGCGTGCGTGCGTGCGTGCGTGCGTGCGTGCGTGTGTGTGTGGGTGTGTGTGTGTGCCATCTCGACTTCAATTTCCTGCCTCATGCCCTACAGGGTATTCAAATGAAAAAATACAACACTATGTATGGGGAGGTGGTGTTGCGATAGTGGCCCTTTTTCCAATTTTTTATTTTTATTTTAAAAAACCACCATGGTCTTATCTTGTACTGAAACTAAAAATAATTAAAAAATATTTTTAAATCATATTGTGACGCATTTACCGATGATCCTTTCGGGCATCCAACGATGAATGAGGGAACAGGGCCTAGACACACACACAGACACACATTTACTCTTCGACGAATCCCTCCTCCTCCTCGGGCTCAGATAACACGGCGATGCCTTCATCCTCGACGCCCTCGTCATAATGAGCGAACGGATAGTTGAACAAACCTATGGAGAAATTTTCATCGTCCATATTGCCGAAAGTCACGACCACTGCCGTCATTATACGCTCCTCACAGAGATCCGTCGAGAACGTGTCCATGTTCGGCACGTGACGAAGATGGTCGAGATCGTACGATGGGCATTTAATCTGGGTCGCTCCGATGGACGCAACGAGGAGGTCAGGGTGGTAAAGTGTACTCGCCTCGTAATAAGACGAGTAGTCTTCGGCCACTAAAAACACCTCGGCGTACTCTTCACTATCGGCCGCTATCACCTCACCACGATACACTGCACACGTACGCTGTATCACGACGCCTGTTGAGCGCCCAGGCACAAGCTCCTCGAGAGACAGGAGACCACACCGCTTCGCGTCTATGTAAAAGTTCTCGGGGATGCCCCGAAGAGCCATAAGGGTATCGCATATGCCCGTAGTGCGTATGAGTACACCGGTCGTTGATAGGGCACTAATTACGCGATACACGAAAACCGTTTCGATCACGTCAATATGTACGGGATACGTAATACTTTTTTTAGAGAGAGAGAGAGAGAGAGAGAGAGAGAGAGAGAGAGGGAAGAAGGATGGGCTCTGTTTCAAAGATGATGACGAACTGAAGATCGTACGCGGTGCAAAGAAGACGAAAAACATCACAGAAGCGTAATAAACCTTGGAATGAACGATTGAACGAGCGCAACGAACGAACAAACGATCGAGCGCAACGAACGAACAAACGATCGAGCGAACGCAACGAACGAACGATCGAGCGAACGGGCGCAACGGGTTAACGAACGAAAGATCGAGCGAACGAACGAGCGAACGCATCGAACGAACGAACGTGCGGACGCATCGAACGAACGAACGTGCGACCGCATCGAACGAACGAACGTGCGACCGCAATGAACGATCGAACGAACCAACGAACGCGAGGTTCTTTTCCATGTCAAACAGCAGGGATTCCGCAAAGAAATTTTGTTTTTCGATATATGGTTTTTTCAACGAACATAGAGAGTTTTGTCCTCAAAATCCACTACTTTGGACTGAGGTGTTCGTTCGTAACAAACGAAAGATCAAACGAGGGTAATGAACGATACAACGAACGATCGAACGAGCGCAACGAATGACCCAAAGAGAACACCGATTTTGATTTCGATTCCTTTTATGTCGATTTTGATTTTTTTTACGATATTTTATTACGATAGCAGTTTTTTTTTCATTTTTTAACTTTTCATTTCAACTATTATGTTCAAAAAGAACATAGCTTAAGAACATTTATTTGAATTTTCATTTCAATGACGATTTCGATTTTTGAATTTTTTTTCAATGTTTATTTCTATATCTGGTTTTTTTTATTCTACTTTGAATTCGTTTCAGAAAAATGAACGAACGAACGCACCGAAGGATAGAACGATCGCAACGAACGCATAAACGAACGAGTGAATGAACACAAGCTTCTTTTGCATATGAAAATGCAGTGATTGAACGAAGGAATTAGACAACGAAAGATCGAACAAGCATAATAAACGTTGGAACGACCGATCGTATGAGCGCTACGAACGAACGATCGAGCAAACGCAACGAACGCACGAGCGATTAAACGAACGATCGAACGGACGCAACGGGTTAACGAAAGATCGAGCGAACGCATGAAACGAACGAACGTGTGAACGCATTGAACGATCGAACGAACCAACGGACACAAGGTTCTTTTACATATCAAACAGCAGGGATTACGCGAAGATTTTTTTTCGATGCACGGTTTTTCAACGAGCATGTGTATCCCTGACAATCGATACCACTACTTAGGACTGCGGTGTTCGTTCGTTCATTCGTTCGTTCGATGGACCGGTCGATGCGCTCGTTCGTTCGGTATTTCGATTGTGCGATCTTTCGAACGTTCGATCGCTTGTTCCTTCATTCACTCGCTGCGTTCACTCGATCGTTCGTTGCGTGCATTCGATCTTTCGTTCGTTTAACGGACGAACGAGCGAACGATCGGACGATTCGTCTTTCACTCGTTTGTTGCGTTGATATTGAGCGAAAAAAACGCTCGATTTTCGTTCACAAAAAACTATGAATCGAAAATAAAATTTTCGATTCGACTGCTTTTTAATATCTAAAAGTAGCTTACTTTCTACGTTCGTTTGATCGCTCGTCCATTCGCTTGATCGTTCGTTGATTTCATTCGATCGCTCATTGCGTTCGTTCGGTCCCCTATTCATTGCGTTCACTCAATCGCGGTCCGAAATGGAAGCATCGATTGTCGGTGAAAAAACGCTCGATTTTCGTCTACATAAAGCGTTGCATCGAAAAAAACCCCTTGGCCAAATACTGATGTTTGACATTTGAAAGAAGCTTACTTTCTTCGTTCGTTCGATCGCTCGTCCGTTCGATTGATCATCGCTCAATCGCGGTCCGAAGTGGAAGTATCGATTTTCGGTGAAAAAAACGCTCGATTTTCGTTCACAAAAAACGTACGTGACACGTGTTCGAAGCGAAGCCACGCGCTCACACAAAAAGACTCTCTCGACAGCATCGCGCGAACGCGCTCAAGTGATCTTTGGCCAAGCCTACAATGCCTACAGTGACACACTCGCCCGCAAAACCTACCGGCGGAAAAATCTCGAGCTCGAGCGACGGGAACGACGAGGCCGGTATATCGAGTGATCCTCGCGACAACGCAACGATGAGCCCTAGCGATTCCAGCCAACAGCGGCCTTCTTCGCAGACCGACGACGAGGGAGCGATAAACACCACACGCGCGGTCAAGCTACCTCTTTTCTGGAAAGAAAACCCAGTCCTATGGTTCGCACAGGCCGAGGCAGCGTTCGTTATCTCTCGAATCACCAGCGACGAAACAAATTTCAGGTATTTAATAGTGAACCTCGATCGAAACCGTCTTCCCTTTTGTATCGGACATCTTGGTACGCCGCCAGACAATAACAAGTACGAGGTCCTGAAAGCAAGGATCATTGGCTCATTCGACGAGACAAATGAGTCCAAACTGCAGAGGCTATTGCGAAGCAACGAGTTCGTCGACGAGAAACCGTCGAACACTCTCCAAAGACTGGACAATCTCGCTGAGGGGCAATACAACGAGAGTGTACTACGAACACTGTTCCTGGGGCAGTTGCCAGATCACGTAAAAAGACTTTTGGCAATAAGCGAGGTAGCCGATTTATCCAAGCTTGCCTTGCTGGCTGACAAGATACTTGAAGTCTCCAAACCCGGCATCGCTGCGGTCTCTTCTACGCCGTCGAAATTCCTTCCGGACTCAGGGAGGGCATGTCACGAGAGTGTTCTGTCGTGGGCCCCATTTTTAATTGATATTAATTCAATTTACCTTTCAGGATTTTAGTTTCGAATGGGAAATGTATCACGAACCAACGGATTATAATGAGTCAAGTCATATGACTTAAATAACGATAAGTTATCGTTGGAGAAGAAAAGCGCCACGTGTAAGCGGGAATGTGCCCACTTGGGATAAGCGCTTGGTAAAGTCGTTGGTGTAGAAATTGACGCGTTGCGCGACAGGTAAGCAAATAAGAAAGTAGGGTGAAATTGTGCTTACCTTAGAAAGAAAGAGCGGCGGTGCGGAGTGGGTTAAAAACTACTCGACCGTGTGACCGAATTTTTTCAGGAATCGCCAAGAAGATGTTCCAGCTAGGCCTGACCTGTCGTTGCCCAGACGGGTACCCGGTGCTCGTGCTAATGTGATGGTCCGGTGATGCCGATGTTTTGGCAGCAGTCGGGGACTACGAGGACCGGACTGATATTATAAGGGATATTATCGCTTCGCAATTTAAATATGCTGTGACGGAAAACCCGTAGGTTCCAAATTTCCGATTTAAGACGACCGATTTGTCCGACTGGCACAGCTCTTCTTCAGATGGAGTGGCAGGGTCAGGGGCTAAAACACTGATGCAACAACGAAAATAAGCATTTGCAGACACCTCTGGAGAGAGAGTTTCACTTTTATTCGACCCGAGTTGTTCCTCGGCGGATGACTCGATACAAAACTATTATATAAAGGCCACCGGCTGGCCTATCTCTCTTCTCTCTCTCTCTCTTTTTACAACGGGCTAACAAAAACATCCAGCAACGCATAACGCACGAGGGACCTGCCACGTTCCTCCCTGCACTGCGATCCGAAGCAACGCACACGCGAATGACGGAGAGATTATCTTTAAGTTAACGGCAGAATTTCCCTTTACGCCGGGGGCCCATTCAGATTTGAATGGGGGCGGCCACACTCCACAGGCCGACTTAATTGTCCCCAACAATTACTTCTACTCGTCGACTGTCTCGCTCGGCTTTCCGTGGTCAAGTCCTGGTGTCCAGCAAGCGAGACGGTCGACTGGAGATCTCCGTCCGAGCCGTTTACCCCTCCTCTCCGTCATTCGCGTCGGCCGTTACCGCGCCAAAATTAAATATTGGAAAGTTATTAAGGACGATGACGGGTACGATGACGCTGACCGTTGTTCACCACGTTGAACGGCTAGTACTTCCTGTCAGCCTGGACGGTTGCGTATTTGAAACGTCTGCCGATCAGCTTTATACCGCTGATCGTAGTGGAGAAGCGTTCGAGGCCGCGGGCCGAGCTGAATCGTTTCGAACTCTCGAGCGAGGGCAAGATCGACGAGGCGCGCCCAGAACTGGAAGATACGAGGCCGCTGCTGTGAGAAGGATCTCGAGGTTTCCGAGACGACCACCATTTCCCGCGCGCCATCGTACCAATTGATATCGAACGAACGAATCATAACGAAAGAGAATATAATTATACAATAAAAAAAGGATGTAATTATACAACAAAAATAAAGATGTCAATGGACAACGAGATACATAAATAATAAACGATAACGGCACGCTCGTGCTCTCGTACGAGGATGATAACCGAGCGAGAGGGTCGCCTTAAGGTGACTTTGGGGCTCTTCCATTCTGCCACGTGAAAATACATATAGTTTTTACTTTGTGATTTTATAATTATTTGAACCGCTAAGTTCAAGACGTGCCAGGTTACGGCATCGTCGACTCACTACGCCTGGCTCCACCTCCGCCCAGTTACGGCGATTGGCGGCCAGCCGCGAATACAAATGTCAAAGTCGAGGAAAACCGACGTCCGACCACTAGGCACCGGGATTACCGTGCCAATCAGTATTCGGCCCGATTACGGCGAGTCATCGGATGTGGCGTGTTGGTGCGTCAGCTTTCCCAAGCCTTGTAAAAAAAGCACCTCGAGATTTGTCCAATTTTGGACGAGTATGATTTTTATGAGTGAGACGAATTCGTGCGTTAGGAAGAATGGAGAGAGCGAGAGCAAGAGAGAGCGAAAGAAATGCTCTACGGTGATTTGTTCGGTGCGTGTTTACACGCACGAACGAGACGCAAATATATTTTAATGATTTGCTCCCAAATGTTACACTTTTTGCGCGGTCGCCGTATTTTGCGTAATTTAATAGCGCGAAGAAATTAAAGGTGATATGAACAATTTTGTATTTTACACGTAAACAATCTGAGTTACATTAATAAAGACCAATAATATAAGTTTTCGTAAATTATCCGTTGCAGTGTTTGACTTGTTGTGTTATCTTTTATTTTTATTTTTATTACAACAATTAATACCTGTGTCACAGAGACTTAAAGTTACACTGTTGAAGAGACCCGGGTGAACTCGAAAAGAATATAAGATAAAATAAATGTACCGGTTTTCAGAGCGTCGACTCTGCGATGCGCGCTGTTGGAGAGTCTCTTTGTCTCTGAGACAAAGGGCTTGGCATCATTACCCTCGCTCTCGAGCTCGGGCCCCATGTAACCGAATATTAGCACTGATAACGTTATTTTTCTCGAGTTGTGCATGAGCAATGAAATTAATATTTTTCGTTATCGGCAGGATGTGCTGACCGAAGCTCCGAGGAGGTCTGTGAGAAAACTCGCGATGAAGAACCCGCTTGGGAACAGTTTCGCGGGTTATTCAAGGACTCTTGCGTCCTCAACATATACATTATATCGATATAACAATATTTTCTTATTTCTAGGACCATCGTATCATGGTCAACACGAATATACATATTAATGTTGGATATTATTTCGGGGATTCGTGAATGTCCCCGAAATGTACATGTAACTTTAGGTATTATTATTATTATTATTTGTACTCCGGAGACTCTCTTGAATGTCCCAGGAGTTTACAGAGTATATATGTATATGTATATTTGTGCGTGTTACTTTGAGAACTTATGTCCTCGAAGTATGCACGAGAGTGGATATGAATCGATTATTACCTCGGGAGTCGGGTATATGTCCCTGAGGTGTATAGAGTACGTATATATATATATATATATATATATATATATATATATATATATATATATATATATATATATATATATATATATATATATATATATATATATATATATATATATATATTATGACGGGTATCGCGTGTTAACGTAGGCGGAGGGAGGGGGGAGAAGAACTTGATGGGTCGACAACTGGAAAAATTCAAATAGTATTTATTTTACATCAATAAAGAAATGAAAGCTCGATACAAAAAAAAACGAAGTTAATTGATTAATTACAAAACAAAAGTTAAGTTCACGCAAGGCTCTATATAATAAATTCACTAAATAATACTCCTATAATTTTGACTCGAATTAACGGGTTACTGGACACGCGAAGTCCCTACTCGATTTCTCGACCAGTTTGATATTTTTCATGTTACAAATTCACTCTAATCTAGGGCGCCAGCCGTTCTCGGGCAACGCGGCCGACCGCGTACGCAAGGTATCAACAACCAAAAAAAAACCAAAACAAACGCTAGCTCGCATGAGACTTGCTCTAAACGTTACGGGACATCTCGGGGTATCAGGGACAGACGGGGTTCTACGAACGCAATGGCCTCTTATTTGGACCAAGACTATTTTAAACTTTAATTTACATTACCCAATGAATGCGGCGTACCAAAAAAAAGGAGAGCAAAATGCGAATTGCTCGATCCAACCTTTCGCAATGTACTCTCGCGAAAGGTGTTATTCGGTTTGGCCGACGGCCGTGACTACGCGCCGCCGGGCCGCGGCTACGTGCGCGCGAGAGAAATTCCATCAAGGGACAACGGGGATCCACCACGGCACCTTTTTACAAATCATACTGATCCTTAATTTTTTCCGACTGGGACAAATTATTCTAATTTACGCGCATTAACTTTTCGGAAATATTACACAATTTACAATGACTTTTCGCGGCGACGCGCACGGAAGAGGGACGTCGAGTTGGGGATTCTCATGTGGAGGGGTGAAAGGGAATAATTCTAAAGTCGCCCGAGCGACACATTTTTCCGGACAGACTCAACGAGCTTTTCGATAGCCGCTCTCGCACAATTACGAAAAGAGGAAAGACTCACGTTTCTTTCCGCCGTGAATTCTATCGCGATCGAGCGGACAATATCCTTCGTTCCTCGAATTACTCGCGTCTCTTTCTCTCTCTTACGCCGGGGCCGGCGATCCATCTCGTCCTTCGCTGACCACGCTCGGAGACTCAATGACGGTCCACGCCGGCCGGCTTCCTCGTCTCGCCCAATATATATATATATATATATATATATATATATTGAGACGTACAGGTCCGTCTCATAAATAAATATCCCCCACCAGGTAGTCCGAAAGTAACCGACTCCATGATAGGAGTAGGGGAAGGGGGAATAACGGACTACCGAAACAGAAAAATAAACAAAACTATAGGCGAACAGAAAGACAGTTAATAGAAAAACAAGGAACCTAATTTAATTAAAGGAGGATAACAATAACAAAGAGTAAAGGAAGGGGAAAGTCGAAGATGAAACCGCAAGCAAGGAGGAAGACAGAGAGAAGAAAACAAAGGAAACCACACAAAAACAAGAGAGAAGCAAAATTTATTTAAGGAAGCAGAAAAAGTTAACAATAAAGCCAATTAGGGAATTATGGGTAAGAAGCTGGAGAAGGGGTCAGAGAAGACGGCAAAATATGGGTATATAAGGACGGGAATTTTGGAGGAAAGGCGTCTTCTCCTCCTCTTCTGGCTCTGAAGAATCGGGAAGTACGAGGTGACACGAATATCAGCCTTTAAGGATAGAGAAAGTGTTACTGAGGAAAACTGAGACAACAGAACGAGTGGAGGCGTCGCCTTACCAAAGGGCACTTTCATATTCCGCGAATTGGACGAATACTCTGTGACACGATTGCTAACCCTAAGGGTAGGGAAAGTGTTTAAGAGGAAAGGAAAAAAAAGGGAACCTGAAAAAAGCAAAATATTCAAAATTAAGTCAATAAAGAGAAGAAAAAGATAATTCTTTGAGTAAACTTGGAATAATTACTGGTCCAAGGGAGAGGGAGCACGAGAGGAATATTAGGGAAAAGCGCATAAATATCACAAACAATTAAGTAGGTAAAAATAGGGAACCTCTCGCGAATACCGACCCGCGGACCGAGAAAATAACGAGTTAAATAAAAAGGATTATTGGATAATTAGTTAATAGCGAAAGAGAGCGATTTATTGAAATTTAAATAGACAAATAGTATCAGGAGAATATAAAGGGCTAGGAGGTAACAGGAGGTGCGAAGTCATACACACATACACACACATACACACACATCCGCGAACACATCGATATTCCAATTATTATAATCCAATTATAAAAGGCAAGAAATAAACAAAAAAAAACGGACTCGAGCGAGCGACATCAGAAGGCACGCGTACGCCACATTGTAAACAAAGGGCGGGCAGCGACCGTGACGAGTCAGCGCGCCGCGATCTACCGCGTCACGATCCATCGCGCCTCGAGCGGCGGTAAGAAAGGGGTTACGGTTACCGACGCATGGTAATCGATACCGGCCGCGCTCGAGAACGTTACCACTCGGGTAATTCCGCGAATCTTTATCGACCGACGCCTTAGTTAAGGGACGAATTACACAAAACAACACAAACAAAACATTACACTCATACACGGCGCTAAATATTATTGTATCGCATCCATAAAGTTTAATAACCAATTTTTTATTGTAAATTACCACCAAAATACCTGAGTCTCAATTAATTTATTCCCTGATCGAGTCTCGAACAAATAAAAATATTGTAACGATATTCCGACCCGTTACATTTGGCGCCCGAACAGGGACTCGATCATAATAAAGAAAGGCTCATAAAAAGGTGGTAATAATTTTTTTTTTTTATTGGAACCGCAAAACAACGAAAACTCCCTCCATTGGGAATCGACGACAGCGGACGGGTTATTAGAAGAGGCCCGTCAACGAGATCGGCGAAATATTGGCCGATTATCGGCAATAGGACCCAGGCAGGAAGAAAGGGCAAATGAGGAAACATTCGACATTAGTCAAAGCACCGTCGATCTAGATGTGAACGGAAATGAGCACAGCGAGCTCACTAAGACCCTCATAAGGGCCATGAATAAAATCCGCAACGAACAAAGGATAGAACGCATCACCACCAAAACGGAGATCAAACAGCAAGATGATCGATGCATTGTGAGGTCACGTCAGCTACAAGAAGAAACGAATAAAAAAGTATCCCAAGTAATTAACAAGATCGAAGAACGGACCGAACGGAAGCTTGTAATTGCTCAGAAAATAATAGAAAGAACCCAGGATCAGATCAGAAAGGAGAGTCAAGAGAAAAATGATGATTTTGACACCCGAGTGGAAGACATTAGGAGGACGATATCCAATCTCCGGTATTCGTCCAAGGAAGTGGAAGAAGTCGTCACAGACCATTCAAAACGGATCACGGAGTGCGAAAGAAACATACGAGCTCAAACGTCTGCAACCCTGTGCAACACTACATGGGGAACAGGGCTCAACGTCAGCCAGGCCTACGTTGCCAAACAAAAACCACCCACATACAATGGCGACGGCAGAGAAAGGCCGATCCGATTTTTAAAAGACTTTGTAGAATTCTGGAAAATCACCGGAAACACTGACCTCCACTATCTCATCAGCCAGTCACTTCAAGGAACTGCAAAGGATTGGTGGAGGATTGTTGAAGACAGAGTCCAGACCATTGAAGATTCAAGGAAAAATTCCGGGCACGATATTGGAGTCAAGAAATCCAAGATAAAATCCGTAGAAACCTGGAATTCGGGGCGTACGAGTGGGATGGACATCGAACAACGAGAGCAGAATATGCAACCCAAATTTTCGGGAATGCTAAGGATCTCAGCCAAGGCCCAGAAGAAGAAATGATCGTCCGAAAATTGGCGAATCATTTTGATGAATTGATCAGAATGGCGGTGCGTGTCAGCGGAATAAAGACGATCGATTCCTTCCTGGAATTACTGGAAAGCATGGACGGTGCAGGACCACTAAACGCCCAACGATCCATGCATCGTCGACAGGAACCCTTCTTTCCTAGATGGCAACCAAACAATTCATGGAAGAACAACCGATTCGGGACATTCGGGGGACCATATCCCCAGGAGACCTACCAGCAAGGAAAACCGGAGCATCCACGGTGGCAAGGATCCCCACCGTCCTGGCAAAATCAACAACCGTGGGGAAAAAGACTGGTGAACGAAGGAAGAAGTTTCAATCCCACACTACCCCAATTCCAGAGACGACAACCGTGGCAGCAAGGATACGAGAACAGCAAGACTCACCTTAACCCGACTGCATCTCCATGGAATCCAGGCAATCCTGGGGAACCAAGGGGGAGGAATATGCCCCCAGAAGAACAACTCGAAGCACCAACCGATGGTAAGCAGAATGGAAAATCAACAGAACAAGTACAGAACCAGGGAAACTGCTAGACGTTGCGCCCGAAACGATGACAATCAGCAAAGAGATTGAACCATCACGAGGCGCAACAGAAGAGGAAGAGGAAGAGGAAGAAATCAGAGAAGCGATGGAAGAAGCAATCTCCCGTATGAAGCGAAACAAAAAGAAGAAGGAAAAAAAGAAGGAGAAGAGCAAGCCCATCGAGCCTCCATGTCGACTAGGAATGATCATCACAGATGTCAGCGAACAAATTTGGGGGTTGGAAAGACAAACAAGCAAACCAAGTGAAAAGACAAAATCCGACCAGAAACCAACCTGGAAAATCGAAACAATTGAGGAGATACAAAAGGAATTGAAAAAAAACCAAGTCAACCAACTGACGACCCAGAAAAGTCAACAAGCAGAAAATAAGACAACGAAGGAGAAAATAGATAAAAAAAAATATACCGGCAGCATATATGAAGGACCAAGGGATTTCCTCATGGAGGACCCCGGAAAAAGGAGTCTCACACAGAAGATACAGCCACGATGCCCGACACTACCCATGAAGATAGAAGGGATCACCGTAGAGACTCTCATCGACAGTGGAAGCGAGGTGTCAGCAATATCCGAGGATTTTTATCAACGTTACAAAAACGAATTAGACAACTGTCCAATTATTCCGGTCACTGGCACCGAGGCTATCGGGGCATTCGGCGGAAAGTCAGACCGAATAAAGAAACAAATAATGATCGATGCCGAGCTCTACAAAGCCAGAGGAACGCTGCAGTTACTCATCATACCGAAAATGAGCAAAAATGCGATTCTAGGTATCGACGGGATGGTAGAACTTCAGGTGGAAGTAGATGCAAACCAAGGAGTCATCCGCATACAGAACGAGATCGTCGCTGAATTAGATGGGGGAAGGTGGAATTGGCAGCGAGAAAAACCCGACTCGAAACAACAAATAACGGTAGCCGCAATAGAAAACGACACGGACAATGAGCTCACCGAGAAAGAAGTCAACCAGAAATTAAGGGAATGCCCAAATCTACTAACCAATGTCGGAAACTGCTTTAAAAGGCTCATCAGTGACTACAGGCACATTTTCAGCCGAAAACCAGGTCGCATGGAAGTCTACACTCACAAATTAATGCTAAAGGACCCAGAGCCATATATGCATCGATCGTATCCGGTACCCATCCAATATCGGGAGAAGGTACAGGAGGAAATCCGAAAGATGATGGAGCATGGCAATCGAGCGGGCAAAAAGTCGCTTCATAAACCCCCTTGTAACAGTAATAAAAAAGGACGGGTCAATCAGATTATGCTTAGATGCCCGACAACTGAACAAATTCTTGATAGAGGACCACGACACGGCACCTCCAACAGAAGAAATTTTCCAGAGATGTGGGGGCGCAAAGGTCATGTCAAGTCTAGACTTGACAAGCAGCTTCTGGCAAATTCCTTTGGATGAGGAATCACGGCCATACACCGCATTCCTCCATGATGGAAAGTGTTACCAATTTACGGTAACACCTTTCGGGCTCAAAACGAGCACGGCAAGCCTAATAAGAGGACTCGACATTGTGCTACAGGATCTGGGAAAAGCAGTAATCAACTTTGTAGATGACCTTCTTTGCCTATCAAAAGACGAAGCACAACACCTCCAACATCTTTTTGAAAGGATCAGCAGCCACAAAATGACACTGAATTTCAAAAAGTCGAAATTTTTCCAACAAGAAGTTGCATTTCTGGGGCACACGTTAACCACATCAGGAATAAAACCACAGCCAGAAAAGATAAAAGCGATCCACGACTACTCACGGCCCGAAAATATAAAACAGCTCCGGGGATTTCTGGGGCTGATCAACTTCTACAGCAAATTCACAAGTAAACATGCTGAAGAAACGATACCACTGTTGAACCTGCTAAAAAAGGGAAAAGAATGGAGGTGGAGGGAAGAAGAGGAGAAAGCATTCGGAAGAGTTAAACAGCTCTTCATTGAGACGGTCATTCTGAGGCATGCAGATCCTAAAAAAAATACGTCCTCACGACAGATGCAAGTGACTATGCTGTTGGAGCAGTCCTGAGCCAAGAGGACAAGGATGGAGAGATGGGCGTCATCTCCTTCGCAAGCCGCACGTTTAAAGGGGCAGAAATCGGTTATACAACCACAGAAAAAGAGCTCCTTGCAATCGTATGGGCAGTCCAAAAATTCCGAACCTATTTATTAGGAGCAAGAATAAAAATCATCACCGATCACAAGGCACTTACTTTCTTAAAAACGTGCCGCTTTGTCGGGGATCGAATGCTAAGATGGGCCCTACTCATACAGGACTACGACTTTGAAGTGGAGCATTGCCCAGGTAAAAGAAATGAAGCAGCAGACGCACTGAGCAGGCCACCCGAAATCGAAAACAGGGATAACCAAAGCACACCAGGGAGGGTGGCTCTCACAGCCATACTCGCCAGAAAACCCACAAAAGAAATCAAGCAGCAATTCCAACGAATCGAACAAATGCAAAAAGAACAAACCAACCTCGCGGTGATATGGGAAATGTGCGACAAAGAAGAAGGTAATAAGAAATACCGCAACGATAAGGGATGTCTCCAAAAAAATGACAGGACGGGAAAATGGAAGGTCGTACTACCAGATGAGTTAATTAACCCTCTCATAAAAGAATGCCATGAAATATAGGGACACCCAGGGGCTCGAAAGGTTTTTTTTATGCTAAAAGAAGACTTCACTTGCCCACGGATGGCAAAAAGAGTGAGGCAAGTCATCGCCGAATGTGACCTATGTCAAAGGGTCAAAGTGGCGATTCAAACGAACCATGCAGAGATGCAGACGATTATACCGGAAGGTCCGGGGGACCTAATCTCCATAGATTTCTATGGACCGTTGCCAAAATCCGTCGGGGGAGTGCAGCACATATTAGTCACAATAGACGCCTTCACGAAATTTGTGAAACTGTACCCTCTTAAGAAGGCGAACACAGCGGCAACAATTAACAGGATTTTCGAAAATTACGTGCCAAAATATGGAAAACCAAGAAGAATCCAGTTTGATCATGGGACTCAGTTCACCTCTAAAATTTGGCTCGAACGGCTAGAAAGAGAAAACATACAAGGAGTATTCTCATCAATCCGACACCCACAAGGAAATATCGTTGAACGAGTGAACCGAGAACTTAGCCGTTTTTTTAGAACCTTCTTGCAAGAGAAGCATTCCGGATGGTATCGATGGATACCGGTAGTCCAGGATTGCATCAACGAAACGCAACATGAAACAACTGAATTTACACCAATGGAACTGCAGCTGAAAAAGAAGCCATACCGAATATGGAGAGAATGGATCCTGGCATTAAAAGAGGATCAAAACGAAGACATCACTTACGAAAAAGAATTGGAGTTAGTTCGAGAAAGAATACTACGAAAAGGAAAAAGACGGGCAGAAAAGTTTAATGCAACGCATAAGACCACCCTCTTCACAAAGGGAGAATTAGTCCTGGTCCGAGCATTAAATGTTTCGGACCCGGCAAAACAAAGAACAGCAAAATTTATGCCGCTATACGAAGGACCGTATCGTATAAAAAAATGTGTTGGCCAAGCAACATACTTAATCGAAGATCCAAAGACTAAACGAGAGCGAGGAAAATTTCATGGAAGTCTCATGAAACGCTATCTAGCGGCAAGCCCGGAAAGTAATCCAGAAGAAATTACACAGGGATAAGACAATCTCACAAACTTAACAATCGAAGAGAAAGAACAAGGAGTATATAAGGCAGCCCCGCGATCGAAACGATCTTCAAATATCAACATGGGCAAAAACCAACAAAAGAAATCGCAAGTGAGCGATACAGGGACCACAGAAGAAAAGGCAGAACGAAGAAGAAAGAAAAACACGCTGAGGCGAGCTAGGAGAGATATACCGAAAATCGAGGAGAATAATAATCTTAGTGAATACGAATTATTCGAGGTGAACGATAACAACATAAAAGGATGGTACCCCGGGAAATCGTTAGGGTATTAAAGAGAGGGGAGGACAACGTATCAAAAATTAACACTATCCATCATCAGTCAACCGTCAACCACAACGCTATCAAAATGTATCAGAATTTCGAGACAAGTACGCTGAGAGAGGAGTATGAAGGAGTAACGGTCGCGGGTCTAGTCCATCCGAATGAGTTTTACCTCCACCTAAACAACGGAAGAGACACCGCCATCATTCGGATGTGGCAGCAGATGCCGCTAGGGGAGCCTGGCATTAACCCCATATTAGAAGAGGAGGCATTCCCAGGGCGAGCAATCCTCTACCGCCAAGAGGAAAAATTTCACCGTGCCACCCTGGAGAATATCAACGACCACAGTGAGTGGAAATTGTGGCTCGGTGACTGGGGGATATGGGTGACCGCCACGCAAGATGAGTGCTTTACAGCCTCGAGGGCGGCACTCGCATGCCCATACCAGGCGATTCCCGCAACCCACGGAGACTTGGCACCTCGGGACGAAACGTGGACCGAGGAAGAGCTCTTCTACGCCAGAGCCGCAGTGGAAGAGACGTCGTGGGCCATGAAGATTTGGGGCAAGGCGGCCAACCGAAATATCGTGCTCGTCGACCTATACCTGGAGAGTGACGGCCCAAGTCAAGGCATCCGGCTAGCCGATATGTTTATCAAATTCGAATTGGCAACTAGAATCAGTAATCCGGCACCACTGAGAATAGAGGCGAAGGGGAGCCGCTACGGGGACGAGTACATTATCAAAGAGACGGCACAACAGTATATCAACGACAACAACAACAACGAGACTAGAGATAACCGACCAACCAGCACCATCCCCGAGGACATGGAGGACACCGAGTACGAGGACGATGACGACGAAACATTAATCAACAATAACAACCACATCGACAAAGAATACGACAGCGATGAGGCGCGCTTTTGGCGCGATCAGGTGATCGAAGACGGAAGTAACAGCGTGTTAACAAGCGATGACGACAACAGCATTTCGTCCTTATAAATAAAAACCAATAGAAAAACCTATTAGCCGTGTCGACGAATTTATTTGCGAGCGAGCGAGCGTGCGAAAATATAATTAGAAGTAAGGGGAAGGAAAGAGCCAGTGACGAGACGGGGCCAACCAGATGAGAAGGAAGACGACCCACAGAAGAAAAAAAAACAGAAGTATAAAAGATCACTTAAATAAAAATTTTTTTTTAGTGATTCTTTATGATTTGGATAACTGAAAAGCAATCCAAAACATAAAGAATCACGGGGGACAATGAGACGCACAGGTCCGTCTCATAAATAAATATCCCCCACCAGGTAGTCCGAAAGTAACCGACTCCATGATAGGAGTAGGGGAAGGGGGAATAACGGACTACCGAAACAGAAAAATAAACAAAACTATAGGCGAACAGAAAGACAGTTAATAGAAAAACAAGGAACCTAATTTAATTAAAGGAGGATAACAATAACAAAGAGTAAAGGAAGGGAAAAGTCGAAGATAAAACCGTAAGCAAGGAGGAAGACAGAGAGAAGAAAACAAAGGAAACCACACAAAAACAAGAGAGAAGCAAAATTTATTTAAGGAAGCAGAAAAAGTTAACAATAAAGCCAATTAGGGAATTATGGGTAAGAAGCTGGAGAAGGGGTAAGAGAAGACGGCAAAATATGGGTATATAAGGACGGGAATTTTGGAGGAAAGGCGTCTTCTCCTCCTCTTCTGGCTCTGAAGAATCGGGAAGTACGAGGTGACACGAATATCAGCCTTTAAGGATAGAGAAAGTGTTACTGAGGAAAACTGAGACAACAGAACGAGTGGAGGCGTCGCCTTACCAAAGGGCACTTTCATATTCCGCGAATTGGACGAATACTCTGTGACACGATTGCTAACTCTAAGGGTAGGGAAAGTGTTTAAGAGGAAAGGAAAAGAAAGGGAACCTGAAAGGAGCAAAATATTCAAAATTAAGTCAATAAAGAGAAGAAAAAGATAATTCTTTAAGTAAACTTGGAATAATTGCTGGTCCAAGGGAGAGGGAGCACGAGAGGAATATTAGGGAAAAGCGCATAAATATCAAAAATAATTAAGTAGGTAAAAATAGGGAACCTCTCGCGAATACCGACCCGCGGACCGAGAAAATAACGAGTTAAATAAAAAGGATTATTGGATAATTAGTTAATAGCGAAAGAGAGCGATTTATTGAAATTTAAATAGACAAATAGTATCAGGAGAATATAAAGGGCTAGGAGGTAACAGGAGGTGCGAAATCATACACACATACACACACACACTTCCGCGAACACACCGATATTCCAATTATTATAATCCAATTGTAAAAGGCAAGAAATAAACAAAAAAAAACGGACTCGAGCGGGCGACATCAGAAGGCACGCGTACGCCAAGGGCGGGCAGCGACCGTGACGAGTCAGCGCGCCGCGATCTACCGCGTCACGATCCATCGCGCCTCGAGCGGCGGTAAGAAAGGGGTTACCGTTACCGACGCATGGTAATTGATACCGGCCGCGCTCGAGAACGTTACCACTCGGGTAATTCCGCGAATCTTTATCGACCGACGCCTTAGTTAAAGGACGAATTACACAAAACAACACAAACAACACATTACACTCATACACGGCGCTAAATAATATTGTATCGCATCCATAAAGTTTAATAAACAATTTTTTATTGTAAATTACCACCAAAATACCTGAGTCTCAATTAATTTATTCCCTGATCGAGTCTCGAACAAATAAAAATATTGTAACGATATTCCGACCCGTTACAATATATATATATATATATATATATATATATATATATATATATATATATATATATATATATGTATGGATATTCACTTAAGTCATTTTGAGAACTGAGGTCATAGAGTATGTATATAGATATATTTTCGTTGAGGTTATTTTGAGGACCAAGTCCTTAAAGTATGCACCTATTACTATAGGGACTCTGGGCCCTAGCATACGTAACGGAGGTACATAATGCATACATACATATTGTCACGTCCGGAGGGGCCGTGGGCATATTAAGTGTGGTTCCCTCTTTCTTGCCTACGCCTAGCGCAATAGCACAGGATGAGGGTAAAAAAGGATGTGCTGGTGGAAGGAAGGATTTTTAAGGAATTTATGGGAATAATCCGATTATTTGGAAATGACTTGTTTCTAATTAACTGTTGATTTATTGGAATCAGCCAATTTGGCTAATTCTATTAACGCTCGAGTACAAAGGGTGTAAAAATGTGGTTCGCTTACATTAATGGTTTTGTTCGGTGTCGACCCTTCAGGTAGCGGGTGTCGGTCGTAAAATTTAGGGCCTTCGCTAGTGGGCCAGAGGCGGTCGCAGATGGTATCGGTGACACGCGTACAATTTTCGCGGACTGATTCTACTCCGCGTACAATTTTCAAGGATTGGAGGTAGTTAGAAAACAATTGATACTTTGAATATTATACTGGTTCGAGATATTTCCTAATTCTGAACCTTTTCTAGGCGTCCTCGGTTACGTCGGAGTTCAATGTGCCTCCCGACGTGACAATACATAATTTGACTAGAGTTATTTTGAGGACCAATGTCCCTGATGTATGCATAGAAATAGACATACGAAATTATTATAGGAGGTACTTCGGGGACCCATGTGCGTGTCCCAGAAGTGTACAGGCAAACTCATAGGGTCACGTATATGAGGCTTTTCATAAAGTTATTTCGAGCACCCATGTGCTCGTCCCTGAAATTACGGGTGTGCTTAGCGGTAAAGTTATTATGGGAACTGTTTGCCCCTGAAGTATACGGGTAGACATACGCGTACTAAATTTAAAGATATATTTAATGTAACGCGGTTTCTGAATGAAATCGACCATACATGCGTCGCTCTGGTTAAAATGTTCCCCAAGAAAAATATAAATGTGCGCGTTTAGCGGGGGAAAAAATCCTAGTAATTATTATAATTCGTACCAGTTATGAATATTTAGACGGCGAGAGTGCTGGGACGTAACAAGAGATCGAGCGACTTCGCACGCAGAGGCGACGTAGTCGTTCAGGCACGCAGGAGCGAAAACCCTCATCACAGGCAAGCGAAAACGGTTTGTGTTACTTCCACAATAGATTTCGCGAAAACGCCGAGAGTCGTGCTCCTGGGCTAAAAAGAATTCGGAAAACTAGTCGAGGCTGCCGCGTACTGGCGGTCGCGGACGGCGTGCAACGACAAAAGTTCTGGGGCCAGATATCTAAAAGATACTGGCGCTGACTTATCAGGTTTACCAAATCCTCGCGTGACGGGAAAAAAACTACAGTCAGTAGACTATAAACTGTGCGCTGCAAATGGTTCTTCGCTCAACACGTACGGAGCGATTCTAGTCTTCGCCAACTTGAGATGACGTCGACCATTCCCGTGGATCTTTATAGTTGCCGGCGTATCGCAGGCGATTATTTATAAGGAGCGGACTTTATTTATAACTATAACCTCCTAGTCAACCTGAGAAGTCGCTGACTGATCGATAACAGCACTAAACTATTTTCGACAGGAAAAATGGTGGTTTCCGACCAACCTTCGGTCTCGGCCATTAACCCTAACGGACGTTACGGTCAATTGCTGAAAGAATTTATTGATCTTACCTCACCGACAATCAAGAAACCGGCAACGCATGACATCCAACATCCCTTCGTTACGACAGGACCGCCGTATTTGAAGCAGCGCGTCGCCTCACTGGTGAGAAACTAAAGGCAGCAAAGGCGGAGTTCCAGTATATGTTGGACCAGAGAATTTGTCAATAATCGAAGATTATTCTCCCAGTCCCCTTCATCTCGTCGCCAAGAAGAACGGAGACTGGAGGCCATGCGTCGATTATCGCCGACTGAATAAATTCACGGAGCCTGACAGATACCCGATTCCGCACTTGCATGACTTCTCGCATAGTCTCAGCGATTGCACGATTTTTTCAGTTGTAGCTCTGGAATGAGCCTATTACCAGATCCCGGCAACTCCTGAAGATCGCCTAAAAACTACGGCAATGACGCCGTTCGGGCTATACGAATTCAACGTCATGACGTTTGCCCTGAGGAATGCCGCACAGATTTCTGCCATGCTACATCGACGACATCATCATAGCATCGCCGAATCATCTTCAAAAGATTGCAAGTGTACGGGTTGTCGATAAACGTATCGAAATGTACCTTTGGCGCTAGCGAAGTACATTACCTTGGGTATCTCGTCAACAAAATAGGGACAAAGCTATTGTAGGAATGGGTCTGAAAGAGAGATGAACGGAAAGATAAAGCTAAAAAGAAAGATAAAAGGCCAGTCGACTGGACTCCAGAGGCCGACTACGCATTTGAAGAGAGCAAGCAGCAGTTGGCAGACCTA
The DNA here is from genome assembly GCA_963210295.1 of Ophion ellenae. Lineage (NCBI taxonomy): Eukaryota > Metazoa > Arthropoda > Insecta > Hymenoptera > Ichneumonidae > Ophion > Ophion ellenae. The sequence goes on from OY723392.1 coordinate 7,779,228, forward strand.
ATGTTACTTGCTCACCTGATGGTCGACGCACGGCTCATCCTCCAAACAGACGCCTTGGACACCGCCATCGGAGCCGTCCTCGAACAACGTTGTGGAACCGAGTGGCAACCTCTAGGGTTCTTCTCGCGGAAGCTTACTCCTGCGCAGACCAGGTACTCAACGTACGTTCGGGAATAACAGGCCATCTACAGCAGCTTGACATTTTTCCGCTTTCGTTAATATAGACTGACCACAAGCCGTTGACGTTTGCTTGCCAACAGAAGTCGAGCAAGGCTTCACCGAGTCGTCACCATATCTGGTGACGAGAACATTGTCGCAGATACCCTTTCGCGAGTCGAGTCTATCGATGTTACGTCCTAGCACTCTCGTCCTCCAAATATGCATAACTGGTACGAATTGTAATAATTACTAAGATTTTTCCCGTGCTAAACGCGCACATTTATATTTTTCTTGAGGTACATTTTGAACAGAACGATCCATATATGGTCGATTTCACTCAGAAACCGCGTTATATTGAATGTTCATAAATATATCTTTAAATTTAGTGCGCGTATGTCTACCCGTATACTTCAGGGACAAACAGTTCCCGTAATAGCTTTACCGCTAAGCTCACCCGCAATTTCAAAGATGAGCACATGGGTGCTTCAAATAACTTTATGAATAGCCTCATATACGCGAACATATGTGTTTGCGTGTGCACTTCTGGGACACGCACATGGCTCCGCACAGTACCATATCATAATGTCTCATATATACATACCTGCATGCTTCAGGACATATACGAGATTCTTAATTTATTACTTTAGTAAATGTAACTCCGTTTATGTACGTGTAAAATGCACAATTGTTTATATCACCTTTTTATTTCTACGCGCTATTAAATTACGTAACATACGGCGACCGTGCAAAAAGTGTAACATTGTTCGGGCAAATGATTAAAATATATTGGCGTGCGTGTAAACACGCAACGAACAAATCGTCGTAGTGGATCGCTCTCTCTCTCTCTCTCTCTCTCTCTCTCTCTCTCTCTCTCTCTCTCTCTCTCTCTCTAAAGCTCCCCACGTTCAATGCTGGACTCACCTATCGATTTGCCATATCAACTGTCAATCCCTCCTGCCGCACATCGATGAGCTTCGACATCACCTTGCCAGCTTCCCTTATCATATTATCTGTATGAGCGAAACTTGGCTTAAACCGGAATTGCCTGACCATATGGTGACCATCCAGGGATACACGCTACTACGTAGGGACAGACGAGGAAAACAGGGTGGCGGCGTGGGCATGGACATACACAATAGCCTCCATGGCATTATTCTATCCAGGGCACCAGAACAATACTGCCGACTGCCTGAATTTATCATAGTAGAGATAAAGATTCATAATGCTTCACCTCTACTCCTGGCCGTGGTCTACCGCCCACCCAAAATTGGACAAATGGAAACTTTCGAATCGCGCTTTATTGAACTTTTTCCAGATTTCCGACATACACTAATATTAGGTGATTTTAATGCAAATTTGCTACATGCCACGTATGACTGCGCGTCTTCTCAACTTCGTCCAATCAAACGGTCTCTTCGTGGTCCCTCGTAACTGCACTCACCACACTACTACCTCCAGCTCTCGACTAGATCTATGTATCGCCGACCAAGATCCTATCGTATGGCCAATACCCGGTGCTGTTCCTCTCTTCCCACGACCGTATTAAAGTCGTCTATAACATGTAAACGCCAATCAGGGAACCAACCTTCTTTACTTGTCGAAACTTGAGCCGTATAAATATCGCCGCGTTCCATCGCGATCTTGCCACAGCTGACTGGACCCCGATGTACGAATCCACATGTATTGATGCTAAGGTTGAACACTTTAACACGCTAGTCGTCGGATTCTTCGACAGATATGCTCCGCTAACCAGGGTTGCGGTAAAACGGCGCCTCGCACCGTGGCTTTCACCTGAAATTGCGGAATTAATCCGACGTAGGGACCGTCTCTATCGTGCCTATCGCAAAATTAAAGCACAGCATCTACACGCCCGCTTCATTGAGATGCGGAATTTGGTTAAGGCGATGATTTGCGCTGCGTGTGATAACCACTTCATCCGAGTATTTCGCCAGGAAGCTAAGAATCCATCTCGTACGTGGGCAACTCTACGTGAACTGGGCCTCATACCTCCAAGGGGCTTCGGCAAAACTCCTTCTATCTCACTGGACCTACTGAATCAGCACTTTCTCTCCGCTGGACTGGCAGTACCACGATCTGCGGGCACACTGATATTCACCACTGGCGCTCCAAATTCTCTGACTCTTCGGCAAATATATTCTCATCAGATCATAGATACTGTGCGAGGTACCTCTTCTGATTCACTGGGGACTGTTGGCATCTCTGACAAGATGCTGCGCATTGCCCTTCCGGTCATCTCTGAGCATATCCGTCACATCCTCAATTTCTCGGTGTCCCATGCCACTTTTCCGTCCACGTGGAAGCGTGCTCTCATATGTCTAATCCCTAAGGTACCTGTACCCACCACGCCGGCTGAGTATCGTCCGATCTCTTTGTTGTGTACCCCGTCCACGGTCCTCGAGCGCATTGTGGCCGCCCAGCTCTCCGTACATCTCGACAAGCACAACCTCTGGGACCCGTACCAATTTGCCTTCAGAAAGCACCACTGCACTCAATCCGCCTTACTGCGCATCGTCGACGACACACGTGCGGGCAATAACAATTGCTCCATCACCATATTACTGGCCTTTGACTTCTCGAAGGCTTTCGACTGTGTAAGGCATGAAAAGCTGCTGCTTAAACTCCAAGGCCTCAATCTATCAAATTCCGCGATCCAATGGTTTGCGTCGTATCTCACCCAAAGAAGCCAGGCGGTCTATGACGTCTCAAAACAACGATCTGCCTGGGGGCACCTACTTTGTGGAGTCCCCCAAGGATGAGTTCTGGGACCTCTTCTGTTCACCGTCCTAGTCAATGATAAAGGTACCGCCCTATCTTGTTGCAAGCACAGAATGTATGCAGACGATCTGCTAATTTACCTGACATGCCCACCACCCGGAATTGCTGAGGGTATCGCCCGGGTAAATCGTGATGCGCAATCCATCTGCAATTGGGATGAGCACTTAGGCCTACGTCTCAACACAGCCAAAACCAAGGCCATTATCCTTGGCTCTGCGCGTTTTATTACATCACTTTACTCTATGGACATCCCTCCGATCCGCGTACGACTGGCCACTGTCCCTCTGTTGACATCTCTCAAGTGTCTTGGCGTCAAGATTTGCAACACGCTATCATGGCGAGAACATCTAAGAACTGTGTCAAGCCGGATATGCAGTACGGTCCATAGGCTTAAATCATAATGTAGTCGCCTGCCCTGTGAGGTTCGAGAAATTCTGGTACGGTCATTGGTTCTACCTCATATAGACTACTGCTGTCTCCTTTCCACTAATGCCACTGTTGAGCTTGATCTCAAAATACAACGAGCCCTGAATCGAGGCGTACGCTTCATTTTCGATGTACGTCGTGATGAACACATCACGCCTTTTTATCAGCGCCTCAAATGGCTAAAGGTGGCTGAGCGTCGTTTATTCTTTCTTGGGACTTTTGTGCACACCATTCGCCTCCGCAGGTCACCCGAATATTTGGCCGAGACAATATTAGCTCTGCCACCGACTGTGCATAATAACACCAGGAGACAGGCACACGAGATGAACTGTGTCGTGCCGCACTTCCGTACAGAAACGTACAGAAAATCCTTCACCGTTGCTGTTGCTGTTTATTGGAATGCACTGCCTATTGGTCTTCGCAGGCTGACTGCGCCTGATGCCTTCAAAGCGGGGCTGCGGGCTCTTCTCATCAGCAACATAAATTAAAGCCGTTACCGTTTTCTCGGTTTCTTGCTTTTACAACCCTCTTCTACCTCTTTCACCCTCACGTTATTAACACCTATATTATATTTTTTTATTTATTTATACTTACATATTTTTATTTTTACTTTTATTTTATTTTAAATGTTAAATGTTATGTATATACGTTATGACTTCCAATGTGGCATACTTCGCAATGAAACGCAATGTACAAACATGAAAGCACGGTGCTCTTAGGGCACTTGTTCCGGAACACGCAACAAATCCCTCTCTCTCTCTCTCTCCCTCTCTCTCTCTCTCTCTCATCTCTAGACATCCTGAAAACACGATTATTCTCCCACCTCTTCGAATCAGAACTCCAGACTACATAGGTCGTCCTTGCGGGTATGGGTGGTTCCTTCGAGGGACGTATGGGATTCTCTTCGTCTCTGTGTCTCGTTATCATAGTGCAATGCCGGTATACAGCGAATTCACCGTCCAATGCTGTACTCTAGTCGCTCTGTCTCCGATTCGGAAACACCTGTCACACTCTCTGTACCTAGTTTATTTTTAGATTAAGTTTAGTCACTATGTTTTCTCAACGTACGTAAATCTCGACCTGCATTTGCTTTTTGTCTATATACAATTTGTATGATTTACTTTATACCATTTGCCCTTTAGCGTGCTTGGGCATAATAAAACCAATCAATCAATCTCTCTCTCTCTCTCTCTCTCTCTCTCTCTCTCTCTCTCTCTCTCTCTCTCTCTCTCTCTCTCTCTCTCTCTCTCTCTCTCTCTCTCTCTCTCTCTCTCTCTCTCTCCCTCCCTCCCTCCCTCCCTTCTTCTAGCCAAGTATGAACCGCGACGTCACCGGATGGGTCCGAACGTATCTGCCGTGTCAGCGCCGCAAAATTTACCGGCACAACAAGAACATTCCGGAGCGAATTCCTATTCTGGACACGCGTTTCGTCAAATCCATATTGACATCGTAGGGCTACTACCGACATCAAGAGGCTGCCGGTACTGTCTTACGATGATTGGCCGATTCACCCGATGGCCCGAGGCCATTCCTATCATCGACATAACTGTCGACACGATCGTAAAAGCCTTCTTCGCGACAGGGAAGGTAACGGCCACACAGCACAACAGCAATACAAAAAATTGAAACGTTACACTAATTGAATGAAGGGGAAGGAAAAACCAGCAAAAACCGGATAAAACCAACTAATTGAATTAAGGGGAAAGAAAAACCGGCAGACACAGGACACACCAACTAATTGAATTAAAGGAAGATGGAAAAGAAGGGGAAAGAAAAAGCGTTAAAAATCAGGGTATAAAAGAACAGGAATTTTTTAGGAAAGGCGCTCTTTGAATCCCTCGTGGATCGACAAGTACTGCTTGGCAAAGTACATCCCTAGTGGAAGAAAACGCTGGGAACACGGAACGTTGAGAAACAAGAGAAACAAGGAGTCGCACCCAAAAAGTATTCGAAAGATCACTTCTTTCATTCCTCGTGGATCGACAAGTACTGCTTGGCAAAGTACCTCCCTAGTGGAAGGAAACGCTGGGAACACGGAACGTTGAGAAACAAGGAAAAAACGGAGTTGCGCCTAAAAGGCTTTAGAAAGCTCTTTTCATTTTTTGGAAATTGACTAGTACTGCTGGACCGAGTACATCCCTCGTGGATCGGAAACGCCTGGAACACGGAACGTTGAGGAACAAAAAAAATAAGAAGTTGAATAAATTTGTTTTTGATAAGAAAATATTGGAAAATCAAAGAAAAATAAAAAGAGCAAGAAGGAAAGTAAATAAATTAAAGGTAGCAAACAATTAGCGCTAAATAGGTAGGGAAAGTATAGTAGGAGAAAATAGAAAGCGAGAAGGTATCATAACGAGCGAACGTTACAGAGAGATAGAACGGAAAAATATCAAATTTGGAAATTACAGGAAACATATTAGGAGATAAGAAAGTGTACGCGACAGTTATACGAAACACACACATACACACACACACACACGCGCGCGCGCGCACGCACGCACACACACACACACACACACACACACACGCACACACACCACGATCATCGATAATACGGATCAGGATCGCAGAAAGGACACGAAAGTATCCCGAAATAAAGAGAGCATCGAAAATCTATTCAAAAAAGGGTCAGTCGAGTGCTCGCGGTACACCGCTCGATTAGACTGTCGTAGACAGGTAGGTGGCGACATCGCACGCCAAGATCAAGGACCGGGCGATCAATTATCGACGCGCGATAATTGATCGGGAGAGAGCATGGATCACCGCGATCCGAAGGGCAGAGCTAGGGTAGGGGAATAGATCTCGACGCGTGGCGAGAGAGAGCGCGCGCCTACGACCTGTCGATCGCGAGTCCTAGCGCCACGAGTGGGAGTGCGCCGCGACTCGACGCGCCCTAAGGGAAAGTTACAAAGGAAAGTACCGCGTCGCCATAGGCTCAGCACCGATACCTATCACGCCGCCAGCGAAAGCACGTTGCAAACTCCGGCCGACTGAAGCCTCAGAACTAGAAAAGGGGATAACAGATATCGCCCGATCTCACTGTACCATGCGAGTAATGAGTAGTTGACCGACCGAGGTAATTATTGCGAAAAACACTATAAAACAACACAAACAACACATTACACTTATACATAGCGTTATTTTAGATTATATCGAGCCATAAAAACTGAATAAATCATATTTTTGTTAAAATTACCCAAAACACCTGAGTTTCTATTAATTTCTTCCCTGTTCGAGTCCCCGAACCTATAAATTTATTTGTAACGAATTAAGATCCGTTACATTTTGGCGCCCAACGTGGGGCTCGAACATAAGAAAGAAAAACTCGTAAAAAGGTGTCAAAATAAATCAAATAAAAATAAAATAAATAAAATAAGACAAAAACGAATAGGATAAAGCAAAATAAAATAGAATAAAATGGCGCAACAAAACAATAAAAACTCCCTTCATTGGGAATCAACCACAGCGGATGGGTTGTTAGAGGAGGCCCGTCAAAGGGATCGTCGAAATATTGGGCGACTATCAGCGATCGGACCCAGACCGATAGACACACCGAACGAAGAAACATTCAGCATCAGCGGAGAGTCAGGCGAGACTGATGAGAGAGGTGCGGAGGAAAGTGACACAATTAAAGCCCTCATCAAAGCAATGAATAGTATCCGCAACGAGCAACGAAGGGAACGCATAACGACCGAAACGGAAATCAAGCAGCAGAACGATAACTGCATCGTAAGGTCGCGCCAACTGCACGAGGAAGTCAACACCAAAATAACAAATGAAGTCCATAACATCAAGGAGCGCACGGAACGCAAAATTGTGATTGCTCAAAAATTTATAGAGCAAAGCCATATCCAACTGCGAAAAGAAAATGACGACAAAATCGAGGACTTCGACACTCGAATGGAAGCCATCCGGCGAACAATATCGCAGCTCCTCCATTTGTCAAAGGATGTGGGACAGGTAGTGACGGAGCACTCTGAACGTATCACGGAGTGCGAAAAAAATATCCGGGCTCAGAACTCAAATACATTGTGCAACACCACTTGGGGAGCAGGATCAAACGTGAGCCAAGCATACGCGGCGAAACAAAAACCACCGACGTATAATGGCGACGGCAGAGAACGACCTATGCGTTTTCTGCAAGAGTTCAAGGAATTTTGGAGAATCACCGAAAACACAGACCTCCATTATTTGATCAGCCAGTCGCTAAAAGACACCGCTAAAGATTGGTGGAGAATTGTCGAGGATAGGGTACAAACGATTAACGATTTCGAGGAAAAATTTCGCGGACGGTACTGGAGCCAAGAAATTCAGGAGAAAGTACGCCGAAATCTCGAATTCGGGGCCTACGAATGGGACGGACACCGGATGAGTCGTACCGAATATGCATCTCAGATATTCGGAAATGCCAAGGACCTGAGTGAAGGGCCGGCAGAAGGAAACTCGCGAACCATTCCGACGAATCGATCAGAATGGCAGTACGCATTAGCGGAATCAAAACGATCGATTCATTCCTCGAATTATTAGAAAGCATGGATGGGGTGGGACCACTTAATGCAAAAAGATCTTTGCCCCGTCGGCAAGAACCAATCGGTGCAACATGGCAGCAAAGCAACCCATGGAAAAACCAGAAATTTGGAACGTTCGGCGGACCACGGCCAATGGGGATTCAATCAGCCATGGCGGCCAGGGAATCCAGGTTATCAAGGACCACCACCACCATTCCAACATCAACAACAGGGTAATCGAGGATTTGGGAATAACAACGCGATGCCAGCGCCATTTCCCAGACAATAACCATGGCAGACAGGATACGGGAATAGCAGACCTCCTCTTAACCCCGCCGCTGCACCATGGGCTCCGCATCAGCAAAGCGGACTCGGCACCAGCAATATCCCAACACAAAACGAAACACCAAGGGCCAACAATCAGGACCAGGGAAACGAGTGAACGTTGCGCCCGTACAGATACCACATGATGAAATATCACGAGGCGCAACGGAAGAAGACGAGGATGTACGAATTGCCATGGAAGAGGCCCTGCAAAGGGTGCATCGAAACAAAAAGAAGAAGGAAAAAAAAAGAAGAAACTGGAGTCCGAAGATAATAAAAATTCTGAGCAACCCATACCTATGGGAATGATCCGGATAATTCGTAATAGCAACATCGAAAAAGGAAGTTGGAAGACGGGGAGCCAAGAGGAAAAACTAACATCAAAGAATAATAAGGCACTGAAAGTAGCAACGAACGACACATATGAGTACCCAAAAGAATTCCTCATGGAAGAACCGGGACAACGGGGAATAATACGAGGAGTCCACCCACGATGCCCTACATTAACGATCGACCTAGAAGGAATTACCGCCGAAATATTGATCGACAGCGGGAGCGAAATATCTTGTATTTCAGAAGACTTCTACCACCAACACCAAGAAGACTTAAAAAACTGCCCAGAAGTACTGGTAAGGAGCACAGAAGCCATCGGAGCGTTTGGTGGAAAATCTGGCCGCATCAGAAAACAAATAATAGCCGAAGCAAAACTTTACTACGCAACAGGAATACTACAACTGCTAGTAATCCCAAAAATGAGCAGACCGGCAATATTAGGCGTCGACGGGATGCTAGAATTACAAGTTGCAATCGACGCACACCAGGAAACCCTCGAAGTAAAAAATAAAATCGTCACGGAATTTGAGGAAGGCAGATGGGTGTGGCAAAGGGTCAATAAAGAATTGGTAAAAATTTCTGAAATCGGAAGTGTCACAAATTACGAACTGGCCGAAGACGAAGTTGATCAGAAATTAAAAAATTGTCTGAATTTACCTGAGAATACGAAGAAGGAATTCAAGGCATTAATTGGGCAGTACAGGCCCATCGTCAGTAAAAAACCAGGGCGGATGCACGCATACGTCCACAAATTGGCACTAAAGGATCCATACATCCATCGCTCATATCCCGTACCAATACAATATCGCGAGAAAGTACAAGAGGAAATCCAGCGAATGTTGGACCATGGCGTTATCGAACGGGCAAAGAGCCGTTTCATCAATCCACTGGTAACTGTCATAAAAAAGATGGGTCGGTACGACTATGCCTAGACGCCAGACAACTCAACGCGTTTCTCGTAGAAGATCTCGATAATGCCCCACCAACCGAGGAAATATCCCAGAGATGTGGAGGCGTAAAAATCATGTCAAGTTTGGACATGACTAGTAGTTTCTGGCAAATTCCACTGGATGAAGAATCTAGACCTTACACCGCTTTCCAGCACGATGGGAAATGTTACCAATTCACGGTAACGCCCTTCGGGTTAAAAACGAGCACGGCAAGCCTTATCAGAGGTTTAGATATCGTCCTCCAGCATCTTGGGAATTCGGTAATCAATTTCGTAGATGATCTTCTATGTATGTCAAAAGACGAGACGAAGCATTTGACACATCTACACCAATTGTTCGAAAGAATCAGCAACAACAATATGACCTTGAACTTCAAGAAATCATGATTCTTCCAGCATGAAATATCGTTCCTGGGACATATTCTGACAACCACGGGAATACGACCACAACCCGAGAAAATCCAAGCCATCAGGGACTACCCTCCACCAAGGAACATAAAACAATTACGCGGATTTCTCGGGCTAGTCAATTTCTACAGCAAGTTTACTGACAAGCATGCAAGGGAAACGGTGCCTCTCCTAGAACTTCTCAAAAAGGGGCAAAACTGGAGATGGGGGGCAGAGGAAGAAAGGGCATTTACGCGAGTCAAGCAACTTTTCGTAGACAGTAATGCTCAAACATGCCGATCCGAAACAAAAATACACCCTGACAACCGATGCAAGCGACTACGCGATTGGAGCCGTCCTAAGCCAGGAAGATGCGAAGGGCGACGCAGGGGTAATATCATTCGCGAGCCGCACATTCAAAGGGGCGGAGATAGGATACCCAACAACCGAGAACGAACTGCTGGCACTTGTATGGGCGCTTCAAAAATGCCGAAACCATTTATTGGGCGCCCGGATCAAAATAATAACCGATCACAAGGCATTAACATTTCTAAAAACGGGACGATTCATCAGAGATCGCATGCTGAGATGGGCTCTATTAATCCAAGACTATGATCTGGAGATCGAGCAATGCCCTGGAAAAAACAACGAGGTAGCAGATGCCTTAAGCAGGCCGTACGATTTCCAAAATTGGACAAATACAAGAGAGTCAAGAGAATCTCCAAGAGACTTGGAAAAACTGCCAAAATCAGGAAGAAAACAAGAAATACCGGATCAACGAAGGATGCTTACAAAAATATGACCGAACGGGCAAATGGAAAGTCATATTGCCGGAAGAATTAGTATACAATTTCATAAAAGAGTGCCACGAGATCTATGGTCATCAAGGAGCACGAAAGATCTTCCACCTGATCAATGAAGACTTTACTTGTAGCCATATGGCTAAAAAAGTACGGCAAACAATAGCTATGTGCGACGTATGCCAATGGGTAAAGGTTGCAGTCCAAACGAATTATGCCAACATGCAAACGATAATTCCGGAAGGCTCAAACGACCTCGTCTCCATAGATTTCTACGGACCCCTGCCAAAATCTGTAGGGGGAGTGCAACACATCCTGGTGGCCATTGACTCGTTTACCAAGTTCGTCAAATTATACCCGTTAAAAAAGGCAAATACGGCGGCGACCATTAACAGAATATTCAAGGACTATATCCCAAAATATGGTAAGCCCAAAAGAATTCAATTCGACCATGGAACCCAATTTACTTCCAAAATTTGGTTGGAACACCTAAAAAAGGAAGGAATTCAAGGGGTATTCTCATCGATACGACATCCCCAAGGAAATATGGTCGAGCGGGTAAACAGAGAGCTCGGACGATTTTGCAGAACTTTCCTCACTGAAAAACACTCAGGATGGTATCGATGGATACCGATAATACAAGACTGCATTAATGACACGCAGCATGAATCAACCGAGTTCACGCCGACCGAATTACAATTGAAAAAGAAGCCTTATCGTATTTGGAGAGAATGGGTGCTCGCGTTAAAAAAAAGGACAAGAGCACACTCTCACCTACCAGCAAAAAATCGAACTCGTCCGGGAGAGGATTAAAAGAAAAGGGGAAAAAAGGGCTGAAAGGTTCAATAACACGCACAAAACGGTCACGCTCGAAATCGGCGAAGGTGTGTTGGTCCGGGCACTCAATATCTCGGATCCAGCAAAACAAAAGACCGCGAAATGTATGCCCCTGTATGAAGGACCATACACAATAAAAAAATGTGTGGGAATCGCAACGTATCTCTTAGAAGATACAAAAACTAAAAAAGAACGAGGAAAATTCCACGCGAGTCTGCTCAAGCGTTATCTAGCGGGAGAATCAAAAACCGAAACCGAAATAATTACGAAGGACGCGGCGAATCTTGCGAGGAAATAGTTTCGGGGCGAAGAGTATATAAAGAGATGTCGCGCCAACGAATAATTAGTCGTCGAAGAAAATGGAGGAAAATAGAAAAAATACTGAACAGTCCTCGAGTAAAATACCTGAGAAGAGAAAACGGTGGTCGAAGTCGCAGCGAAAGGTTAAAAAAAGAAAACAGGCAGTAATTCAACGAGAAAACGCAAGAGACTAATCAGCAACAGGAGATAGGGTAATTCAAATCAGCGAAAATCGGACGGCAAAACAGAAGCGATACAGCGCGCCCGACAACGATGAATTTGAATTATTCGAGGCGACCGATGAAAATATCAGAGGATGGCACCCCGGAAAATCATCGGAATGGCAAAAGGGAGGGGAGGATAAGTCTATCGAGGATCGGAACGTCGAAAATCAAATCACTCACGAGTCAGCCGTCAACCACGCAATTGGCAACATCATGTACCGCAATTACGACATCAGCACACTGAGAAGGGAATACCACGGTGTTACCGTGGCGGGCATAACGAACCCGAATGAATTCGGCGTCCACCTTAACGAAAGGTATGGACGCGGAGTAGCTCTCGTTGAGATGTGGCGGCAACTGGACCCAGCGGAGCCCGGGATACATCGGCTACTTGAAGAAGAAGCGTTTCTCGGGGCAGCGGTTCTGTGGCGGCATGAGGAAGAATTTTACCGAGCAACCATACAAAGAAAAAATGCCGACGATGGTCAGTGGATACTGTGGCTCGGGGATTGGGCATCGAGCGTGTCCGGAAATCAGGAGGACTGTTATACCGCCCCACCGATGGCGTTTTGCCATACCTACCAATCAATCCCGGTCACCCACGGTGATCTAACACCAACAGAGGACATATGGTCGGAAGAGCAAATTTTTTATGCACGGGCCCTGGTCGGAAATTGCAAATGGACCATGATGGTATGGGGACAACTGACCAATATAGGCATCGTGTATGCGGACCTATATCTGGAAAACGAAGGCCCAAATCACGGAAAAAGTTTGGCCGACATCTTTGTGGAAAGCCATCTTGCCCAAAGAACATCGAATCCACGACCACCAACAATCATTAACAAAGGTTGCCGATACAGCGAGCTGAGGTACCACCAGGAGGCAGAACAGCAGTGGATGAATAACGACAGCGAGCCAGACCACTCCAGAAACGAGCTACCCAGTCTGGACAACAACGGCGGTACCCAGGGCATGTCAACCCCGAACGAGGACAGCGACGAGGACGATGGCAGTGGCGATGCTGAAACTGTCATAAACAACCACGCAGATGACGAGTATGACAGCGACGAAGACCGCTTCTGGCGGGAAATTGGCCTCCACCAGGAGGTGGAGGAAGACGAAACAAGCGACGACAATAACAGCATCGCCTCGATTGAATCATGAATAAAAATTTGTAAAAACCCAAAAAACCTGCGCTGAAATGTTTTTTTATTAGCGAGCGAGAGCAGCGGCCCAAATAAATAAGCGAGCCCAAATAAACAAGCGAGCCCAAATAAACAAGCGAGGAACGACCAGAAGCCGACCAAGAAGGAAAGAAAACAGGCAAAGGAAAACAGAGAAGTATAGATTTTGGCATAGCTTTTTTTTGTTGTTGTTGACTCTTCGTGAGTTGGATCGCTGAAGCAGCGACCCAAAACACAAAGAGTCAAGGGGGACAATGAGGCCACACAGCACAACAGCAAAACAAAAAATTGAAACGTTACACTAATTGAATTAAGGGGAAGGAAAAACCGGCAGAAACCGGACAAACCAACTAATTGAATTAAAGGGACAGAAAAACCAGCAAAAACCGGATAAAACCAACTAATTGAATTGAGGGGAAAGAAAAACCGACAGACACAGGACACACCAACTAATTGAATTGAAGGAAGATGGAAAAGAAGGGGAAAGAAAAAGCGTTAAAAATCAGGGTATAAAAGAACGGGAATTTTTGAGGAGAGGCGCTCTTTGAATCCCTCGTAGATCGACAAGTACTGTTTGGCAAAGTACATCCCTAGTGGAAGGAAATGCTGGGAACACGGAACGTTGAGAAACAAGAGAAAAAAGGAGTCGCGCCCAAAAAGTATTCGAAAGATCATTTCTTTCATTCCTCGTGGATTGACAAGTACTGCTTGGCAAAGTACCTCCCTAGTGGACGGAAACGCTGGGAACACGGAACTTTGAGAAACAAGGAAAAACGGAGTTGCGCCTAAAAGGCTTTAGAAAGCTCTTTTCATATTTTGGAAATTGACTAGTACTGCTGGACCGAGTGCATCCCTCGTGGATCGGAAACGCCTGGAACACGGAACGTTAAGGAACAAAAAAAAAGAAGAAGTTAAATAAATTTGTTGTTGATAAGAAAATATTGGAAAATCAAAGAAAAATAAAAAGAGCAAGAAGGAAATTAAATAAATTGAAGGTAGCAAACAATTAGCGCTAAATAGGTAGGGCAAGTATAGTAGGAGAAAATAGGAAGCGAGAAGGTATCATAACGAGCGAACGTTACAGAAAGATAGAACGGAAAAGTAGCAAATTTGGAAATTACAGGAAACATTATATTAGGAGATAAGAAAGTGTACGCGACAATTATACGAAACACACACACACACACACACACACACACACACACACACACACACACACACACACACACACACACACACACACACACACACACACACACACACACACACACGCACGCACGCACGCACGCACGCACGCACACACACACACACACTCACACTCACACTCACACACACACACACACACACACACACACACACACACACACACACACACACACACACACACACACACACACCACGATCATCGATAATACGGATCAGGATCGCAGAAAGGACACGAAGGTATCCCGAAATAACGAGAGCATCGAAAATCTATGCAAAAAAGGGTCAGTCGAGTGCTCGCGGTACACCGCTCGATTAGACTGTCGTAGACAGGTAGGTGGCGACATCGCACGCCAAGATCAAGGACCGGGCGATCAATTATCGACGCGCGATAATTGATCGGGAGAGAGCATCGATCACCGCGATCCGAAGGGCAGAGCTAGGGTAGGGGAATAGATCTCGACGCGTGGCGAGAGAGAGCGCGCGCCTACGACCTGTCGATCGCGAGTCCTAGCGCCACGAGTGGGAGTGCGCCGCGACTCGACGCGCCCTAAGGGAAAGTTACAAAGGAAAGTACCGCGTCGCCATAGGCTCAGCACCGATACCTATCACGCCGCCAGCGAAAGCACGTTGCAAACTCCGGCCGACTGAAGCCTCAGAACTAGAAAAGGGGATAACAGATATCGCCCGATCTCACTGTACCATGCGAGTAATGAGTAGTTGACCGACCGAGGTAATTATTGCGAAAAACACTATAAAACAACACAAACAACACATTACACGTATACATAGCGTTATTTTAGATTATATCGAGCCATAAAAACTGAATAAATCATATTTTTGTTAAAATTACCCAAAACACCTGAGTTTCTATTAATTTCTTCCCTGTTCGAGTCCCCGAACCTATACATTTATTTGTAACGAATTAAGACCCGTTACAATATATATATATATATATATATATATATATATATATATATATATATATATATTGTGATGTCGGGGTGGACACTTGTATTATAATTTTGGAGGACAAGAGTGACTGACTCGCTTCAGAACTCGGTTGTAGGACGGAATAACTCGGTTAACACGGATGAAGCTACTAAAGACGGATTTGTTCAAATAACTGACGGACAGAGAATCGGCGATGTCAAATTATATATATATGTATTCGAGTATTCGGAGACTTACTGCCGTCTTAGTTTAGAACGGAGGTAACTTATAGGAATGGGGTGTGGGAAAATCGAGATGGCGGGAGGAAGGGTCTACATGACATTAGGAACGTTGGCCCTGGATCTTTCTAGAAAATGCAGGCAAGGGTCTTCGATATCGGTTTCACGACAACTTGAAAAACCATATTAGGGAATGAAAAGTTTCGGCAATCCTAAAGCAGCTGGCCGAAAGTTATTAATTATATGAAACCGCCGCTCACGAAGATCAGGCGTATCAAGGAGGGCTTTCGTTATAGGTTTTCCAAAAAATTGGAAAGCCATGCGTGGGATTGATATTCCAAATGTAGGTAGACGGATGCTATACATTTGGTGAAGGGCCACTTGCACAGATGCACCAGCAGTAAAGACCGTGGGAAGAAAGTAGAGAGAAGAACGACCGAGGAAAAAATAGAGGACCTTATTACAATGTATATATATATATATTCGTTGAGGTTATTTTGAGGACCAATGTCCCTGAAGTATGCATGGAAATAGTCATACGAAATTATTATAGGAGGTACTTCGGTGACTCTCGTATATGTCTCTGAAGCATGCAGGTACGTATATGTATGAATATATGAGACATTATGATATGGTAATTGGGGGGACCCATGTGCTTGTCCCAGAAATGTACAGGCAAACACATATGTTTGCGTTGATGAGGCTATTCATAAAGTTATTTCGAGCATTCATGTGCTCGTCCCTGAAATTACGGGTGAGCTTATCGGTAAAGTTATCACGGGAACTGTTTGTCCCTGAAGTATTCGGGTAGACATAGGCGTACTAAATTCAAAGATATAACGCGGTTTCTAAGTGAAATCGACCATATATGGGTCGTTCTGGTTAAAATGTACCCCAAGAAAAATATAAATGTGCGCGTTTAGCGCGGAAAAAAAACTTAGTAATTATTACATTTCGTACCAGTTAAGAATATTTGGAGGGCGAGAGTGCTAGGACGTAACACTTCATTCTTTTCATTTTCTGAAGGCACGTCCGTCTCTTCAATTGCATCGCCTCGTGTAAGCGATTCGGTGACCATTGCCACGCTTCTTAGATTATATTTTTCCGCCATTTTCTGAGCTTAAAATTAAATGGTATGTTGATACATTTTTATAAAGCGTACAAGTACCACCAACGGCAATTTCAGACTAGGGTGGACCTCAGTCGATCTTCAATATCGTGTTCCTTGATAACCACCGGGTAAAGGATATCACGACCGACATGCCCTCAAAGGCAGATGTTCAAACTTATTTATAGACACGATGTCCAATCGATAATGCAGATTTATAGCGCAGAAGCGCACTTTTAAGTTGACTGGGGTGGGTTTCTACCCCGTACATCCGTTCTAGAGTTTGACTATGCCCGCCTACATTAGCAAGGGTGCTAATGTACGCCGCTTATCTCAATTCGTGCCGCGGAGCTGCTTTACACCTGTTTTCATTGTCCCTCATTTTAACGTGAATTCTCTTCTAGCACCCATCATCATTAAGGGACAACACCACTGTCACGGCTTCAAAAAATCGATTTTTTGAAAACCATCTAGAAAAATCTAAAATACATTTAAGATTAAGATGCCGTTGGACCTAGGTCGAAAAAATAATTATTTTCGGAGATATTGGATATTTTGTGGAGCGGTGCAGCGCTCCGTGACGCTCGGGGTCCCGCGCAGCTGCGCGCCACAGGGTCGGCAGGTATACCGGGCCTTTCCCAGGTCCTGCGGGTCTTTCCCAGGCATTCTTTTGTCTTCCTTCATGAAAACCGGCTATTGTTATAAATATAGTTTCGAAAAAAAGCCATAGGTGGCGATAATCGAAAAATGTTCAAGGCAGGTATAGGGATAGCGTCATAGCGTCAGTTTGCGAATAGAAGCGACGCTACTCATGTCTAAACGCTCCGAATCGTTTCGTTTATAAATATCGAACGCTCAGAATTATTCTTTGCACATCGAAATGGATAATCCGAAAGTGTACGCGGGGAAAAAGGGAACAAAAAGGAGCTATGTGACGAGGAGTCGAACGAAAATTTCGAATCGAAAACCTCCGAACCGTTATAGCTCCGAAAATAGTTCTGCAAACGTATGGGGACGCGCCTCCGCGAAATCGTGAAAAAACAAAAAGGATTGTCTGGCAGAGGAAAGCTCACCGGAAAATTGATTGACGAGTTGAGCACATATTACGGCTTGGCTATTCGGAGGAACAGCGATGATGTTGAAAAAATGAGGAAGGCAATTTCGGTACCTATTAAACATAAAATATCCACAGATAGTGAGCCACAACATGACGATTGCCCAGAGGGAGCCGAGTGGTGGTGTTCGTGGCAGCGAGCGGTCGCAAGCGGTAATATTTCTAAATATCGCCATAAGCCGCCTCTTCCTGAGGAAGTATTGGAGGCAATTACGCCAGTCCTCGAAAATTCGAGCAGAGTCGATTTGCTGCAGCGTTGTTTGGGCGGCTTCACGCAAAACAACAACGAAAGCTACAACAAATCAGTTTGGGCAATAGCCCCCAAGTGTCAGTCCGGGAGCAAAAAAATCGTCGATATTGCAGCTGATATCGCGGTATTATTATTCAATGATGGCCTGAGAAGCCTCATGAAAGTTTTGGAGACGTTGGGGATAACTATCGGCCCAAATTGTTTCAATTTTTGCGTTGAAACCGACGCAGCGCGGATCTAGCTGGCGGAGCGCTCGCTCACAGACGCTGCAAAATAGGCAAGAAGAGCCTCTACAAGTTAGAGACAAGATGCTAGGGACAATGATTTGCTTCTTGAAGGCCAGCTATATGGTGCCGGCATCGCTGATTAAAGGTAAACATTTTTTTTCCAATTTATCGCATAAATTAACAAACCTAAAACTTTGACGCGGGAGCTTCCCCAGCGTCACCATGGGGCGTCCAAAATTTGAAAAAAGATTTTTATGTATCTTCAATAAACAACGAACAAAACAAATTTTTTTTTTCGAATATCTCTTTTTTTCCCACAAAAAAAAATCTTGAAAAATGGCAAAAAAACGGGGGGTCACAGTGGTATTGTCCCTTAATCCGGTTTATTTTTGCAGCCGATCCAGCTAATATTACCTCCATATCTGAAACTTGGCTTCACCCTCTTATAGCTGTTGAACTGACAGCTATTACGGACTATTTTATTATTCGTAACGATTCGGCTGGGCGGATGAGAGGTGGCGTAGCCTGTTTTGTTCATATCTCTTTTATGGCCTGGGTTCTCAACGCATAACGTTCAGCCATTTCTAATTCACTAGAGTTCCTCATTCTCGATCTTTCGTTGTAAAACGGATAGTTTCTCGTCTTCGCGTCGATTTACCGAAGACCTAAGGGGCTGCTGTTCTCGGATTTTCTTAAATGTTTCTGGCGTCATAGCCACTCTTACTATATCATTATTACCGGAGACCTCAACTGCAATTTGTTTTGTCTCTAAATTATGAGTCGCGGGCCCTCTGTGATCGCTCTTTTTCTCATTCACTTTGTATCGTCCTGTCCGGGCTTACTTTCCATGCGGCTTTTTGTGACTCCAGGCTGGACGTGATGCTTCTCAATTCCGACACACGGCTAGACTCATTTGTCAAATCGAATGTCCCCCTCATTGCGAATCATGATATCCTCAGACCTGGATACACGCCAGATGCTCCTGCGCTCATCCCACGTACTATCCATAGACGATTTTTGCATGGCGTCGATAAGCCTTAATTTTGCGCCAAATTGGCTACTCTATTGGGTACTGCGCTACCTACTAATGATCTTTTCTTCAAACCCTCATCTTTGAACGACCTCGTCGTATCTTCGCAAAATATTGTATCTGAGGTTTTCGGTTCCCACGCGCCCCTGCAGCCTCTCTAGTCCGCCCGAGGCACGTACCTCGGATAACTGAGAAACCAAGGCCGCTGATCCGCAAGCACGATGTCTTGTATCGTAAGATTAAGGGTTTCAGTTGCGTGGCCCGCATTGCGGCCTATGGTGCGAGTAGGGGATCATGTGACAGTGACCCTAAGGCGCCTATCTATCTATCGGCGCCTTAATTTTGACAAACTGTTCACTATAAAGGTCGCGCCTTGTGCCTTGTCAAATCGAAGCATCCTTCACGTATCAATTTTATTATGCCCAGTCAACTTAACCCCCTCAAAGTCTTTTAAAAAGTAAACAAAGAACGTCGCGTAATAAAAATCCTCCCAAAAACATTAGTGCTCGTTCGATCGTATAAAAAAATCTGATTGAAGTCAAAATCTTTTTATTTGAATGCAAACCATGGCTTTATTATATTTATTCAATTCGAATGTACAAAAAAATAGAATAAGTTTTCATAAAACAGCTAAGCGAGTTTACTAGGAATGTTGTAAACAAAATTGTTAAACCCTTGGAAAAATATTTTTCCAAATATTTTATTTACATTAAAAAAATAATGGCTGTTGTAACATAAATTTGATATCACCATTATATGTATAAATGTACAAAGTATGTACTACACAAGAACACTGGAAATGCTGTGCAACGAGTTGGCGTGTATGGTTAAGAAAAAAAAGCTCGGGAGGATACACAATATATATATATATATATATATATATATATATATATATATATATATATATATATATATATATATATATATATATATATATATATATATATATATATATATATATATATATATATATATATATATATATATATATTGTGACGTGATTTTTTGAGCCACGTCACAAAAAGGCTACCGATGCTCAAGATATGCTCTCGATGCCCAAGTTGCGATCCATGCGTTAGTGTTAAGGGTCCTTCCTCTAGAGTGTTTGTCTTGTTACGTTTGAGGTTTTGGGTTGTGTTTCCGTTTTGGTTAGGTTGGCGTGCGGAACTTGGTCGAGCGGCGTGTGGCTCGACGTACTGAGCAATCCCGACCGAGGAATGCACCCAGTGAGGCCTCTCGGGGAATCGGTGCACGCCCGGCTGAACCGGTTACGGGTGGAGGCTGGAGACCTCCGCGCCGCGCTTCTGGACAGAAGCTTTGCTCGCTTGCGCACGGTGGCCCGGGGATGCGATCTCCGAGAGCCTCCATGTTACCGATGAGAAAAGGTCCCGATTTGTTACCGTTCCGTTTGCGGGGTAACTCGGGCAGAAAATATAGATTCCGAAAGGAATATTCTATTGGAATATTCCAGCTCCCGAAATAATATTTCAGCTCTCGATATTATACGAGATAAAGTTCTCGCTTGAACCGGCGATTTCGCATGGTCCGATGCCGCGAGCGTGTTGACATTTTTTCTGTTAACGCGCTCTGTCTCGCTCTCGCATAATCCCTCGCACGCCGGCCTTGGTCGCGCGAGGTACAGAGTTGCTACCGAATCTTCGCGTGAGACGGTTGTCTCCCAAATCGCGATCGCTCCCGATTTTAGAGCTATCGTGATAGAGTTGTCGATCAGACGTCGCGATGGAGAGACGTGCCGTATCTCTCGCGCGCCCGTGACGTTGCGCTCTCGTTCTCGTGTTAGAGGCACGTCGTCGTGCTCTCTCGATCTCGGTCGTGTGACGTATCCGCGTGCATTTCGTGTTCGCGTTAAGTTTCGTCTATGATTAACCCGGGAGGTTAATCCACCGGTTCCCGCACTATACAATAAAATCTGATTTTATTTTATTAGATGGGTTACCGTCATCGCGATAGTGACAGATCCCGCGCTCGCTCACGCTACTCCCGGTGAATCCCGACCCCTCTACCACAACCCACAGCCTGAGCGGCCGTGGTTTACCGCAACCGATCTCCCCCGTGCAAGTGTATCCAGTTAGGGAGGATACACAATATTATCCTCCCGAGCGTTTTTTTCTTAACCATGCACGCCAACTCGTTGCACAGCATTTCCAGTGGTACACAAAATACAGGGTCTTTCATATTTCAAACACCAAATACAAGGTGGTTTATAATAAGTGACCTACCAGGAACTAGCGGGTTCAAGGGGATACCCCGAGTAAATCTGCCAAGGTGTTTTTGTTTCCGTCAAATAGTTTTCAAATGAGAACGGTTAGAATTTCGGCATTCGACTGATTGTTGTAGGGCTTGAAGCCTGCCCTTAACGACGACGCCACTCGAGTGCGGAGTTTGAGTGCGAGACGCGTAGCAGACAGCGAGCAAGGTAGCAAGGCAAGTGTCTTCCCCTTGCCCGGCCAGTTTGACGTTTCTTGTATCGTCGTATTATTTTCTGTCATCTTGGGTACGCAAGTTGAGAGCGTGCGTTTGACAGATGACGCGCGCTCTGAACTTGCAAGGCTTGAGGAACGCATTGTTTGACAGATGACGGAGCGGATGGTTTGACGTTTTGCGTATCCTTCGCGTACACTGCCATAGCGCGAAGTTTCCATAGCGAATCACGAATAAATTATTGAATTTTCATTACGACTTTGATCAAATTTTTCATCTGTGTTGTTGCGGCAGTTATAACAATTACCACGCCCGATGATTTTATTCAATGAGAGTTTCTTTTGTGATTGTTATCTCAAGTAATAAAAATTAACAGTGTCGAAAACAACCCAATGTGACTGGAGTTTCGAGTACCGAGGTACAGCACGTTTTTTTTGTTTCGTTTTTTTACAAGCTTTTATCGAAAATGACTTGGTGTTAGACGCGAAACGGAAAATCAACATTACACCCACTTCCCAACTACAGAGAGCTCTGAAATTTTGCAAACATGTATTTGAGGGGTGAAAATGCACGATTCAACGTTAAAAAAATAAACAAAGACTTTCTGTGCGATGCAAAATGGAAAATCGATATTTACTCCACTTCCCGACTACTTAGAGCTCTGAAATTTTGCAAACATGTATCTCAGACATGGCAGCGCATGATTCGACTTTAAAGAAATACATTCCTTTTTTAAATGACGACTTTCTGTGGAATGCAAAATGGAAAAACGGTATTTCATCCACTTCTCAATTACTTTGAGCTCTGAAATTTTGCAAACATGCAACTAAGAAGTGACACAAGCTTCCATTTATAGCCGCATATAGGTGACTTGGTAACCATAATATTTTCTACTTTTAAGGGACAACACCACTGTGACGCCCTGTTTTTTTTTGCCATTTTTCAAGAATTTTTTTTGTCGGAAAAAAGAGATATTAGAAAAAAAAATTTTCTGTTGTTCGTTGTTTATTGAAGATACATAAAAAAAAAATTTCAATTTTTTCATGCCCCATGGTGACGCTGGGGAAGCTCCCGCGTCAGGTACTGCTGCTTCTGCAGTGGTTCGCGGCACGCAGCACAACTCTCTTCAAAGTCGATCTGAAAAAAAATACCGAGTGTTTTCGTTAATAACATGATATTTTGAAGAGAAGTACATAGGGATTTGGAGAAATATTGATTTTTAAAAAATAGGCACGCGTTTGAAATTAAAGGACGATTTTCGAGCAAAATTTCTCGTCGAAAATAGGCTATAACTTTTTTTTATTATTGAGATATCGAAAAAATCCTATGTACTTCTTTAGATAATCTAGTTTCATTGATGCAGTCCAAATTTGAAGTCGATCGGATAAAAATTGCTCGAGTTCTGCTGCGTGCCGCACTCAAAAAGTGGTTTTGAGAAAGACGCGTTCATAGTTTTAAGTATGTTAATTTATGCGATAAATTGGAAAAAAATTTGTTTACCTTTAATCAGCGATGCCGGCACCATATAACTGGCCTTCAAGAAGCAAATCATTGTCCCTAGCATCTTTTCTCGAACTTGTAGAGGCTCTTCTTGCCTCTTTTGCAGCGTCTGTGAGCGAGCGCTCCGCCAGCTCGATCCGCGCTGCGTTGGTTTCAACGCAAAAATTGAAATAATTTGGGCCGATAGTTATCCCCAACGTCTTCAAAACTTTCATGAGGCTTCTCAGGCCATCATTAAATAATAATACCGCGATATCAGCTGCAATATCGACGATCTTTTTGCTCCTGGACTGACACTTGGGGGCTATTGCCCAAACTGATTTGTTGTAGCTTTCGTTGTTGTTTTGCGTGAAGCCGCCCAAACAACGCTGCAGCAAATCGTCTCTGCTCAAATTTTCGAAGACTGGCGTAATTGCCTCCAATACTTCCTCAGGAAGAGGCGGCTTGAGGCGATATTCAGAAATATTGCCGCTTGCGACCGCTCGCTGCCACGAACACCACGACTCGGCTCCCTCTGGGCAATCGTCATGTTGTGGCTCACTATCTGTGGATATTTTACGTTTGATAGTTGCCCAAATTGCCTTCCTCATTTTATCAACATCATCTCTGTTCCTCCGAATAGCCAAGCCGTAATATGTGCTCAACTCGTCAATCAATTTTCCGGTGAGCTTTTCTCTGCCAGAAAATCCTTTTTGTTTTTTCACGATTTCGCGGAGGCGCGTCCCCATACGTTTGCAGAACTATTTTCGGAGCTATAACGGTTCGGAGGTTTTCGATTCTAAATTTTCGTTCGACTCCTCGTCACATAGCTCCGTTTTGTTCCCTTTTTTCCCCGCGTACACTTTCGGATTATCCATTTCGATGTGCAAAGAATAATTCTGAGCGTTCGATATTTATAGACGAAACGATTCGGAGCGTTTAGACACGAGTAGCGTCGCTTCTATTCGCAAACTGACGCTATGACGCTATCCCTGTACCTGCCTTGAAAATTTTTCAATTATCGCCACCTATGGCTTTTTTTCGAAACTATATTTATAACAATAGCCGGTTTTTGTAAAGGGAGACAAAAGAATACCTGGGAAAGACCCGCAGGACTTGGGAAAGGCCCGGTATACATGCCGACCCTGAGGCGCGCAGCTGCGCGGGACCCCGAGCGTCACGGAGCGCTGTACCGCTCCACAAAATATTCAATATCTCCGAAAATAATTATTTTTTGCTGGGTCCAACGGCATCGTAATCTTAAATGTATTTTAGATTTTTCTAGATGGTTTTCAAAAAATCGATTCTTTTAAGCCGTCACAGTGGTGTTGTCCCTTAAGCATATTGAGTAAAAGCTAGTTCGAAATGATTTTCTTACATATAAATGATTTCTATTCATGTTACCGGTATTCTGAATATCCGAATTATCTAGCTGGCGAGTACCCCAATTTTGCGCAAAAAACGTATTTTCAAACTTATACAAACAACAAAAATTAAATGCAGGTAGCCACAGCTAGTTCATCTGGCTATGATCTGTTACGTGAGCAAAAAAGTAAACAGTGCTCCGTATGATCGCTGGACGCTCGGTCGACCATTTCTGAAATCATTCGTCGATTTCAACATTTCCTTTTCACTTAGTTCCCCTCAAAGCGAAAGGATACCTTTGAAATCGATTACGTGCATGATGTTTGTAGGCGTTGTAGGCTCGGACTATCGGCGCCCAGTGCTTAGAGAACAGAGGTGAAATCAATTCTCTCGGTCATTTTCCTAGCATCCATAGGACATACTCGGTACTATCCCGTCGAGTTTGTCATTGATTTAATCTCGTTCCTGATCGGGAGAGCGGATCATGTCAGCGGAGGTATAAGCTGCGAATACGATAGCACCTATGCGTACGTGTAAAAGATGACATGAACAAATCGATTGATACATTCGGGTAGTTTTTACCATAACCCCGTCACACTCGTCATAAACTGCATCGATTCCATCTGTGGTTCAGTAAACGATGCCGAAGACATGGATGGTCTGTCGCCGAAACGGAGCTCGGACGATTGACACTCAGTTCCTAGCGAACAGAGGTGAAATCGACTCTCTCAATCATTTACCTAGTATCTATATCACATTCTCGAAACCATCCCGTCGAGTCCGTCGTTGATTTCATCTCGGTCCCGTTCGGGGAGAGTGGATCATGTAAGCAGAGGTATAAGCAGTCATAAACTGCATCGATTTAATCTCTGGCGACAAACTCACAGGGATGGTTTTGAGAATGTGATATGGATACTAGGAAAATGATTGAGAGCATCGATTTCACCTACATTCGCTAGGAACTAAGTGGCAATCGTCCGAGCTTCGTTTCGGCGACAGACCATCCACGTCTTCGGCATCGTTTACTGAACCACAGATGGAATCGATGCAGTTTATGACGAGTGTGACGGGGTTATGGTAAAAACTACCCGAATGTACCAATCGATTTGTTCATGTCATATTTTACATGTACGCATAGGTGCTATCGTATTCGCAGCTTATACCTCCGCTGACATGATCCGCTCTCCCGATGAGGAACGAGATTATATCAATGACAAACTCGACGCGACGGTTCCGAGTATGTCCTATGGATGCTAGAAAAATGACCGAGAGAATCGATTTCACCTCTGTTCTCTAAGCACTGGGCGCCGATAGTCCGAGCCTACAACGCCTACAACCATCATGCAAGTAGTCGATTTCAAAGGTATCCTCTCGCTTTGAAGCGAATCAAGCGAAAAGGAAATGTAAAAATCGACGAATGATTCCAGAAATGTTCGACAGAGAATCCATCAATCATACGGAGCACTGTTTGCTTTTTTGCTCACGTAACTGCTCGCAGTCGGATGAACCAGCTGTGGCCACTTGCATTGAATCATTGTTATTTGTTCAAGTTTGAAAATCCGTTTTTTCGAAAAATTGGGGTACTTGCCAGCTGGATAATTCGGATATGCAGAATTCCAGTAATATGAATAGAAATCATTTATAGGTAAAAAAAACAATGTTTTCACGTGCTTTTACTTAATATGCTTAAAGGTAGAAAATATTATTTTTACCAAGTCACCCATGTGCGACTATAAATGAACGCTTATGTCACTTCTTAATTGCGTGTTTGCAAAATTGCAGAGCTCGAAGTAGTTGAGAAGTGACCGAAATACCGATTTTCCATTTTGCATTCAACAGAAAGTCATCATCCAACAAGAAATGTATTTTATTTTAAGTCGAATCATGCGCTGTCACGTCTGAGATACATGTTTGCAAAATTGCAGAGCTAAGTAGTCCGGAAGTGGAGGTAGTATCGATTTTCCATTTTGCATCGCACAGAAAGTCGTTTTTATTTTTTTCTTTCAACGTTGAATCATGCAATTTCACCCCTCAACTGCAAAATTTCCGACTTCTAAGTAGTTAGGAAGTGGAGGTAATATCGATTTTCCGTTTCGTATCTAACACTAACTCAAGTTAAAGCAAGAAATCCCTTAGAATTTTCGAAAAATCGATTTTTTACATATTTCCAAAGTATGATACCCAAAAAATATTCTGACCAAAGGAAAACTCAAAATATTGAATATTTGCAGAGTTACCGCATATAGTCTAGAGCGCGGGGACAGCATGCGGGCAGGTAGCGAGTCACATGTTGAATCTTTAAACGCGATTATCTCGAAACTACTTCTTCAAAAACTGCTCGTGTCGTAGCTCAAAAAGTTATCGACCGATTTGGATGAAATTTTGGGAGGTTACTCTCAGTAATAATATCGAAAGGATGTACTTAAAGTTTGAAAGGTAGCGTGTAAATAAATATTTTTTTTGGAATCAACTATGTCGAAAAAACGGTCGAAAATTCGAACTTTGGAGTAAACGGCTCCCAAATTTTCTATTTCGCACTTTGTATCATTCTTAGGTATATCCTTCCCCTTAATATGTCAGTAAACGAATGGCACTTATTAAATATTTTTCAGATTAACAGAAAAAGAGTGACAACTGCAGCACTTTTCGATGTCGCGGAAAACAGGTATCCGAAGGAAAACCCTTAATGATGCCGCCATTTCGTTGGTCAGCCCAATTTTTTTCATCTTGACAGTCATAATAAACGCATGTCCAAATTGGAAAATGATCAGATGATTTTATCCCCTCTAAAAAATTCCCGAAAAATACCTTTTTTCACGCTCCCAAAGGGATTTCTCGCCTTAAATAAAAGCTTGTAAAAAAATGAATAAAAAAAACGTGATGTACCCGGTACTTGAAACTCTAGACATATTGGTTTGGTGCCGACTCTGTTAATTTTTATTTCTTGAGATATCAATTATAACAGAAACTCTTATTGATTAATGTCATCTGGCGTGATATTTGTTATCACTGCCGCAACAACCAAGAAAGAACATTTGTATTAAAGTCGTAATGAAAATTACATAATTTATTCGTGATTCGATATGGAAACGTCCGCGTTGAATCTTTACGATAACGGCAATACGAAAGAAAAAAAAAACATTCGCTCGTTGCCTCCAAGTTTTAAAAACACCAAATTTTTTATCGTTCTGTGCGTTATTTCTCTGAAAAATAAAGATTACGAATGCATTGAACAACTATATTTCTTATTATCGCTCGCGGGTAGAATTACAAGTCTTCTGAATGTCGGCAACCTTCACGCCTCAGCCCGGATTCATGGAGGGGCAGAAGACAAAGCGGGAAATGGCACATCGGTCGGCTTGTCACGGGTCTCGAACCCGATTGGTTAACAGGTAGCCTACGTGAATGATACGCAACACGTCAAATCATCCGCGCCGTCACCTATCAAACGGTGCGTTCCTCAAGCCGTGCACGTTCAGAGCGCGCATTACCTGTCAAACGCACGCTCT
Source organism: Ophion ellenae (assembly GCA_963210295.1). Classification (NCBI taxonomy): domain Eukaryota; kingdom Metazoa; phylum Arthropoda; class Insecta; order Hymenoptera; family Ichneumonidae; genus Ophion; species Ophion ellenae. The sequence goes on from OY723392.1 coordinate 7,807,357, forward strand.
AAACTTGCGTACCGAAGATGACAGAAAATAAGAGCAGACGATACGAGATTCGTCAAGCTGGTCCGGCAAGCGAGGCAGATGCCTAGCTACCTTGCCAGCCCGGTACGCGTATCGCGCTCAGACTCGGCACTCGAGTGGCGTCATCGCTAAGGGCAGGCTTCAAGCCCTAAAACAATCAGTCGAACGCCGAAATTCTAATCGTTCTCATTTGAACACTATTTAACGGGAAAAACAACGCCTTGGCAGATTTACTCGGGGTACCGCCCTGAACCGGGCAGTTGAGGGTGGGTCCCTTATTATGAAACACCCTGTATATATGTATGTGTGTGTGTGTGTGTGTGTCTGTTTTTAAATCGTAACATCGCATCAACAGCCACGCTTATTGGCATTGCGATCTCCTGCCTCTTGCACTAGTGTGGTTTGGACAAGATAACATTGATATATAATGTTATCGGGGTATACATCAATTATAGTATTAACGGTATTATCGGTGTCCACACAATTGACGTCTCCGTGGCAGAGCTACGATATATCCACTATTGATAAATATTCGACTGTACCCGGACAAACCAACGAAAATCTGCGCAATAAGCGTCAGGAGGAATACTCAGATATTTCTTTTTCCACCAGCAAGACGACGGCACCGTAATTCAACCCTTAAACTTGCAGCTGCTGTAGCTTAGAGACGGAGACTCTAAACCCATCCACCAAAGTTTATACAACAAAATATATATCATGCAATGTGATGTTGTGTTGTGTGATAAAGGAGAAAGTTAATACTTTTATATGTCATATCAAATTATGCAAACAAAATAAGATTTAACGTATGGTGTAGTCTAGGGGTACATCAATGATTTGATCCGTACTTTGCGGGATCACAAAATTTGATTTCCACTTGCATAACAAATTGCGGAAGTCTGTGTTTTTCCATCTTGAGGGTTAAGTAGTCGGGAAGACGAAATCCTTCGCCGAGCTTTTTTTTCTTATCCATGCACGCCAAGTCGTTGCACAGCATTTCGAATGTGCTTGTGTGGTACATTGTGGTACACCGTTGAATAACGGCTTGTGTGGTACACAGTTATATAACGGTGATATCAATTTTATGTTATATTAGTCATTGTTTTTCAATTCAAAATGAAATATTTGGAAAAATATTATTCTAAGGGTTAAACAATTTTGTGTACAACATTCCTAGTACACTTGCTTGGCTATTTTATCAAAACTTATTTCACTTTTTTTGTACATTCCCGAAATTGAAAAAATATGATAAAGCCATTTTACTTTTTTGTACATTCTCGAATTAAAAAAATGTAATAAAGCTATTGTTTAAATAAAAATAAAAATATTATGACTTCAATCTGATTTTTTTATACGATCAAACAAGCAATAATGTTTTTTGGAGGATTTTTATTAATTGGCGTCCGTTTTTTTTACTTTTTCAAAGTTTTTGAAGGGGATTTCATATCTCTTTCAAGGGGGAAGGGAGCACGGTTAACGCGGTGCCTAGTGTTCGGACGTCGACTTCCTTGACATTTGTATTCGCGGCTGGCCGGCAATTGCCGTAACCGGGCGGAAGTGGAGCCAGACGTAGCGAGTCGGCGGTGCCGTAATCTGGCGTGCACTAGACTCGCTCAGCGAACCAAATTTAATTCTATATTAATCTATACATATGCGTTAGACGAAAACGTTCCCCGACATATTCGCTCTGCAAATAGAATACCATATCCGTCCAAAATCGGACGTATCCCTACGGTATTCCCCAAGAAATTCGGAAGGTTTGCCGCACGAACACGCCACACCCGCCGACCCACCGTAATTCGGTAGGTCAGCGACAGGCACGGTCACACCGATGTCTAGTGGTCGGGCGTTGGCTTCCATTATTCTCAACATTTGTTCCCGCGGCAGGCTGCCAATCGCCGTAACCGGTTTCTTCCCGCTATTAAATTACGCAAAATACGGCGACCGCGCAAAAAGTGTAACATTTTTCGAGCAAATAATAACAATATATTTGCGTCTCGTTCGTGCGTGTAAACACGCAACGAACAAATCATCGTAGTGCATTTCTTTCTCTCTCTCTCTTCCTCTCGCTCACGCCATTCTTCCTAATGGTCGTATTCGTCTCACCCATAAAAATCATACCGGTCCAAAATTGGACAAATCTCGAAATGCCTTTTTTACAAGGCTTGGGAAAGCTGACGCACGAACATGCCACATCCGCTGACTCGCCGTAACCGGGCAGATTAGCGACTGGCACGGTTATCCCGGTGCCTAGTGCTTGGACGTCGGTTTCCCTTGACCTTGACATTTGTATTCGCGGCTGGCCGCCAATCGCCGTAACCTGGCACGTGATGAACTCACTCAGCGGTTCAAATAATTATAAAATCACAAAGTAAAATCTATATGTTGTGACCGCAAAATCGAGGGAGCTGGGGGAAAAGGACCGAGAGAGTCACAAAACTCCCCTCCTCCCGTCCCGACAATGTATATAGGGCGCCAGCCGAAAATCGGCTTGTCGGGATGAGAAAAGGGAACGCAGTGTCCGGCCAAAGTGCAGCCTCGTGGATAAGGTAGAGGGGATGGGTCAGGTGTCAATCACGCGCGGCAAGAAAATTTATCGTCAGTGAATTTATTCTACCGTTCGTTAACAATTTCCCCTCCTTCGCAAGGAATACGGGACAAAAACCAAGAAACAGAATTAAATACAATACGCGCGAAATCTCGCGAGACAGTTACTCTCGCGCACACACACACACACACCAATTCCGACCGGGGCCTACACATACGCACAATCTACGTCGAGCTCGTTTTGGCCTCTCCTCTCTCTCCCCTGCCGGCCACACTAATATTTCAAAACCGGACCCCCGCTAATCGGTTACCCGGCCGAGCGTTAAAATAAAGAAAGAAATATTCCGGGAAAATTACCCCGGTCGTTACTTACGTGGACGTCGATGCTCGGCAACCTCTCCCCCGCGACGAAGCCGGGAAAATCCCCACACTGGGGAAAGGGGCATCCGGTAGATATTGTTAAGGTAGACGGGAGCCCGCACGGGGTCGAACCCGCGACCCGATGATAAACGGGAGGCTAGTTCTCCGTGAAGATGTCCCGACTTCAGGGCAATCTCTCCCCCTTTCCCCTTGCACAAGCCTCGCCGCAGGCCAAGGGATCACCAAGGACGACACGTCCCTATTTTTGCAGGCACACATTCACTCACACCTTTTACAGACTAATCGAGCCGAAGCTCGTCGCAAAACGGGATTGAGCTTCCCGCGCGCAACCACGACACAATTTCTCGACACTACGCGCTAGCTACGTACGACGAGGTTCGAAAATTACGGGAACGCGACAGAGGCCGTGGCCACGAAAAAGACACCCGAGATCGAGGATCGACCACGCGGTCAGAGATCTACGTGAATTACTGCAACGGGCAACGCTGAGCTCACCGGGAGAAAACAACTGGCCGTTTTACGCTGGTCGTCCTACGTCCTTTCGGCTCGGTACCTCGCGAGAAGCTGTCCGGCAAGCCGGCCGGCGTGCGAGACGTGTACCCCTGCCCCACCCCGCTCCTCGTCTTTTTCTCTTCGCGCGAGAGGGCAGTCTCGTGCCGATTGTTTCGGGAGTTCGCCTACGATTCTAGCGCGAATTTCGAATTCCGTAACTCCCGGAATTCGATTCTTTTTACCCTCCGTGTTACACGGGCTGAGAGAAACCTCGCGGGGGGGGGGGGACGAGAAGTCTGCGCGTGGATCCGGCCCCGATAAATTATTTTCTCCGGATAATGTGGGAGTCGCGAACGTTGGAATTTTCGCATAAACCTTGGCCGCTCCCATCGTTCAACCGCTTAAGGGCCTCCTGCGTTTTTCCGATCTTCAGCCCAGGGTGAACGTTATACTTCGCCGTCCGCCGCCTCGGATGTTTTCTTTCTTGACGGCGCGTCCTTCCTCCCGCGGGAGAAACCTCGACATCGGGTTTACATTACATAATAATAATAAAGAGAAATACAGACGGAATTAGTAAATAATATACAGCTATTCAGGACCCTACGGAATCGTGTCGTGGCGGCGATGGTGGCCCCGAGCCGGAGCACGCCCTCGCCGGGCATACCAAGGGGCCCGGCGGGCCAGCGGAGTGTTACCCAAAAAAAAACACGTTACAATGTATATTTAGATTGCGAAGCGAACGTATCCCTCATAATATTAGTCCAGTCCTCGTAGTCCCCGAATGCTCTCAAAAACATCGGCATCACCAGGCCACCGCATTCCCACGAGCACCGGGTACCCGTCTGGGCAACGACAGGTCGCACAGTGGGACGGAAACCCAAACCCACGGCCAAAAGTCTAAAAATAAAGTATCGATTTCGGGGAGCTGCAGTGGTGGGTTAGATACAGTAATCGTCCAAGGGTCGAGTTCCAGACTCGAGAGGGGACGATCCTTTACACCTGCCATTGTGTCCCAGTTCAAAAGTGCCATTCGCTCGAACGAGACGCGTCGCGCTCTGTGCCTAATTTTCAGTGCGCTCTTGAAAACGTCGCCAGTTACAGAAAAATAAAGCGATTGACGATTTTCAAAATGGATTCGAAACGGGAAGGTAAGTAGAATATCATCATGTAATGAAAAATTTGTAATAATGATGTATGTGATATCAGTTAACGAATGATTTTTCCGAAAATTAACGCATTATTGCTACTGAAAATTGTAAACACGTAGAGAAAAGTTGAATTGTAAAGCGTTGTAAAGCGGCCGGACTTATTCGAGATTGTAGATTATTCTATTGTTTAATGGAAACAGCAAAAAAAATTGCGCATTCTTGCGCCACCGCTATTGGTTCAAGGTTTTGTGATAAAAAATGCATTTTTCTCGATTTCGAACAATTAAAACACAAAATATAGAGAAGTTATGCAGATAAAAGTTGTATGGTTTCAAATTATCTCTTCAGGGGTGTACTCACGTTGTGGGCCCAGTGGCCCCACGTGGGCCCAGTGAGGTCCAAATCGATTTTTTGTATAATTACCCTCAGTTTTTATAGCGGATTTAGATTTCACGCTTCAAAATTGGAATATTTTGTATCAAGTCACTTTCTGCTAGGCCTCTTCCAAAAAGCCCAAAATCTTAGCGAAAAATAACCTCTGAAAAAAATGTATATTTTGAAGTGTCTAATCGAAATCGATGATAAAAAATGAGGATTTTTTTTAATTTTTCTCATGGTTGTCATAGCATTTCACAATATTATAGTCATCTATAATATTGTGGAATGAGTAATAGTGAGTAAGGCTGGATATGTAATTACTTATTCATGTGTATTTTACTTTAACATTTCAGAATCTGCCGACGATGATCCTGCAGTACCTGGATTTACGAGAAAATATATTTTCGCACTCATGAAAAATAATTTGAATCGTGGTGCAGATTCAGCATATCTGGAAATTGAAAAGTTCATGTCAGAGAAACTACAACGACCTTTTACTCTGTCGGATGACGCAAAACTTGCAATATGCGCATTATTGTCCCAATTTAATGGAAAGTGGAAGCAAGCTTCGAGGCAGGAAAACAGATTTTTCGACAAATTTTCTACATGGCTTAGTGTGTTTTTTCCCGTGGAAAAAATCCAAGAAGCTTCAATACAATCCAGCAGCATGGGTCGGCCTTCTTTAGAATTTGCTGAAGCTAGTGTGCGCTCAAAACGGAGGAAAACTGAAGATTTGCGTGCAACTAGAAGTACCGAAGAACTGCCTTATGCGGCTCAAATGAGCCTTCGAGCAGCTGGTAGGTTTGCTGCCGCAAAAGTTATTCAAGATGTCACGCTGGGAACCCCATCAAGAGCTCAATAGTATAGAGAATCTTTAGAATCGATTTCAGAAATTCCTTATACTCCTGATAAAGCCCTATCGCTTGTAGCTGAACTTAATATGTAAAAATCTGACTATCAGAAACTTCGGAATTCAACCAGAGAACAGTGCTGTAAGTTATTTCCGTCGTATAATGTAATACATCAAGCGAAGCTTCAATGTTATCCACCGAAATCAGACATTAGCGTTACAGAATGTAGTGCTGAAGTGAAACAGCAGTCTTTGCTGGATCACACAATTCAGATAATCTTGTTGATTCGAGACGAAGTTATTAAAAGCTTATGTAAAGAAAGTGTTCGCAACTCGAATTTAATTTGTAAGTGGGGTTGCGATGGCACTTCTGCCCGAAATGCATATATACAAAGATTTACCGATGACGGAAGTAAGTCTGGTGCCAACATATTCTTCACGTCGCTTGTTCCATTGCAGTTGATATGAGTTGACCAAGAAACAAAAAATACACTCGTTGAACGGAAAAATCTGAGTCCATCGTCTATCCGTTTTTGTCGGCCAATTAGAATTCAATTTTTGCTTGAAAATACTGAAGCCACAGTGAGCGAAATGGAGTTTATTAAACAGCAGAAAAGTAACCTTGTCCCTTACGAGACTGTCATTGATGGAAAAGACATAACCGTTTCTTTCAAACTTGCATTCACCATGATAGATGGTAAAGTTTGCAATGCAATCACGAGTAATGCTTCTGCTCAACGTTGCTATTTATGTCAAACAACATCAAAAGACTTCAACGATATCGATGCGATGTTGAAAGAAAAATCAATGAAGATTTTCTACAGTTCGGGTTATCGACTCTGCATGCGTGGATTCGCTTCTTCGAATGTTGTTTGCATGTAGAGTATAAACATGAAATTGAAAAGTGGCAAGCGCGTACTGCAAATGATAAATAAATTGTAAAAAACCGAAAAGCAAGTATACAAAAAGGTTTCCGCATACGAATCTCACCGCGCACTCTCATAGTTGATCAACCAAAGCCCAGATTTGGTAGCTGCAATGACGGGAATAATGCTCGACGGTTTTTTGAAGATTGAATTACTTCTGCTTCGATTACGGGGGTAAATGAAGATCTGATCAAACGATTTCACGTTTTATTGCAAACACTTTCGAGTGGCCATGAGATTGATATAATCAGATTTCAAGATTATGCCGTGCAAAAAGGTCGCGACTACGTGAAGTTGTATCCGTGGTTTTATATGCTGACTTCCATGCATACAATTTTGATTCATAGCGCAGCGATTATAAAGTCTGCAATATTACCAATTGGACAAATGTCCGAGGATGCCCAAGAGTCTACCAAAAAATACATAATAAAGAATAGATCAGATTTTTCACGAAAATTTTCCCGAACAAAAACCATGACGTTTTTTCTATTAAATAAACTATTAAATAAAACGTATTAAGTGTTTACTTTCATTAAAAGTAAATAGTATAGTCAATTACTTAACTATACTTTTATTAACGTATACTATTAATAAAAAGTATTAAACGTACTATTAAATAAAAAAGAATAGATCAGATTTTTCGCGAAAATTTTCCCGAACAATAACCAAGACGATTTTTCACGCCTACTATTAACGTCTGATCCATTCATTTCTAGCCTGCGCAAATTACCTGGTAAGAAAATGAAATCGTTGCTACTAGAAGCAATCCAGTTATTAACTGCACCAAGCGTCTTAACAAATGCAGGAAGCTCGGGCAATGCGTCATCAGTTGTATTTACTGACTGTGAGTCAGATTGTTCTGGTGACGATGAATAAAGTTGTATGTAATCGAATGTATCACGATGACTGACCAGTTATACGGAATGTGGAATTTTTTCCGTCAGTTACTTGTTCTTATAAGCGAATACATATTTACTAAGAAATATAATGCTAATTTCTACACTTTGTATACGTTATTTTTATCTCAATACTTTGTATCAACCTAATTTTAAGGAAAACCTTTGCAATGTGACATAAATATAACGCCTTTCCTACACAAGTCATACATATTCAATCCGCCATTTTGTATCCCCAAATTTTGACTTCAGATTCGTAATCAGCAACCCCAAAAACCCCTCGGTACAGACTTTTACCTCGATTCAATACATTTTTCTTTAAATTTTTTGCCGTACTGAATCCGCCATTTGTTTTTCGAAATTTCGATTTCCGATTCGTAATCAGCAACCCCAAAAACCCGCGAGTACTGACTTTCACCTCGATTCAATTAGTTTTCCATTAAATGTTTTGCCGTACTGGAACCGCTATTTTGTTTTTCGAAATGTTCACTTCAGATTTGTAATCAACGACCCCAAAAACCCCCGAGTACAAACTTTCAGACGAATTGAAAACTTGTCAGACTTTTGGCCGTCGATTTCGGTTTCCGTCCCACTGTGGGTCTGGCCGAGCTGGAACATCTTCTTGGTGATTCTTGGACAAATTCGGTCACACGGTCGAGTAGTTTTGACCCGCTACGCACTGCCGCTCTTTCTCTCCAAGGTAAGCACAATTTCACGCTACTTTCTTATTCGCTTACTTGTCGCGCAATGCGTCAATTTCTACACCAGCGACTTGGTAAAGTCGTTGGTGTAGAAAGCGGGAATGTGCCCCCTTGGGATAGGCGCTGTAAGCGGTTCGTTCAGACCGATACGCATCGTCCACCAATTCGGGGATCTAGTTATTTAGTTTCATACACCGTGGTTTGTCGCAACTCTATGAATCCGCTTGAATTTATACTCGTGGCTATGACACATCCAATCATGCACTATTTTTATTTAATTTCACCAAATGGACATTTCCGTCGACAGGTACATTTATATTATATCTACGAACTATTATCTCGGCATTTTCTATAACGCACATATCCGTTTTAAATATCATTCATTATTTTCTCAACGACCTATCATGCGGCGAATTCCGTTACGCTCATCTCTTATAAATATTATCCAGGTACATTCAAATTGATTGACGTTTTCGAGACGCCTCCTATAACATTTCTTTACCCTATTTTATTACATTTACAATTATCGTTCATCTATAATCATTCAGCCGCTCCTATGGACGACCATTTCGTGTGCCGGGCCTTCGCGAGAGGCTTTCCATTTACGGAGTACAAGTTGTCTCAATACTCACAAATTGCCCGTCGGTTACCACATTTATTATTCGTTCTCGTTCGAATGACCGAGAACCGTGTGACGCCGCAATCGCTGGATGTCACGCGTGAATTGACGCGCACAGGGATGCTCGATCGGTTATCTTGTTGGAAGACGTCGTATTCTCAGGCTTTTCCGTCCTCGCTTGATGCTCGTTGCTCGTGAAGCTTGGAGAAGGACCACCTTGACAGGAGCCGGGTCGATTTACGTGGGAGACCTGATGCTAGGGGACGATCCCCGTCAATCAGCCATGACGTCCCGTCGATTCGGGCGACTGCCTGCCCCGTCACGATCGAGACGGATTTTAGCGTGTCGATTGAAATTTTTCGGGATCACTATGAATTAGGCGACTGCGTGCCGTTTTCGTGATCCGAAGGAAATGCCAAGGGTCCGCGTGACCATTTTTCGAGCGTCGGCCATTTTGAGACGAGGACGGCACGGCCTATGATCGCTGCCCGACACGTGGTTCACGGTCAGATATGCCACTCGGGCACGATATTAATTTTGACCCGAACGGGTCGTTATTTTCAACAAAATATGTAACTTACTGGGTTATATAATTTAACGTTTTTCTTTTTGTACGATATTACGCCATATGGGCTAATTTTGACTCTGATGTGCGCGGATTTACTTTTCACGACACGTGTACCTTCTCTCGACACATATGGCGGAGTGTCGCTTGCACGCGGCCGATCCGATCTTCTTCCTCTCTCGTCGCTACCTCTACTTCCGTTGAGGCTCTCTCTGGCGCCACTCAACGACGCGTGCATTTGAAATTATATTTCGGAGCGGGGCGCACTCCTATCACTTGTTACCATATTCCCCTTTTATTAAGGATTGGTCCTTAATCGCCAATTACGATCATTAATAAACTTAAGGCGTTACCCCCACTTGTAGCGCAAGAAAGGCCTTTTTCGTGAATTTTTTTAAAGAAAACTATTTTAACTTTTTTAATCGATCAATATACCATCTTAAAGAACACATCTTGAAGAACTTTCAGTATTTTTTTTATTGAAAAATATTACCTTGTTTAGTGGCAAATGGCCGTCAATGAAATAATGTTTTTATATACACGGTTTGCGGTGACCAACATTGCTGCGAAGAGGATCATCTGAAAAAAAATGAGGATGGATTTAGTCAAATATAAGTATAAACTAGTCTTTAATCAAAGGATTTTTAAAAATATTCATTTTTCACAAAATGGCGGACAGTCAAAGTTAATGGTTCGATTTTAACGAAAAAAACGGCCGTTTTTTGGCTACAAAACGGCCATTTTTTACGAAAAAAAATCGAACGATTAAAGACTACTTCTTTTATGTATTAAATAAGCCTGCAAAATTTCAAGAAGATCGGTTTATTAGTGGTCGAGTAATATTGGTCACCGACTTCAGAAATGCCATTTTGAGAAAAACGCGTTTAAAGTTTCTCTTTCAACGCTCTTTCAATGCGGATTCTTCTCTTTCAACCCTCATATCTCAGTCAATTTTGTTCGGATCGACTTGAAATTTTCAGGACATATTCTCAGATACTTATACTTCAAAAAAATGCAATAAAAAAATCGATTTTTTCAAAATCGCAAGTGGGGGTAACCCCTTAGATTATAACTTAGGTCTAACAATTGATGAAAATCTGGAACCTGAGGATCACAGACGTTAGGCATTTTGACCGGGCTCATAATAGGGTCTGAGATGTATTCTGTGATACACGCCTTTTATAAGATTAGCGTTTTCAGGATCGACTAATTGAAAGGCGTTTTCTCCCAGACACTTGTCTACTCGATAGAGCCCGAAATAGAGATAAAAAACTTTGAGATAACCTTATCACCGGCATTGGGTAGAGCCTACGCAATAACACGAGATCCCCCGTTTTTTGAATGCAGTCGAAACTGACTTTTGAGTTCTTTTCCTTTTCAAATAATGCCTTCATATTTTCTCGTTAGCCTTCACAATCATTTGGTCGTGTGTTTCACCCGCAGTAGTAGGAAATTCAACCAATCCCTCTACTCCAACCTGTGGAGATTTACCCATATGCAGTTCGTATGGCGTACGTTCCGCAGTACAGTGTGTAGTTATATTCAATAATCTTCCAATTTTGTGAACATGCTTCGCCCATCCGGAATGGGCCTCAGCAAAAAACACGCGAAATAGCCGGCCAAGTTCTCTCATTACCCGTTCCGTCGGATTGCTTTGGGGGTGTCTGATGGAACAAAATTTAACGCCTATATCATGTTTCTCCAAGTTTGGTCGCTATTTGGGTGATGTGAATTGTGTGCCATTGTCCGTATGTTTTTTGGCTTCCCTATCCTCATAAAATATTGAGATTCTAATTTCTTTAATGCGGCGCGGGTGGTTGCTTTTTTCAATGGGTATAATTGCACATACTTTGAGAACGTGTTCAGCACGACAAACAAGTATTGCACCCCGGAAGGTGACTTAGGCAAAGGACCATAAAAATCGGCAGTGACTAATTCCCCCGGTTTCGCTGCCTTGACTAATTGGTAGTCAAGGTCAACTAATCCCCTAATAGTCAAGTCAACTAATCCCCTTCCAGTGGATAATTCAACGGCTTAACCCTTTGGCATTAATGACAACTTCTGACTAGACTGGCGACTTGGTCTCATTTTTCCTCATATGAAGCACAAGCGGAAATACGCCAACGTTTTATCTACCCCCGGGTGCCCTAGGGACTCGTGGATCAGTTGCATAAACGTTTTCACCAGTATCCGAGGGAGGACGATCACCCACCTGTCAGTACTCTGCTGGGGTTGGAACAGTACACTTTTTTTAAATTTGATAGATATCAACGTGACGGCCCCCGTGAACCTCCGACGTTATCACCGCTAACTTCTCTTCCTGATCTTGCAACTCAGCAAGATGTCTCAAATCATTATGCCTTTCATCAGACAGAGGTTTATCGTTGATACCCATACAATTGGTCATTATGTTAATCGGGGCTTTATATTTTATTTCATCCCCTTTCTTGGCCGACATGATTGGCAGGACCATTCGCTCTGAAATATCCGGCTCGAATTGTCCTCTCGGGATACGGCTAAAAAATTCAGCAACGCCGTTATCCTTCGCATCACAATGAATCACGTCATAGGAAGTCACACTTCATTGGAGAATCATACACCGCCGTTTTAGCCGAGGCGTAGGCAGCAACATAGTGGCGAGAAAGGTGAGCGATTTATGATCCGTTATTATCGTGAGGTGGCGACCTATCAGATATCTACGGCACTTTTCCACCGAAAATACTATTGCTAATAATTCCTTCGCGGTAGAACCGTAATTCTTTTCAGCGCTGTTTAAAAATCGACTCACTAGTGCTATTACTCGTTGGTCATGGTTTTCATATTTTTGAAATAGGATTCCACTGATCCCCATATCCGACGCATCGGTTTGTAATTTGAATTCTAATTGGAAGTTAACGTGATATAGAGTAATGGAATCTGCAAAATTTTCTTTTAGTGACGCACAAGCTTGACTGTGTTCCGGTGTCCAATTCCATGGTTCTTTCTCTTTTAATAATATTCGAAAGGGGTCAATAAAGGTTGAGTGATATCGACTAAAGATTCGATGATAATTACAGGCTCCTATGAACTGCTGGAGTTGCTTCCTGTTTTATGGCTCCGCGAAATCTCGGATTACCATCAGCTTGTCTGGATCCGGCCGAATTCCATCTATCGAAAGTACGAATCCGAGAAACTTGACGGACGACCGACAGAATACAGACATGTCCAATCGCAAGGTGAAATTATGTTGATCTAAAATTGAGAAAACTTTATTTATGTGGCGTAGATTTTCGTCCCATGATCGCGAGGTGATCAATAAATCATCTATATATAGCGTCAGGAACTCATCAAATGACTTATCGAAGATCAGACTAAGTGCTCCAATAAAAACGCTTCCAGCGGTTTTCAAGCCGAATGGAATGCCTCGAAAGTGGTATAAGGTTGATCCGTGTCAGAAGGCCGTATAGGGGCGCGAAGATGCTTCTAATGGGATTTGCCAATAGCCGTTGGCTAAATCGGTTGTGGTCATCAAAGATACTCCATTATATTTTTGTGTCAAATCCTCTATTCTTGGGGAAAATTCATTGTCAGATTTGACCACCGCATTCAAGAATCGTGCGTCTAGGCAAGTCCGCAGCCGCCCGTCCTTTCGCTTCCCTACACGCCGCTGGTTGCAGTGCGAGCTTTTCGATCTTTCTATAATTACTTGTTGCAGCATTGACTCTATTTCCGATTGCACTGCGTCCCTTAACGCATAGGGTACGGGATATGACTTTCGCACCACTTCTTTTGGATGTTTTAATATTATTTCATGCTCATAAATTCCCGCTAGAAAACCTTTAACCGTGAATCAGCGTTGATATTTTCTAACCGTATTCTTAATGCCCAAGCGCTGCTGATCTGAGAACTGTGGCATCTCCAATACCAGTTGTACTAAATTTGCCAAAAAGTATGGTCTTCATTATCCATTTAGAGGTGACTAAACTCCTGATTTTTTACCTCCTCTTCTATTTCGATGTGTTCGATCCGGGGGCTGTCCTGCTTCCCTGCGTCAACTTGATGGACCGACATTTTAGACTGACTTATCGGATCAGTCGATCCTTCGATTTGTGTAACTTCTTTCATATTTTCTAGAACCTTATCTGCTTCTTGGGCAATTTCGTCGATTTTCTCTATATCGCTAATAATTCTATTTGTTTCTTCGGTAATCTTATCTATTTGTTCTATGTTAACGCGAATTACCTGGATAACCATTACCCCATCTCCAGTTGACGCTTTGATTGTTTCAGTACTTGGTTTGTCGAAAAATACGAGATTATTTGGTATTTCGTGACCCTGAATCTTCAGTGAGATGATATCGTAATCAATAACTACTCGATGGGTCATAAACCAATCGTTACCGAGTATCGCCGGCGTCGACAAATAAGGGACTACCAATAGGGTTGAATTTAACACTAAATTGTCCACCGTTACTTGCAAGTGCACTTGTTTTTAAACTTTGGTTGGTTTTTTGCCGACGACGGTGGTGACCACTTAGTTAGACACCGGTAGATTTCGAAGTTGGAAATATTTATTCGGTACACATATGGCTCCTCCGAAATACACGAAGCCTGACTACCCGTATCTACTAAAGCCGAGATAGGTATTTTATACATGGTTATCAGCAAATGTGGGCATGCACGAATGTTGGACTCTTGAGTGTATTCCGCACCTTTGACAATATCCTTCGATAAGTCCTCCACTAATTCATCAATCTGGTGCGATGGGAGAGAATGATCCAGCATCGCACCTCCAATTAGTTTAAATTGGTCGAGGTGCTTGGCATGCTGGGGTCGTTGCGACTAGGGCTCGTCACGGGTGGGGGAATGTGCGAGTACGGTAATACGCTGGGGCCGCTAATAGCCGATTGTGTTGAAACCCCACTCTCGCTAATTTCCGTATCATGTTGACTAGCGACGACCGCATTTGTTCCCACCCGGGTATAACTGGCTGATCCGATCCCCCTATGCGATCTATACTCAGTTGCTCTTACGTCCGTTGGACCAAGCCTATACTGATTACTTCCTGATCTGTAATTATTACTATTTTGGAAGACCCTTCGAGTTTTCTCTCTGTCCTCGTTGGTTCTATGCAATATCGACAATGCTTGTGACACTGCGTTGGTATCGACTAAGTCCACGCTTATCGTCGCTTCCCGCACGCAAAGTGGCATCCCCTGCATGATTGTGTAATTTATCTCGTAACTACAAGCGGAGGGGTGAGAAACCTAGACGCCGCTATTTGTTTCAAGAAATAGCTTTGCAGCGATCCGCTACGAGGAACGTATTTTTGATTGATCCACTGACTCTCGAATCGTACGCGAACGGGTATGGAATAGAATTCTTCCAAGAACAATTGCTTATAAACTTGAAAATCTCCACAAATATCTACCTTTATTGATTGTAAGCCACGCATGAGCCCGGTCAACATACCTGAGTCCTGTGGTGAACCTGAGCGACTAATGCCAGCTGCCGATGCGGCTTGCAACTCTTCGATTGCTCTTTCCTGTCTCTCCGTTGCTGCTCTTAACCGCTTAATTTATTCGGCTAGCACATTTCCTTCCTTTAATTCTGGGCGCAAGCTGCCCGACACGTGGTTCACTGTCAGATATGCCACTCGGGCACGATATTAATTTTGACACAAACGGGTCCGTATTTTCAACAAAATATGTAACTCACTGGGTTATATAATTTAACGTTTTTCTTTTTGTACGATATTACGCCACATGGGCTAATTTTGACTCCGATGTGCGCGGATTTACTTGTCGCGACACGTGTACCTACTCTCGACACATATGGCAGAGTGTCGCTTGTACGTGGACGATCCGATCTTCTTCCTCTCTCGTCGCTACCTCTATTGCCATTGAGGCTCTCTCTGGCGCCACTCAACGACGCGCGCAATTCAAATTATATTTCGGAGCGGGGCGTACTCCTATCACTTGTTACAGCGCTTTACCAAGCGCCTGTCCCAAGTGGGCACATTCCCGCTTAACCGTGGCGCTATTCTTCTCCGACGGTAAGTTACCGTCATATAAGTCATGTGACTTCATTCAATATAATCCGTTCGTTCGTGGTACAGTTCCCATTCGAAACTCAAATCCTGAAAAGCAAATGAAATTAATGAACAATTAAAAATGGGACCCACGACGTAACAACACAATCGCAGTCACTGCTTTCCTCGCTATCATAGAAGACAATACATTATCGCAGGCCTGAATAATGGAGAAATATTAGCGTCAAAGAATTGATCATGTTAGTGATCACATTTCAACTGAAATGCCTACCACTCTAGCCTAGATAGCCTACTCCTCTGTTTAGTTAAATTCAGAGTTTTCAATGAGGATATTCCCCGATGAACCGTATGCATTCCTGCTTTAGCTGCACAATATTAGAATAGCATTATATGTGCAATTTCGGGCACAACTGGTGAATTATTGGGAAACTGTGCGTGATAACTTAGATACAATAAAAACACCAGGACCTTATATTTGTGCGAATTTGAATATTTGAAAATAAAAAAAGATTGTTATCATAACTCGATGTCGCCTCCCCCATAACCCACCAGAACAAAACAAAAAAATCAACGAACGAGCGAACGAACGAATGGTACGACCGATCGATTGAACGAACGCAGCGGACGAATGAGCAAACCCCATCGAACGAACGAACGAACGGATGGATGCAATATTTTACGTATCCAAAAGCAGTGCTTGAACAAAGGAATTTTTATCAACGAAGATAAAGCGTTTTTTCACCGAAAATCGATACTTTCACTTTGGACCACGGTGAAACGAATGCAACGAATGGTAGATCAAACGAACGTAACTAGCGGTCGAACGAACGCTTCCAACGATGAAACGAACGCACTGGGGGAACGATCGAAAGATCGAACGAACGCCATAAACGATCGGCCGAACGAATAAACGAACGCACCGAGCCGTCGAATGAACGAACGAGCGCAACGAACGGGTGAACGAAGAAATCAAGACAAGCTTCTTTTAAAAATCAAAAAGCGATGATTCAACGGATCATTTTCCTTTCTATGCATAGTTTTTTGTGAACGAAGACCAAGCGTTTTTTCACCGAAAATCGATACTTCCACTTCGAACCGCGGTCGAGCGAACGCAACGAATGGAATACCGAATGAACGCAATGAGCGACACCGTGAATGGAAGACCGAACGACCGCAATAGGCGATGAAACAAAGGGAATGAATGATTGAACGGTCAAGCAAACGTAACGACCAATTGAACGGACAAGCGATCGAACGAACGAACGAAACGAAGGAAGCAAGCTTCATTTAAATATCAAAAAGCAGTGATAGGAAGAAGGTTTATTTTTCGATGCAAAGTTTTTATGAACAAAAATAGAGCTTCTTTTCATCGAAAATCGATACTTCTCCATTGGATCGTGCGATGAACCATTAATCGAACGCATCAGGCGAAGGATCGAGCGAGCGAAAGGACTAACGAATGGAACGAACACAAGAATGAACGAATCGCGTTGATTCTATACAACGAACAAACGAATGAAGAAACAAATTAACGATCGAACGAATACAATGGATGAACGCAATGCATGAATAAACGAAGGGATCGACCGGTCATTCGCTCGTTCATCTGTTAACCGAACGACAGACCGAACGCACGCTACGAATAATCGAGCGAACGCAACCAACGAATGATGAGGTGCCAATATCGATTTTCAGGGAAAAACTCTATTATCATTAAAATAAAATGTGCAGCGAAAAAATTCCTTCGCGCACCACTACTTTTGGATATGTAAAAGAAGCTTTCGGTCGTTGATTCGTTAGTAGAGGAACTAGAGCGGTTCTAACTCCGTGATCTCAGGGGGGAGCGGGGCGGGGGAGTCGAGCGTGGGGAAGCCGTGGTATGCATGGCGGAGGGGGTCCTGCAGGCGGCAGCCGAGTGCGGGGTTCCGGCGGAGGGAAAGGGGAGGGGTGTTAGAGAGTGGGGAGGCTAGTTTTTGGTGACGATGTCTTCCCGGCGATAGCTGGACCCGCGGGCGAGAGGGGAAGCCGCTGTCGACTCTGTGGGGGAGGGGGCATCATAGAGTCGCGGGTCCTTGAAAACCCATGAAATCCGATAATTTATTATCAACATTATACATGTAAGTGGAGCATTTTTGTCTAGACTATTCACATGAGTTTATATATATAAAAAAAAAACAACTTAGACAAATGTGCGGGATCTCAGGGGGGAGCGGGGCGGGGGGCTCCAGCGCGGGGAAGCCAAGTGCGGGGATACGGCGGAGGGGAGGGGGGGTCGCCGGCGCGTGTGACGTCACAGGGGGGCCTCTGTGGAGAAGGGCCATGTGATCTGAGAAGCGACTAGAGGGAGGGAGAAGCCGGCGGCGATGAGTATTTTGCGTGTGCGTGCGTGTGTGTGTGTGTGTGTGTGTGTGTGTGTGTGTGTGTGTGTGTGTGTGTGTGTGTGTGTGTGTGTGTGTGTGTGTGTGTGTGTGTGTGTGTGTGTGGAACGACGGGGGGGGGAGTGAAAAGAATGCTTCGAATTAAATGACAATAAAACAATAGTTTATTAATAATTAAAGTGAACAATGGCCTTGCATAATATATATTATACATAAAATCTTTGGTGTGTGTGTGTGTGTGTGTTTGGCTGGTTTTCATTGTTTCAAATTATTTTATTTTGAATACCCGTAGCGGATACGTTATCCTGGAACATAACAAATCATGAATCTTATTAACATCTAAAACATAATCATATTTTGAATCATACTAAAGATAATACGAACCATCGACCAAGTATAAGTTCAGGCAGGTGGGGCACGTGTCGCGCATTGAAACTTGGTGAGTCGGCCCGCCAGAGTTGTTACAAAATATCCCCTGGATGTTGTTAAACCGTTCGCTGAAGTGGCCACATCTTTCAATTAGTTGATCAACCGTGCCCCGCATATCAAAGTATCACAGCACACAAAATTTCGCCCTATCATTTTCAGTGAGATATTCGTAGTTCACACAGCCCATGACGCCCCTGTTCAATCGATTTATTCGCTGCTGGTCCACTATGATTTCACGCACATAATGGACTCCCTTATCTGAGGCATCACCCAATCCACTATCAAATGATTCCGTATCACTGTCCATCTCGGCCAGTTCCATGTCATCATGTGCAAGCACTTCAATGTCCGCGCACTCATCATCGTCATCACCGGCGATATCAATAACGTCTTCGTCTACCCCAACTTCCGCTTCGTCGTCATGGGCGATATTCACGACAACCTCCATCTCATCATCGACGAGATCGATCACTTCAATTTGGTTCGACATTTTTCTTAACTGATTTTCCGTTTTCCGACTCTTCCACAAGGACACCGCGGAGGTTGAAGACTGGAATGGCGAAAACTGCTGTTCCGATCCTTCTTCGGATTTCGATTTTTGGAACCTCATAGGCGTATAGTAGGGTGGGGGCTTATTGTAGAAAAAACCTTGCAAGATAGTGCATCCTGGCCAGGGGATAAAGGAAAAGTTTTTTTTTCTTTAACTATCCCTGTAGGGATAGGCATCTGCTGTCCAGAAAAGTGTGCACTCATAGAGGTGAAAGCTGGCCAGGCTCGCCAATCATTGACTTTCGCGATCTCTACAGAACCGCGTGTAGGTCATGGAGACTGAACTGGCGTATTATAAAGAGCATCTTAGAGTTTTTAATATATATTGCCACGTGTTCCAGTATGTATGAAGTCCAGCCTGTCACGAATCATAGCGCTCTTCGCAGAGCAACATCAAACCTATTCAAGTGACACTTGAGGCTATACAGTTTTTACCAAATCAGCCATATTCTAAAGACAATTTTTTTTGTTCGTCGACGTTCAATGCCAGCCTCCGAGCATAGGGAACATTTTGAAAAAATAACACTCCGCTCAAGTAATGTCTTGGCTATCCAAAACACATACGAAAACGAGGTATTTATTACAAAACGATCAACTTTGTGGATCTATGGCCGGAGAATTTTTTTTTTAGGCTTCGACCACTGATCCCACTGCATGCACCATTTGCGCATAGATGCACTCGCGGTCTGGAATACTCACAAAAATACTTTTCTTTTTTGCTCCCGTTGAACCCTGATCGGCTCGTTCTGCGTGTGTATTTATTTTTCATGCTTTCCACGTTAAAAGATATCAGCGTGATATTGAAAAACTCTAGTGGAGGTGATTCTATTACATTTTCCGAGCTAGAAGTTTGAATGAAGCAGTGAGTTCACATATCTCTCTAGCAAAACTTTTCAACTCGTTAATATGGAGAACAACAATAAACCATCAGAAGAAATCTTGCACAACCAAGCCACGCTCTCAAGTTCGATCGACGACTTTGCTGTGTGGGAGATACAGATCGTCGAGTTCATCGAAGTACTGAAATCGCAAAACCGAATTAAGCGCCAACGATTATCAACAAAACATCAATAGTCATTGATAGGCCAAATACCGAATCTGGAAGGATTGAAGTATTTCATGTACAGGCATTCTATATGCAGGGGTGCAGGACACAGCGGTGATGGGTTAATGTGGCGAGAACTCGACTTGAACGCGTGATGATCTATACTTTAACTTCTGCTCGATGAATTTCAACAACGTGGAAGTGGTTGAGCTTTACAAAAGATACGTCATCTTCCAATAAATGTAAATAAGTATAAATCAATACACGTTAAATGTTATATCTCATTGCCACGGGAAATAATGATTATGAGGGCTGCGATTGATGTGCAATCAAGAGATAATGCACGTTTCGCATGGGTGACAGTCACAGCTGTATACCCAGCTGAACCAAACAGTGACCACGGATCTTCTTACATGCATTATTCAACGGTATTGAATCTATCGAATATTGGATTCCCAATAACTATAGGTCAAATTAAAAAAAAAAAATTTGTGCGTCAAAACAATTTATCCATTAATGTGTGTACTACCGAAGAAGACATTGCTCCGATACGCGTGGCTCAACAGAAAAAGAAGAAAAGCATATCAATTTGCTATACGTACAAGATACCGAAGATAACAATGTATGACATATCACATAGATAAAGAACCTGTCAAGCCTCGTGAGCGCAGAACAGAGACAACCATTAAAAAATATATGTAGGCCATCGGTGTATGAAGTTAACACAATTACTATATCGCCATATGTGCTAGACGAATTAAACAACAATCTATTATTTCGCCGGTGTCGGCATTACTTTAGATCAACGGATAAACTGCAATGACATGAGATTGATTATGGAGCAATAAAGCACTGCGCCATCCGACTATCAAATGATACTAATAAGTGGCTTCAAATCATCAACTCCAATCGGAAAGCAACACATCCATTCACTGTAAATGACTACTTGGAGTGTTTTTTTTAACTAATTATAGAGAGAAGATGAGAGTGTGCAAAGACTGATGCGAAGAATGTAGCAGGGGATATGTATCAATATCATGAAGTATTTACTATTGATTACCACATGTGTTTTTCATATGATGAATCGCTATCATAGTATCGATCACATCACAGCGCCGATTTCATATCATAGTTTGTGACAGAACTGGAAAAACTAGTGCTGTACATAAAATATATTTTCTACGAAAATTAATGCTCGTCATTAGTTAATTCTAATACGTTCACGCTATGGCAATAATTGTGCATTCAGTCATCATCAACTACTAGAGGTAGAAGTTGAATTACTCAAGATACAATGGCGTATGCCCCACTTAATATTAGATGAGATCAATAAATTATCATTACATCGACCATTGGAAAGTGGGCGATACTTGAATGTGGGTTTTCGCTCTTGGGATTTATACGACTGTCCATCGCTTCAAAGCACAACGAAACATTCATGGACCGTAAAAGCTGCTTCCCAACTAGAGAAACCAAAATTTGTAATTGGTGCGGTGCAGACTGGTAAAAAAGATAATGTATGGCAAAGGACATTATATTATTCACCGACTGCAAACTCACAAGTGCTAAACTTTATCTCAATTCAGGATTCTTTTCTCAAGATGACTCGAATATGGACTTCAAAAAAGTTTCGACATTTTGTTCAATAGGTACTCTCGATTTTGTAAATACCATTATGACTGCAATAGTGATCGTTCTTTACTAACCATCGTTGAGTCTTAATGTAACGACCCCTTCACGGTTAATGATTGATCGCATCAGAAATATGTAATTGGTGGCTGAATCATAAAGATTCATGCAAATAAAATAAATGTAACATTATGTACTTTTTATTCTCCTCATCCCGTACTTAGTTATATCAGCATCACCAGCTATCGGATTGTGCAACTGAAAACAATATTACTTTCGAATGTGAAAATCATTTTTTTGTATGGAATTTGATTGAAAATAAATTAATATAATCGCCCAATGATAATCGAAGACATTCATCAGTATACGTTCGTTAGACGTTCGTGAGCCGTTTGTTGGAAGTTTGCGAGGCAGTCGAAGATTTTCGATAGTCGTTCGTGAAACGTTTCAGAGACTTCCGAAGACATTCATACGATGTTCGAAGCCATTTAATAGACGTTCGAAAACATTCATAAGGCGTTTGAAGACACGCATGAGGGGTTCAAAAAGTTTCAAGAGCCTCTCTACGACGTTCATGAGACGGTTGAAGATGTTCGTGAGACATTCAAGAGACTTTCGAAAACGTTCATAAGACGTTTGAAGACTTTCATGAGAGGTGCGAAGACCTTCGGAGACTTTCGAAGACGTTCAAGAGATCTGTGACGATATTTATAATACGTTTGACAGTGGTGAGGGGTTCGAAGCCGTTTAAGAGACTCTAAAAGACATTTACAAGGGGTTTGAAGACGTTCAAGAAACTTCCGAATACGTTCAAGAGACTTTCGACGACATTCATAATACGTTTGAGGACATTCATGAGGGGTTCGAAGACGCTTAAGAGAGGCTTTCAAAGACATTCACGAGGGGTTTCTCCAAAGACATTCATAATACGTTTGAAGACATTCAAGAGACTTTCGACGACATTCATAAGACGTTTGAAGAGGTGCATGAGGCCTTCAAAGAGTTTCAAGAGACTTTCTACGACGATCATGAGACGGTCGAAAATGTTTGTGAGATATTCAAAAAACTTTCGAAAACGTTCATAAGAAGTTTGAAGACATTCATGAGAGGTGCGAAGACCTTTAGTGACGTTCGAAGACATTCAAGAGATCTTTAACGATATTCATAATACGTTTGAGACATCGATGAGGGGGTTCGACGACGTTTTAGAGACTTTCAAATACATTCACGAGGGATTTGAAGACGTTCAAGAAACTTTCGAATACGTTCAAGAGACTTTCGACGACATTCATAATACGTTCGATTACATTCATGACGGATTCGAAGACGCTTGAGAGACTTTCAAAGACGTTCACGAGGGGTTCGAAGACGTTTAAGAGACTTTCGACGGCGTACATAATATGTTTGAAGACATTCATGTGGGGTTCGAAGATGCTTAAGAGACTTTCAAAGACATTCACGAGAGGTGCGAAGACATTCAGAAACTTTCGAACACATTCAAGAGTTCTTTGACAATATTCATAATACGTTTGAAGACATCGATGAGAGGATCGACGGTGTTTTAGAGACTTTCAAAGACATTCACGGAGGGTTTGAAGACGTTCAAGAAACTTTCGAATACGTTCAAGAGACTTTCGACGACATTCATAATACGTTTGATTACATTCATGAGGGATTCGAAGACGCTTGAGATACTTTTAAAGACGTTCACGAGGGGTTCGAAGACGTTTAAGAGACTTTCGACGGCGTACATAATATGTTTGAAGACATTCATGTGGGGTTCGAAGACGCTTAAGAGACTTTTAAAGAAATACACGAGAGGTGCGAAGACATTCAGAAACTTTCGAAGACATTCAAGAGTTCTTTGACAATATTCATAATACGTTTGAAGACATCGATGAGAGGATCGACGATGTTTTAGAGACTTTCAAAGACATTCACGAAGGGTTTGACGGCGTTCGAGAAACTTTCGAATACGTTCGAGAGACTTTCGGCCACATTCATAATACGTTTGAAGACATTCATGAGGGGTTCGAAGACGCTTGAGAGACTTTCAAAGACCTTCATGGGAGGTTCGAAGACGTTCAAGAGACTTTCGACGACATTCATGATACGTTTGAAGACGTTCAAGAGGCTTTCGAAGATGTTCAGAAATCTTCGACGACATGCATAATACGATCTTCGACGACATCCATAAACCGAAGACATTCATGACGTTTGAACATCTGAACATCTTCTGAAGATTTCTGAACATCTTCGAAAGCCTCTTGAACGTCTTCAAACCTCCCGTGAATGTATTTGAAAGTCTCTTAAGCGTCTTCGAACCCCACATGAATGTCTTCAAACGTATCATGAATGTCGTCGAAAGTCTCTTGAACGTCTTCGAACCTCCCGTGAAGGTCTTTGAAAGTCTCTCAAGCGTCTTCGAACCCGTCATGAATGTCTTCAAACGTATTATGAATGTGGCCGAAAGTCTCTCGAACGTATTCGAAAGTTTCTCGAACGCCTTCAAACCCTTCATGACTGTCTTTGAAAGTCTCTAAAACATCGTCGATCCTCTCATCGATGTCTTCAAACGTATTATGAATATTGCCAACGAACTCTTGAATGTCTTCGAAAGTTTCTGAATGTCTTCGCCCCTCTCGTGTATTTCTTTAAAAGTCTCTTAAGCGTCTTCGAACCCCACATGAATGTCTTCTAACGTATCATGAATGTCGTCGAAAGTCTCTCAAACGTCTTCGAACCCCTCGTGAACGTCTTTGAAAGTCTCTCAAGCGTCTTCGAATCCGTCATGAATGTAATCAAACGTATTATGAATGTCGTCGAAAGTCTCTTGAACGTATTCGAAAGTTTCTTGAACGTCTTCAAATCCCTCGTGAATGTATTTGAAAGTCTCTAAAACGTCGTCGAACCCCCTCATCGATGCCTCAAACGTATTATGAATATCGTTAAAGATCTCTTGAATGTCTTCGAACGTCACTGAAGGTCTTCGCACCTCTCATGAATGTCTTCAAACTTCTTATGAACGTTTTCGAAAGTTTTTTGAATATCTCACGAACATTTTCGACCGTCTCATGATCGTCGTAGAAAGTCTCTTGAAACTCTTTGAAGGCCTCATGCACCTCTTCAAACGTCTTATGAATGTCGTCGAAAGTCTCTTGAATGTCTTCAAACGTATTATGAATGTCTTTGGACAAACCCCTCGTAAATGTCTTTGAAAGCCTCTCTTAAGCGTCTTCGAACCCCTCATGAATGTCTTCAAACGTATTATGAATGTCGTCGAAAGTCTCTTGAACGTATTCGAAAGTTTCTTGAACGTCTTCAAACCCCTTGTAAATGTCTTTTAAAGTCTCTTAAACGGCTTCGAACCCCTCACCAATGTATTTAAACGTATTATAAATATCGTCACAGATCTCTTGAACGTCTTCGAAAGTCTCCGAAGGTCTTCGCACCTCTCATGAATGTCTTCAAACCTCTTATGAACGTTTTCGAAAGTCTCTGAATGTCTCACGAACATCTTCAACCGTCTCATGAACGTCGTAGGAAGGCTGTTGAACTTTTTGAACCCCTCATGCGTGTCTTCAAACGCCTTATGAATGTTTTCGAACCTCTCTTAAATGGCTTCGAACATCGTATGAATGTCTTCGGAAGTCTCTGAAACGTATCACGAACGACTATCGAAAATCTTCGAATGCCTCGCAAACTTCCAACAAACGGCTCACGAACGTCTAACGAACGTATACTGATGAATGTCTTCGATTATCATTGGGCGATTATATTAATTTATTTTCAATTAAATTCCATACAAAAAAAATGAGTTTCACATTCAAAAATAATATTGTTTTCAGTTGCACAATCCGATAGCTGGTGATGCTGACATAACTAAGTACGGGGTGAGGAGAATAAAAAGTACATAATGTTACATTTATTTTATTTGCATGAATCTTTATGATTCAGCCACCAATTACATATTTCTGATGCGATCAATCATTGACCGTGAGGGGGTCGTTACATTAAGACTCAGCGATGGTTAGTAAAGAACGATCACTATTGCAGTCATAATGGTATTTACAAAATCGAGAGTACCTATTGAACAAAATGTCGAAACTTTTTTGAAGTCCATATTCGAGTCATCTTGAGAAAAGAATCCTGAATTGAGATAAAGTTTAGCACTTGTGAGTTTGCAGTCGGTGAATAATATAATGTCCTTTGCCATACATTATCTTTTTTACCAGTCTGCACCGCACCAATTACATATTTTGGTTTCTCTAGTTGGGAAGCAGCTTTTACGGTCCATGAATGTTTCGTTGTGCTTTGAAGCGATGGACAGTCGTATAGATCCCGAGAGCGAAAACCCACATTCAAGTATCGCCCACTTTCCAATGGTCGATGTAATGATAATTTATTGATCTCATCTAATATTATGTGGGGCATTCGCCATTGTATCTTGAGTAATTCAACTTCTACCTCTAGTAGTTGATGATGACTGAATGCACAATTATTGCCATAGCGTGAAGGTATTAGAATTAACTCATGACGAGCATTAATTTTCGTAGAAAATATATTCTATGTACAGCACTAGTTTTTCCAGTTCTGTCACAAACTATGATATGAAATCGGCGCTGTGATGTGATCGATACTATGATAGCGATTCATCATATGAAAAACACATGTGGTAATCAATAGTAAATACTTTATGATATTGATACATATCCTCTGCTACATTCTTCGCATCAGTCTTTGCACACTCTCATCTTCTCTCTATAATTAGTTAAAAAAAACACTCCAAGTAGGCATTTACAGTGAATGGATGTGTTGCTTTCCGATTGGAGTTGATGATTTGAAGCCACTTATTAGTATCATTTGATAGTCGCATGGCGCAGTGCTTTATTGCTCCATAATCGATCTCATGTGATTGCAGTTTATCCGTTGATCTAAAGTAATGCCGACACCGGCGAAATAATAGATTGTTGGTTAATTCGTCTAGCACATATGGCGATATAGTAATTGTGTTAACTTCATACACCGATGGCATACATATATTTTTTAATGGTTGTCTCTGTTCTGCGCTCACGAGGCTTGACAGGTTCTTTATCTATGTGATATGTCATACATTGTTATCTTCGGTATCTTGTATGTATAGCAAATTGATATGCTTTTCTTCTTTTTATGTTGAGCCACGCGTATCGGAGCAATGTCTTCTTCGGTGGTGCACACATTAATGGATAAATTGTTTTGAAGCACAATTTTTTTTTTTTTAATTTGACCTATAGTTATTGGGAATCCAATATTCGATAGATTCAATACCGTTGAATAATGCATGTAAGAAGATCCGTGGTCACTGTTTCGTTCAGCTGGGTATAAAGCTGTGACTGTCACCCATGCGAAACGTGCATTATCTCTTGATTGCACATCAATCGCAGCCCTCATAATCATTATTTCCCGTGGCAATGAGATATAACATTTAACGTGTATTGATTTATACTTATTTACATTTATTGGAAGATGACGTATCTTTTGTAAAGCTCAACCACTTCCACGTGGTTGAAATTCATCGAGCAGAAGTTAAAGTATAGACCATCACGCGTTCAAGTCGAGTTCTCGCCACATTAACCCATCACCGCTGTGTCCTGCACCCATGCATATAGAATGCCTGTACATGGAATACTTCAATCCTTCCAGATTCGGTATTTGGCCTATCAATGACTATTGATGTTTAGTTGATAATCGTTGGCGCTTAATTCGGCTTTGCGATTTCAGTACTTCGATGAACTCGACGATCTGTATCTCCCACACAGCAAAGTCGTCGATCGAACTTAAGAGCGTGGCTTGGTTGTGCAAGATTTCTGCTGATGGTTCATTGTTGTTCTCCATATTAACGAGTTGAAAAGTCTTGCCAGAGAGATATGTGAACTCACTGCTTCATTCAAAGTGTGGCCACTTTTGAGCGCTGCCGACGATTAAAAATGTTCTCCCATCAGAAAAATATTTTTGTCGTTCCCTTCTAGCTCGGGAAACTTAATAGAATCACCTCCACCAGAGTTTTTCAATATCACGCTGATATCTTTTAACAAGGAAACCATGAAAAATAAATACACACGCAGAACGAGTCAATCGGGGTTCAACGGGAGCAAAAAAGAGAAGTATTTTTGTGAGTATTCCAGACCGCGGGTGCATCTATGCTCAAATGGTGCATGCAGTGGGATCAGTGGTCGAAGCCTAAAAAAAAAAAAATTCTCCGGCCATAGATCCACAAAGTTGATCGTTTTGTAATAAATACCTCGTTTTCGTATGTGTTTTGGATAGCCAAGACATTACTTGAGCGGAATGTTATTTTTTCAAAATGTTCCCTATGCTCGGAGGCTGGCATTGAACGTCGACGAAGAATAAAAAT
The DNA here is from genome assembly GCA_963210295.1 of Ophion ellenae. Lineage (NCBI taxonomy): Eukaryota > Metazoa > Arthropoda > Insecta > Hymenoptera > Ichneumonidae > Ophion > Ophion ellenae. Next base: position 7,835,332 of record OY723392.1, read on the forward strand.
TGTCTTTAGAATATGGCTGATTTGGTAAAAACTGTATAGCCTCAAGTGTCACTTGAATAGGTTTGATGTTGCTCTGCGAAGAGCGCTATGATTCGTGACAGGCTGGACTTCATACATACTGGAACACGTGGCAATATATATTAAAAACTCTAAGATGCTCTTTTCAATACGCCAGTTCAGTCTCCATGACCTAGACGCGGTTCTGTAGAGATCGCGAAAGTCAATGATTGGCGAGCCTGGCCAGCTTTCACCTCTATGAGTGCACTCTTTTCTGGACAGCAGATGCCTACCCTTACAGGGATAGTTAAAGAAAAAAAAAACTTTTCGTTTATCCCCTGGCCAGGATGCACTATCTTGCAAGGTTGTTTTCTACAATAAGCCCCCACCCTACTATAAGCCTATGAGGATCCAAGAATCGAAATCCGAAGAAGGATCGGAACAGCAGTTTTCGCCATTCCAGTCTTCAACCTCCGAGGTGTCCTTGTGGAAGAGTCGGAAAACGGAAAATCAGTTAAGAAAAATGTCGAACCAAATTGAAGTGATCGATCTCGTCGATGATGAGATGGAGGTTGTCGTGAATATCGCCCATGACGACGAAGTGGAAGTTGGGGTAGACGAAGACGTTATTGATATCGCCGATGATGACGATGATGAGTGCGCGGACATTGAAGTGCTTGCACATGATGACATGGAACTGGCCGAGATGGACAGTGATACGGAATCATTTGATAGTGGATTGGGTGATGCCTCAGATAAGGGAGTCCATTATGTGCGTGAAATCATAGTGGACCAGCAGCGAATAAATCGATTGAACCGGGGCGTCATGGGCTGTGTGAACTACGAATATCTCACCGAAAAATATCGGGCGAAATTTTGCGTGCTGTGATACTTTGATATGCGGGGCACGGTTGATCTACTAATTGAAAGATGTGGCCACTTCAGCGAACGGTTTAACAACATCCAGGGGATATTTTGTAACAACTGCGGCGGGCCGACTCACCAAGTTTCGATGCGCGACACGTGCCCCACCTGCCTGAACTTATACTTGGTCGATGGTTCGTATTATCTTTAGTATGATTCAAAATATGATTATGTTTTAGATGTTAATAAGATTCATGATTTGTTATGTTCCAGGATAACGTATCAGCTGCGGATATTCAAAATAAAATAATTTGAAACAATGAAAACCAGCCAAACACACACACACACACACACACACACACACACACACACACACACACCAAATATTTTATGTATAATATATATTATGCAAGGCCATTGTTCAATTTAATTATTAATAAACTATTGTTTTATTGTCATTTAATTCGAAGCATTCTTTTTACTCCTGTTACGTCCGGTCCCACGGAGAATTTTTCCTTTTTTTATATATAGACTTTTGTAACGACGCCTCTGCGCGGTGTCGGGTGCAGCCCGCCCGAGTGCGGCCGGATGCGCCCTGTCAGGTTTCGCTGATTAAGGATCGCCTGATCGCTAGATCCGCCGATTGGGCGCTCTCTGGCCTTGGAGTTTCTGCCGTCCGACTTCGGGAGCGGGCGAATATTTTCCGTGGACGTCGACAAAAACCCCCATCGAATCGATGGCGAAGAAGCCTACCTCGGTTCAGTGGTGGTGAAGTCGAACAGTTCCGATTTGTCCACGGTTCGCTCCTGGAGTCGGAGAAAACTCCTAGTAACAGCAGTACTCGCGGCGGTGTAATAAGTCCAGGCTAGCAACCCGGCGGACCCGCACAGAGACGTCAGTCTTTACTAGTAACGTAGTTAAGTAACGACATACTCGCGGCGGTGTAGTAAGACCTGGGTAGCGACCCGGCGGACCCGCATAGAGACATTGATCGTTACTTTAGGAAACCATATTTATCACCGAAATTTATTCTCTAAAATATCAAATAACTATCGAGCCAGTGATAAAGGTGCGGGGCCTAGATTCAAGCCCCGAACAAAATAGAGGACACATAAGTTGAGCGTTAGAGCGTAAGAGTGTGTGTGTGAGAGAGAGTGAGTGCAACGCGGGGAAATTGTCTCCGTGTTAGAGAGTGGGAGTGCGCGTATGACGAGACCGCGGGGGAAATTGTCCCCGCGCAACGCGACCTACTGTAAGTAACATTAATAAACCCTAAGATTATTTAGTTTGTTACCCCCAACCTCTCTGTTCATTATTCGCAACTTTACTTCCGATTCATCCGAAAACTCCTTTCCCAAGTCCCACTAGCGAAGAGTGCCGGGCCCGTATGGGACGTGCGGCAAAATCCCAATATTGAACGGGGACCTTCAGAACCCGAATAAACATAAAATAAAATCGTCCCTTCTGGACGTAACAAATGGGTGGCAGCGGTGGGATACTCTGCCTGCACCGCGCACGAAGAGACTAGTGGGATTTAGAAAACGTCGTTAATAAATTCAGAGAAATATTCCCAAAAAAAAAAAAAATCCAATCACATTTTATCTTATCGAATCCGTGATTTGAGTATCGAATTTTCCAACTCCTCCGTAGTATAAAAATTAGTTAAAATGAATAACGGATCTCGGGACAATACCACCGGGGCTGGGGCGGGACTGGACGGTTCACTTAATGAAACCGTAACCTCGGCCGATCTATCGGTAATACTTAGTGGCATCAACCTGACAAATAGACTGGTGTCCATACCCGAGTTTGACGGGACCTCGATACCCCTCGGTGACTATTTGCAAAATATCCTAAATGCAGCCGCGTTTGTACCAGCCAATCAAATAGCCGAATTCGTAACGGGGGTATTGAGCAGGCTACGGGGCGAGGCGCGCGCTTGCGTACAAGATCAGAGAATCAGAACGGTTACAGAATTAACGTCTGCTTTACGCGACGGTTTAACCCACCGACGAAATTTCAACTCTTGCTTGGGTAGACTCTACGGATTGAGACTGAAACAAGGTGAAACACCTCGGAGCCTGTATCTCCGAATTCTCAGGTTAATGAGCCTTGCTCGGACCGCCTGGAGAGAAGAATTGGGAACAGAGACTTCCGAAATGAATGTTGATCCGATAGCGACCCTGGCCCTTGAATCTTTCCGTCAAGCGTTACCCTCGCGACTAAATGAACTACTCTACATCGCGAAACCAAAATCTCTCCGAGAAGCGCTTGAAATGGTAGAGTATCTATCCTCGGACTCGCTAGCCGGGACGGCCGAGCCAAAGTATGGGGAACGACCGTGAACCCCCGTCGGCGACGCCCTCGCGTTAATCGCCAGAACGGAGACAAAACCAAGAGATTCGCGTTCGTCTTTCCCCGCGTCCCGCCCTGAATCGGGACGGGAGCGGCAAAAGGAGCCAGCACCCCGATTCAGTAGTCCTGGAAGGTCGGAACATTTTCGACCCTCGGGAATACTGAAGCACCGAGACGATTCGCCGGCTAGATCAAATCGACCAAGGTCACCCGATGACCGAGGTGGATGCGAGCGACGCTATTGTTGCTTGCGCGGTTCAGGTTGTGGGTGCTGCCCTTGGAACCAGCGAACCCCTACCCAATATCGCAAAGGCGGTGGCTGTAACCATCGGTACTGCTGTGCCTATACCGGTGGGTGCAATTGCTGTCCTTGGACCGCCACCACCCAAAGATATACCCGCGGCGAACGCTCAACATCATCGCCCGTCGCGGATCAGCGTGGCCCGCGACCCCAGAGTCCCGAGCCTTTAAACTCGAAAGGGGCTCGTCGTCCGGACACGGCGAGTCAGCCCTCCTTTACCACCCACGACAAACGCACAGTAAAATTTCAGGACAGACGTTAATACGGGAATATCCCCCATCCAATTCCAAAAACGGGACAAGGGATTCCTCGTCAGAAACTGAGGACGAGATAGAGTCCCCGGTGGTTACACTAGCTGCATCGGAGCTCGTTAATGGAGTCCAGAAATTTTATTGTGACTCCGGGTCAAGTTTAAATTTTATCAAACTCCATGCCCTCCGTGATGACGTCAGGTACGACCCCGCGAAATCGCGGGAATATGTCGGTCCAACGAACGAAAAGGCGTGGTCGATGGAAACGGTAAAGTTGACAATAAATGATCAACCCCACACCTTTCACGTTGTCAAAGACTTCGTGACCGAAAGTAATGGATTGCTCGGTAGACCCTTCATGCGCCGCGAAAAGGCCGAGCTATCGTTTCATCATAATGCTCTCGTAATGACGAGTGATCCAATTCGCCCCCGACCATTTTTAACACATGATTCGCCGCGAGCGATCTCCCACGCGCCGCGTAAAAAGGTTATTACCATCAAAGCAAGGACCCGGAAACCTTTGGCAGTTGCTGTCACGAATCCGGATCTTTGCGAGGGTTATTTGCCACGAATCGAGACCGAACCTGGACTATACATTGGCAACGCTCTAGTATCTCAAAAGAACGGGATTTGTCACGTTCTTGCAATAAACACACTAACCCACGACGTGGATATCGAGGTCACACCGCAGGAAATATTGCCCTTCGAATATTACCGGGCCCATCCAAGCGAGGACAGTGGTTCGTCGGACGATGAGCCGTTTCCGCCGACGGACCGCCTTTCGGCAGTGCTAGAAGCTTTGCGTTTGGACGGGCTGAATGACGTCGAACGCGCTCACGTCCGTGGAATCGTCGAAGAAGATCCTATGAGATTTAAATTGCCTGGCGACAAGCTACCTGGTACGAGCCTTGTTGCGCACCGGATACCGACAGAAAATGATTTGCCGGTGAACACTTGCCAATACAGATTTCCTTCCATTCATCGAGATGAAGTCGAAAAACAAATCGGCAAGAAACTCGAGAATTGCGTAATCGTACCATCGCAGTCCCCGTATAATTCACCGGTATGGATTGTACCAAAGAAACCCGACTCTCAAGGCCGGCCGAGGATGCGAATGGTCATAGATTTTAAGAAGCTGAATGAAAAAACTATCTCTGACTCCTACCCACTACCAAATATATTCGATATATTGGACCAGTTGGGCGAGGCTCAGTATTTTTCAACCTTCGATCTGGCGAGTGGTTTTCAGCAAATTCCCATGGATCCGCGCGATAGCGCTAAGACCGCATTCTCGACACCGAACGGCCATTATGAGTACGCTCGTATGCCCGAGGGCTTGAAGAACGGACCCGCGACCTTTCAGCGATTGATGGACAGTGTGCTTCGAGGTCTCCAAGGTGCCGAATTGTTCGTTTACCTTGACGATATCGTTGTATTCGCTCGATCGCTAGAGGAACATGACGTTAAAGTTCGGCGATTAATGGCTCGGTTGCGGCACGCAAATCTCGTACTTGAACCCGATAAGTGTGAATTTCTGAGAAGGGAAGTGTGCTATCTCGGCCACATAATTGGGCGAGATGGTTTACGGCCCGATCCCCGTAAACTTGAGGCTGTAAGGCGCTTCCCGACGCCGAAAACGGCGAAAAATATCCGGCAGTTCCTCGGACTCGCGGGATATTACCGGAGATTCATCGAGAATTTCTCCGGTCGCGCCAAGCCGCTGTCCGACCTCTTAAAAAGGGGTAGGCAGTTCGAGTGGGGAAGTGCACAGCGGCAGAGTTTCAAGGATCTACGTAAGGCCCTATGCACGGAACCGATACTTAAATTCCCCGATTTTAACCAACCATTCAAGCTTACCACGGACGCGTCGGATTATGCGGTCGGGGCAGTGTTAAGTCAAGAGCACGATGGCTTTGACTTCCCAGTAGCCTATTTTTCCGGCATACTCCTACCCGCCGAGGTAAACTATGGCACGACAGAGAAAGAGTGTCTCGCTATAATGAAGGCTTTGGAGCATTATCAGCCGTATTTATATGGGCGAAAATTTAAACTTGTCTCCGACCACGAACCACTCAAATGGATTGGGTCTATGAGCGATCCGGGCAAAAGATTAGTACGGTGGAGACTGAGCCTCCAAAATTACGACTACGAGTTTATTTATAAACCCGGAAAGCTGAACATTAATGCAGACGCTCTTTCCCGTAACCCCATAAATCCACTATCATCAGAATCTAGCGAGTCGGAGGAAACCGATCGCCCACTTATGGTACTCCCTATAGATAACAGGAGACCACGGTTGCACTCCGCTCCGAATGAACCTCGCGCAGGGCAAGGAAATCAGAGACACCCAACTCCACTCGAGCGCATTATCCCATCTCTCTCCTCCAGGCGTACAACCGTCATTGAGGCCTCGCGTCGAATTTCATCCGACCAGCCACGAGGCGACTGCGAGGCTGTCACCCGAGTGGGACAAGGAGAGGTATATGACGATGTCTCCAAAACAAAGTCGCTCGCTAGCGAACGCCCTGTCTCCGCGTGGTCAGCTGTTGCCTCGCAACGAGTTAGCCGCTCCCTATTATGATGCCGCGTCGGGTGAATCCGACGTATCAAATTCACTATCGAATCCCAATCCCAGTAAAACGAACTCGGAAATTGTTGGGGACCGTGAAAACCTCACATACCGGAGGGATAATTATGTACATTTCATCTCTGCTGACGGCGAGTCGACTACCCCAATAGGTAAATTATTATCGGATCTGGGATTGCTCGACTCCGAATCCATACGGGAGAAAAATTTGGCGGTTGGACAAATTGCGGTGACGCAGAATGGACAACACCGAATTTTTAGTGTCGTAATCAAAGCCCGGTATTATGATGACACAAGTCTCGATAAAGTCCGGGACGGTCTGAAGACTCTTGAACGGGAAATGAGTCGATTGAATGTGAAATCATTCCGCATATCCCGTCATGGCGATTTCACGGACGAACTTGCCCCAGACAAGCTCCTATCACTTATCCATTCTCTTTTCGAGAATAAGGGAATAAGTGTCGCGCTCTGCTATGGGAGGACCCAGGTCCCTCCCCCAGATTTGAAGGAGGCAATAATCAAACAAATGCACTCGAGTCTTATCGGTGGCCATAAAGGCGTCACCAAGACCTATAGGCGAATCCGAGAACGGTTTTACTGGCCGACCCTAAAAAATGACGTACAGAATTATATCCGTCGGTGCAAAAGCTGTCAGGAGCAGAAACTTGTTCGAGCAAAGACTCGCGAACCGATGCTCCTAACAGACACCCCGGCAGACACCTTTGATAAGGTATCCCTCGATACCGTCGGTCCGTTGCCTATGTCACCCCATGGGAATAGGCATATACTGACGATGCAGGATAACTTATCAAAGTACTGCCTTGCTGAACTGATTCCCGACTTAAAGGCCACCACCGTTGCAGAGGCAATAGTGCGTCGGCTGTACAACCAATTCGGAGCCCCACGGGCGATCCTAACCGATCGAGGAACCGCATTCACGAATGGGTTACTGCGGGAAATCTCCAAAATTTACAAGGTTAACCATACAACCACATCTGGTTACCGTCCGCAGACTAACGGTGCGTTGGAACGAAGTCATATCGTTCTAACCGAGTACATCAAGCACTATGCGGATAAATACGACGACTGGGACCGTTTACTACCCTTTGCCGAATTTTCCTACAACACCAGCGTACACGAGGCAACGAATTTCACTCCGCACGAGATCGTGTTTGGAAAAACAGCCCGACAACCGAGTGAATTCCCAACCGAAAATCGGCTGGCCACAAGTGGTTCGTTCCTCGTGGAGCTCATAAAACGACGAAATGAAATCCGAGAGATGGCCGGGGAATCCCTGAATAGAGCTAAAGAACGCTCTAAACATTACTACGACCGAAAATGCCGCCCTTTTGAAGGAAAGGTCGGGGATCAAGCATACGTCTTGAAAGAACCTCGGAAAGGAAAATTTGATCCTCAATATCACGGTCCCTATAAGATAATATTAATTACTGATAGAAATAATGTCGTTCTCGAGACGAAAACTGGCGAGCGATTCGCGAAACACGTCGATAAGGTCAAGTTAGCTTACGTGTAGTCAGGTTGCAACTATGCGCGTATCAACAGCAAAATGCTGACTGCGATTATCTGCGTCCTTCTCCTTGCGGGCCGTGGAGCGGCCGACTCAACACCGAAGAACCCATACAACGGACTCGAAGATAACGCTGGAATCTACTAGCTAGAAACATCAACTCAATTCCAGCAAGCAGATTGGGCGAACTGTGTATTCAAACGCACGACTCTACAGCAAAAGGAAACCAGAGGTCGAACCTTGGGGACGAAGAATCGTTGCTCGCTGTGGAAAGAAGAATTCATGCTATAAGCGAGGACCAACAGGAGACAGAGAGAGAGAGAGAGAGAGAGAGAGAGAGAGAGAGAGAGAGAGAGAGAGAGAGAGAGAGAGAAACAACACCTTCTCGCTCTGACCAGCTTCATATATGTCAAGAGCTTGGTTCCTTCTCTCCCTCGGATACATCTGGAAAGGCTTATGCTCGCGAAGAAAGAACTCGCGTCCAGCAAGGGAGCGTTCGCTCGAGCGTCCAGTTAACGTTGTATACGAGTCGAGCCGTGAGGAATTTGACACCGAGACTGCCGATAAACACTTCGAGCCCAGCGAGAGAGGATTTCCCCATCCTCGCACTATTCCTAACAAAGAATTAACCAGAGCCTCCTCCTACACATTCGGGAGGGGACACAAAAAGGCGGAAGTGGAGGAGTCCGCTTCATCGAGGAGCAGTCGTTAGTCCTCCTTCAGCTACCATGAAATCAACGTCAAGACCCGAAGTGACCGAAATGGACGTTAATCGCATAATCTCGCGCTGCGTGCGTCGCGAGGAGTGCCCCGTGTGCGCGCGAGATTTGGGGAAATGTAGTGACCTGTGCGCGTGCATCGTGAATTTTAATATCGCACGCGCCACAAGCGGACTACCACCGTGGTGCGCGATCTGCGACGAGCCGAATAAAGACGACGGGAAACATTCTTACGAATGCTTCCTCGATTTCCGACAAAAGGTCATGCGATTCGGGTGCAGTGCGGGGGTGGAGCGCCACATCAAGCTCGGCACGCGTCTCACCGTTCGCGGCGCCGAGTGCGCCCCCCCCCCCCCCCCTCGACTCTAACGCTGCCTCCGACGCGGTCCGTCGCCACCCCGGATCCCTCGAAAGTGATCACCAGGGTGCAGGCAAACTCGAGGACGCGTGTCACGCAGCCGGCGGCTTCGGGGCGCGACGGGACCCCCCGAATCCAGGTGGCCGATCCCGCCACACGTCAGGGGAACGTGACGGCTGAATGGAGAAGGACCGACCCCGGAACGGGAATGCGGCTCGAAAGTGTCGCCATCACCCACCCCTGCAATCCATGCCCGGTGTGCGGCAGAAGAGAGAAATGCCCGGGAGTGGGGGCATGTATGGAAAAATTAACCGAGGAAAGCTACCGGCGGAAGGGGAAGGTGACGTGCCCCCTTTGCGGGCTCCGGATCCCTGGCCCAAGATTTGCGGCCCACGGAGGGGGATGCATCACCCGCTGGGATATGGGCAGCAAGCCGTCCACGGGAACGCCGATCGCGACCTACAACCGTTCAGCCGCAGCCATCCCACCACAGGCGGGGGCGCAGGTGAATCAACCGCGCCCTCGTAACCCGCCGATGACGTAGGGAGCCGTAAATATCCCGCGACGTGAAAGACGGAGCCCGGCGCGCCCCAGCCACCATCCGGGACGGGAGGATCCCAGACCGGCCACCTCACCGTCCAGGCAGCAGCGGCTGGCAACGTTTGGGGAGCTGCTGCAGACCGCCGCAGCCCATCCGGGGATGGCGCAACAGCCGGAGCGGCTCGGCGAACTGGTGACCGCCCTCGCCAATGTGTTATTACGGGACGACTAACTCGTAAGATTTAATTATTACTTATTCGTATATATGTATGTGTATGAGCCAATTTTATAACTCGACGAGGACGTCGATCGCCTAAAGGGGGGGGGGGGGGGGTGGTTGTTACGTCCGGACCCACGGAGAATTTTTCCTTTTTTTATATATATACTTTTGTAACGACGCCTCTGCGCGGTGTCGGGTGCAGCCCACCCGAGTGCGGCCGGATGCGCCCTGTCGGGTTTCGCTGGTTAAGGATCGCCTGATCGCGAGATCCGCCGATTGGGCGCTCTCTGGCCTTGGAGTTTCTGCCGTCCGACTTCGGGAGCGGGCGAATATTTTCCGTGGACGTCGACAAAAACCCCCATCGAATCGATGGCGAAGAAGCCTACCTCGGGTCAGTGGTGGTGAAGTCGAACAGTTCCGATTTGTCCTGTAATAAGTCCAGGCTAGCAACCCGGCGGACCCGCACAGAGACGTCAGTATTTACTAGTAACGTAGTTAAGTAACGACATACTCGCGGCAGTGTAGTAAGACCTGGGTAGCGACCCGGCGGACCCGCATAGAGACATTGATCGTTACTTTAGGAAACCATATTTATCACCGAAATTTATTCTCTAAAATATCAAATAACTATCGAGCCAGTGATAAAGGTGCGGGGCCTAGATTCAAGCCCCGAACAAAATAGAGGACACATAAGTTGAGCGTTAGAGCGTAAGAGTGTGTGTGTGAGAGAGAGAGAGTGAGTGCAACGCGGGGAAATTGTCTCCGTGTTAGAGAGTGGGAGTGCGCGTGTGACGAGACCGCGGGGGAAATTGTCCCCGCGCAACGCGACCTACTGTAAGTAACATTAATAAACCCTAAGATTATTTAGTTTGTTACCCCCAACCTCTCTGTTCATTATTCGCAACTTTACTTCCGATTCATCCGAAAACTCCTTTCCCAAGTCCCACTAGCGAAGAGTGCCGGGCCCGTATGGGATGTGCGGCAAAATCCCAATATTGAACGGGGACCTTCAGAACCCGAATAAACATAAAATAAAATCGTCCCTCCTGGACGTAACACTCCCCCCCACCCCCCCGTCGTTCCACACACACACACACACACACACACACACACACACACACACACACACACACACACACACACACACACACACACACACACACACACACACACACACACACACACACACACACACACACACACACACACACACACACACACACACACACACACACACACACACACACACACACACACACACACACACACACACACACACACACACACACACACACACACACACACACACACACACACACACACACACACACACACACACACACACACACACACACACACACACACACACACACACACACACACACACGCAAAATACTCATCGCCGCCGGCTTCTCCCTCCCGCTAGTCGCTTCACGGATCACATGGCCCCCCTCCACAGAGGCCCCCCAGTGACGTCACACGCGCCCGGCGACCCCCCTCCCCTCCGCCGTACCCCCGCACTTGGCTTCCCCGCGCTGGATCCCCGCGCCCCGCTCCCCCCTGAGATCCCGCACATTTGTCTAAGTTGTTTTTTTTATATATATAAACTCATGTGAATAGTCTAGACAAAAATGCTCCGCTTACATCTATAATGTTGATAATAAATTATTGGATTTTATGGGTTTTCACGGACCCGCGACTCTATGATGCCCCCTCCCCCACAGAGTCGACAGCGGCTTCCCCCTCTCGTCCGCGGGTCCAGCTATCGCCGGGAAGACATCGTCACCAAAAACTAGCCTCCCCACTCTCCAACACCCCTCCCCTTTCCCTCCGCCGGAACCCCGCACTCGGCTGCCGCATGCAGGATCCCCCCCCCCCTCCGCCATGCATACCCCGGCTTCCCTGCGCTCGACTCCCCGCCCCGCTCCCCCCTGAGATCCCTGAGTTAGAACCGCTCTAGTTCCTCTACTTTCGTTCGATCGCCCGACGCATTCGTTCGTTCGATCTTTCGTTCGTTAACCCGTTGCGTGCATTGCGCTCGTTTGATCGTTCATTGCGCTCGTTCGATTTTTGTTCATTCATTCGTTCGCTGTGTTCGCTCGTCCTGGGCCGAAGTGAAAGTATCGCTTGTTGGAAAAAAAGGTTATATTTTCGTCCATAAGAAACTATACATCGAAAAAATTTCCTTTGTTCAATCACTGCGTTTTGATATGCAAAATAAGCGTGTGTTCATTCACTCGTACCTTGATTCGTTCTTCCTTCGATGTGTTCTTTCGTTCGTTGCATCGGCTAAACAGTCTCTTAGGTTCGTTAGATCGTTCATTCGAACGTTCGAAAAATAGGAAAACGATAAGAGTATGGTAACGAATGAAGGAAAACATAAACAAAAATAATGAATATGAAACAAGAGATCATTTTTTACCGTATGGAACGTCTTTATCAATCGTCGCAATTATTTTACATTTATTATCGTAAATAGTTACTTTATTTGTATTTATATGCTTTTTTCGTGCGTCCTACATTTTTATTAATTACATTTTTATGTATAATTACTAATCAAATGAATTCAACAAAGTAGAGGAAAATATGAAAAAGTATGACGAATGCACAACAAAATATAATAAAACTGAAGATTACGAAACAGGAAGTACTGCTTTTCGGTAAATGAAACGCTTAATTTACGTGGATATAAAACTATGTGTTGTGCCCCAGCTTTTGACGATGCGCGGAGAGCACGGAATTTCGCTCTCGAGTAAATTGACATCGTGGGTTGTCGGATGCTCGAGGGCGAGAGTATGTGGGGACTTTTCCCGTTCCGAGTAAATCTCCAATTTCCGGATATTGCAATTTGAACAACTTATATTTTATTTAAAATTAGGCAATAAATTACAATTCTTTTTTATACCTTGAGACCGACCTCCTAATTGTTAACTCGGGTTTTCGCAACCAATCGTTCGAGAATGTTCGAATCGTTCGATTGCGATTCGCGTTTTTCCGGCTGAGTCGAGCAGAATATCGGGCTTGTGAAATATCGAGCCCGATACCGTCGCATGAGGTCTTTGAACTTCATGCGTTAGCAATCTGAAAATTCCTGACTATTCAGGACACAACATATGCATCGAAAGAAAAATTGAAAAGAACATTCAAAAAATAAGCAAACGATAAGAGTAAGCTGTCCTTCGTTGCGTTCGTTCGTTAACCCGCTGCGTTCGCTCGATCATTAGTTCAATCGCTCGTTCCATTGTTCATTGCGCTCGTTCGATCTTTCGTTTATTCATCCGTTCACTGCGTTCGCTCGACCGTGGTCCGAAGTGGAAGTATCGCTTGTTGGTAAAAAAGGCTCTATTTTCGTTGATGGATAATCATGCATCGAAAAAAAATGTCTTCATTCAATCACTTTGTTTTGACATGTAAAAGAGGCCTGTATTCATTAACTCGTTCGTTCATTCGTTCGATCCTTCGATGGGTTCATTCGCTCGTTCGTTTTTTTATGAACTGAAATTAAAAACTTAAAAATAAGGAGTCGAAATGAAAATCGAATCCAATGTTCTGAAGCTATATTCTTTTTGACGATCTTAATACGTCGTCCCTGAGTATGCAAGTCGATATTTTGCGCCGTGGCAGTTTCGCTGACCGCCGCAAAACCGTGATGGCGAGCATCAGCAATGCCTCCGTCAAATCTTTATATTCGTTATAAAGGACTTTCATTTACGCCTGAGGTATGCTACAAAGTTTTTTGTTTCTAAATTGAAATTTAAATCGCCACGCAATATGATCCAAGGCCTGGTAAGGCTTGCGCGTATCGCTGATCGCGGCGGCTACGTAAATCAAGGTCATGCACCCAAAAAAATCAAATTTGCCGAACGCCTACATCATCAACAATGTTAACATTGTACTTACAAGGGGAGGCTGTCAATTGTCAAATTAAGATTCGATTCATACTGTGTCAAATAAAAGCTCATGGCCAGAGGTGTTATGTGGCAAAGCCGTAAGATACGCTTCTTCGCCGGTGTCGAGAAAATCGGCATTGAAATATTCCGTTGCGTTCAAATACTTTCTACGTAAAGAAAATTTCAAAGAGCGTGTGGCGTAGCGAACAAGGTCCATGCTTCGTAAGCCCGACGTCCCCGGTTCGGATGTTGCTGCTGGTAACTTTTTTTGCAGCTCAAATGTGTATACAGATAATTCCCTGCAATCAGTTTCAACAATTGGTTGTACGTCCGAAGAGCCGTTACCTCCGATTCGGCTGAAATTTGGTACATACCTTCTTTATGACGATATAAGATAAGTAAAAGGATTTTTGGCGCATCGCAATAGTTTCCTTAGTAACGATATTTAATAATGTCGAAATTGCACGCACTCCTAGCCTTATTCTACCTACATGTTTGGTTACTGGAGCCAGTGGTCGGCCAGGGAGGGGAGTCCGGAGGGTGAAACCCCCCGGAAGGTCATGGGGCCGGGCCCCTTGCGGAAGTGAGGTCGATAGAGATAGATCTAAGATAAAAAAAAATTGTTTTCCAAGGTATGTCACATATTATCAAAAATGTTCTAGCCACGTCAGCCACCTCGTCTCATACAGTTCCCTCGAGATCAAAACACACGTCGACGATGCTCTAAGGTTTCTCGATGAGGAAGTTTGGGGAGGAAGATGGAACTTTTAGCAACGTGTGGAATTCCGAATTTGCAGCCTCTTTTCCACTATTACTCTGCCAATACCAGTTCACAGACCATTTGCATTATCCAGTACGCACCACGTGGACGGTGGGCTTAACATTCCTAGCCCTGATAAGGGCTGTTTTAGTGTAAATCTGTATGTGTGTGCGTATACCCCACGAATCGTCAATTCCGCGGTATTGTTTACTCCAAACCACGTGTGTGTATGTGGGCGTGTGCGTGTGCGTATGTGTGGATAGCAAACAAAGCGTTAACAGACCACGTGCGAATTCAAACAAGTGAGAAAGCGTAAAAGAAATAGCCACGCGTAAGATTCGCGAGTTCAGATATAATATAATGTGCCTCGTCCAGTTTTCCATGGGGGAGGGGGGACCGCCGCGGTTTCCCGAAAAGTCGGGAAACCTTTTTCGAATATCCCCCCCTCCCCCACCTCCTTAACATGTTGTTAGAGTAGGGATCGGAGTGGGTGCTCGTAGATACACGCACGTGTTAATTTTGCAATTTTCAAAGTTCTATATTGGGAAAACTTTTGTGATGCACCAAAAAAAATTTACATTTTATCTTATATCGTCAAAAAGGCCTGTTCCAAATTTCAACCACATCGGAGGTAACAGCTATTCGGAAGTTTATCCCAACAATTATGCATATAATAAGTTTTTAAAATGCCGTTTGTCGTGGAAAAACTAACGCTTTTGAACTGCATCATGTTGTTCGTCAACACAGTTATATTTTATAGTTGTTTCATGCAAATAACACTATAAATGAAACACAATGTCACAAATAAAATTCAAGTGGGTAGAATTTATTGAAACGTTCCGTATATACTTGCAGATCATTTACAATAAGTGAGATGAAGTGTGTCGAAACTTTTTCGATCACATCACGTTCATACGAAGGGCCCGGATTAGTCTCGGATTTTCCCGCCTCCATTTCTTTTTTTATTAATCGGGTAAAATCAAACTCCTACGTACACTTATTTTCGACACTATTACAAGTTGTGCTAGGGACCAGTTCTATCTTCTTTCGAAGTTAGCAGGCAACTACGCTCGTATACGGTGTCTCGTTTCGACCCTCCCGTCTCCTAGATCCGAAAGGAACATCTGTCCTTCAACTGTAGCGGTCGGATAACCATATTTGTATTTCATACCTGCCGGAGCAAGTATTGCTATTGTTGAAATATAACTTTGCTTGCGAACAACATAATGGAGTTCGAAAATGTCGGTTTTTCCCCAACACACAGCATTTAAAAAACTTATAATGTACACAATTGTTGAAACTGATTGCCGGGAATTACCTGTATACACATTCAACTAAAAAAAAAAGCAAAAAGTTGCCAGCAGTGAGATTCGAACCGGGGACAACGGGCTTATGAAGCCGAGAGCTTGCTCGCTGCGCCTCGCGATCCTTGAATTTTTTTTTTTACGTAGAAGATATTTCAGCGCTATGGAATATTTCAATGCCGATTTTCTCGACAACGGCGACTAAAAGCGCAACTAACTGGTTTTCCACATAACACCTCTGGCCATGAGATGTTATTACACACAGTATGAATTAAATCTGAATTTGACAGTTGACAGCCTTCCTTCGTTAGAGCCAAATGATTGAAAAACAATAATTTGGCGATCGGAATGTCCATACCCCGACTTGTATAGCGGTGAGCACAAGTCAGGATTTTTCATACGCCGACTTCTATAGCCGTGATCGCAGGTCGAGTAGTCTCATATACGAGCGGCTGCCTTGTATCGTGCGTTGTCGAAGTCGTGGGTGCGATACAATATCACGGATGATTCGTAAACGCGATATGATCCGAGGTTCGGTAAGGCCTGCACGTATCTCTGTACGTCGTGACTACATAAATCAAGGTCTCGCACCCTAAACGTCGACGTTGCCGAACGCCCAAAATGACGATGGTTGGGTTTGCGGAACGGTGTTACATTCTATCAAAAAAATAGTGTGGAGTTCTGCAAACGTCCTCCCTCTGATCGGGCTGACATTTTGCAGAGACCTTCCGTTCACATTTTATGAGTTTCCCTAAATGGATTTTTGGCGACGTGCTAAAGTATTTGAGATATTGGTTTTTGAAAGTTATTTTTTTACCGTTCTTCTACTATTCTCTAATCTTGCAGGAGAAATCAGAAGCGAGCGCGTACTAAGTTACAGAGAGTGAGCTATACACAAACTAGCAGAGAGAAGAAGTGAGCGCGAGATGTAGCAGAAGAAAAGAGTGGATATACAGGGTGATTCATAATAACCTATACACCCGGATCTGGCGGGTACAGAGGAGTACTCAGTATAACTGTCAAGGCTTTTTCGTTTCCTTTAAATAGTTTTTTGAATGGGAGTGGCTCGAATGTTGGCGTTCGAAGGTCGTTGTAGGGCTGCGGTCTGTCCTTAACGACGACACCACTCGGGCACTGAGTCTGATGGCGAGAAACATATCACGTCACGAGCAAGATACTAGGTGCGCAGCGAAGTTCCCGCGTTTCACACATGGATGGCGCTAGCGACTCATGTAGTCGGCATAAAGGTCTGAAATTGGGTGTCTTTATAGCATGGACATCTGTTAAGAATACCCAGTTGTAATATAAACAAATATCGCAACATAACGACCTTTTTTCTAACCTCGAAAACGTCAAAGTTCGCGCCAAATAAACAGCATTTGCGGGAAGCATTGCTTTTCTGCTTCAACCTGAAAAAAAAACAGCAGCTGAAGCACGTCGGTTACTTGTGGACGCCTACGGCGAACATATACCATCAAAAACAATGTGTGAAGATTGGTTCAAGCGATTCAGAAGTGACGATTTTGAGACTGAGGACAAGGAGCGCTCGGGAAGACCGCAAACATTTGCGAACGCCGATCTGCAAGCGTTATTGGATGAAGATAACACTTAAAAAAAAGATCAACTTGCCGAGGCATTCAATGTGAGTCGGCAATGTATTTCGAATCGTCGCCATGGGAAAAATTCTTAAGAAAGGAAAGTGGGTGCCGCATGAGTTGATTGAGAGACAATTGGAAAATCGAAAAGCCACTTCCGAAATTTTGCTTTTGCGGCAGAACAGAAAGAGTTTCCTGCATCGAATTGTTACTGGCGATGAAAAATGGATATATTTCGAGAATCCCAAAAGCAGAAAATCTTGGCTTTCACTTGGCGAAGCGTCAACATCGACGGCATGGCCCAATTGCTTCGGAAAAAAGACAATGCTCTGCGTTTGGTGGGACCAGAAAGGAATCGTGTACTATGGGCTGATGAAACCGGGCAAAACCGTCAATGGGCATCGCTACCGACAACAACTAATCAATTTGAACCAAGCATTGCTCGAAAAACGGCCAGAATGGGAGACGAGATACGAACGTGTGATATTACAGCACGACAACGCTCCGTGCCATCGCAGTTCCATCGTCCAGGACACCATAAAAACACTGAAATGGGATCGCTACCGCACCCGCCGTATTCGCCAGACCTAGCCCCTTCAGACTATCACTTGTTCCGGTCGATGGCGCATGGCTTGGGTGGGCTACACTTGGCCAATTACGATGCAGTACAAAATTGGTTGGACGAATGGTTTCAGTCCAAAGACGCGTCTTTTTATCGTCGCGGTATTTATGTACTGCCAGTCAGATGGAAAAAAATGTGTAAATAGCGAGGGACAATACTTCGAATAAACCATTCGTTCTATTTGTCTTGAAAATTTCGACTTTTTATTGGTGAAAAAAAACCCGGAAACTTAGTTGCACACCTAGTAATTCCATCATTATGGCCTTGAGGCGCTGACCGTACCGTAACACGCTCTCGTTGTATTTTTGCTCACACGTATTAAAATTGACCAGTAACGCGGCTACTGTAGGTCGCGTTCCATATATTGCTGTCATTTCTTCTTCAAATTGTTGTTATGATTCAATTTCTTTATATGGGATATCTTTTCGCTCTTTTCCTGTCACTTTTGTTGCTAAAACGGATTGTAAAAGGGAATGTCTATCGGCTGCTGCAACGCACGCGTTTGCGTGGCCGAATACTTCAGTTATATCATCGACTGCTTCAGGTTTTTCGCCATCAAATCGGAGAATGAGGCTTCGCGCCTCCATCAGGGTCATGAAATCATTTTCTTGCGCCATGTTATCTGAATTAAGTTGGAGTAGGGAAAATGCTTGAATTTCTATTTCGTGATCACGCCTCGTGTCTATATTCTCAGGAGATTGATGAGAATCTGTTCATTGAACAGAAAAATGAACAGTTCGATCTGAATCGAATCGTTGTACGTTTCGCGGCTGTCGGCCTACTTGGGGAATTTTGTGAATTCCTAGGTTCCTGTAGTTCTTGTTCAACTGTTTGATTTTCGGGACGGTCTCTCGCAATGAGTTCGTCGAAAATTGAATTTAATGACCGCGATAATTTGTTGCTACCCGGTAATCGGTATAATTTACGATGCTCGTCTTCGTTTGACATTAAAGTTCAATTGTTTGGCTTTGGAGGGTGTTTTTTTGATAAATGTTCCGTCACTTACAGTACGGTGATGCGCCTTATGTCGATCGATGCTTTGTACTCGGTTGTTCACAAAATGTTGACCTCGTTCTCGTGGCTGTTTGGCAGCAAATTGCCAGTATTGTTTCCTGTTGTCATGTTGCTTTGGTTTGCTGTTCTCGTGCGCTCTGTTGTTCCGTTGTAGACGGTGTTTGGTGAGTCTTCGTCCTTGAGTCGGTCTGGTATCGATGATCCTTGGTATCTGGTTGCTTTTGGACAGCTCTGTACGGTTGACTCGGGCGTTTGCTTACGCCGCACCTTTTCTTTTTCTTTGTCCGGTTCGACGGTCGTCGTTCGGATCACTCGTTGACCTCCTTTTCAGCACTCGCTGCGTTCAGTTTATTTTGTACGTTGGATAGGATGTTTCCGTCTTTTTTTTTGTTTTCAGGTTGGGCAATGCAAAGTTGCGGTAGCCCCAATTGCGGGTATCCCACCGCTGCCAGCAATGTTGTGCCCCGGCTTTTGACGATGCGCGGAGAGCACAGAATTTCGCTCTCGAGTAAATCGACACCGTGGGTTGTCGGATGCTCGGCAGCGAGGGTATGTGCGGACTTTTCCCGTTCCGAGTAAATCTCCAATTCAGGATATCGCAATTTGAACAACTTATATTTGATTTTAAATTAAGCAACAAAATTACAATTCTTTTTTATACCATGAGACCGACCTCTTCGTCTTCTGGCCGAAGACTTCCTTTTGATTGAATCTTTCGGCTAATTGTTAACTCAGGTTTTGGCAACCAATCGTTCGAGAACGTTCGAATCGTTCGAATACGATTCGGCGTTTTTGCGGCTGAGTCAAGTGGAATATCGGGCTTGTGAAATATCGGGCCCGATACCGTCGCATGGGGTCTTTGAACTTCATGCGTAAGCAATCTGAAAATTCCTGACTTTTCAAGGCACAACAAAGGTGACTTGGTAAAAAAATGTCATATAAATTGTCTCCTTATTCTCGATGGTTCAAAGCATCTCTTATGCCAATGAAAAAAAAATCATTTTTTTTAGATCCAATATTGGTATTACCCCTTAACCCTTTCTTGACCCACTGGGTCATTTTGACCCGGACGAGTTTGAAATAAAAGGCTCACTTTTCTAAAAATAGATAGTTTTTAATAATTGTTTAAAACAATTCAATTTTAGACTTCCCGCCTTTTAATTATGCAGACATATTAAGAAATTATATTGAAGTTTACATCGCCAGAAGGCAACAGAAGTTCCGTAGCTCAATTTTTTTTCTGCACGTTTAGATCTTCAAAATCGCTCAAACGATTTTCCAAGTCGCTATTTGTGATGTTCAGCTTGAATATGTATAAAAACGGTTCTGGATGATGCTGAAAATATGGGCATAAAAAAAATAAAAAACATTTTCGTTGCGTTTCTACGATGCAAACTTCAGCATCGTTAAGAAATGTTTAAAATGTATCCCGGATTTTTTTCGATGACAACCGACCAAAGGGTTGTCAAGGGCAGGTGGATGAATTACCATCCACGTCAAATTGACCTAGTGTGTCAAAGTCATGGCCCAATATAAGTGCGTCAAGGAAAAGTTAAAGAAATTAGCTGAAATTAATTTATTTTTCTCTGTCAGGCTTTAATTGGATTATCGTCGAATTTTATAAGAAACTTCGTTGCTAAAGACTTACCCTGTAGAAGAGTGGCGAAATTTTACCACCCTTTCAAATAAATTTAAGCAAATACCTCAACCACGATTAATATACACCTTGCCGACCTGTCGCTTCATGAAGGTGTGCGTACCGTGCTGGTGTATCAGACGTCGAAGATTCAGCTTGGATAGTGTCTTATTCTCCTCAAAAACTTGATCAGCGATAATTGTCACCCTGTATATATATATATATATATATATATATATATATATATATATATATATATATATATATATATATGGGTTGAGGACGAGAAGACGTTCTTTTATCAATAAAATTACCCTTTTCTGATTGAAATTATATTTATTGAATGTGATTTGCAGTCTTGTATGAGTCGAAGAAGAAAAGAGAACAAAAACGGAAAAGTACAAAAGAGTTAGGTAGACCGCGACAGAAGCGCCAGGCGCACGGATGCGTGCAGAAGGCACGCGCGAATATTTGAATACAATACGCGGTGATTATGTTTTCTTCTCAGAAACAACACCCCCTCGCAGCGTAGATTGTTCTTTCATTTTGTTCATTCCAAAACCTTCAATGCATCTACGATGACTAGCTCCATGTAATGCCTTGCTAAACACATCGGCTATCATCTGTTCCGTTGGGAGATATTTGACGTCCAGCTCATTTCTGTTATAGATTTGCTTTACGTAATGATATTTAACATCGATGAGTTCGGTACGTGAATGGTGCACAGGATTTCGCATCAATTTTTGTGCTCTTTGATTATCACAGAAAATAACCGTCCGTTTTTCGTCGACGAATTGACCGGCAATGTCCTTGAACATATTCCGCAGGTACACCGTCTTTTTGGCTGCTTCGGATAGTGCCATATAGTGCTGGATAATGCTACCGATTTTTGCTTCCTAGCTTCCCGTGTAATAGTCGAGTTTGCTACCACATACACAAATCTGTCGTACGGAGCGCGATTGTCTTGATCTTCGCCCCAATAAGCGTCCACAAATCCAGGCAATAGCTCGTTCGTTTTTAGATAGACAAGACCGTAGTTGATCGTGCCTCTTAAATATCTTAAGACGCGTTTGGCTGACCACAGTGATATTTTCCGAGATTTTGATTAAATTGGCTCAACGCACTGACCGCGTAAGAGATAGCAGGATGCGTTAAAACAGCCAAATATATCAGTAATCCTATAAGTGACTGACACGGGATTCCTCTGATCTCGGTATTTTTATCTTCAGCCGTGGGTCGACTTTGTTTGGTTAATTTTATGCTGCCGTTCAAAATAGTCGTCGCAGTTTTCGCTTCGTCCATCCCTGATTCGTTTGAAATGCGTTAAATGTAGAGCCGTTGGTACATCGTCGTCGATTTATTTTATTAGTTTTGATTGAACTCGATGCCCAAGCAATAACGCAATAACCCTATATCTTTCGTTTGGAATTTACTTGCCAGATCGCACTTTAAATGCTCGTATATGGCGTCGTCAGTTGTGTCAATGATGATATCATCAACATAGATTGCGACGATCATTTGAAGGAAAAGAAACAGTTTCGGTAGCGTTTCATTTCATTTAACGCTAAAAACAGGATCGCTATTTAGCGATCCTGTTTTTTTATTACGTAGGAACACTTTTCTATTTCCAAAGGTATTAATCCAAAACTTTGTAGCACTCGATCCAATTTTGAAAACTACTGTCTTCAAACCGCTTCAAACCGTATAACGATTTCTTTAAGTGACTTGGTTGTCTTCACTTTTTTCCACGAATTTTTCGAGCTGCTCCATCTCTTCATCAAAATCGCCATTGATGTACGTCATTCCAACATCACGTTGGTAAGTAAGTAAGCTTGGGTTCCGCGGCAAGCGCTGCGAGGATCCGTATAGAGCTTTGTCTCGTATCGGGCGCGAATGTTTCTCGAAAATATACTCCCGGTTGCTGAGTATACTCTTTCGCCACTAAACGGGCCTTATAACGTTCTACGCTTCCATCTGCGTTGTATTTCGTGCTCAGGACCCATCGGCAACTGACAACGTTCTGTTTTAAGGTCGTTCAACAAGAATCCAGGCGTGATTTCTTCGTAACGCATCGAACACGAATTTCATCGTTTCCTTCCAGTGTTTTCCATCGTTTCCTTCCAGCGTAGGATCCGTTAATTGCATTTTTGACGGTTGAATCGTTCGTCTTACGACAGACTAGATTTGCTTCACGTTCTATCATATAATACAACTTCCGAGGTCGTCCCCGTATATTACCTTTGAGCAGTCTAAGACGACAGGCCCCCTTTTGACTGGAGTGGGTTCTTTTCCGGATCGGCGTTAACCTCTACGATGTGATCATGTGGTGCTTCGATTTCTGAGTCGTTTGGGTACCTCCACGTTGTCGTTTCCATTTCCTTGGCATCTTTCTTCGGTGTGAATTCTTTCGGTTTCATTTTCTTTTCCGTGACACGTTAGAATTATCTCGAACTCCGCGTTATTCTTTTCGTTGTTCGTGATGACAGAGCGCGCTGGTTCTTCAATGATTCTTACGATGATTTTCTTAGCTGGTCCATTCCACAGACGATAAGCCTTCGATTCGCTTGAGAAAACGACGAATGTGCATGCTTTTGATATTGATTGAACTTTACCTTTTCGCGTTTTGTCCGGTGATAACGCTTTGCAGCCGATAATCTAAAAACTCGATACATCTGGTTTGGTCCCAAACTTGACCTCAAAGAGTATCATTTCACATAGGCTTTTTGCGGGACTTCTGTTTCTTATATGCGCGACCGTTGCTGTAGCTGCGGCCCAGAAACTCCGTAGGAGATTTAACTGGAAAAGCAGACATCTAGCTATTTCTACCAAGGTGCGGTTCATTCTTCCCCCGATCCCGCAGCCTCTCCCAGTTGCTTCATAAACTCCGGCCCACAATACTCGAAATCATTGTTGGTCCATCATATTTTTATTTTCTGTTCAGCCTTGTTTTCCCCGAAGGCTTTTAATTTCTGGAATGCATCTTTGACTTCATTTTTAGACTTCAGGAACCTCAGGAGGAAAGTCAGGAGACTTTACCTCCACTCGTTTTGATTTTTCATCGATTGAAGTTGCGAAGAAAATTGCTCCCTAATCGATTTCGTCTTCATAGACCCACATCTGAGTGTACGAGTTGAAGAAGTTTGTAGTCTCTCACGTGCAATGTTGTTGGAGACGGAGTCGCGCTTTGCTTTCCTTGGACGGATATTTCACAAACAGCCATCTTTTTACTGTTTTGTTATTTGGATTCCTTAAACCATTTCTTTCGAAGTGGGCATCCCAAGGTCCTTTTCGTTGAGGTGTCCGTAGCGCTTATCCCAAATTTTCATTTCGCTTGCTTCAGCTGTAGATTCTGTGCCTGACGCTAAGAAATACAGAGTGCCACGTTTATTTTCTTTCATTATAATTTCCCCGCTAGGTCTTGAAACCCATACATGGTCACCCTTGAATTTGACTTCATGAACATTCTCAGTCATTGTGGAAATGGACATAACATTGGCGTTCAGTTCCGGTACCTACGAAACCTTTTCAAGTCTTATTTTCTTTTGTTTGTTCCCATCTGAAACTGTCAACCGGACCGTACCTTTACCACGAATCTTGGTCGTTTGATTTGTCGCTACGTTTACGTGCTGATCTGTCACTGGAGTAAAATTGCAAAAAAGTTCGTTTCGTGATACATGTGCGAACTTGCGCCGCTGCCGATACACCAGTCGTCACTATACACTTGTTAAGCGTTCATTGCAATTACCAGAAAAGCCTATCCCTCAGAAGAAAAATGATCCTGGTCGAAAAACGCACAAGTGAACGAGGAGCGCGCTATCGAGCATGCTATCGAATGCTCGATAGTTATTTGTGCTATCGAGCATTCGATAGCACAGAAGGCTTCCTCGGCGTTTACATTGGCTGCGCATCCTTTTGATGAATTTCTGGCTTTCAAATCTGCTGGATTTTTCCAACAGTCTGACGCCTTGTGCCCTATTTTATTGCAATAGTTGCATTTATAATTTTTGCGCTGCTTACTTGTATCATTTCTATGTTTTTGTTGCGTCTTGTTCGACTGAGGTTATCTCCATCGATAGGCTGATGCTATCGCGAAAAGTGCGTCCTGTCCCTGATGCGGCTGAGTCGCTTTTTCTTTCCTCGAATTGAATCCCTTCATCAATTTGATTTTTAAAGCCTCGGGTGTCGGGAGACCGGCTCTCGTCTCGATCGCACAGCAAACCTTTCCATAGCTGTTTAGAAAACTATACAAGAGTATCGTCAACATATCTACAAATACTGAAATCTTCATCTCTACGGTCCTGTGAACTGTGCCAAAAAATCGTTGTGCCGTCGAATCATGCCAACATATGTGCCCTGGGAGTTACGTCCCCGAAAAACACTGGTGGCTGAAATCAGGCGATCGAGGACGGGTAGCAGCTGGGGTCTTTCCAATGATGAGTAAATCTGCAACTCAGGAATTACCAACTTACAATTATTTAACGTTATTATAACTAGGCAACATTTGATTTACAAAATGTTTAATTGCATTGAAACCGACCGCCTCGGTTGCCAACGGAAGACTGACTTCTGACGTTACGTTCTTCTAATTGATAACTCGGTTATTGGTAAACGAACGTTTTCGAACGATCGAATCGTGCGATGCCGATTCAGCGATATGTGTCGCCAGTCACCGCTGGGGGTGCTTAACCTCTCCAAACTGCTGTCGTTTGCACACGGTCCTATGGCCGCTCGATTTCGTAAAGAGAATATGCTCATTTCTATGCGATTTGCAATATGCGCTAAATTAGGGGCACATCATTCCTCCCCCTTAGAAAGACGAAATCCATGATTTCGGCTCCAAGGCTAAATAACTAATAGGCTAAATAACGATAATATTTTTTGTTTTGTTTTTGTCAGGTTGTCTCTCGGCTTACAAATAGTTTTACGAATGCATTATGCGTGTGACACATTCCACACGTGCATACTTATTTAGTTCAAATCTTAATTGACGTTTATTTTCCCAAAATTTTCTTGAATTTCCCATTTGTTATTAGATTGTAATTCTCTTATTTGTTTTTGTTTACGCCGTACGGGTTCGTGGCGTATTACGCGTGAACGTGACTTTAAGATTCTTTGAGTCAGCTGTTGCCGTACATTTCACGGCTCGCGGCTGTTCCGATGCAGCGTTAACAAGGTCGCTTCCTCGTGACGTAGCTCGTGGGTGGTGATTTCGTACGTACTTATATGTTATGTACATGATAATGATTACAACAGGGATGAATATGCTTATGGAATAATTTCCGATAATATGTTTTAGGTGGATACGGAATCGTGATCGTAATTTAATTTTGTTTTTAAATTCTCCATCCGTTCTCCTATTTTGTTTGTTTCCGCTGGATCATTTATTATTTCGTGAGGTATACTAGTTTTTAGTAGCGGATGTTGTATATCTACTTCTGCAAACAGAAACAATAGATTATACGGTGGTAGAAACGTTATAGTTTCTTCCTGACTTGTTTCTATTAACATTTCAATTTTGAAATCGTCGGATGTGACGGAACATTTCCCGTCCAAAGCCAATATTCTTGTACCACTTATTGTTGCATGTTCTAATACAGATTGTTTACAAGGTATCATTAACGCATTGGTTTCGGGTGCTATGTACAAACAACGTTCTTCTTTTTCCAAGGCGATAACCATCAAATTTTTTATTCTAGTCAGGCGACGAATACAATTTGAAGTTCCTGGATTTTTTCCTACAAACGTGGCAATCTGGCACGGTGCCTCATATCGTATTACTTGTCTAGCATATTTCGGACGACCGTAATATTGGGTATTATCCTTCTTACAGGCTGCTAATCCGTTGTAGCGACAAACAAGCTCTACGTTCTTGGTTTATGATTACAAATTTCATTGCCATTTTCATGAATTGAAAATTATTTTGTTCTATTCATACGCGTAAGGGATAGACTTTGTTAACGCTGAATTCGATATTCTCGGTTAAAGGTATTCTCAGAACTAGTACTAGAGTGTTTTTGCTACAATAGGAGCCTATTTCTGTAACCTTGAATAGGCCGCAATTTTTTCGCGTTTGACTGACATCGGGAAAATAACGGGTTAGGCCACGGTAACGGGTATTAAATCATGTGCGAATTGGACATATTTTTTTCGTATGAAAAAGTGATTCAGCCATAAAATTTATTACACATCTATTTAGTATGAATATCAAGCTGTTGGAAAATATATATGTATTTTTTTTCAATGTACAAAAAGGCCGACCACTAATATTTCCTTTTGTTATCTTTTTAGGCGCTCCACGGCGTGACATTTAGCATCCACAATTTTTTACCTAGAACAAAAAACAAAAATTCTCGTCAATCTACATTAGAATACCTAGAGAAGTACGTACGGAAGTTACAAATATTGTTTTATTCAAAAGTTGTAGGTATTTGAACTTGAATTTGAATTGAACTTTAATTTTCAATGAAAAATTTCGTATTAAACTGCTTATAAAATGAAAAGTTTTCGATTAATCAGAAATTCCGTACGTACTTCTCTGCGAAATGCAATTAGGAACATAGTTTTGAAATTTGAAGTAAATCGAGTGATAATCGTTGAAGTTATTTGTCACGGGAATTGAAAATAACCTGTTTCGAAAAAAATGCGTTTAAAGTTTTGCATATGCTTCTGGCCGTGCCAGAGGTGGGCTTACGTTATACGCTCAAAGTCGGTGAAAAATGAATGTCTTGCTATAAAGAGAATAGTAACTTATTCTTACGATGATCAAGCACCGTTTTAGCAAAAAAAAGTCGATTTTTTGAAAATTCTATTGTGGCCTTACCTCTTAAGTCCTTTCGGCAAATGCGGTAATGCGTCTTTTAGTTATGCTGCAAATTGTCTTGGTGATAATATGGTCGGCTTAACTATTCCCTTTGGTAGCCCTAATAGAAAAGTCTCTAGTAAACGTATATTTCAAACAACGATTTTATGCAGATTATTACTTTTTCATCCTCAACGTACAAAAGATGTGAAACATTTTTTTATGAAAAAGCCAAGTAAGTTTACTTAAAATGTGCACAAGATGATCAAATCCTTGAAAACAATATTATTTTAATATTTTATTTTAAAAACCAGGATCGACACTGGTCGATGGACGGTTGGAGTTCGGCTCTGGCGGTACCCCGAGTTGAGCAGCATTGAGGGCGGTCAATATTCAGAGCGGTGACCGCGTGGCCTTGCATCGGCTGTCGCATCAACCAGCGAGCGGGAGACCAATACCCCTGACAGCTTGATGTAGATGCTTGAGTTAAAGTTTCTGCACCAAAAATCAGAAGAATATAGGACCGTCTATACCGGTACGGGTTTTCCACAGTTTTCCGGTACCCTCGGAAAATGCGGTATGGTGTACCTCAAGACGGCTGTGGACGCAACGGAATTTAGTTTAGATTATCGAAGTGCGGGTGGGGAGTAATAGGAAAGGGTTCAATTGGGAATGGGTTACACGTAAAAACCCGCAAGGGTATCCGTTGGAACATTGGAAATCAAAAGTGTTTAATACCACTTGACTATTATAATAAAAGATCGAATTATAATTATATATAAGTACAACGTATGCATCACACAAGTACACTGGAAATGCTGCGCAACGACTTGGCGTGCATGGTTAAGAATAAAAGTTCGGGAAGATACACGATTTCCTTATAGAACCGTTTCTACTGCTTACTTCAGTAACCTTTGCAACAATTTATTTACTTAGATTATTTCCAATTTCAACGGCGCATTAGTGACCGTATCAAGTATATTGAGATTATTAGGATTGAGATGTTCGACTGTACTTGGACAGGCTGTCGAAAATGGAGCAATACGTGTCGCGGGTACTATCGATATTATTTTTCCACCAACAAGAGGGGCGCATCGTAACTTGAATACATTTTAATACCATTACTTCAAAATGTATAAGACGCAATAGATTTCATAAGATGTATGGTGGTTCTGCAAGAGTGTAGAAAATGTACTATCTTCCCGTATAAAGATGTCAGATGTCAGATGTTTATACATCTGACATCTTTATACAGGAAGATGGTACATTTTCTACACTCTTGCAGACTGTCGACTTGCGACTGTCAGTGGCGTCGTGGTCGATGGCTCGACCGGTGGCGTCGAATTCGTTTTTTTTTTAAATTACTTGGCGTCAAGACGCTGCCACGTCTCTTATCACTTCGCCAAACTTTTTAAATTATACAATTAATATGAGATTTCGAGAATGGTGTAGTCTAGGATTAGGATTACTAAATCGATTTATACTTTCCGGAATCAGTAACTTGGTTCGCACTTATATAATGAATAACATTTATTTATATCTTTCTTAGCCTAATAATTAAATTATTGAGAAAACGATATCCTCCGCCGAGCTTTTATTCTTAACAATGCACGCCAAGTCGTTGCGCAGAATTTTCAGTGTACTTGTGTGATGCATACGTTGTACTTATATATAATTATAATTCGATTATTTATCATAATAGTTAAGTGATATTCAAATTCATTTATTTCCAATGTTCCAACGTATACCCTTGCGGGTTTTGACGTGTGACCCTTTTCCAATTGAACTCTTTCCTATTACTCCCTACCCGCACTCCGATAATGTAAACTAAATTCCTTTGCGTCCACAGCCGTCTTGAGTTACACTATACCGCATCTGCCGAGGGTACCGGATAACTGTGGACAGCCCGTACCGGTAGAGGCGGTCTTATATTCGGTAAATATTCAGAAGTGGGGCTCCTGCTGGAATCAGGCTAATTTTTGTATAAATGGTTTAATATGGTTAACAAACATCATCCTTATCATTATTGTAACGGCGCATGATGTTTCCGGAAAAAAATAACCATATGCTTTTCGGTGGGTACTTTACCATATGCAGTAAAGTACCCACCCCAGTGTTCTACAAACCCCACAATTCTACGCACCCCACGATTTCACGCACCCCGCGATTCCACGAACCCATGGAGTACGGTGGCGTAGAACACTGGGGTGGGTTTGTTGGGCACCTTAGTTGGGTGCATGGAATCGTAGGGTGCGTAGAACACTGGGCTGGGTAGGGGGCACCGCGGATGGGTGCGTGGAATTGTGGGGTTTGTAGAACACTGGCGTGGTCCACCCCACGATTTCACGCACCCATACAAGATGCCCCACGCGCGCCCCAGTGTTCTACGCACCCCACGATTCCACGGACCCATGGAATAGTACGCCGTTCATTTTCAATGAGGATCCCTGCTTGTACCTGCGCTGCAAGCAGGGATCCAGGTCCAAATTTTTAAATAATTTTTTTTAAGAAAAAAAATGTGCGTCGTCATAATATTACTTCGTATCATCTGCTATAATCATTAAAGAAATAAGAAAAAAAATTAGCCTGATTTTAGCAGGAGTCCACTTCCGAATATTTACCCTAAATTCTTCTGATTTTTTGTGCAGAGACTTTATTTAACTCAAGTGTCTACATCAAGATATCAGAAGTATTGGCTTCCCGCTCGCTGGTTGATGCACCAGCCGATGCATGGCGAAGCGGTCACCGCTCCGAATCTTGGCCGCGCACAATTCTGCTTAACTCGGAGTACCGCCAGAGCCGAACCCCGATCGCCCATCTGTCAGTGCCGGTCCTGATTTCCAAAATAAAATGTAAAAATATTGTGTTTAGGATTTTATAATCTTGTGCACATTTATAGTAAACTTACTTGGCTTTTTCATAAAAAATTATTTCACTTCTTTTGAACGTTTAAGACGAAAAAGTAATAATCTAAATAAAACCATTGTTCAAAATAGAGTAAAAAATATTTCGAGTTTGATTAGAATTTTGTAAATAGTAAAACACTTAATAATTTTCAAGAGAACTTTTCTTACTTTACGTCCTTTTTTACTTTTTAGAGTTTTTTAGGGGCATTTCACATATTTTTGAAACGGAAACATAATAATTGCTCTAATTACTATTGTGTCAAATTAAATACGGTTAATGAAACTGAATTAATCAAATTTATTAAACATTTGAAAAGTTGAGCGCCCCAAGATTTTATCAATTACCTATATTACTTATATTTCCCCAATCACCTGTATACATATAGGTGACTTGATAAAAAAAAATAATTTTATTTTTTTAATTCATTAAATAATTGCTTGTTTTTGTTTTATATCTTTCCTTATGAAACGGGAGAACTGCATACGCAGAACACTTTCCCAAAGTTTTAAAGCGATTCTGAAAACTTCGAACTTTGCAGCCCGCCAACGTGCTTCATTGCTCGAATTCGTAGCGCGAATGCGTGGAAGCGAGAGCGCACACAGACAACAGGCACAGATAGGCGAACAGTTAATTATATTACAACTAACAATTACAATTACTACAGTGATTGATAATTTAATTAATTTATTATTAGTTAACCAAGTTAAGAAACCGTAAATTTTTTTAACGCACCCTCTCCAACATTAATCGCAGTTTGTTAAGGGGTCTTCTCACTTTAGACGCTGAAAAAAGTATTTTATGCATTTTTTGATAGGTTTATATTATGGATTATAACATACATACGTAATTACATAATATGATAAAATTCCGCCGCCGCCATTCATGTGGCGCCTAACGTTTTCATATTATCGAAAATGTTCCGACCTATATATGGTTGTCACACGCACGCACGCACACACACGCACACGCACACGCACCCACATGCACACGCACCCACACGCACACGCACACGCACACACACACACAACACTCATCGACAGCCGCTTCCCCGTCAGTCGCTCGTCGGACCACATGGCTACCCCCTCCATAGGGACATCCTGTGACGTCACACGCGTCCGCCCCCCCCTCCCGCCGCACTTGGCTTCCCCGCGCTGGACCCCCCCCCCTCCTCCGTACCTCCGCACATGGTTTCCCCGCGCTGGACACCCCCCGCCCCGCTCCTCCCTGAGATACCGCTACTTGAGTCAGAACCGCTACAGTACATCTACTTAAATCTAAAACCGTTTGATTTTTTTTGTTTCGGATGATCCATCTTCGAGATTTCATCGATAGCGCAGCCCTACAATTTTTTTTAGGATATTTTTTTAACTACCATTTTAGTCTATAAATAGTGACTTAAATAAATGAATTTTTTTAAATGTATTTCGAAAGTATATTCACTAAGTGTAACAACTTTTATACAATATGTATACTATAACCCTATACAAAAATTCATGAAAATATACATTTTAGCGTCTACAGTGAGAAGACCACTTATGTTATTTAACATTTCAATCGAAGCATTCTTTTAATCTCTGCAGCCCTATAACTAATGTTTACGGAGTGCCACGTTTATTACCAAGTGGACAAAGGTTCAACTTGAACCTTAAAAACCTCCGAAACTATGCATTCTAAATTAACCTCTCGGTGATATGAATTTCAGTCGTCTACAAGTATTTCGATTTTGGTGTGGAAACTCCTTAAGGACCTTTGAAGATGAAGGGCTTAACGGGGTACTTGATTTCAGCTACCCGGTTGATCTGAAACAAGAGAACTTTTTTTTTTTCTTAAAATAGCTAATATTAGCTAATACTTGACCGAATTTTAAAATGTATTTCATTGAGAAAAAAATTTACTAATTTTATTTTCGGTTTTTCAGGTAAAAATAACATTATTGTTTATACCTAATGAAAAAAATATATTAAAAAGAAAAACGTCATTTCAGACTAAGCTACAATTACATTGAATAAGTGTACCAAATTTAAAGTCAATCCGTCTTGATGTCGAGAAATCGAGTATACGCCTTTGACAAACATAGTGTCTAGAAAAATGTGTTTAAATTTTCACCAGTAGTTTTATAGTTTTAATCATAGGTTTACCTTCAATCTGCGATTCCTGCCACATACGTTGGATCTTCCCTTTAAATTTGAATTGCCTCAAGGGATGAACGAGTATTGGTTATTTCCACAGTAGTCTTCAACCCTTTAACGTGGCTGTTACGGATATGGAAAACAGGTCAAATTCAAAGACTTCCTTTCGTCCTGGAATAATCAGGGTAAAGTCAGGGAATTTCGAAAATTCTCTGGAATTTGTTCAGAATTTACTTTTTGCAAGGATTACGGAAAATAAAACCCACTTGAAAAGAAAATTGAAAAGTAGAAAAATAAATATTTTTGTATATTTTTAATATTCATATAATTCTTCATTATACAGGGTGGATCAATAACTATTAGCACCTTGGATAGCTTCGAAACTATAAGGTTCACAGAAATATTTGCTGAAATGAAAATGCACAGCACGAAAGGGGCCATCCGATATTGATAATAGTTTTTTTGCAGGTGGAGGTACTTCGGATATTTAAAGGTCAACTTCATTCTTTTAAATGTATCGGTAGGTTTTTTTCTGTATAATGAAAGAGGAGCTTGAAACGAGTTCAGCGACCTATAACATAAGGTCATTAAAGGTCATAGACAGTACAGAACGGCGATAATATTTATACTTTCGGTAGTAAATAAAATTACTACGTTAATAGTAAGTGTTCAAAATAACGACCATCAATATCAATGCGTACGTTATTATGTACGTTTACACATTTCTTAGACATGTAGATAAAGACGATAATACTTACGATATCGATATGCTTCTTATTTATGGCGACTGCCAACAAAATTCTGTAAGGGCCTTGTATGGTGAACGATATCCACATCGGTCTCAGCCTTCGCGTCAAACATTTAAAAATGTGTGTGATAAACTTAGGCAAACCGGTAGTTTAAGTGTCCGTAGTAGTGTACGTCAGAAACGCGTAACGAATGAAGAAATGGAAATCGTTGTGCTCGCAAGTTTGTCTCGAGATCCTCACACTAGTTCGCGACAAATTGGAAATGAATCTGGCATTAGCAGGCGCAGCGTACTTCGCATTTTGCACCGTCACAAATTTCACCCGTACCATGTTAGTCTTCACCGGGAATTGCATGGGAACGACTTCATGAATCGCGTAGAGTGTTGTCGAATGGTTCAACGTCAGGTCAAAAACAATGAGTCATTTCTTAATACCGTTTCATTTATTGATGAGGCAAAATTCACAAATCATGGGAACGTTAAGGCGTCTGGCCACCTTGGCCGATCGAAAAATAGGTATATTTAAAAAAAAAATAATAAACTCGAAAGTATGGGCCGGAATATTTTTATTTTTTTACACAACGTTAGAAAGGGCTTCAAGAATAACGTTAACAAATTTCCGTTCAAAATATTAAAAAATAACGCCGTTATGCACATTGCCGCGAAGGCCCTCCGCACGATACGCACGGTCGTTGTCCCAGCTGTTTCCCGATCATGTCACATCTGAAAAAAAATCAGCTCATTCGTGAGTAGTGTCGCTACAATTTAGCGTAGAGGTTTTTTTTCGACCATTAAAACAATTATGGTGAGCCATAATTTCGGTGAAAAATACAAATTTTTTTCTTCGGCTCACCATAATTTTTTTAATGGTCGAAAAAAAAAACAGCTGCGCTACATTGTAGCAACATTACTCACGAATGAGCTGATTTTTTGTCAGCTGTGAAATGACGGGTTACAGCTGGGACAACGACCGCGCGTATCGTGCTGAGGGCCTCCGCGGCAATGTACATACCGGCGCCATTTTTTTATATTTTGAACGAAAATTTATGAACGTTATGCTTGAAGCCCTTTCTGACGTTGTGTAAAAAAAAATAAAAATATTCCAGCCCATACTTTCGAGGTGATTATTTTTTTTTAAATTATACTCATTTTTCGATCGGCCAAGGTGGCCAGACGCCTTAATTTGCATAACATGCATTTATGGGCAACGGCAAATCCACATTGGCTGCGGCAGGTATAACACCAGAGACAACGTATGGTGCGGAATAATAGGTGCTAAAATTATTGGTCCTTTTTTATCAATGGAAATTTGAATGGCAACATCTACAGTAATTTTATCAAAGTTACATTAGGTCTTTTGCTCGAAAAGTTGCCTTTACTTACACGACAAACCATGTGGTATCAACATAACGAATGTCCAGCACACTATTCATTGACTGCACGAAGGCAACTCGACAAAAAAATCGAAATCGTTGGATTGGACACGGCAGTCCAATATCGTGGCCAGCTCGTTCCCCAGACTTAAGACCTTTAGACTTGTTTCTATGGGGAACATTGAAAGATAAAGTGTACAAAGAAGTACGAACTACACTTGACGACATGCAACAAAGAATTATTACAGCCTGTGCATCAATAAGTTCTGACGCTGTAAAACTTGCAAGTCAATCAATCGAAAAAAGAATCCAATGTTGTTTGGTCCTGGTGGTCGTCATTTTGAACACTTACTATAAACGTAGTAATGTTATTTACTACCGAAACTCTAAGTATTATCACCTTTTTGTACTTTCTATGACCTTCAATGACCTTATGTTATAGGCCGTTGAACTCGTTTTAAGCTCCCCTTTCATGATACAGAAAAAACATACCGATCTATTTAAAAAAATGGAGTTGACCTTCAAATGTCCGAAGTACCTCCACCTGTAAAAAAACCATTATCGCTATCGGATGTTCCCTTTCGTACTATGCAATTTCATTTCAGCAAATATTTCGGTGAACCTTATAGTTTCGAAGATATCCAAGGTGCTAATAGGTATTGATCCACCCTGTATACAAAAAAGTTATATCAGTGCCAAACATTGAACATTTTGAAAAATTATTTACTGTAAAGCTCTATGCATTTGCATTCGATTTGTCGATACACAACCACACAATTGTTATTGTAGACAAGTGTTTATATTTATTTTTTATATATTGGCAACGACATAAAAATTTCTGTTTATAACAAAGAACAGGTTCTGTATTTACTTATGATGTATTTTTTTGTACTTTACGTTCCCTGAGTTTGTAATATCGAATAAGAATAATCACGATTAATCCTTACCAACTGGTTAATTGGCTACGCGCCAAACGGAACCAAATCCTTCCACGCAAAAATAAAAAAAATCTTTACAACCCCTGTTCTTTGATGACGACTCGATGGATTCCTGCCTGCCGACTTCCTTCTTGTTGTTCAAGGAGAACAGCGCCTCCTTTTTAATGACACCGCTGTTGTGAACCGTGTGAAAAGTCACCTGGCATTGAACTCGTCGACGGTGACAACGCGGTCGGAGTTCGAATCCAACAGCGTTGTCTTAAGCGATTTGTTTATCAACAAATCCTCTGGCACAGTGGGGACGGGCTCTTTGAGTTGCCTAAAGAGTGAAGAAACCGAGGAGGATGAAGGGACATTAGAAATAATGATAAACTTTAGGAGAAAATTGCACAAACGCACTGATTTGCGCACTGACAACTGATCAGTTCGGTACATCGAGGAGCGAGTTGCATTTTTGAGATCGTGGTGAAATTAAGAATTGGAACTCAAGTTCGTCGAATAGGAATATAAGTTTATTAGTGGGCTGGTCTTATAATTGAATTTACAGTGTGTCGGTCGCACCTTAGGACCGAACCGTTCAAAAGCCAACCAAGGACTGCCTGTTCCTTGGTAACTTCTCTCAATTGTCGACTCTGATTGTCGCAAGTTGCCCTAGATCAAACATCATACGATGCTTGGTCAGGACGTGTCGCAAAGTTTTTTTTTGACGTTTGCAGTTTGGCAAAAGTGTGACTCTTTCGTAAGGAGGACGGTAAACGGTCTGGAAT
Organism: Ophion ellenae; assembly: GCA_963210295.1. Lineage (NCBI taxonomy): Eukaryota > Metazoa > Arthropoda > Insecta > Hymenoptera > Ichneumonidae > Ophion > Ophion ellenae. Next base: position 7,871,534 of record OY723392.1, read on the forward strand.
GCCGTTTCGCAAACACTCTCTCGATCGATCGATCGTTTTGTTGTATTGCATAAATTTGCAGATACAACATCCCTCCCCATTAAAAGATCAAATCCCTTCTGGGATTTGTTTTGCATCAATGGCCCGTGTGATTTTCTCGTATATATATATATATATATATATATATATATATATATATATATATATATATATATATATATATATATATATATATGTATGTATATATATTGAGACGTATAGGTCCGTCTCATGGTGATACCCCCACCACAAAGTCAAACAAACCGACCCACTAGAAAGGTAGGGGAGGGGGAATAATAAATCATAAAAGTCAAGTGGGCAGGTATGACCTTCAAAGGTCACGAAAGAATAAGCGAAAGGTATTAAAAAAAGTAAAAGAAGAAAAAACAGAAAAGAACAAAAACAGTCTAAGGTTCGAGAGAAAAAGGAAAACAGAAAAGAAACAAAAAAACAGTAGAAAAAGGTAAGGGAAGGGGAAAAGTCGTTGGAAAGAAAACAGAGAAAGTAACAAAAAACAAAGGAAGCATACATTTATTTAAAACATGAAAAAAGGTTAACAATAAAGGGAATGATGGGTAATTGGTAAGAGAAGGGGAACAATAAACAATTAAACATGGGTATAAAAGAGGAGGAAGGTTGGAGGAACGTCACTTCTTTTTGTGGATCAAACCGTACCGCTCGGCAGAGTACCACCTTCTAGGAAGGGAAAAGCTGAATGAGGGGAGCCTTGAAAAACAAGAAAAGAAAGAAGTCACTAGCATAGAGTAAGACTTTTTATGTGGATTAAACAGTACCGCTCAGCAGAGTGCCACCTTCTAGGAGGGAAAAGCTGAAAGAGGGGACCCTTAAGAAACTAAAAAAAGTTAGGATACAGTTTTTTAAGTCAATAAACACGGAAACAAAAATCAGGAGAAGAATAAGAAAAAAAGTACTAAAAAACATTAAGATTAAACGAAGGAGGAATAAATTACGAAAGGATAAACAGAAAATTAGTATTAGGGGAATAGAAAGTGCGAGGAGGTATTCGAAGTACCAGGCGACAACAATACATACACAAACACAAACAATTGTAAAACACGAAATCTCTGCAAGGGCTCCCGAGAGTATTAGGAGAACCTGAAGGTCGGAGAGGCATCGAAATTTGAAACACCACACCGACACAACACACATCACACGCGGTACATTATCATAAGCGGGTACGTGGCGCCATTCGACGGGGTCAGCCACATTGAGAGTAATCGATTACCGACGCGCGATAATCGATTACGCTTACGGGGAGTAATTACGAGAGAGCGCGCCGTAGTGCGTCAGTCGAAAGCACGCCGCGATCCACCGAGTCGGGAATCGATAGAGTGGGGGGACGCAGGGACGGCGGGTAGCACGAGAGCGCGCTCGGCACCGCGCGCAACGAGCGACAGTAGAAAGGGAGGGGATAACGCGCCATACTGGGATCGAGCGCGCTACGATCGTCACCGCTCCATCGAGCGAAATCCATCCGAGCGAATCCACTACTCGAGTATTATACCGACCGAGACACGATACACAAAATACACTTTAGAAACACAAACGACATATTACACCTGTACACAGAAAGCTTTCAAATATTATATCGTGTCAAAGATATTGAATAAATGCCATTTTATTAACAAATACCTCCAAAACAAAGAGTTTAAATTCATTTCTTCCCTGATCGAGTCCCGAACAAATAAAATTTATTGTAACAAATTTCGACCCGTTACATTTGGCGCCCAACGTGGGGCCCGATCATAAGAAAGAAAAACTCGTAGGAGGTATTAATAATAATAAAATGGAACAACAAAACAACGAAAATCCCCTTCACTCGGAATCAACGACGGCGGATGGGTTAATAGAAGAAGCCCCATCGGAGGCGGAGAGGTCGGCAAAATATTGGGCGACTGTCAGAGATAGGACCAGCACCAACAACGAACGAAGAAACTTTTGAGATCGATCAAAATAGAGGCAATACCGAGGCAATCGTTGAGGACAATGAAACGGAACACAGCGAAACCACTTTGGCTCTCATAAAAGCCATGAACAGTATACGCAATGAGCAGCGCAGGGAACGCCTCACCACCCAGGCGGAAATTAAGCAACAAGATGATCAGTGCATCATAAGGACACGCCAGCTGAACGAGGAAATAAAAAAAAAATTGCAAACGATATGAACAAAATCGAGGAACGCACCGAACGGAAAATCGTGATTGCCCAGAAAATGATCGAGCAGAATCACGAACAAACTCAGAAGGAAAACAACGAAAAAAATTGAAGATTTTGATACGCGGATGGAAGCCATCAGACGGACAATATCCCAGCTGCTTCATTCATCGAAGGACGTAGGAGAAGTTGTCACGGATCATTCCAGGCGTATTACGGAGTGCGAGAAAAACATCCAAACGCAAAACTCGACTACCATGGGCAACACGACATGGGGGACGGGATTGAACGTGAGCCAGGCATACGCGGCTAAGCAAAAACCACCCACGTACAATGGCGACGGCAGAGAGTGACCAATGCGCTTCCTGAAAGATTTTCAGGAATTCTGGCGAATTACTGGTAACACGGACCTCCACTACCTGATCAGCCAGTCATTACGTGACACGGCTAAAGATTGGTGGAGGATCGTTGAGGATAGGATCCAGGCAATAAAAGACTGAAGAAAAGTTCCGGGCGCGGTACTGGAGTCAAGAGATCCAGGACAAAATCCGCCGGAATCTCGAGTTCGGGGCGTACGAATGGGACGGGCACCAAATGACCCGGACCGAATACGCAACCCGGATATTTGGGAATGCGAAAGATTTAAGTGAAGGGCCAGCAGAGGAGCAAATCATCCGGAAACTGGCCAATCACTTTGACGAATCCATCCCAATGGCAGTACGAGTCAGCGGCATAAAAAACATTGATGCCTTCCTGGAACTTTTGGAGAGCATGGACGGAGCGGGACCTCTGAATGTAAGAAGATCCTTTCCACGGGGGCATGAGGCCAGCAATTCAAAGTGGCAGCCAAACAACCAGTGGAAAAATCAAAGGTTTGGCACATTCGGGGGACCCCGCCCAACGGGGTCAAACCAGCAATGGAGACCGGAATATCCCAGGTATTCAGGACCACCTCAACCATTCCGAGCTCGCCAACCAGGGAACAACGGATTCAATAACGCAACAACCAGAACGTTTTGGCTACAAAGATCCGGGGAGGTCAGACCTCTTTTGAACGCTAACGCACCGGCTTGGAATCCAAGGCAACACGGAGGAGTGGCAAACCGCAATCCGCCACCTAATGGACAACCGGAGCAATAGGCATCGCCAACACAAATTGGGCAACACGCCGGACAACAACAGAACCAGGGAAACTACTGAATGTTGCGCCCGAATCGATGGCAATCGCCACAGCGAATGAAACATCACGAGGCGCAACGGATGATAAGGTAACCCAAGAAGCAATGGAAGAAGCACGGGAGAGAAGAAAAAGAAACATGAAGAAAAGGGAGCGAAAGAAGCGGAAAAGAAACGAAGTTGGGGAACAGGAGCAACCAGACAGACTCGGAATGATAAGCACTCCAGGAAAGGAGCATGGAGAAAGAACAACACAAACGATACCGGAGGTAAATACAAATAAGCAACGCCGCATCGAAGAGATCATTGCAGAGAGGATTTCAACAGAGGAAGGTGAAAAAGCAAAGAAAAATAGGACAGAAGAGAGGACAAACATATACGAGCACCCCAGAGAATTTCTGACGGAGAACCCAGGGCGAGGTGAAGGAGCAAAAAGGATCCACCTGAAATGCCCAACAATACCCATCAACATAGAAGGGGTCACAGTAAAAATTCTGGTCGACAGCGGGAGTGAAGTGTCTTGCGTGTCGGAAGACTTTTTTCTCCGACACCAGGAGAACTTTAAAAACTGTCCGAGAATACCGGTAACAAGCACTGAAGGGGTAGGAGCATTCGGCGGCAGGTCAGGAAGGATCAAACAACAAATCATGGTAGAAGCAAAAATATATCAAGCAAGGGGAAGCCTACGCATGCTCATTCTTGTATCCTTGGAATCGACGGGCTATTCGAACTACAGGTGGAGGTCGACGCAAGCAACGGGGTAATTAGAATCATGGACGTGGTGGTCGCCGAGTTGGAAGAGGGGAGGTGGAGAGAGCAAAGAAGTAACCCCAACAAGGAACGAATAATCCACATCTCCACGGTAAAAGAAGTGCTGGATGACGGAATTACGGAAGCTGAGATACGGGACAAAATGCATGAATGCCTGAACATAAAAGAGGAAGTGAGAAATGCATTCCAGGATTTAATAAGGAACTACCAACACATATTTAGCCGGAGACCTGGCAGGATGCAAGCGTACACTCATAACGTGGTTCTAAAAAATCCTGAACCGTACATGCACCGTTCATACCCAGTGCCAATTCAGTACCGGGAACAAGTACAAAAAGAAATCCAAAGGATGCTCGAACACGGCGTCATAGAACGAGCGAAAAGCCGATTCGTTAACCCATTAGTAACCGTCATAAAGAAGGATGGGTCGAGTCGGTTGTGTCTGGATGCACGACAATTAAACGCATTTTTTGTCGAAGACGACGACACCGCGCCTCCAACCGAAGAGATCTTCCAACGATGTGGAGGAGCACGAGTCATGTCCAGCCTGGATATGACTAGCAGTTTTTGGCAGATCCCGTTGGCAGTCGATTCAGACAATATACAGCTTTCCAGCACGAGGGAAAATGCTATCAGTTCACAGTAACACCCTTCGGACTAAAAACGGGCACAGCAAGTTTGATCAGACCACTGGACATCGTCCTGCACAATCTGGGGGACTCAGTCATCAACTTCGTCGATGATCTGCTGTGTGTATCGAAAGATGAACAGCAACACCTGACCCATTTGCAACAACTATTCGAACGGATTAGTCTAAACAACATGACACTAAATTTCAAGAAATCCAGATTTTTTCAGCAAGAGGTGACATTCCTGGGTCACGTATTGACGACCTCTGGAATAAAACCACAACCAGAGAAAATCAAGTCAATCCAGGAATACCCACGGCCCAAGAACATTAAGCAGCTTCGGGGATTTTTGGGACTGATCAACTTTTATAGTAAATTCACAGAGAAACATGCGAAGGAAACCGTACCTCTTCTGGGCCTGCTGAAAAAGGGACAAGAATGGAAATGGGGGGAAAAGGAAGAAAAAGCGTTTATAAAAATCAAACAGCTATTTATCGCAACGGTCATGTTAAGACACGTTGAACCGACTCAGGGATATACACTTGCCACCGACGCAAGTGAGTATGCGATTGGAGCCGTTTTGAGTCAAGAAAGGAGTAACGGTGAAGTCGGTATAATTTCGTTCGCCAGCCGAACACTGAAAGGAGCCGAAATCGGATACACCACCACGGAAAAGGAAATGCTGGCCATCGTATGGGCGCTACAGAAATTCCGGACATACTTACTCGGCGCGAAAATAAGGATCAGAACGGACCACAAAGCACTTACCTTCCTGAAAACGTGTCGATTCGTGGGGGACCGAATGCTGAGATGGGCACTGCTTATACATGACTACGACATTGAAATCGAGCATTCGCCAGGAAAACAAAACACAGTGGCCGATGCACTCAGCAGAAAAAAAGACAACACGAGCAACACTCCTGGGAAAGTCGTCCTGACCGCCATACTCGCCAGGAAGCCAGACAACGATGTCAAGCAAAGATTCAGAAAGATTGGAGAGATACAAAGAAGTCAGGAAAATCTACGACTAATATGGGAAAACTGCAAGGAAGACACTACGCAAGAAGACGGGAAGAAGAAGTATCGGATCAACGAGGAATACCTCCAAAAATATGATAGAGCTGGCAGATGGAAGGTCGTATTACCCGAAGAACTACTAAGGGCATTTATAGTAGAATGTCATGAATTATATGGTCATCAGGGAGCACGGAAAACCTTCCACCTAATAAACGAAGACTTTACTTGTCCACAATTGGCAAAACGACTACGCTAAGTAATAGCAACTTGCGACAAGTGCCAAAGGGTCAAAGTAGCTGTACAAACCAACTATGCAGAGATGCAAAATATTCTCCCTAACGGCCCAAGCGACTTTGTCTCCATAAACTTCTATGGACCACTGCCGAAGTCCGTAGGGGGGGTACAACACATCCTGGTGGCAATCGACGCTTTCACAAAATTCGTAAGATTGTACCCTCTAAAAAAGGCCAACACGGCGGCCACTATCAACCGGATATTCACAGATTACATTCCGAAGTGCGGAAGGCCAAAGAGGATTCAATTTGACCACGGAACACAATTTACGCCAAGAATCTGGTTAAAACGATTAAAAGACGAGAATATCCAAGGAGTATTTTCCTCGATTCGACATCCACAGGGGAATATCGTGGAAAGAGTTAACCGAGAATTAGGCCGATTCCTCCGAACATTCCTAGAGGAGAAGCATTCTGGGTGGTATCGGTGGGTACCCGTGATCCAGGACTGTATCAACGAGACGCAGCATGAAACTACGGAAGTCACACCGGCTGAACTACAACTACGAAAGAAACCATACCGAATATGGCGTGAATGGGTACTGGCACTAAAACAAGACCAGGAGGACGAACTTACCTACGAACAAAAAATCGAGCTAGTACGAGAAAGAATGAGAAAAAAGGGCTAAAACGAGCCGAGAGGTTCAACACAACCACACCACAACTACCTTTGAAAAAGGGGAAATGGTCGTCGTACGGGCGTTAAATGTGTCGGATCCCGGAAAACAAAAAACTGCAAAATTCATGCCCCTCTATGAGGGACCATATAAAATAAAAAAATGTGTGGGACAAGCCACTTCTATTGGAAGACCCAAAAACAAAAAGGGAACGGGGAAAGTTGCACTCGAGCATGTTAAAACGCTATCTGGCGGCGACTCAAGAAAAAGAGCGAGAAGAAAAATTCGATACACACGACCATCTCGAAGCTCGAATAATTAATGCCGAAAGTCTGGAAGGGGTATATAAGGAAGCCCGCGAAATCGAAAATTCCTTACGAAAGTCAGCATGAGAAGAGATAAGAAAGACCCGCGTACAGAAAAACGGCGGCGAGTACGAAACAGAAATGGCCCACGAAAAGAAAAATACGAGCAGAAATTCGAAATGGAAACGGAATATGCCAATCGACGGACAAGGATAAAATAAGTAAAATTACCGAGGAAATAATACACAACGAGAACGAGGCACAACAAGCCGGCACGAGCGATACAAACAAACTCGGCGAATTCAAACTTTTCGAGGTGACGGACGAAAACATTAAAGGATGGCACCCCGGAATAACGCTCGAAAATTAGAAGGAGGGGGTAAAGGACATCGGAACATTAAGGAAAATTTACCAGTCGAGAATCAGATAGCCCAGAAGCAACAATGTTCCGAAATTACGACGTGTCGACGCTTAAAGAGACGTACAAGGGCGTCACCATACCTGGTATGATCAGCCCGAACGAGATTTATTTACTACTAAATGAGGTACACGGACTCGGGTCGGCGATCATCAGAACGTGGACAAACATGAGCGCCGACGAGCCTGGAATACATCGACTTCTAGAGGAAGAAGCGTTTTCCGGAGCAGCCACCCTCTACCAATAGGAAGGGAAGTTCTACCGGGGAACGATAGTCAAACGGCAGGAAGATGGGGATTACGTGATATGGCTGGGCGACTGGGGAATCGCGGTGTCCGCAAATTTGGATGAATGCTACACCGCCCCCGAAATGGCCTTTATTCACCCCTACCAGGCCATCCCCGCAACCCACGGGGATCTCAAACCTACCGAAGAACTATGGACGGAGGAAGACATGTTCTACGCACGGGCGATCATCGAGACCACCACATGGACACTCCGGGTGTATGAGAGACCCGCCAGGATAGGCCTCGTCCTCGTGGACCTGTATCTGGAGGATGAGGACCCGAACCAGGGACGCTGCCTGGCAGAAATTTACATCGGAATCGAGGTGGCTCAACGGGCAGTCATTGCGGACCCTCCGCGAATACAAAGAAAGGGAGGGCGTTATGGGGACGCCGCTTACCACCAGGAAGCAGCAAGCCAATGGGAAAACGGCAACAATTACATCGAGACAAGCAACGCCGGCACGTCTAACGACCACCACGAGAACAGCAACGTAGACACGAGAAGTTGGGAGGACGACGACGACGACAACGAAGACGCCGACATCCTGATAAATGACAGCGAGTGCGACAGCGAGGAGGAAGGCTTTTGGAGGGCCATGGGCCTTCACAACGACGACGAACAAGAAACGGACAGCGACGACAACAACAGCTTGGCCTCCCTGTAAAAAGAATAAACCCACAAAAAAACCCTGTATATGTTTTCAATTATTTTGCGAGCGACCCCTGAAGGACAGCGGTCCACCGAAAAATGCGAGCGAAACATAAAATAAGGGAGGAGGAAGTAATAATAAGCGCGACAGAAAAAGCAGTAGAGAAGGAAGAAGAAGCCGAAAACGGTTAGAACGGTAGGAAGAGTTTTGTTTTTTTTTCTCTTCGTTTTGTTTTTGATTCTTTCACGATTCGGAGGCCGCAAGGGCAATCCGAGTCGGAAAAGAATAAAAAAAGGGGGACAATGAGACGTATAGGTCCGTCTCATGGTGATACCCCCACCACAAAGTCAAACAAACCGACCCACGAGAAAGGTAGGGGAGGGGGAATAATAAATCATAAAAGTCAAGTGGGCAGGTATGACCTTCAAAGGTCACGATAGAATAAGCGAAAGGTATAAAAAAAAGTAAGAGAAAAAAAAACAGAAAAGAACAAAAACAGTAGAAAAAGGTAAGGGAAGGGGAAAAGTCGTTGGAAAGAAAACAGAGAAAGGAACAAAAACAAGCGAAGCATACATTTATTTAAAACATGAAAAAAGGTTAACAATAAAGGGAATGATGGGTAATTGGTAAGAGAAGGGAAACAATAAACAATAAAACATGGGTATAAAAGAGGAGGAAGGTTGGAGGAACGTCACTTCTTTTTGTGGATCAAACCGTACCGCTCCCCAGAGTACCACCTTCTAGGAGGGGAAAAGCTGAATGAGGGGAGCCTTGAAAAACAAGAAAAGAAAGAAGTCACCAGCATAGAGTTAGACTTTTTTATGTGGATTAAACAGTACCGCTCAGCAGAGTATCACCTTCTAGGAGGGAAAGGCTGAAAGAGGGGACCCTTAAGAAACTAAAAAAAGTTAGGATACAGTTTTTTAAGTCAATAAATACGGAAACAAAAATCAGGAGAATAAAAAGAAAAAAGTACTAAAAACATTAAGATTAAACGAAGGAGGAATAAATTACGAAAGGATAAACAGAAAATTAGTATTAGGGGAATAGAAAGTGCGAGGAGGTATTCGAAGTACCAGGCGACAATACACACACAACCACAAACAATTGTAAAACACGAAATCTCTGCAAGGGCTCCCGAGGGTATCAGGAGAACCTGAAGGTCGGAGAGGCATCGAAATTTGAAACACCACACCGGCGCAACACACATCACACGCGGTACATTATCATAAGCGGGTACGTGGCGCCATTCGACGGCGTCAGCCACAGTGAGAGTAATCGATTACCGACGCGCGATAATCGATTACGTTCACGGGGAGTAATTACAAGAGAGCGCGCCGTAGCGCGTCAGTCGAAAGCACGCCGCGATCGACCGAGTCGGGAATCGATAGAGTGGGGGGGACGCAGGGACGGCGGGTAGCACGAGAGCGCGCTCGGCACCGCGCGCAACGAGCGACAGTAGAAAGGGAGGGGATAACGCGCCGTACTGGAATCGAGCGCGCTACGATCGATACCGCTAGGGAAAGTGGACCGCGACAGACAGCGCCACGCGCAACCGAGGGAAACACGCCCAGCAGACACCGCGCGCCGTAGGCGAGAGCGCACCGTAACTCACGCACGCCGCGAGCGCCAATACACGTAGGGGAAGGGGAAGAAAAGTACCAACCTCTGGTAAAGCGATTGCGCACTAACATATTTACCATCCGAGCGAATCCACTACTCGAGTATTATACCGACCGAGACGCGATACACAAAATACACTTTAGAAACACAAACAACATATTACACCTGTACACAGAAAGCTTTTAAACATTATATCGAGTCAAAGATATTGAATAATTGCCATTTTATTAACAAATACCTCCAAAACAAAGAGTTTAAATTAATTTCTTCCCTGATCGGGTCCCGAACAAATAAAATGTATTGTAACAAATTCCGACCCGTTACAATATATATATATATATATATATATATATATATATATATATATATATATATATATATATATATATATATATGTTGCATCTGCAAATTTATGCAATACAACAAAACGATCGATCGATCAAGAGAGTATATATTGTAACGGATTTTCTGGTCCGCACACTTCCGGGCACTTCCGCTCCGCAAAACTTCGCGCGGGTTGGTTCACGAGGACACACACGCGCCTCCACTCAGAGGCAGGCGAGCGTCGGACAATAGTGCTCGCGGATTGGATGCCGGAGGAGACGCCGAAATAAGGCCAAGTTTACCGTGTCGCCCGTCCCTCTCAACTCACCAACCCGGAGTTGCACCATCCCTACTGTTCCCTCGGGCCTCATGGACCGCGTAAGACCGGCGCCCCGTCGAAGGGGGTCGGAGCGGTGGATCGGCGACCGGGGGTGTAGTTCACCTGGTGGTATATCGCGTGGGCCCACCGCTATTCCCAGGACGCTGGGGAAATGCGAGGGAGGCCTCCCCCCGCGTCGGAGGTCGCGCCTCGGTTCCTAGGGGAAGAGGTTCGAGGGGCAGTCAATTATTCGCTGCGAGGACAGTCGCGTACGCACGGGGCAGCGCGGTAGAGCGGGGCCGTGGCCGTGGCATCTGAGGGAAAATCTCCTAGACGGAGATTAACGCGATCACACGTGAGCGCATGAAAAGAGGGGAGGGGCGCGTGAGTGGGGCACGCAAGAGCCGGGAGCACCGCGAAAGCGCGGCGATTTGGGCTAGTCACGATTTCGGAGTCAACGAGCCCAGCCGCGTCACTCCGGAAAAGAAAAACCGATCGATCGACTGCGAGGCAGGATCCTCCCGATTCAGAGAGCCTCTCCGTGCTGCGACCCTTCAGCGGTGAGCCCGATCTCTTTCGTCTCTCTACGTTCCTAAGGTACGAGCTCTAAATTCGGGTGCTTTTCATTTTACTTTTATTAATCGCGTTTGTTCCCGCGTTTCCACCTCTGGGGGAGTTCCGGTTCCCTCATTCAATTTTGTCAGTGAGCTCGTACCTTATCCTCGGTCGTCCCGTCAAGTTCCGGTCAATTTTATTGCGTCTTGCGTCAATTAGCGAATTTTTTTTTGTTTGTTACCGATCATTAATTAACGTGATCGTTCGTTAAGCCTAGGGCATTAAATTAAAACTGCTTGCTGAGGTCCTGCGAAAATTGACCCGACGAAAAGTACGAATTTCCGCGAGATTATGTAATTTATAGTAATATTTTATTTCGAGTCGGAAAATGTAATACGACATAGTTCGTGCGTATATCTCTCGTCCAGTCTCTCCGCGCGCTCAGGGCTATCGAGCGCTTGGTCTCGTGTTTGTTTACCTTTGAGCTTCTGTCTTTGTTTCCTGTGTTCTCACGCGTTGTTTACGAGTTGCCGAAATCCAGCTCACGCGAGAATTATACTCGCGCGAAACCCTTGGTAATATTCACGCGATTATTATCGACCTCGCAACAATTGTATCTCGAATGAACATACGGGGTGTCCGGAAAGTTAGTCGACAGTATTCGGACTTTCCGTCACTTAGGTCATTATTCGGCCAATAGAAGCGGATATATCGGGTGTCCGGGAAGTCGGTCGACATTATTCGGACCACCGGTTACCCACCATCGTCCTTTGTGTTTCGAGCGAATATACCAGGTGTCCGGAAAGTCAGTCGATACTATTTGGGCTTCCGTCACCCACCATAGGGCATGGTGTTACGAGCGAATATATCGGGTGTCCGGAAAGTCAGTCGATATTGTTTGGACTTCCGGTCGACCACCCTAATGCATTGTATTTCGAGCGAATATATCGGGTGTCCGGAAAGTCAGTCAATATTATTTGGGCTTCCGGTCGACCACCATTATGCGTTGTATTTCGAGCGAATATATCGGGTGTCCAGAAAGTCAGTCGACCTTATTCGGACTTCCGGTCACCAACCACAACACCTTGTATCTCGAGTGAATATACGGGGTGTCCGGAAAGTTAGTCGACAGTATTCGGACTTTCAGTCACTTAGGTCATTATTTGGCCAATAGAAGCGGATATATCGGGTGTCCGAGCCGGCGACCATACATAATCGAGTTTCGTTGTCTGGGCCTATACACGATTACCTACACAACTATCTACAATCTTTTACATCAATACACGAATTACCTACACGATTATCTACACAATTACCTACACTCTTCTGCATTCATACACGATTACCTACACAATTACCTACACTCTTCTGCATTAATACACGATTACCTACACAATTGCCTACACTCTTTTGCATTAATACACGATTACCTACACAATTACCTACACTCTTTTGCATTAATACATGATTGCCTACACTCTTTTGCATTAATACACGATTACCTACATAATTACCTACACTCTTTTGCATTAATACACGAATTACCTACACAATTGCCTACGCTCTTTTGAGCTAGTACACGAGTATCTACACGATTGCCTACAATTGCCTACACCCTTTTACACTGATACACGAATCGCCTTCACGATTGCCTACGCTCTTTTGAGTTAGTACACGAGTATCTACACAATTGCCTACACGATTCTCTACACAATTGCCTACACCAGTACATACGCCCTTCGGACAGAACCCTACTGCCAACGTCTCGCATTTGGCCTTAATACACGAATTACCTACACAATTGCCTACGCTCCTTTGAGTTAGTACACGAGTACCTACACGATTGCCTACACGGTTATCTACACCGTTGCCTACACCAGTACATACGCCCTTCGGACAGAACACTACTGCCAACGTCTCGCCCCCGGCCGTATTCCCCTCGAAACTGGGAGTGGTCAGGATTGTCGCTAGATTGTCGCCGGTGCGCCAGTAGCTTATCCAAGCGTGGATGGAAGTTGGAGATTTATGTCGAGCGCCCCATGAATTGTACCCCGTATTGCCGGGCCTCGGGCCCAATAAACGAATACCAGTCATACTGTTAACACCTGTTGATTACTTCAACGGATACCTTCTATCCGGTGTCATGCTTGACAATCGTCCTTCGACCCTGCCCCTCTGCCATATCCTCCGGCGAGCAGAGCTAGTTGGACCGCCCGGGTCGGGCCGTTCCACACCGGGTGTCCCAACATCAAGTCCCAACATTATATATATATATATATATATGTATGTATGCATATATATATGCATATATATATATATGCATATATATATATATATATATATATATATATATATATATATATATATATATATATATATATATATATATATATATATATATATATATATATGTTGCATCTGCAAATTTATGCAATACAACAAAACGATCGATCGATCAAGAGAGTATATATTGTAACGGATTTTCTGGTCCGCACACTTCCGGGCTCGTACCGCTCCCGAAGCCTACCGGGTGTCCGAGAACCCGCCGGGTGGACGTGGGCGCCAGGTACCTGAATACCGCCGACCGAGGGTCGACTTGTGATTTTGTCCACCCGCGCGCGGTCCCTTGATGTTGGGACACCCGGTGTGGAACGGCCCGACCCGGGCGGTCCAACTAGCTCTGCTCGCCGGAGGATATGGCAGAGGGGCAGGGTCGAAGGACGATTGTCAAGGATGACACCGGATAGAAGGTATCCGTTGAAGTAATCAACAGGCGTTAACAGTATGACTGGTATTCGTTTATTGGGCCCGAGGCCCGGCAATACGGGGTACAATTCATGGGGCGCTCGACATAAATCTCCAACTTCCATCCACGCTTGGATAAGCTACTGGCGCACCGGCGACAATCTAGCGACAATCCTGACCACTCCCAGTTTCGAGGGGAATACGGCCGGGGGCGAGACGTTGGCAGTAGTGTTCTGTCCGAAGGGCGTATGTACTGGTGTAGGCAACGGTGTAGATAACCGTGTAGGCAATCGTGTAGGTACTCGTGTACTAACTCAAAGGAGCGTAGGCAATTGTGTAGGTAATTCGTGTATTTAGGCCAAATGCGAGACGTTGGCAGTAGGGTTCTGTCCGAAGGGCGTATGTACTGGTGTAGGCAATTGTGTAGAGAATCGTGTAGGCAATTGTGTCGATACTCGTGTACTAACTCAAAAGAGCGTAGGCAATCGTGAAGGCGATTCGTGTATCAGTGTAAAAGGGTGTAGGCAATTGTAGGCAATCGTGTAGATACTCGTGTACTAGCTCAAAAGAGCGTAGGCAATTGTGTAGGTAATTCGTGTATTAATGTAAAAGAGTGTAGGTAATTATGTAGGTAATCGTGTATTAATGCAAAAGAGTGTAGGCAATCATGTATTAATGCAAAAGAGTGTAGGTAATTGTGTAGGTAATCGTGTATTAATGCAAAAGAGTGTAGGCAATTGTGTAGGTAATCGTGTATTAATGCAGAAGAGTGTAGGTAATTGTGTAGGTAATCGTGTATGAACGCAGAAGAGTGTAGGTAATTGTGTAGATAATCGTGTAGGTAATTCGTGTATTGATGTAAAAGATTGTAGATAGTTGTGTAGGTAATCGTGTATAGGCCCAGACAACGAAACTCGATTATGTATGGTCGCCGGCTCGGACACCCGATATATCCGCTTCTATTGGCCAAATAATGACCTAAGTGACTGAAAGTCCGAATACTGTCGACTAACTTTCCGGACACCCCGTATATTCACTCGAGATACAAGGTGTTGTGGTTGGTGACCGGAAGTCCGAATAAGGTCGACTGACTTTCTGGACACCCGTTATATTCGCTCGAAATACAACGCATAATGGTGGTCGACCGGAAGCCCAAATAATATTAACTGACTTTCCGGACACCCGATATATTCGCTCGAAATACAATGCATTAGGGTGGTCGACCGGAAGTCCAAACAATATCGACTGACTTTCCGGACACCCGATATATTCGCTCGTAACACCATGCCCTATGGTGGGTGACGGAAGCCCAAATAGTATCGACTGACTTTCCGGACACCTGGTATATTCGCTCGAAACACAAAGGACGATGGTGGGTAACCGGTGGTCCGAATAATGTCGACCGACTTCCCGGACACCCGATATATCCGCTTCTATTGGCCGAATAATGACATAAGTGACGGAAAGTCCGAATACTGTCGACTAACTTTCCGGACACCCCGTATGTTCATTCGAGATACAATTGTTGCGAGGTCGATAATAATCGCGTGAATATTACCAAGGGTTTCGCGCGAGTATAATTCTCGAGTGAGCTGGATTTCGGCAACTCGTAAACAACGCGTGAGAACACAGGAAACAAAGACAGAAGCTCAAAGGTAAACAAACACGAGACCAAGCGCTCGATAGCCCTGAGCGCGCGGAGAGACTGGACGAGAGATATACGCACGAACTATGTCGTATTACATTTTCCGACTCGAAATAAAATATTACTATAAATTACATAATCTCGCGGAAATTCGTACTTTTCGTCGGGTCAACTTTCGCGGGACCTCAGCAAGCAGTTTTAATTTAATGCCCTAGGCTTAACGAACGATCACGTTAATTAATGATCGGTAATTGACGCAAGACGCAATAAAATTGACCGGAACTTGACGGGACGACCGAGGATAAGGTACGACCTCACTGACAAAATTGAATGAGGGAACCGGAACTCCCCCAGAGGTGGAAACGCGGGAACAAACGCGATTAATAAAAGTAAAATGAAAAGCACCCGAATTTAGAGCTCGTACCTTAGGAACGTAGAGAGACGAAAGAGATCGGGCTCACCGCTGAAGGGTCGCAGCACGGAGAGGCTCTCTGAATCGGGAGGATCCTGCCTCGCAGTCGATCGATCGGTTTTTCTTTTCCGGAGTGACGCGGCTGGGCTCGTTGACTCCGAAATCGTGACTAGCCCAAATCGCCGCGCTTTCGCGGTGCTCCCGGCTCTTGCGTGCCCCACCCACGCGCCCCTCCCCTCTTTTCATGCGCTCACGTGTGATCGCGTTAGAGCCTGTCCAGATGAGGCGTATTACGCGCGAGTCCACTCGCGCGTTTCAATTTCTATTGCGTCCAGATACCGCGTTTTACGCGCGTTTCTATGCTGGGAGGGATTCAGCCAAATACGGCCCACTCGCAACTGACTCGCGCGTAGTACTGGACGCGGCAATGGCACCCGAGTATCTCGACTCGCGCGTTATTCGCGCGAGTCGAGAGTCTCGCTCATTGCACGCGTTTTACGCGCGAATGAGGAAACGCGCGTAGGCATCTGGACGGGATATATGTAGCTCTAGTATCTCGGCTACGCGCGAGTGTCAACGCGCGAGTGGACTCGCGCGTAAAACGCATAATCTGGACAGGCTCTTAATCTCCGTCTAGGAGATTTTCCCTCAGATGCCACGGCCACGGCCCCGCTCTACCGCGCTGCCCCGTGCGTACGCGACTGTCCTCGCAGCGAATAATTGACTGCCCCTCGAACCTCTTCCCCTAGGAACCGAGGCGCGACCTCCGACGCGGGGGGAGGCCTCCCTCGCATTTCCCCAGCGTCCTGGGAATAGCGGTGGGCCCACGCGATATACCACCAGGTGAACTACACCCCCGGTCGCCGATCCACCGCTCCGACCCCCTTCGACGGGGCGCCGGTCTTACGCGGTCCATGAGGCCCGAGGGAACAGTAGGGATGGTGCAACTCCGGGTTGGTGAGTTGAGAGGGACGGGCGACACGGTAAACTTGGCCTTATTTCGGCGTCTCCTCCGGCATCCAATCCGCGAGCACTATTGTCCGACGCTCGCCTGCCTCTGAGTGGAGGCGCGTGTGTGTCCTCGTGAACCAACCCGCGCGAAGTTTTGCGGAGCGCGAAACCGGAAGCCAGCACATCTCGGGTATCGATAATGCGTTACTTCGGGGTAATATGAACGCACGAGCGATCGTTCTCCGATACATCGTTCCGTCATCCATACTAACCGTCCTAAAAAAACGGTCCCAAACATTTTATTTACAGGTTACCAATTTCGTCCATTCATCCGCGGCTCACGAGCCGGTAGGTAATCACACAGGTAAGACGTGGTGGTTTCCGGAATAAAATTACAAAAAAAAGGTATAATATTCCGCCACGCCGTGAGTCGACGATTTCGGAGCCACCCAGAATCGAACCAGGACGCCTCAGGGTCGTAAACCCGACCCACTGGTCGACACCGTTCGAAAATGGACGTGGCCCCTTAATTTGTCACGTCACAATATATATATATATATATATATATATATATATATATATATATATATATATATATATATATATATATATATATATATATATATATTGTAACGGGTCACCCCTAGTTACATTAAATTTATGAGGATTCTGGGCACGATAAGGGAGTAAATTAATGTAAACCTTTTATGTCTCAACAAATAAACGAAGATTTATTCATATTTCGCTTTATCTCCTGTTACAAACAACTTTTGAATCGCCCTGTATCTTGGTTTCGCGCGCTCGGTCGGTTTGGCTGTCGCGGCTCTCGCGTACCGAGGAGGCGGGGCTTGCTACGTCTTCGGAATTTCGCGAGCCTCCGTTGCCCGGGTAACGAGTCACTCCTTTTCTATAATGGAGCGCCGTTTCGCGTTTGTATACGTTTGTTGTATGTACATCTTTGATTTGTATGTGTTCGAAATTTTAAATGCTCCAATTGTGTGTGACTATGTGTGTCGCGCGGTCTTCGCGATTTCGCCGGTTCGGGCTTGCTCGGCCACTGCCCCCTTTTGTTGTTGTTCCTTCTCTCTCGCTCTCGTTACATGTTTCCATCTAGGCTTCCAGCTGGCTGTCAGCTTTAATATTCTCACGTTTATTAACGCGGGATGCTTCGAGTTTCGTGATTCTATGTTTTCTCCTTTAAATTACCGAATTTTCTCTTTCAAATATCTGCGAGATTCTTGACTTCCTTCTTTTCTCTGATTATCGCACTTTTTCTAATCGGATGGTGCCCATACTTTCCTTTCTGTACTTGCTCCTCTTTGCCACTTTCCTTGTTCAGTCGCCTTCCTTGCCTTTCGAGCTCGGACATGCGCTTATTTCACTACTAATGGCAAAGTCCACGTTCCATAGTCGTAAAAGCTGGGCATCTCCGCTCGAGACTCGTGCGAAAATCGTTTGAAAAGAGATTTCCAAAAAAAAATCTCGTTTTACCTTCTCTTTTATTATTTCGGCTCCTTTCCTCAACGGTCACTTTCCCCGCTGCAATCAATGGGTACTTGCGTCTGGTACTAAGGCCTTTACAATAAAAGAGATTCTCAAATTTATTGTGCTCACTTGCTTCATTTTGTCCAATGCTTTCCCTAGTTCAATATTTTCCACGCTTAAAAAGCCTGTACTAATATCTCGTTTCGGTACTCGCTTTGAAGCTGACTTGAAACAAGTAGGCCTTTCCTCTCTCGACGTGGCCCTTATATACCCCTTATTTCCTGCTCTTTTCTTCTCCTTCCCAAGCATCCTTTGTTAAATAAATGTTTCTTTAATATTTACTCAATTTTTCTTTTGTTTTTGTCTCTATCTTTCCCGTGTTCCGAGGGATGGCGCCACTTGGCCCTTTTCTCGGTCTGTTCTTTTCCCAAATGCCACCTGGAGGCAGTGACCGCGCTTGTCAACATTGACGGCCTTGCCGCGTCTCCGCGTCGCTCGCTCGTGAGACGGTTCTATCCGTCTCAATATATATGTATATATTGAAACGTTTCGCGTTGTATCGCGATTGCTTTTGTTCGTGTTTCCTCGTTTACCGAGGAAAACGACGTAGCACGGCGAATATTCCGCCGTAAGATTTTAATAGGGGATTCCCGTAGCCTCCTGAAGGACGATGTACACGACGTGTGCCGGGATTGATGATAAGGATTTTGAAGGTTTTTTAGGAGATGCCTCAGTGGTTTTGAGGGTCTCAGGGACACCTGTCAGAATCCGTCATCATCGGCAGTTGATGTTTCGGATTTTCGGATGATGTGATTGAGAAGGAGAACAAATCTTTGTTAATGTGTTATTTTTGGATTTTGAAAAGGTTAATTTCGAGTAACAGCGTTTCCCGGGATGAGGAGCGTTTTGCGAGAAGCGCAGTCGTGTTAGTGAGACGAAGACAGGGAGATTCTGTGAGGTGTCGCGCGCCCGTGTTTCTCGTGCGTGCTCTCTCGCTCTCGTTCGTTCGCTCTCTCGCTCGCGCTCGCACAAACCGCGAGCGTCGCCGTGCACGCTTTGCGCCGGATTCGGGGTCGCTTCTGTAACAGAATGCGATAGCCCGTGAATTTACTTAGATCGGTTACTATATGGCGTTACAATTGGTTGGCACTAGTTGCAAAGTGCAACAAAGCTCACGGTTGCCAACCCGTGTAGCTTACGCGCTAGTTTTCTAGCGTACAATAATGTGCTGGCTCGAGGTGGAATTAATCCCCCCGAGTGCACATAGCGGGGCCGTCCGGAAGGGACGGCTGACCTCCTCGGTGCCAAGCGAGGAGGACGAAAAACCGGAGAAGCCGGTTGAGAATGGGCCTCGGCGTACAGCAAGGTGCGTCCGGCACCTTCTGGGCTGTACACTTCAAGTAGATCGCGTGATATGAGTGGAATAATGATCCAATTGTCGAAGGGACAACGGATCGATGTTAAGTGAGAGTTCCCTGTCTAGCAATCACCACGAAGACACTATTCTCGAGGTAGGACTTCCAGCGCAATGCTGGGGCTTCCCAAGAGAATAGCGTATCTATCCCGAAGCTGAGGTCGTTCTAGGATGAGGGCCAGGGCAGCGGCAGCAAGGCCTCCATCCTTTGATCCGCGTTGACGGATACAGGTGACTCCTCGTAGAATGTTGAGAGAATTTGCGACAGAGTCGCTCTGGCTCATGCTCGCCCTTAAATAGCCTGAGGGCCGCGAGGAGAAATTCCATTTCTCCCGCGACGTTTGAGATCTAGGTGGGAAATCACTCCGCCGAGGAACACTCCGATGGTGGGGTTGGTTGCTTTCGTTAGTTTGAGGACCTTGTCTCATTGTACTCATCTCGAAGGACAAAGTATACCCGATATCACTCTCTCGGATATTAGGCGAGCATGCGGTGTGAAGAGGCGTCATGAAGAGAATTGGTCATGTTCTTGATATTGAGGGCATGGTCCCGGAGTACGGGGACGAGCAATTCGGCGGAAGGTGGTAATTTCCGCGAGTCCGCGGAAGTCTCGTTCCTCGCAGTGGGCGGGGCCCCTTGCGAGGCGTCGCGGCTCGCTCCGATTTCTTGACGTGAGAGACACGCCTTGCCGGCGGCATGGCCGGTTACTCAGAACGCTGGCCAGAAATACGCAGGTGTCTCGGGAATGTTCAGACGCTATCGTATTTTGTGTGACGGTGGCTTACCTCTATAGCCGAACCGTTACATGGCCCCTCCAAGGTCGGTGTACCCTTCTCGAGGGGACGACGACCTTAACGCCTATTCCCGGTGGAGAGACGACCCCGTGCACTCTTTCGAGTGCACGCCTCCTCGATGGCGGGGTCGTCGGCAGGGCGTTTGATGTCCGGCCTGGTTGCCGTGCGTCGCCGTCCCCAAAGGATGCGCATTCCCTCGGCGGTGCGTACCGCTCGCGGACCCTCGCGAGCCGGTACCTTCCATACTGGAGTGGGCGGTGGCGCCGGAGGTGTGGGGACCATGAATTTTTTCTTTATTTTGGAGGTTCCGGGCTCGAACCGGCTCGGCGTCCCTTCGGGTATCCCCATCACCTCTCGCTGTCGCGCTTCGTCCTCCTCCAAGTATTGGAAGTACCACGGCTCCGTCTGTGCCTGGCGGCTCTTCCCGGTTAGAGGGCGATGCGCGTTCCGCTTCCCCGTCTCCGCGGGTGTGTAGGGTCGCGGGGTAATCTCGTGGCCCTCCCAATCACTGCGCGTCTGTGTAGCCTTGTCCATGATCTATCGTGAACTGAGGTAGGCTTGGTCGTGCTCGCGCTTATCTTCTTTCCGATCGGTATCCTAGGAGAGGGGGTATTCCGTGTGTCGCCGATAGGGGCGCAAATCGCTGTGGTGAAAGAGTCCTCGCTCCTTGTCGCTTCCTGCGTGTTTTAGGATGTACGACGACTGGTGAATTTTTCGCGAAATAACGTAGGGCCCTTCGTAGATCGGTAGGAATTTCGCGATCAGGCACACTGCTGGTCGTGAGACGTTGAGAGCTCGTGCAAGTACCTCGTCTCCTACTTGATATTCCGTCGTCCGATGCAGTTGGTTGGTCTTATCCGCTTGCTTCTTTCGTACTTTCCGCATTCGTTCAGACGCCGTCAGTATGAGGTTTTCGTCTGGCATCGGCGTCTTTTGATGCTTGCGCAGGACCTTCTGCCAGGGGCGATTTACCTCCGTTCCGAAGTGCAACTCCCACGGCGTGAACCCTGTGGATTCGTGATGCGTCATATTGATGCACTCCTCGACGACGGGTAGCCATTTGACCCATTCGTTGTGTTTCCCTCTGAGTAAGGTACGGAAAAATCGGGACAGTTCACGATTCGTTCTTTCGACCGGATTGGCTTGTGGGTGACGTATGGAGGTCCATATCCTCCTTATCCCATTCCCGCGCAGGTAGGCTCCCCATTTCTTCGATGTGAATTGGGTCCCTTGGTCGCTTAGGATGGCCTCGGGTTTCCCAAACTTCAGGAAGTAATCGTCCGCCAGCACGTTCCACGTGGCATCGGTGGTGGCCTTACGCAAACCATACAGGCGCGTGATTTTGGAGAATACGTCGATGACTGCCAAGATGTACATCAGGCCGTATCGTCCTTTTGGAAGCGGACCGTAGTAGTCCAAAGAAACCAGTTCACGGGGTCTGGAGGGCAAGATATTTTGCTGATCCGCGAAGCTTCCTACGGTGTAGATTTTATTACGCTGACAGCTGTCACAGCTAGCCAGGATTTGACGGATTATGTGATGGAATCGCGGGAAATAGAAGTCTTCTTTTAGCATCAGGTGGCACTTCTTTGCCCCCGCGTGGCCGTAGGTGGTGTGGCAGTTCAATATGAGCTCACGTACTCCCGCAGCAGGCACCCAAACCCTTTCGGTCCCTTTCGCTTTCTTGAAGAGGAGACCGTCCCGGAGGATGAGTTTAGGGTTTTGCTCGGCCTGCTCTATGAGTTTGACGCACGCCGGATCGCCCCTTTGCAAATCCTTGATGCGGGCTACGGTCGTCGTTAGGGCCTCCACCTGATCTTCGTCCAGCGCGGCTATCCGGACATGTTCCTTTGCGTGCTCTGTGTCAGGGCGACTCAGGAGGTCCGCGACAAGGTTTTTTTTTCCTTCGCAGAATTCTATCGTGGGGTTGTAGTCCTGGATAGCAAGGGCCCATCGGGTAAGCCGTGCGTGAGACAGTCGGCATTCTTTGAGAAAGGTTAGGGCTACGTGGTCCGTCACGACTATCACCGGGGACCCCAGTAGGTACGTCCGGAATTTGGTGAGAGCCCACACGATTGCCAGCAGTTCGCGCTCCGTGACGGTGTAGCGTATTTCTGCTCCCTTTAGGGTGCGGCTTGCGAAGTGTAGGACCATGTTTTCCTCATTGTCAGATTTTTGGTAAAGTACGGCTCCGAGCGCAAGGTCACTGGCGTCCGTCTGTAGGTAGAACGGACGGTTTTTTAAGGGGTACGCCAGTATTACGCTCGCACAAAATTTTGTCTTGATATTTGCTAGGGCATTATCCTCCTTCTCCCCCCATTGCCATTTTACACCTTTACGTAGCAGGTGGAGGAGGGGCGCCGTTGCTTCGCTGTGTTCCTTGGTGAATTTACTATAGTAGTTGATAAGCCCAAGGAAACCCCTGAGTTGTTTGAGATTTCTCGGAGCAGGGAAGGCTCGTATGGCTTCGACCTTGTCCGGGTCCGGTCTTATCCCGTCTCTGGACAGGATGTGCCCCAGAAATTTCGTTTCCTGCTTGCAGAAATAGGATTTTTCGAGGCTGAGGGTTAGTCCATGTTCCAAGAATCGTTGGAAGAGCTCCTCGAGGCATTCGAGGTGTTCCTTAAATGTCTCGGAGGTGCAAAGTATGTCGTCTACGAAGTTGGTCACGTCGTGCAGCCCCTGAAGGACCTTTTCCAGTCCTCTCACCAGACTAGCCGTGCTGGTGGCGAGACCAAAGGGCGTCACGCGGAATTCATATCCTTTTCCGCGGTGGGAGAAGGCGGTGTATTTTCTCGAGTCGGGATGTAGAGGAACCTGCCAGAAACTGGCACGCATGTCTAGGGTCGTCAAAAATGAGACTCGGCGGCATTCCTGAAATAGTTCTTCCGCGGTCTCCATGCGCTCGGGATCCGGTTCCAGGATCTGGTTGATCCGCCTCGCGTCCAGGCACAGCCTGACCCCTCCATCCTTTTTCCGGGATATTAAGAGAGGGCTACTGTAGGGACTTCTTGAGCGCTGGATAATTTTTTGGTCCATGAGTAGCCGTATTTCCTCGTCTACGGCTTTGCGGTAGGCGAGGGGTACGGGATAGCTCATGGCTTTGAACGGTTCATGCTCCTTCACTCTGAGCACGTGTTCGTAGGTCAGGAGCAAACCTGGTCTTTTATCAAAGACCCGCCTGTACTTTGCGAGAAGGAGCCTAAGGTCTTCCTTTTCGTTAGTACCGAGGCCGGTCGTTTCCGATACCTTCAGGTCGATTTCACGGTCCGTGATTTCCTCGGTGGTGAGGATGGATCCGTGATCGGGTAGGTGCGTAGCTAGGTTGGTGGATTGCATTGCTATTGAATGGCCGTGCCCATCCTCCTCGCTGCTGTTGAGCGTCAAATTATATTGCCCCAAATCGATCACCGAGCGTGTCCTGATGAGGAAGTCAATTCCTAGGATACACGGGCTCGTGAGATTGGGGACAATGAGCAAGGTGTGGCGTACCTTTATCGAGAGGATCTCTATTTCGGCGAATATTTGTTGGGTTACCGGAGTCGGACGTCCTCGCGTCGCTCCGGTGACGGTGGTTCTTGTAAGTGGGAGCAGAGGGCAGGATTGGAGCGCATGATGGTTATTAAAAAGGTCCGATGCGATAGCCGTTGCTTGGCTACCCGTGTCCACGAGGGCCTGCACCGGGATTCCGGCGATCAGGATCGCGACCTTGGGGCATTCTCTGGCCCATTTTCGATCCTCCGTATCCTCTGCCAAGAGGTCGCCCCTAACATCTGTACCCACGCCCAGCGTCACCTCCTTCATTGCGAAGTGGGAGGAGGTGACGTCTGGTCGTTTCCCTGGTCCGGAGGGTCCGATTGATCGGAGATTGTCTCCTCAGGGGCCTCATCGATCTCTAGGCTTCGCATCACCTTGCGATTGTCACGTGTATTATCCGGAAGTTTCCCTTTATCGGGCGGGCCTCGTGGGTACCCGAATCGAGGCAGTTTGTTGTTTCCCAGCTGGGATTCATGGCGCGGGGGTTCTTTGGAAAAACCCGCGTAAGGTGGTCGAGGTGGACGGGCCGACCCTTCTCTCTCTTTATTTCCTGGTCCTTCCTCATCGAGGGATGACAGGAGATCGAGGAGATTAGGTATGGAATCTATGCATTTGGCTCTGACAATCATTCGCACCTCCTCCGGGAAGTGTCGTCTCAGTTTGTGAATGATTTCCTTGTCCGAGAGGGGCGGCTGAAGATCTTTTGCCAGCCCGATCAAGGAGAGCGCATATCCGAAGCGGGATTCCTTCTTAAGGGGGTCGAACCACCCGTATTCTAGTTTATTCTTGGCCCTGTACTGCCGATCCTCGCTCCAGAATCGTTCGACGAACATTCGTTCAAACGATTCCCACGAGTGGATGTCGTTTCTCGTGATCTTCCACCACTGGAGGGCAAGATCCGAGAAGCATTGCGACAGTATGATTTTGTAGTCATATCGCATCCCGAATACGCGATGGTATTCGCGTACGTCGATTAGGAATTGCCAGGGAAGCTCGTGATCATGCCCTCCGAAGGTGGGGGCGATGATTTTCATAACTCCCCCGCTGTTGCAGGGTTGAGTTTCTTGACACGGAGCTCCTGGTGCTGATGGTTGGTGTGGCGTGGGGTTGTCCTTGATGGGATTCCCATGTCGGTGCATGATTTCTTGAGTATACGCTTCTGGTAGACCCAAGTTGCCTAGATTTAGTCGTTTCCCCTCGGGGACGTGACGTGATTCCCCCTGCGGGGCATCGTGTCCTCCGGGGGCAGGTGCGCAATGGCGCGTCGACGACAGCGGTTCGTTACCCCATGGTTCCATAGGGGAGTTCGCATCGGGTGGCCTCTGCAGTAGACTCCTGACTTGAACATTTACCGCGTCTTCGAGGGATTCTAATTTTTTCGCGAAGTTGTCGTTAATGGAGATGAGAGTCGCGGTTAGCGCCTTTGCATCCTCATCAACGCGCCGCTGTAAATTCGCCATGATTTCTTTAATGGTTGACATTGATAGCAACTCCTCCTCGGGAAGAGAACGAGTGCTATCGTCTAAATTGTGCGGGTCAGGATTATTGGGGTTCCACGCGGGAAGACCCCTCATCATTTTCCCGCTCGCGTCGTCCCTGCGACGGGCCCCCCTCTCACTTCCCCGCGGCTCACTCCTTGGATTCACCATGAAGGCGTCGGGTTCGGCGGGAAGGCCGGGCGCGAGGGCCGAGTCTGTAGCGGCTCGGGGCGGGAGGTTGAGTGGCCGCCCCTCCTGAGGAGGATTCCCCTTCCGGGCCTCGCTCATAGTGCTCGCTACGCCTCGGTGCGTATAGGGGAGAGGTATTCCTCGCGCACCGCGCGATATGTCTTATTTTATTTTCGGCCCACGTAATATTTCTATTTCGTGGCGAATTTCGTTGTTCACGTCGCCCGTTGGCCTTCGAGGGAAGTCTTCTCTCTCGGCCTAGCGGGTTCTGTTTTGTTTTTGCTTCTGTCTCTCTCCCGACCTTGGCGTGCGAGGATTGCGACGCTCGAGTCGCTTCTCTTTCTCTGGTGTTTTTGCACGAGATTTCGAGTCGCGCGCGAGCGTCGCTAATCCCTCACGGGCGAGAGAAAAAAAAAAAGTTTTCCTTCGCTCTCGCTCGCTGCTCGGGAGCGCGGTGGTATTGCCGAAGCGTGGTCTACTCACACTCGATATTTCTTTTGCTCGGAGAGAGCGAGACAGACGAAATATTTGATTTTGGCCACGAGAAATATTGGCGACTCTTGAGAGAGAGAGCGAGCATGCACAGTGTGCGTATGCTCGTTCCTCGTTATTTATGTGATTTGCCTAGACGAAAGGTCGACGTTTAAGCTTGAGATTATTTTTCGGCTCGCACGAGAGAGAACGAGCATGCACGGTGTGCGAGTGCTCGTTTTCTTTTTCCCTTTCGTTCTATTTTATTATGTATGACCTGAAATTGGTGTTTTACTCAGCGTGAGCTGGCTATACGATCTAGTGGTGATTGCAGCGCCTAACTAATTATTCTTAATAATTACGAAAGCGTGTATTTGATATTTCTTGTATTTTTGTACATTATCAGGATATTACCTAAGGCTTTCGGGCCCCACGTTGGGCGCCAATGAAACGTTTCGCGTTGTATCGCGATTGCTTTTGTTCGTGTTTCCTCGTTTACCGAGGAAAACGACGTAGCACGGCGAATATTCCGCCGTAAGATTTTAATAGGGGATTCCCGTAGCCTCCTGAAGGACGATGTACACGACGTGTGCCGGGATTGATGATAAGGATTTTGAAGGTTTTTTAGGAGATGCCTCAGTGGTTTTGAGGGTCTCAGGGACACCTGTCAGAATCCGTCATCATCGGCAGTTGATGTTTCGGATTTTCGGATGATGTGATTGAGAAGGAGAACAAATCTTTGTTAATGTGTTATTTTTGGATTTTGAAAAGGTTAATTTCGAGTAACAGCGTTTCCCGGGATGAGGAGCGTTTTGCGAGAAGCGCAGTCGTGTTAGTGAGACGAAGACAGGGAGATTCTGTGAGGTGTCGCGCGCCCGTGTTTCTCGTGCGTGCTCTCTCGCTCTCGTTCGTTCGCTCTCTCGCTCGCGCTCGCACAAACCGCGAGCGTCGCCGTGCACGCTTTGCGCCGGATTCGGGGTCGCTTCTGTAACAGAATGCGATAGCCCGTGAATTTACTTAGATCGGTTACTATATGGCGTTACAATTGGTTGGCACTAGTTGCAAAGTGCAACAAAGCTCACGGTTGCCAACCCGTGTAGCTTACGCGCTAGTTTTCTAGCGTACAATAATGTGCTGGCTCGAGGTGGAATTAATCCCCCCGAGTGCACATAGCGGGGCCGTCCGGAAGGGACGGCTGACCTCCTCGGTGCCAAGCGAGGAGGACGAAAAACCGGAGAAGCCGGTTGAGAATGGGCCTCGGCGTACAGCAAGGTGCGTCCGGCACCTTCTGGGCTGTACACTTCAAGTAGATCGCGTGATATGAGTGGAATAATGATCCAATTGTCGAAGGGACAACGGATCGATGTTAAGTGAGAGTTCCCTGTCTAGCAATCACCACGAAGACACTATTCTCGAGGTAGGACTTCCAGCGCAATGCTGGGGCTTCCCAAGAGAATAGCGTATCTATCCCGAAGCTGAGGTCGTTCTAGGATGAGGGCCAGGGCAGCGGCAGCAAGGCCTCCATCCTTTGATCCGCGTTGACGGATACAGGTGACTCCTCGTAGAATGTTGAGAGAATTTGCGACAGAGTCGCTCTGGCTCATGCTCGCCCTTAAATAGCCTGAGGGCCGCGAGGAGAAATTCCATTTCTCCCGCGACGTTTGAGATCTAGGTGGGAAATCACTCCGCCGAGGAACACTCCGATGGTGGGGTTGGTTGCTTTCGTTAGTTTGAGGACCTTGTCTCATTGTACTCATCTCGAAGGACAAAGTATACCCGATATCACTCTCTCGGATATTAGGCGAGCATGCGGTGTGAAGAGGCGTCATGAAGAGAATTGGTCATGTTCTTGATATTGAGGGCATGGTCCCGGAGTACGGGGACGAGCAATTCGGCGGAAGGTGGTAATTTCCGCGAGTCCGCGGAAGTCTCGTTCCTCGCAGTGGGCGGGGCCCCTTGCGAGGCGTCGCGGCTCGCTCCGATTTCTTGACGTGAGAGACACGCCTTGCCGGCGGCATGGCCGGTTACTCAGAACGCTGGCCAGAAATACGCAGGTGTCTCGGGAATGTTCAGACGCTATCGTATTTTGTGTGACGGTGGCTTACCTCTATAGCCGAACCGTTACAATATATGGGGTATTCCATGCGTAGCGAGACAGGTTTTGGCCGCGGGTTTCAACATTTTTCGTCCGTTAATATATCGTTTTCTTATAACATATAAAATCATTTCCATATAGTTATTAACCCCAATTAAGACTTGGTTTTTGTAAAGTCCCAATTGAAAAATAAATAAATAAAATATTTTACATACCTTTAATTGTGTGTCCCTAAAGTGTCAATATAGCGAAAATTAAATCTGACCAGCGCGTTTCATCAGAAAAAAACGCGTTTTTTAATAAAGCTAATGGAATATTAATCCGATTTGTAAAGAAAAATGTATACCCAAAAAACGGAGAAAAAACCCGTTTTTATTTACTTTTGGCCCTAAGGGTCTACTGAATTTTATTAAAAATTTTACTGAACATAGTTTAACACGTGAGAAACGTTCGGTAAAATTTTCAACTTGCCATTATTTCTTGTCCACTGGCAATAAAATTAATAAGTTGTCGTAAGCAATTAAATTGCATTAATATTGTGTTGCGAGAACTCCAATGAAGTGAAAATTCGACTCAATGTGAATAGTAATACTGTACCAGTTTAGCATTAGTAAAATGTATGAAATCTATTATTCCGACATGAAATATCCTCTTCGTTAGTATATGGTGGCCCTGAAAAGGGTCGTTTTTTTCAGTGTTTTTAACGCTTCACGATAAATTTCGTGCCCGGTGCTGTAGAAGAGGAATACGTTTTGAAATTAATTTTTTTATCTTCAGTTGGTATGGCTTCGTAAAACTTCAGTGTCCCGGGTACGGTCTTAGCCTTCGCGTACGTTCCTTGAAAAATGTCACTGTTGAATTATACTCGCTTTTCGCGCTAAAGCAAAAGTCGATCCCTTTGATATTCTGCTTCGCCCAATCGAACAGCCGTTGTGGTGTCAAAATATGTCTCTCTGGAGATAGTTGAAGGCTTGCACGTGCACAAAAATTCAGAAAAAATTCAAAACTCGAAAACTATGAAAAGTCGCGGGACATACATGGGGGTTATTCGGATACCCCACGATACAAGGGACCTAAATTTTATTTTTGAACGTCAATGTTCCGGCCACCCTGTATTCATATATATATATATATATATATATATATATATATATATATATATATATATATATATATATATATATATATATATATATATATATATATATATATATATATATATATGTATATATTTCAACGTTAATATGTATGTCAAATTTGAATATACAGGGTGTCCCATTTTAATCGTACACCTGAATTTTCTCAAAAAATATTTCTCGGACGAAATATTGTGTGGAACAAAACTTCTAGGGATTGAAGGGGGACGTTTGAAAACATTTTATTTGAGGAGCCAAAATTCGAAATGGCGGCGTTACAAAGGCTGACATGTTTTTTTCAAACGAAAACATAACTTTTTTTTATTGCCAAAAAATTTGTCAGCTGAAAACTAAAAACTTTTGTTGAAAAATGTTTTTGATAAAGTTCATAGTTTTCAAGTGAGAACATCATTTTCAATTATTTCAGATGTATCCAGGATTTGTGTGTGTGTGTTTTTCTACCCATCGTGATCAAAGTTCGTCAAGGGTTTAAAGAAACACGTTTTTGGGCCTGAAAATGGCACAAACGCTATTAAAATGGAAAAAAACTATTTTTCATCGATTTTCCTCCAAAATTTTCTCATTAAATATCGTCTAAATTTGAAACAAAAAAAAACCAAAATTTTCAACTAAAAAATTTGATTCTTTTTTTGTTCAAGTGGTCATACATTCGAAAATACAACATTGAGCGGCTTGCCATGAGACATTTAGTCTAATTGTCCCTATCACCGGCATTTGCGTTAGCTAAAGCGTAGGAGGTTGCATGGCTGCGTCTGTTGCAGACTATTCGCGTTACCCAGAATACACCACGTGGAGGTTGTCTGTCTAGCATTCCTGGCCCTGAGAAGGGCCGTTTTGTGTGTGTGTGTGTGTGTGTGTGTGTGTGTGTGTGTGTGTGTGTGCGCGTGTGTGTGTGTGTGTGTGTGTGTGTGTGTGTGTGTGTTTGTGTGTGTGCGCGCGCGTGCGTGTATGTGTGTGGGTGTGTGTGTGTGTGTGTGTGTGCATGTGCGTGCGTATGGAACACTCACAAGGATTAGGTCTCTGCGGTTCGTAACTACCGCAGTATTTTTTTACTCCAAACCCTCCTTGTAAGTGTACTTTGATCCCTTTCTATAAATGTTCAAATATCCCTCCATTCATGTTTAAACATGCCTGAACTCTTCTCGCGAAACCGGCCACTGTGCGCAGAAGAACATCTCTCGGGATTGCACGGCAGGCAGCTCTTATCCGCTCCTTCATATTCTCCCGTGTTGTTGGAGCTTGACGGTAGACGGCATCTTTTAAGTACGCCCACAAAAAAAAATCAGGAGATGTAAGATCCGATGACCTTGGAGGCCAATTTATAGGACCGTCGCGACCAATCCACCGTTGACCGAATGTTGCATTCAGATGATTTCGAACAACCCGAGCCCAGTGAGCGGGTGCACCATCTTGCTGGAACCACATCTGTTGACGTGTTTCCAAATCCATATCTTCTAGCAAAAAGGGCAGTTTATTTTCCAAAAAATCGAGGTAACGGACAGTGTTCACACTTCCTTCGAAGAAATGGGGACCTATTATTTGCCCGTCAACAATGCCACACCAAACGTTTAAACTCCATCGATGCTGGTGATCGATCTGTCTCAACCAATGTGGGTTCTGATCGGACCAGTATCGGAAGTTCCAACGGTTCACTTGACCGCGGCTGTTAAATGTGGATTCGTCGGTGAACATAACTTACCGAAAAAAGTTTCTAGATCGCTCGATTTGTCTCAACGCCCACCGACAACACGCCACCCTTCGCAACGGATCAGGATTAGGAGTGTCTTGGTGGAATTGTACCCGGTACGGGTGAAGTTTAGCACCTCTTAATACTCGGTGCACTGTGGATCTGGCAAACCCCAATCGTTCCGAGATCGCTCGAACACTCAAATGAGGATCAATTGCTATCATGGCTAAAATAGCCATGTTTCGAGCCTCATGCAAGTGACCAAAATCGTTGACGTTTTGGTAACGTCGACGGTGGCGGATCATCCGACCTGCGCTGGCTCGCCGTTCGATGGTTCGGATTGTCTGCCGTGATGGGTGACGGCGATGAGGATATTCGCGTCGATACAAATTTTCGGCGCGTAAGTAATTGCCCCGACGTCTCCCTAAAATGAGGAGCATATCAACAATTTCGTTGGGTCTGAAATCCGCCATTGTTGCGCAATCTCAGAATTTTTCTCTGATTTAAGAACGGTTGAATTTAAAAAAATGTTGATTTTCCTTCTACGTAATGTCTCAAAAGTACAAAAGTGCGTAAGAGAACTCCGCAAAGTCAGACTATGTCAGTAGTACCAATCATGTTTTCTTCAATTTCGCTTACCTTTCAGATCTTGATATTAAAAAACCTAATCGCGAGAAGAGTTCGGGCATGTTTAGACATGAATGGAGGGATATTTGAACATCTCTAGAAAGGGATCACAATACACTTACAAGGAGCGTTTGGAGTAAAAAAATACTACGGTAGTTACGAACCGCAGAGACCTAATCCTTGTGAGTATTCCACACGCACGCACATGCACACACACACACACACACACACACACACACACACACACACACACACACACACACACACACACAAATCCTGGATACATCTGAAATAATTGAAAATGATGTTCTCACTTGAAAACTATGAACTTTATCGAAAAAATTTTTCAACAAAAGTGTTTAGTTTTCAGCTGACAAATTTTTTGGCAATAAAAAAAGTTATGCTTCCGTTTGAAAAAAACATATCAACCTTTGTAACGCCGCCATTTTGAATTTTGGCTCCTCAAATAAATTTTTTTCAAACGTCCCCCTTCAACCCCTAGAAGTTTTGTTCCACACAATAGTTCGTCCGAGCAATAGTTTTCGAGAAAATTCAGGTGTAAGATTAAAATGGGACACCCTGTATATATATGTACTGTTTTTATGTAAAAAGGTGATGTTGATGATCTCGTCCCAAAAAACCCACGTTTCGATTATCCGAAATTTTGATTATCCGAACTAGTCTCGGTCCCAATTGGTTCGGATAATCGAGGTTCTACTGTATACGTAAGGCAGGTTTGCAGTCACAAGAGCCTCGCGGTTGAGATATCAGCGGGCGGGCTCTGAGTGTAGACGATGCGGGTTCGATCCCCGGTACCAATGTCTCGGTTTTTTTTTATTAGGCATATACGAATTAAATATCATAAATAATGCCTGTACAGGCGAGAATAGCTAAAGCGCGAGTAAGTTCGAAATTTTCTGAATATAAAATGGAGAGAAAAAAAAGTTGGTTCACCGTAGATTAAACCCAGACCGTAAGCATCGTTAATCCGTCACGCTGCCAACTCAGCCACAATGCGCATTGCAGATAGAGAAACATTTATGATACACCCTTATCCATAATGTTTACTGTTGAAAAAAAAATGCCGAAACGATCGCGGCAAAGGCTCAAGATTTCTTTTTGAACCTTCCACGGTCGATTCGACGTTTTATTTTTCAACGCGGTCCGTCGTTGATTTTTTTAACCCGCATTTTCGACATAAACGGGCAACCGAGAGAAAACAATGATCTTGATACATGTTTTTCACTTTGAAATTCATTAAATGCATATTTCAATCCGCAGTACGGCCACACATATATGTCGAGCTCGATCGGACGGAAAACCTCGCTCCGTTCGCCGGTCGAGCGAGCGCGATTTGCGAGGGGCAGAGACTTTTCCCCCACCGAGCTACCCATTCGTGTTCACGCTAACTGCGATACCGATTTGAGCAGTGATCACGGATTCGCGCTGCTACAAAGGAATCTGCAACCTCGACAGAGGCGATGATTTTCCCTTTCGGCCGGCTCGGGCTCCAAAACGAACGCATATTCAGCAGGGCGTCGGCGTTTGCCACCATCGCACCGGGTTCCGGGCCAATTTTCAGAGATTGAGGGCGGAGGATCCGAAGAGTTTTGAGACCATCGAGTGGGGTTGGCAGCCGGCCAACTTGTTTGGGTTGTGCCGGCTATTTTACGACAGCCTGGAAGAGGGTTGGTGGCTCAGTCGCCCTACTATGTGGTGGCTGCCCGCCCACTTCCTCTTTCCAGGGTCAGATCCGGACCTTATTTGGGTGTTCGGCTGACCCGATTATCGATAAGAAAAATACATTACAAATACAAAAAAATAAACAAAAATCTAATAATATATTGTGTTCCTTTTAAAAAAATGTATTTCAGTTGTTCATTTTATTTTTTCCTTCCTCGTTGCAGGGCGTAGCGCGAGAGAGCTATTCTGGCCTCCCTTAATTATATTTTAAAAAAAATTCTCCTTTCTTTTTTTTTAAATAGATGCGTGTTTTTGCCTTCCGCACTTCCTGTGCGATGTATATATATACAGGGTGATGCGGAATAGGTATCAGTTGGAAATCCTTGGTTCAGCAGATTACTCCGAACATTTCTACTGAGCCGTTTTTTATTTTTCGACCGAGTCATCAAATGGGACGTATTAGAAAATAGGCGTTCGATCTTCGAAAGGAACGCTCGAATCCGCCATGATGGATAATCGAAAAGGGCCGAAGAGTAGACGAAGGGCCACGTAGCCGTGGCTGACGTCAGGAAGGTTCTGCGAAAATGCAGCGTTTGACAGACGCCAGAAGGCGTGATCTGACGGATAGCGAATCATTCGCTACGTTAGCTGTCAACCTATGCGATTCAAGACTCGTGTGCTGTCGGTCGGCGTACCAAAGAGTGAAGCACGCCGTAACTCATGAGATTTACTATTTTTATCGTGTTTATCCATTGAGAGTGCCTGTTCTCTTCGTTTTCTTAAGGCGTCAGGCCGCAGTAACGGGTATAAAATCATGTGCGAATTTAACAATTTTTTTCATATGAAAGAGTGATTCACTCATAAAATTAACTACACATCTATTTAGTATAAATATCAACCTGTTAGCATTTTTTTTCTTTGTACAAAATGGCCGACTATTCGGAACTTCTCGACACATCTTTTTTCCAATAGGCGTGACAAATAACTTCAACAATTTTCACTCGATTTACTTCGAATTGCATTTCGCAGTACGTACGGAAGTACGTACGGAATTTCTGATTAATGGAAAAGTTTTCAATTTATGAGCAGCTTATGAGGAGTTATATCGGAATTTTTCACTGAAAATTCTTTTCTTAAGTTCAGAAACCTGTTGAACAACAACAACTGTTGAATAAACCAATATTTTTTTAATTCCGTGCGTACTTCTCTAGGTATTCTAATATAGAATGACGAGAATTTTTGCTTTTTGTCCTAGGTCAAAACTTGTGGATGCTAAATGTCACGCCGCGGAATAAAAAAAAGTGGATGCTAAATGTCACGCCGCGCCTAAAAAAAAGATAACAAAAGAAAATAGTAGTCGGCCATTTTGTACATCGAAAAAAAAAATTCTAACAGCTTCATATTCATATTAAATAGATCTGTAATCAATTTGGTGAGAATCACTTTTTCATACGAAAAAAATTTGTTAAATTCGCACATGAATTTATACCCGGTACTGTCACCTAAGGCCTTAAGAAATAAAAAGTAACAAAACCAGCAAATTGTCAATGATCATAAAATTTCGACACACCGAGCGATTTTTTTTAGGCATTGAAAAAAATAAACAGCCCAATTTTTATTTAAGAAAACTCAATAATTTCACGCTAAATTTTCGGGGATTGGATGTTTTTCGGATTCCATTTCTCATTCGACCACTCCGTCTTGTATGATAGTCGGATGCAAAATGTGTTCGAGCTGGGTTAGGGAACATGAGGAGAAACTTTGCATTTTCTCATTAGGGGAGACGAAATCAGTCGGTTCCTGCTGTCGGTGTACCGCCTGAGATGTAGTTTTTCACGTCCCGATGGGCAAAGGTGACCACAGTACGGTCGGGGGCCGCGGTGACGTTTCCTCGGGGCGCGGGTGTCTGACTGAATCTTCCTGTTGCCGATCTCCGATCCCGCTGGACCGGCAGTCTCCTGGGCGATGGCGTCGGCGTTCTATCGTGGTCATCCGGATTCGCTGCCTCGTCTTGGGACCCGTGGGGTGGCGACGTCATCGTCCGCGTCTGTGTTGGCCGATACTTCTCATATGTCGGGGGTTGCTGGCTGTCAGCGGTCGATGATCCGAATAGCATATTCGTCAGTGGGTCGACCAATGCAGCCGCAAGCGTGAATGGGGAGAGGGGCGTCCCCCCGCTCATCCCTCCGGACATCCCAACGGATTAAGGCTCCTGGAATCCGTGTCCTTATTTCATGCCGGATGAGACGATAGTGTACCTCGCTTTGTATCCCGTCCGTGTTGAGGCCCGCTCGGTCACAGGCTCCTAGGATGTCCCACATCGTCGTCAACCGCTAAACTTTTTGTCGCGCTATCCTTTCTTCCGTGGCCATCAGCGAGAGATTGGCTACATCCACTGAGAGGGGCGATGTCAGTCCTCGGGGGTGGTCTATTGGCGAGGTGGTCATAATGGGGGACGAAGGGGTGGGGGTCGTGATGGTACTCGCCGTCACTGGGGTATCTGCCATGTTGCGGATGTGCTAAACGCAATAAACGAAAAATTTGGGGAGTTGGGAAGGGCAAACCGCTCGCGATTATTCCGCAGCACGGTTAAAAACGGAATATAAATCCTTGGTCAACACCAAAACCCAAGAAAAATTAAGTAAACCCAATGGCTTTAATAACTCAATTTCTAAACGATAAATACCGCAATAAACAAACAATGGAAAGTCTTACTCGACAATTCGTTTGTTGACTCCACTTCCTAGGGCTGTAACGTTAATTCTGTTTATCTTGATAAACTGACTCTAAGTTCCCAAGGGAGTATTATTTCCCGGGACTCTGACAACGCAAGATTCTCCAAAAATTTCCTTTAATGCCGTGAAAATTTAAGAGGCGTCGATTCTTCTATTCTTTATTTTATTCCGCCAACTGAATAATTGTTCTTTAAGGGATGTCTTTTTCCCAGCTAAAACAATGAAATATTCCTAAAATTATTCAGGAGACCCAACCAAAGAATAAAATATATCTGGGGATCGTTTGGGGTGGGGGTGACCGTTCGCGAGGGACTCAGGGTCGCGGTCTTTATTAGGGCTTTGTAACGAAAAGTATTGGGGCTAGGGTCAGCACTTCTCCAAAGCGTGAAGAAAATTGGGGAGTGGATATTCGTGGTCAGCGAGGATAACGCGAAAGCGCAAACAAACAAAAAAAAAGGGAATTTATACCGTCATGTCAAAAGTCATCGCAAAATACACAAAAATACCAAGCAAGCCAAATCCGTGTCAGTACTAAGATATTCCAAAAATATTTTCGGAATTAAAAAAAAAAACAAATGGCCAATCGGTACCAATTGCGAAAAAAAAGAAAGCACAAGGGCGAGAAAACACAACAAAACAACAGATACTCAATAATATTATTTTATTTAAAAAAATCAATTCCGGCAAAAGATCGAAGAGCGCAGTATGCAAAAATCGTAAGTAAGGCAACAATTCACAAAGAAAAAGTCAGCTCAGTATTCTTCATTCCAGCGGTATTCCCTTAAGCAATAACAACTGCTTCTAAATTGCCAAAGCAACAATGCTGTTGCGGCAAATGTAATCCTCTCCGAAATATGATGTCTCTCAAATTGCTATCGTTCGGCTCGAAGGCTCTCGAGTCAGCTGAAAATTCGCACATAAAAATACTTGCGAACAGCGAGGTGTTTGGTTTACCGTTTTTCTCTCTAGTCTCGACAAGTTCAAGGCTACCAGCGCTCTCGGTACTTTTGACGCCGTTATTCCGTCGAATCGGGTCAGTCGCGTTAAATCAACCGTCGGATTATGAACTCGAAACTCAATATCATACAGTCCACGAAACCTATCAAATAAATATCTTCTATCTGTCGCGATCAAAAACTGCTCTTACAACTCCAGTTATTTCTCCTTCTCTTTCCTCGTTGTTTGCGGATTTCGTCAAAACCAGCTCAAGTCTATCTCGAAACATTTTGGTCTCTCGAGCCGGATCTCGACGAAATTCGTAAATTGATATCTCGGTGGAGATATTCTCATTAGAACAGTTTTTGGTCTAACCTCGTTATCCATTCTCGCTTGACGAAAAAAAAACCAGCTCTAGATTACAAATTGTGTCTGGATCGTTCTCGAAAACGATTCAAAGTGTGGAATCTCTCGTCCGTGTCTAGTCCTATGCGAGAAAAGTGCGTGCGTGCGAGTAGCTAGAGCGTTAAAAGAAAAAATGACGGACAGAATCGAGAGTTTGCTTGCGGATGAAGCCGAATTATTCGGACTGATTAACCGCGAATTATCGAATCTCGAAAAGGTCGAGATTAAAAGACGAACACCCGCGAATGGTAACATGCGAGTACAGGCTCTCGACTCCAATTGGGAAAAATTCCAGGCCAACCACGTTCTGCTTAAAACTCTAAACTCCGAGGAAAGGGCAAAATTAAGCTATTTTACAAATGATAAATACGCTCAATGTCAAGAATCATATTTCGACAGTCGAGTGGATATGCTTGAGCTCATCGACAGTTGGACGCCGAAAACGGCTGCATCCGCTCCCTCCCTCGAACCTCAACGACACACTCTAACGTCGCGCCAGCTTCCAAGAATTAATCTTCCAAAATTCTCGGGATCACCACGTGAGTGGGCCGAATTCAGAGACTTGTTCACATCAATGGTAAGAACGAACACTGAGCTCCAGAGTGTAAAGAAACTTCAATATCCGAAGATGAGTGTTACAGGTGAAGCCCAATGTTGTTGAGAAATATCCCGATAACGGACGACAACTTTGCGAGAGCGTGATAGTCTTGTCTCCAGGTACGAAAACGAACGGAAGCTTATCGATACCTACCTCGCGTCTCTTTTCGCCGTAAGTGCAGTGACACAAGAAACGTTCTCCGTTCTCAAGACTCTCCTAAATGATACAAAGGATGCTCTCGGTGCTCTAAAGGTCATATGGTTGTGTACATTACCTCGCAAAAACTTGATCCAGACTCTCTAAAACATTGGGGACTAAAAATTGGTGCATCAACGGATCTACCCCGGTTTAATGACCTTCAGGAATTTTTGCTCGCTCGGATTGACGCCTTGGAAACGATCGAAGTCCAATCGTCATCGCGAAACTCAAGGCAAATTCCAAAGTCAAAGGGTTTGTTAACGTCAGGAGCAAAAGTTCATCAAGCAAATGTCGATCTTACTCGCGAAAACTCCGCTCAAGAAAGGAGCAAATTTTCTTGGGTCTGTTCTCTCTGCAACGCGGCTCATTAAATCTCCGCTTGTCCTGACTATCGCGCAAAGACAAGCGAACAACGACGAGCTTTCCTCATTGAGAAAAATCTGTGTTTTAACTGTTTGGGATCACATCAAGTCAAAAACTGCAAATCATCGAAGCGATGCCAAACGTGTGCCGGTCATCATCACACAACGATTCATCGAACCAGTCACGTCGTTGCAAGTGCACCGGTTGCAACAACGACCGATCAGCCTCCCGCCTCGACGTTTCTCGTTATTCGTCAGCCGATAATCGCGCACTCGTGCTCCAGGAAAACTCATCTTGAAACGCCTAGTTCGAGAGACCTCACGCTCTCTCTTCAACCCAAGTATTGGCCCGTGCTTCTCGCAACCGCTCTCGTCAAGATCACGTCAAATAACGGGTGCCAATACGAAGTACGTGCTTTGTTGGATCAAGGTTCGGAAGTTTCATTTATTTCTGAGTCTCTCGCTCAACGTGTTAACTATCCACGGAGCCGTGTGTCTCTTCCGATAAACGGTATCGGAGGAAATCTGTCGACGGTGTGTCGCGGCCGCGTAACGCTAAATATCACGTCGCGAATAAACTCGGAATTCTTTATCTCGGTGAACGCGTACGTTCTGCCAAAGCTCACGTGGTATACTCCGCCGGTACAAATGGTCACGTTATCCTGGTTGCATCTTAAAGGACTATCTCTCGCGGACCCAGGATTCGCGAACGCGAAATCATTTGGTCTCGTGCTTGGCGCGGAGATTTACGGCGCGATTCTCGAAGAAGGTTTAAGAAAGGGCGATCCCGACAGTCCCACCGCTCGAAACACGGCGCTTGGGTGGATATTGTCGGGATCAATCGCATCCAATCCGGAAAATCAACAGAAAATCGCCTCCGGACTTCAATGCTCCGTTGATCACGAGCTTTTAGATTTTCTTCAGAGCTTTTGGCTACAAGAAGAAACAAAAGCTTCTCAAAAGGCCCTCCTCTCGAAAGAGGATGCCCAGTGCGAACAGCACTATGCAGAGACACACTCCCGCACCCCGGATGGCCGGTACATTGTGCGAATGTCATTAAAATATCTGCCGGAAGAACTTGGAGATTCCAGGATCTCCGCTCAACTAACGCTATTGCGTCAAGAGAATAGATTTGCCGGAAACCCAAACCTCAAGGAAGCATATTTAAAATTTCTCGCCGAGTACGAACAGCTCGGACACATGAAACACGTATCAGTGGGCAGAATTCGTGCAAAATCGAGTGACTGTGATCAAGGAACTTGAAAACGCGCGGTGGCAGCACGTCCCGGGTTTAGAAAATCCTGCCGACCTCGCATCCAGAGGCGTTTCCCCTCAGCAATGAGCGACCGAAAATCTCTGGTGGAATGGCCCCGCGTGGCTTTCTAACCACTCAACATCTTGGCCATTGACAACTCCAATAATTGACTCAAAGGAAGCGTTGCGAGGTCGATGTCTCCGATTTCGATGAAATTTGGCATGCATGTAGAATGGATAAAAATAGGCAACACGGATTTTTTTATATCGGCGGAACCCGATTTTTAAAGGTTGAAAAGCACCCTCGAAAATTGGGGTGTTTTTCGTTTTTCGTCGATAACGTTTTAACGGTACGAGATATGAAAAAACCTCGAATTGCAACAATGTTTATTTTTTGGTGTACTATACATTGGAGATGAGACCGATCCAGATGGCACCAAATTTCATATTGTTTATTGCAAAAATGCAAGTAGTGAGTAGACATGTAGAGAATGGAAAAGTGCGGATACGATTTTTTTCTTTTTTCGATATCACAATTAAGGGGTTGAAACTGCCCGTCGATTTTTTTGCCGAGAGCATCGTATTTTCAGCTAGCCTTTTGGCATTTCGGTCTAAATTCACGTCAATATATGTTTGTGTTATGACGCAATTGCATATTTGTAACGGTCCAGCCCCTCCCCCCAACGGTATCCCTCTCGAAAGGCAAACGTTGAAAGTTCTTACCGTGCGGCATGGACGAAAATTTGTAGAAATAAAAATGGGTTACAAAGAAAGTACAATCAGTCAAAATAGTCGATACACATTTTCTCGTTTTGGCGGAACGACACTCTGAAGGGGTCAACGCACCCTTAAAAACTTCGTTCTTTCTATAGCTCGTGAACGGGCCGAAATAAAAATAAAGTTCGAAAGGAAAAAATGTTGTATTCTTCGACTACTAGACGTTCATGATGATAATGATGAATACAGCAATAAAAGGCGTGTTGTTTATTGCAATAATTCGTGAATTACTTGTGAAAAATCACTCTTCAGTTTTCCACTAATATGAGTAAAGGCAGGGATCACAATCGAGGACTGACTTCGTGTTTCGGGAAGCAACTGGATTACAATTGTATATTTACGAAGATATTTTCCCCCGCCACGTACTGCCTTTGAAGATTACAACACAATCGGAAAAGTGTTCTCACGCTTACTCATTTAGGAAACGTTTTAAGTCTATGTTTGTTTATGGATTATACTTATTACAATAATGACAGTCGTGATAAAAGTGTTTGAAACAAAGAGATTTCTTACACCACGCACAAGTGATAATAGCTGCTTCGCCGCATATATCGCATGTCGGTACATTTTGTGAAAAGCAGAATTCCACCGGATTTTCGAAGTTTAGTGGTCTGCCTTCTTCGTATCCGATTTTGTACCACGCATATTTGAAATGGTTTGTAAGCCCTGGAGAAAAAAAACTGGTTGTGTGTAAGAGAATGTAATTTAACAATATTGTCTCTCAAATGCAGATTGACGTTGTGATTGTATAATATCACTGCGTCAGAAAAGTGTTTGACGAAGTTTTTTCATACACGGAAGCCATAAACATCAAGGGGCTGTATCATTCCAGTCGTACCTGCCGGAATTACTAATTATCATATGGACTAATTATCTACAGAACTAATGAAACTGGTGCAATATATTTACCTACAGGAATGGTTAAAACTTTAATATCTTTCCCTTGCATATCCATTTCTTTAAATGCAGTTGGACTTTAACCGCTCCAAGAATGAGGAAGTATTACCGATTTTAGATCCGTATTGGGAATATATACTTCTTGGAACCACCGTTTGAAATGATTAGTCGTCAATTTTCCAGATTTCGAAGCCAATAGAAATATATTTTCGGCTCTGAACATATTTTTTTCCACTCGCGGAGCAAATTTGCCAGTAGGTTCGTTTAAGACGATCAACATAGGTGCCAAAAGCTTGCCACTCGCAGAAACCAAAGGCTGTATAGTATAACTGTGTGTTGTTGATGTTTTCGATTGCACGACTGTCTCAACGGATTGCTGCCCTTCTTTTGCCAATGTGCGACCTGTATGTAGCTCTAAATTGAATCCACTCTGATCAGAATCAAATGTGTTTTCAGCCCCAACGTTGGCTATGTTGACTTTCACCATTTATATAAATTCGATAGCTTTGTTTTGAAGTTTATCAGCGTTTGATAATTGTTGTTATGTTACATATTTAGTAATCTTCCGTGACACAATTCCATGTTGGTTTTTGAATGTCCTTAGCCAAGAAGCGGATGCATGGAAATTTACGTCTGGTATTTCTACAATTTCTCGTGCACGTGAGGCCCATCGCCGAAGATCTATATCATGGACAGGCAGCCTTTTTTCCAAAGCATCATTAAAATTGTTTAACGTGTAGTAAGCTATCTTTGTTAACTTTTCTTTGTAGGTGCCACCCTTATTTATACTATGGGCCCACCGGCGCAACTGCGGCTCTGGTTTCACCTTTTTGAATTTCGTTTGAACATATGATAACTTTCTATTCCCATTTGCCCCGGATCTCCAGTAATCTACAGCTCTTGTCTTGTATTCGTAACTCAATTTTTCTATATCTTGGGTACATACATTTTCATCAATTTTTGGATCTAGGTATCGCTGCCCGT
Organism: Ophion ellenae; assembly: GCA_963210295.1. Taxonomy (NCBI): domain Eukaryota; kingdom Metazoa; phylum Arthropoda; class Insecta; order Hymenoptera; family Ichneumonidae; genus Ophion; species Ophion ellenae. Next base: position 7,914,227 of record OY723392.1, read on the forward strand.
GCCAATCTCCTTCACTGTCATCTTCTATTGCGGCTGCTTCATGAATTTCATTTTGTGACAGAAAATCCAAACCAGTTTCGACTTCGATTTTCATAGGTTGATCCATCGCTTCAGTGATCATGTTTTCTAGATCCTTACTGAACTGTTTTTCCTATTCGGTGAGTGGAGTGCGAGGCAAATTCATAGCACTTATCGCTATGGATAGAAGTTGAATAACATTCACCGGATTAACGTACATTTTTATTTGTATTGCGAACTCAAAATGTATGGCTGGCTTCTCCGTCGTAACTGCAGCAATAATGATCGTTGGTGAATTTATATGACTTGAAACCCAATTGCGTTATAAGCTGATAAAAATGTTTGCATCATTCTGTTCATGAGTTGCAGCGGCAACCCAAAAACGCTGTAATCTCTGCAGATAATGCCTTCGACACGGTGAGCGGAGTGGAATTTCTTCGCAAGTATACAATTGTAATCCTGTTGCTTTCCGAAACACGAAGTCAGTCCGTGATTGCAAGCCTTGCCTCTGCCCATATGAGTGGGAAACTAAAGAGTGATTTTTCACAAGTAATTCACGAATTGTTGCAATAAACAACACGCCATTTGTCGCTGTACTCATCATTATCATCATGAACGTCTAGTAGTCGAAGAATACAACTTTTGTTCCCTTCGAACTTTATTTTTATTTCGAAAACAAGATAATGTGTATCGACTATTTTGACTGATTGTACTTTCTTTGTAACCCATTTTTATTTCTACAAATTTTCGTCCATACCGCACGGTAAGAACTTTGAACGTTCGCCTTTCGAGAGGGGGGCTGGAATGTTACAAATATGCAATTGCGTCATAACACGAACATATATTGACGTGAATTTAGACCGAAATGCCATAAGGCTAGCTGATTATACAATGCTCTCGGCAAAAAAATAGACGAGCAGTTTCAACCCCTTAATTGTGAGATATCGGAAAAAGAAAAAATTGGTATCCGCACTTTTCCATTCTCTATATGTATGCAAATTTACATCCTTATCGATTGAAAATTCTCGGAGATACGGATGAAAAAGTTGCATTTTTGCAATAAACAATATGAAATTTGTTGCTATCTGCATGGTTCTCATTTCCAGTGTATAGTACACCAAAAAATAAACATTATTGCAATTTGAACTTTTTTCATATCTCGTACTGTTAAAACGTTATCGACGAAAAACGAAAAACACCCCAATTTTCAATGGCGCTTTTCAACCCTTAAAAATCGGGTTCCGCGATATAAAATAAAACGTGTCGCCTATTTTTACCCATTCTACAAGCATGCCAAATTTCATCTAAATCGGAGACATCGACCTCGAAACGTTTCCTTGTCAGACGTTGTCCTCGAGGTTCGAAAAAAGCATGCGAATCTCGCTGCGACAACCACGGAAATAGAAATCCGGGATCTCGTCAATCGGTTCTCGCCCTTCGACAAGTTGCTACGCGTGACAGCATGGTGTTTCCGCGCAGCAAACTGATTTCGGCGACGTGAAAACTCCACGATTCACGAAAATGCAATCACGCCAGCCGAACTCGACCTAAGTCGCCTTTTTTAGGTAAAACTCATTCAACAGGCGTACTTTGTGTCAGAAATTCGAGAGCTCCGCAAAAATTCGCAATTATCGCGGTCAAATCCCCTCTTCCGCCTCATGCCGTTCATTGATATCGCCGGTCTCGTTCAGGTCGGCGGGCGGATTCGAAACTCACACTACTCCCATAACGAGAAGAATCCGCTGATCCTTCCGCGAAATAGGCATCTAACCACGCTCGTCATCGATCAAGTGCATCGCTCGACTCTTCACGGCGGAACGCAAGTTACTCTCGCAACGCTTCGCCACTGGGACTGGATAGTGGGTGGACGTGTACCGATTCGCGCGTTTATTCACCGCTGCGTCATTTGTGTTCGACATCGCGCTGCCGTTGGTCGGCAGCTTCTGGGACAGCTCCCACCCTCTCGTGTTGTTTGCGTACGGCCATTTCTCCACACGGGGGTGGATCTCGCGGGGCCAATTATCCTGCGTACATTCCGCGGCAGAGGGGCCAAAACATACGGGGGATATATTGTCGTCTTCGTATGTCTCTCGTCATCAGCCGTACATCTGGAGATCGTGATTGATTACTCGACCAACGCTTTCCTCGCTGCCTTCAAACGATTCTCAGGTCGTTGCGGAATCTGCGAGACGATCACGAGCGACTGCGGAACAAATCTCGTCGGAGCGGCTACCGAACTTAAAAATCTTTTCCGTGCCACTTCGACGGAGTTCGCTCATCTCGCTAGCGTTCTCGCAACGGACGGAACATTATGGAAATTTAGTCCACCATCAGCGCCACACTTCGGCGGTAAATGGGAGGCTGCCGTGAAGGCTGTAAAATTCCACCTGAAGCGTGTCATCGGAGACACAGGCCTAACTTCCAAGGAATATTCAACCCTGCTTACTCAAATCGAAGCAGTACTGAATTCTCGGCCCCTCTGCGCGCTCTCGGATGATCCGACTGATCTTGCGGCGCTGACACCGGGGCATTTTTCAATCGACTCTGCCCTTAACACGGTCCCGGAGCCTTCTCTCATCGACTTGTCCAGCTGTCGGTTGTCTCAATGGCAACTCCTTCGTCAAATGCTCGAGCATTTCTGGACGCGTTAGAGCAGCGAATATATCCAGCAGTTGCGAGTGGCCACAAAATGGCAACAACAGCAAACGAATGTAAAAATTGAGGCTCTCGTACTCGTTAAGGACGAGCGTTATCCCCCCCTCCAAATGGGCTCTCGGCCGTATCACCGAGGTGCATCCCGGCAGCGACGATCTCGTGCGTGTCGTTACCGTCCGCACTCAAACCTCGACTTTAAAACGGCTCATCGTGAAGTTATGTTTGTTACCAGTGTCGGCGTAAGACAATTAGCGAAACAAATTTAACAAAGACTCGAATATGCGAACCAAGAAATCTGTGTCTAAATGAATCTTAATTGTTGTTTTGTTTACAATCTCGTCAAGATTGTCAAGGCGGGCGGAATGTTGCGGCAAATGTAATCCTCTCCGAAATATTATGTCTCTCAAATTGCTATCGTTCGGCTCGACGGCTCTCGAGTCAGCTGAAAGTTCGCACATAAAAACACTCGCGAACAGCGAGGTGTTTGGTTTACCTTTTTTCTCTCTAGTCTCGACAGGTTCAAGGCTATCAGCGCTCTCGGTACTTTTGACGCCGTTATTCCGTCGAATCGAGTCAGTCGCGTTAAATCAACCGCCGGATTATGAACTCGAAACTCAATATCGTACAGTCCACGAAACCTATCAAATAAATAACTTCTATCTGTCGCTATCAAAAACTGCTCTTACGACTCCAGTTATTTCTCCTTCTCTTTCCTCGTTGTTTGCGGATTTCGTCAAAACCAGCTCAAGTCTATCTCGAAACAAATGCAGAAAAACTATTTTAACTGCCAGAGCAATAACGCTAAATTAATTTTTGATTGCCAGCGCAATAATGCACAAATTAATTTTTTTTAATTACCAGAGCAATAACGCACAAATTAAATTTTCAATTGCCAGAGCAATAATGCAAAATCAATTTTTAATTGCCAGCGCAATAGTGCACACATTAATTTTTAATTGGCGCCCAACGTAGGGCCCGAAAAACTTTCGTTTTTTAAAAGAAAAGAGCCCACCATGACTATTATTGTTACTAAAATTATCATTGTTAATTTTTGAAGTAATAATTATTATTTTTCGAGAATTATTATTTTTCGGTCAGATTAAACAAAACATTTATTCGGTGTGAACGGTTCAAATTGAATAGTTTTTTTTTTTCGTTTTCGTGAGAAATCATAATTACCCCCACCCCTCAAAGGCTATATCTGTTCCGCCACGATATTCACAATTTAAGAATTTTATATTTCATAAACAGGATGGACCATTCAACGCGACCACCCCAAATATCTCCGTTGCCTTTAGAGTGACGAAAAAAATGTCAAGAGGTAATTTGATTGATTTTGAAGGGCGATACAGTGGTAAAAAAATAATTTCTATCAAGATCATAGTTTTTGTGTTCTCAGGGTCATCAATGGCTTTTCAAATGCGAACATGACTTTATTTTTATTAAGACGTAGCTGATATTCAAACGACTCCAACGACCTATGAAATCATAACCTTGAAATGATTTTTCACCACAATACACTCGAAAAATGCGAAATCGTGATGGTATTAACAATAAGAATATCCAAATAATGTAATTGAATTGTTTGTGCAGAAAATTTGTTGTAACAAATGTTCGAAGTGATGGCCATTAACCTCGACACATTCTTGAATGTGTCGAGACGTCGGATGAATGATTCCCTTGACCTTCGAATCGTTTCTGGTGTGATAGCGGTGCAAGCTCTTGTAATTCGTTCTCGCATGTTCGTCGGCATCGTTGGAACATCATCGTAAATGCGATCGTTTATAACTGCCCATAGGAAGAAATCAAGTGGCGTTAAATCCGGCGAACGAGCAGGCCAAGGGAATACTGCACCTTTCCCAATCCAGCGTCCGGGAAATTTTCGGTTTAACACTTCGCGAGCTATAACTACCCAATGAGCTGGACAGCCATCATGTTGATGCCACATTCGGCATCGCTGTGCTAACAGGACAACTTGTAATAATTCCCCCAAAGTGTTGTTAAACAAAATCGACGTACTAGGTGTGCACCTAAGTATCCGGTTTTTTTTACCAATAAAAAATCGAAATTTTCAACACAACTACAAACAATGGTTGATTCGAAGTATTGCCCCTCGCTATTTATACATTTTTGCCATGTCTCTGGCAATACATAAATACCGCGACGATAAAAAGACGCGTCTTTGGACTGAAACCATTCGTCCAACCAATTTTGTACTGCATCGTAATTGGCTAAGTGTTTAGGGCACCCAAGCCATGCGCCATCGACCGGAACAAGTGATAGTCTGAAGGGGCTAGGTCTGGCGAATACGGCGGGTGCGGTAGCAGATCCCATTTCAGTGTTTTTATGGTGTCCTGGACGATGGAGTGATAGTCTGAAGGGGCCAGGTCTGGCGAATACGGCGGGTGCGGTAGCAGATCCTATTTCAGTATTTTTATGGTGTTCTGGACGATGGAACTGCGATGGCACGGAGCGTTGTCGTGCTGCAATATCACACGTTCGTGTCTTGTGTCCCATTCTGGCCGTTGTTCGAGCAATGCGTGGTTCAATTTGATTAGTTGTTGTCGGTAGCGATGCCCATTGACAGTTCCGCCCGGTTTCAGCAGCTCATAGTAGACGATTTCTTTCTGGTCTCACCAAACGCAGAGCATTGTTCTTTTTCCGAAGCGATTTGGCCGTGCCGTCGATGTTGACGCTTTGCCAAGTGAAAGCCACGATTTTCTGCGTTTGGGATTCTCAAATATATACATTTTTCATCGCCAGTAACAATTTCATGCAGGAAACTCTTTCTGTTCTGCCGCAAAAACAAAATTTCGGAAGTGGCTCTTCGATTTTCCATTTGTCTCTCAGTCAACTCGTGCGGCACCCACTTTCCTTCCTTATGAATTTTTCCCATGGCGTGCAAACGTTTCGATATACATTGCCGAGTCACATTTAATGCCTCGGCAAGTTGATATTCTGTTTGAGTGTCATCTTCATCCGATAACGCTTGCAGATCGGTGTCCGGCGTATTCCACTGTCCATGGTTAGTAAACAGTGATTCGTCAGTAAACAAAACGTCTTCAAAAAATTCGGATGCACTTGCAACTGACGCAGAGCCCATTCATAGAACTGAAACCTATTTCCAAAATCGGCACCATGAAGTTCTTCGCGCAAGAAAATATGGTATGGATAAAAAGTATACCGTTTTAATATTCTTAAAACACTTGCCTTGGAAATTCCGGAATAGTGCTCAATTTGCCGACTACTTAATTGCGGATCATGAACTATTGCAGCCAGAACGGCAATATTTGCTTCTTCGTTTGCTTTCTTCTGGCGACCTTTCCTTTTGAGTAGATTGACACAGCCCGTTTCACGGATTAAATGAATAATCGAACGAAACATCGGTTTTTGTCGATAAATATCGACAAATACCTAAAAAAAACGAAATATAGGAAATGCCCTCTCCCCAAAAACCCCTTCCCCTCACACAACTGAACCCTCTTCGATTTTGGAATTCGAAGGAGCGTCAATCAAGAGAAAAGTCAACTTACTTAGTTAAACACTTTGCTTACGTTTCCGTCTAACGATACTTAAACAGTCTGTTTACAAGTCGAATAGTCAACTTACTTAGTTAAACACTTTGCTTACGTTTCCGTCTAACGATACTTAAACAATCTGTTTACAAGTCGAATAGTCAACTTACTTAGTTAAACACTTTGCTTACGTTTCCGTCTAACGATACTTAAACAGTCTGTTTAAGTATCGTTACGTCTCCGTCTAATGATACTTAAACGGTCTGTTTACGTATCGTTAGACGGAAACGTAAGCAAAGTGTTTAACTAAGTAAGTTGACTATTCGCTTCGGAGTTCGGTAACAGAGTGACGCTCCTTCGTATTCCAAAATCGAAGAGGGTTCAGTTTTGTGAGGGGAAGGAGTATTTGGGGAGACGGCGTTTCCCATCGTGGGTTTTTTAGGTTTTTGTCGATATTTATCGATAGACCATCACACCTAAATGGGAAAGCGTCGCGCATTCGTTCCCAAGCGTAAATATAGTCAACAGTAAATAATGTTTACGAGCGAACATACTTGCACTCCCAAAAGAGAAACTCCACTCACAGAACACTTGAATAGAAAAAACGGTGGACCTAAGCAAAGATAATTATCCTAAGATAATTATCCCTTATCCTAATAGTAAAAACAGACCTCCAAGGCAAACTCATCCATGACTCCACGCAGTCGTAAAACTGACCCTCAGCGAGACCTACAAGAACACGTGCGCTAAAGCCGATTCTCATAAATAGAGCAGCGATTGCGCCTATCTCAGTCGCGGACCAATAAAACATATAGAATTATTCTCGTCTACTCTGCCAACCAGGGTGCCGCTATCGTGCATGTTTGTGTTGGTAGTTACGAAGAAATGGAATTAAAAAAGGTGAAGGCTGGGACGTAACAACGTACTGATCAGGCACTGTGACGTCTTCCTGAAACGGTCTTACAGCAGTGTAAGACTTCATGGACCAAATAGTATAAAACCGAGTTTACAATTAGAAGAAGCCTGTTTGGTAAAATCAATCTCTTGGGTGTCGGAGCGCTCTGTCTCGCAATACACCACGAGCATCGTGTAGTTCAATTTTTTTCGATTATTTTAATCACCTCATTGAAGCACCACATGTTTCAACATCTGCGTACATTTCCAATGAGAGGTTCACTCGTTTTTTATCGTAAATTTGGCATGACCCGCCATCGAATCACTCGATTCCACGTAACCATTTTCGAGGGCACATTATGGAAAACGTTTTTCTTGCAGCGCTCTACCGCACAGAAAACTCTCAATATTAAATTATCTGTTGTGGTTTTTATGTTCTAGGCCACTAAGCTTCTGAAACAGACGGAGGGTGTTGTAACACTAATCGTTTGTAATCCGAATCAGAAAAAAATCGCACAAGAAACAGAAGTAAAGGTTGAGCTACCAGAATCGAACACTAAGAATGAAAAAGCCGATGCTATTTTGGATACAGGCAACGTAACAAAAACAGGTGGGTGCATTTTTTTATTTCTACTTAGTTTTTATTTTGTTGAATTTTATAGTCCTTGCTTTTGAGCCGATTTCATTACATAATATTTCTATAAATCGACCATTTCTATAACCAAGAATAGCATCTCGATCATTTCTCTCCCTGACTTATTTATTTTATTCTTAATGTATAGTGGGAATCAAGTGAAACGTAATGTTCAGTGTGCAGATTAATTTTATCGCAACTAATATTCAAATAGTCAAATTTCTATTGTCCCCGGTGATAGATGCCTTTTCTCGTCGATATTCGTATTTTATCTTTTTATTATATGTGCGACATTCATAATAAGTAAACAGTTACTTGATGCGATTCAAAGTTAATCATCACTCTCAATTACTGCAAAATCACACATTCGTGTCCCTCGTGAGAAATCCAGACGCATTCGAAATTTCGATAAGTCTCTGGTACCGAAAAATATACTATTTATGATGACAACGAAATTGCAACAAGGTCTTCGATAAATAACTAGAAATTTTCCCTAATATTATGACTGCGTTTGGTAAATCTTATTCTTCGATTCCTGCAGAACCCAAAAAGGAACCTGAGAAATCGAAGGAACCTGAGAAATCGAAGGAACCTGAGAAATCGAAGGAATCTGAGAAACCAAAGGAACCGGAACCGCCCCAAGATCCTAAAAATTGCAAAATAACAGTCGGAAAGGAGACGGCGATTGAGTTTAACAGAGAGACGGACCAACCAATCGGCTTCGATATAATCGGTGGTTCAAATACGCCATTGGTGAGTAGCAATATACAGTGAAATATAGATACTTTAGACACGGCTATTGAACTGGTCCAAATTAATCAGTGCTAAGGCGTCTGACCACCTTGGCCGATCGGAAAATGGGTATATTTAAAAAAAATAATAAGCTCGACAGTATGGGCCGGAATATTTTTATTTTTTTACACAACGTCAGAAAGGGCTTTAAGAATAACGTTAATAAAATTCCGTTCAAAATATTTAAAAATGGCGCCGTTATGCACATTGCCGCAGAGGCCCTCCGCACGATACGCGCGGTCGTTGTCCCAGCTGTTACCCGGTCATGTCAGACCTGAACAAAAAAATCAGCTCACTCGTGAGTAGTTGCTCTGCAATGTAGCGTAGCGGTTTTTTCGACCATTAAAAAAATTATGGTGAGCCGAAGAAAAAAATGGTATCTTTCACCGGATCTTCCGCTCACCATAATTTTTTTAATGGTCGGAAAAAAACCGCTACTCTACATTATAGCGACACTATCGTATCCGCGGATACGCGCGTATCGTATCCGCGGAACCGTATCGTGCGGAGGCCCTCCGCGGCAATGTGCATAGCGGCGCCATTTTTAAATATTTTTAACGGAATTTTATGAACGTTATTCTTAAAGCCCTTTCTGACGTTGTGTAAAAAAATAAAAATATTTCGGCCCATACTTAAGAGTTTATTATTATTTTTTCAATATACCGAGTTTTCGATCGGCCAAGGTGGCCAAACGCCTTAATAGTTGCACTTATAAGATGTACGAGTGCGTGTAGGTAAACATCGATCTAAAGACAGTACAATATGTGGTTCGGATGAAGCAAATCTTAAAAGAATATATTTATAGTAATACTTTTACTCTATTTTTTCTAGGGTAGTGTGTTTATCCTTGACCTTTATGTGGATGGATTAGCCGGTAAAGATGGTCGACTAAAGCCTGGGGATCAAATAATCGATTTTTGTCATCAAAGTTTCAAGTCTATTGAGGCTGACGTTGCTCACACTGCAGTGTTGAAATCGGCAGGATTGGTGAGATCACATCAACATTTCGTATGCCCACTTTAATGGTCAATGCCAGTTGTTTTTAGAATAAAATTAAGACAACTGTCTTATGTCACATATGGAAGAGATGAGACCCAAATTATTTGATTTCCCTTTTTGCCTACCCCTAGTGCAACAGCATAGGATGTGATCAAAGGAGTTTGTAAAAATTCGATTATGGGTTAATTGATTTTGAGATTTGAGTGAATAGATTTGAGTGAGAATTAGTAAGAAATAGTAGGTTCTGGAAGAGCAGAATAATGTCTGAGACGATTAAACTGGCCTTTGAATTGGAACAAGTAACGTTATAATTTTTTCCTAATGCAATTTAAGATCATTGAACGCTCTTTTGAAAATTTACAATAGGTTATCATTATTGGATAGAACTATTTAAGACGTAATACAATATTGCAAATTAATGATCATGCGATGGTCGCCTACGGTTGCATTGATTCAGCGGTGAAGCTGTAGTACGTTGTGAGTTGTCGTTAAAATTGTTGGCGATGAGGTGAATCGCGGCGATGGTTGTAGAACTGCTGAACTGAGACTGACTTACTGACCAACCGTGACTGAGTGATCGATTACGACCATTAGGTTAGAATACTAGAAACTGAGTTTTACAACCACGATGAGCTATTCTGGGTTTTAGACTGTGACTGACGCTATGCCGCTAAAACCCCTGTTTTTCGATAGTAACCCAACCAACGTAGCGTTTTTGAATTTTGAGTGGGAGCTAAGTTGGAGACTTCTTTCAGACTTCTCTTTCCGGCTTTGTTGAGGACGATATGTGGGAAACTGGTTCGAACTTCGTGATTGGATAAGATATTGGGGTATGGATATTTAGTTCGTCGTCGCGTTATTGAGGAAATACAAACATTGTCGCGGCTCGAATTCGGGAATTTAGGTCAGGATTAAAAATTGGGAAATTTCAAAGAGTGTCGATGAAAACAATTTGCGTAACAATGAGTGTTTGATGAAAACAGATTTTCCACTCGGCCGTGGGATTCGCATCGGGTGAGGTTCCTGAAGGGTTTATTTAGGTTTCAAGATATGAGAAGTTGTTGTGTGGCTAGGCCCCGTGTACCTGTTCGATCAAATGCCGTTGAAAGGGGCATGGCCTAGCACCGAATACTGTGTTATCGCTATTGGAATAAAGATTTACATGCGGGTGGGAAATGTTGACTATTATGATGATAATGATAATTGAGAGACGACTGCCCTCTATATTTCGGCTAGGATGTAACAGTTATTCGATAATTCATGTTTTCTCTAAATCAGAACACTGGCTTCGAAACAATGTTATCTCTGAGTGTGATGACGATTACAAAAACTGATCCGATTACGCAGGGACGCAAAATGATTAATTTTTTCTACTACGCTTGGAACAAAATTTTCAAATATATAAAATTTTAATGCAGTATTCCGGTAGTAGATACGGCGTTTTGATACCGTATTGTTTTCAGATTTCCATGGTTGTATTGAGACAAGAACATGCGGTAGAGGAGATCGAAGTAGAGCTGCAACAAAAACCAGGAAAGGGAATTGGTCTCTGTATAACTGGGTTTAACTGTACATCTGGAGCATATGTTTCAGAACTGGTAAGTATTGTCACCTTAATATTGCTGTGAAGAAAAGTTATCTGCACTGAGCTCCCATTAAGCACCCCCGGATAGATCATATTTATCGAACTGAACATGAATACAGCGAGAAACCGGTTGCCATGGATTTTAAGGTTATAACTTTATCGCAACGATTTTCAGAATTACGTAATAAGGGATAAATCAAGAGTTCATATCTGCATGTATCCCTGATTTTAGGAGGAGTTCTGGGGTTGTCCTAAAAAAATTGACCAATTTTTCATAAAATCTGTAAGACCGAATGAAGATAAAATTTCAGAATACACCAAAATTAAGAAAAGTATGAATGGATAATAACAACTCATGGTTTCATTTCTTAAATAATCATAAAATAGGTATACTTGATTGTATCTCGGAAGATTGCATGCGTAATTCATTGTCAAACTTTCGAACCACTAGCAATAAGAAGCATAGGGCTGGCTTCAGAGTGGTCAGACCACGCGATATCTTGTTTCGATGGTGTGGTTTCATTTATAAAGCAAGTAGGGGACGTACACAAATTACATAACGTAAAACTTGCCAATCTCCCCCCCCCCCCCCCCCCCCCACCTCCCTCACGTAATAGGACCGTAACGCCTGGCCGGACCCCCCCCTCCATTCCGTTACGTAAAAGGTGCTTTAACGTCAATAATTGCGACATTTTTGATAGACATAACTAGTTATTGAAGGATCAGGTTTATACTAATTTTATGAAGTATATATTCATCTAGTTTTTTACGAATTTTTATGAAAAATATTTAACATGAACCGAGATATATGCCTTGATTTGATGACGAAAAAATGTTGCAAGAACTTGCACAGTAGCTTTCCTACTTTCACTGCAAGAACTTGCGAATAAAGTCACCTTTATAAGAGGTGATTTGTAAAAAAAAAGTCAACGATTTATTGATATCTATACAAATTTAGCGATCGTTATGAATAGTCGTTTTTTTATTCTGTTTTTTTTACACAGTGCTGACAGTTTGGCCAGTTTTTTCTATTTTCAAGGCCCCTTTTTTGCATTGAAACACGCTTTAAAACGAGTAATTATCAAAATTTAGAAAACCGGCTACGTGCACCCCAAGTCGCTGCGAGTACAAAAATGTCAAAAAAATTGAAAGTTGGTTGATAACTTTTTGAGTATTCGCTGGGACGAGGTCGAGCAAAGTAGTTTCAAGAAAATCGCGTTCAAAGTTTTCGTTCCGTTTTTCTCGATATAAAGTTATGTTTTTTTTTTCTCAAATATTGATACTTACATTACACTATCTAGTCGTGGGCAATATAACGGTTCTTCATCTTCATTATGTTTCACAAAATAATAAGAACCTGCACTTTATCTATTGTGAATGATGCCACACCTGTAAGGACTGAGGGCACTAACCGATCGCGTTACCTGTTTTCACTAAAGTGCCTGTAATTCCGTCAATTTTGAATTAAAATGTTTCCAAGATATTTTCGAATATATGTGCTGCCAAGAATCATAGGAAACAAAAATTTTTTTCTTCGAATTTTGCTTGGCGAAAGTGGGAAAACTACTGTGCAAGTTCTTGCAGTGACTTCCCCCCTTAACTGACATCTCGTATGGGAAGGCGTCAACTTTCCGCGGTAAAATTGCGCGCGAGTTTGAAACTCAAAATTGAACATGCAGAAGTTTTGCTATTTCTGGCAGTCCTAAAATCGTTACGTAACGCAAAGCTTGCTCCCCCCCCCCCTTCCCCCATGTACGCAGACCTTTACGCTTGGCCGAACCCCTCCAAATTGCGTTACGTAGTTTGCGTACGCCCCCGAAAGACTTGCTAAAGCTAGCTTGTAACAGTTTTACTTGCTTTATAAATACATCTTTTTATTTCAGATCAGTGGTAGCAGTGCAGCAGAGAATGGGAATATCTTCAGAGGTGACCGTATAGTGGCAGTATCCAGTGAAGATGTTCGTGAGGCAGCAGTTGAAGAAATTGCAATATTAATGAAGGGTTTAAACGTAGTGAATTTAAAACTTGCCAGATATAAATCTACTCGGTCATAGGTCTATAGTACGATGGATATAGCTACACTGTTTTTCGAAAGACCGTTCCGAATAAAACTTTCACTGTTTCGAAGGAGGTGCCGGGAGCTTTGATGGCGTCGACTAATATTGTCTGATTAAAGATGTTTTCAAGATTTCAAGGTGACTAGTTTGCTAATAAAACGATCTATTTTTCTTTAGCTAAGCCTATGGAGCATTCCGATGCAAATACACTAACCTATAACATCTTGGCCTTCTAGGAGCATTCAACATCCCTTATTACCGCTTTCGTCTCTCTACGCTGAATATTGGGAACCAGTTTTACTCCTGTATTCGATGTGTCGTCTTGATTCTTCTGGTATTTAGTAAAATTGCATTCACTAACAATTGCAGTCACTAACGATGGCGCCGGTCTATTTTATTAGTAGATTCTTAGTCGGACGAAAGTTTGGCGGTTTAATAGGCGTTCAAGAACAGTCTATGACGATCTACTTCTCCACTTTACAAAATAGTCCATTTTTTGCGACATACTAAGAAACAATGTAGAACAGAGAAACCGTCTTGTGTTGATATTGATCAGATGGTCAGTATTATTATTTAATACTTTCATCCTGCAACTCTTTAATCGTTTTTTATCATAGATTATTTCTTTCCGCCATCATTGCAAATATCTGTTACTGAACTACATTAGGGCAAATATTCGTGTAATGACATACAGAAGAAAAATATATTTTTTTTTTCGTTTAGCGGCGAAAGCATTGTAATGATGATAGCATCGTCGACATGTGAGATTTCATGATGCTGGATCACCATCGTTATAGGTCGATGATTTCGTATTAGAATGCTCCATAGATCCAGCTAAAGAGAAAAATAGTATCCAATTGAAAAAATCCAGGCCATCTCGAAATTTTGGGGGCAGCGTCACCTGGAGAAAACTCGATCAAAACATCAAACGTCCCCTTTCTAGCACTATAAGTCATATTTGGAACATTTTCTATACTATCACTATAAGTCAAATTTGGAACACCACGCATAGTTCGGGAAATATTCACGTAGAAGGATGGAAATGGAACACCCGGCACGCATGCAGATGTGTATACAGGATGTCTTCTAACCGATAAACAATAATAAAGAGTTATGTGCGCGCGCGCGCGCGTGTGTGTGTGTGTGTGTGTGTGTGTACTTGTATGAGAGTAAAATATTTCTTATTTTCAATGTTATCGTGAAAGGCAACCGAATGTGAATGCGTAAAGAGAAAATCGTACCTCTAACGTCTGTATCCACTTCTTAAATCTCGCAATATATATACACACTTGACTTCTGATAAAGGTCAGCATTTCCATACCGTTTTCTTTGATAGTGGCTTCGTATTTTCTTAAATGGCAGATTCCATTGTACAGGGTCTTTCCCTTTATGATATTCTCACTAATTCCATTTCGCTTCCCTACCCTACGGCCACAGCCGACTTTCCCCTCTGTATCGCATTAACCACGATATTTCTGCGACGGGTAGAGAAAAACTGCGGAAAATCTATACCAATACAGCTGGTCCCGGGTTCACTTCCCGGTTTCAGAGCTAGTCGCGTTTCATGGAGAAATACATCACGGGCCAAACCGGTGGGCTGGTCCAGTGGTTCGCGTGCTTGCCTCTAAACCAGTACATCGGGAGGTCGCGGTTTCGAATAGCCGTCTCGTAGTTTCGGAAAAAATAAATACGGGCGTGACGTTGCTCCAGTTCTATATAGAAGTCGCGCACACGGACCGGTACGTGTGTGTGTCGTGTGAGTATGACTGTAGCCTGTGAGTTATTTCTCGAGAAATCGCGAATAGCTTCGAGGCTGGGAAGCGAACTCGGGACCGGCTGTATTTTTCTGCACGGTTGCGGTTTTCCGCAGTTTCTGGGTGGCTGCGGCTTTCCGCTGTTTCCCTATACCCATGGCAAGAAATGTCATGGTGAATGCGATACAGAAGGGAAAGTCGGCTGCAGTCGCAAGGCGGGGATCGATTGGGGATGTGAAGCAGAATTTGGTGGGGAATGTAATAAGGGGAAAGTACCCTGTACATGGAAGCTATAATAAATAATACAGTAGCGCTCAATAAAAAAAAATACATCACGGGTCACTTGCATACACACAGGACACACACACGTACCGGTCCGTATGCTTGACATCCGTGTACAACTGGAGCTACGTCAGGCCCGTATTTATTTTTCTCCGAGACTACGAGATTGGGACTCGAACCCGCGACGTCCCAATGATCTGGTTTAGAGGTAAGCACGCTAACCGCTGGACCAGACGGTCACAGTGAATTTGTACTTGAGCTCTATTTAGTTTTACATTTGATGGGCTACGGGAATATGCTTGTATATTTTTGCTGAGGCGGTATCCTGATTATTAGTTCTAAAATTCGAAACTATGGAAGATAGGGCTTGTGTAGTAAACGCCGAGGTAGCTACCCCGGCGTTTAAACACCGTTTGGGGCATTGAGTAGTCACTCCATTCCCCAAACTTATAAGGCGAGAGGCTCCTATGTATAGTTATGCCGGGGTGTCGGGTGTGCATATCTCAAAAGAACATCACTTAAGTATCCGCCTTCGATTTCGTTGAATTTCATATATGTGATAAAACATTGAAAACTCTTAGACACGTATTTTTTTATCTACCGAAAAACGATTTCAAGGGGAGAAACCACCTCTCAAAAAAGCCGAGGCGAGCGGTGATTTTGCAGTTTCACGCCCAACCAGTTCACCGATCTGAATGAAATACTAACAAAAAATCTTCTAATGTAGAGCAATGAACATCCACTATAGAGGTATTAAGAAAAAAGTTAAGGGGTGAACCACTCCTTCATTCGTCTTTTTCTTACCCCGCACTGAGGAGGATTGCATAAAGATGAATAAAACCTGAATTTTGCTCTCCCTTTCAAAATGATATATTTTGAAAGGGAGAGCAAAATTCAAGTTTACGTATTTTTGCTGGAAAGCAAACATAAGGGGGTTACCCCCCCTTTCATGAATTTATTTATCGCAGTCATGTTGTTTTTGTTCAAAATGTATCCGCTGATTGAAAATATTCTTATAAGCTACTATTTAATGTTTGCGTTTGGAAAAGATCCGCTTTCGCGACTATTTTTTTTCTTTAAAAAAGATAAATGGATGGTGAGAAAATGGAAAAAAATAAAGCCGAATTTGTGACACCCTAGTAAATATGCCATGCATATTTGTATTAAACTTTCTGCCGTGGTGCGCGAGGGAAGGGAAGTAGCCGCCCCTCACTCACAACAATCATATTTTCGTTTCAAAATGCTTCTATCTCTAGTTCGCTCGATTATATGAAAGCATAAGAATACAAGAACACAAATATATGAACAATGCCATGAATAGAATACAAATGGTATATTCAGTTTTCAATTTTCGTGTACGGATTAATGTGTACGATTCAAGTCTTGAATGATTTATTATCTGGAATGCGCACGTTCGGAAAGGTTCCATCCGCGCCTATACGAAACAATAACGTACAGGCCAA
Source organism: Ophion ellenae (assembly GCA_963210295.1). Lineage (NCBI taxonomy): Eukaryota > Metazoa > Arthropoda > Insecta > Hymenoptera > Ichneumonidae > Ophion > Ophion ellenae. The sequence continues at coordinate 7,930,875 of OY723392.1, forward strand.
TCTTTATTTATCGGCATATTATACTTTCTCGAATAATTGCAATAATCAATTCCTCGAGCTCGAATATTATCGTTAAAATATTAGGTGTTGGAATTCATTCGTAGCGTTTTACAAGAGATGGCGTAGGTAGTACAGTATTTCGTTGTTACCGACAGTAATGTATTTATCGTGAAACAGATATCATTGAATGTCATTTGCTGTACATACCCTCTTTGTGAATCGTAAATAACAAGACTTTATAATTCATTGAATGTGTCAGCATTTGTGCCGAATAAAGTGTTTTTTCCGGGAGTTTTACTACATTACTTGAATTCGAACAAAAGTGCTGCTAAAGCTCATCGAATTTTAGTGGAAGTGTATGGTGAACATGCTGTAGCTGTGCAAACGTGTCGGAAGTGGTTTGCACGTTTTAAAACGAGTGATTTCGACTTGGATGACAAGGAGCGACCTGGCCAGCCGAAAAAAAATTGAAGATAATGAGTCGGAGGCATTGCTCAATGAAGACTCGTCTAAAACACTTAAAAAATTGTCGACATCATTGGAAGTTGACTCATCAACGGTAGGAAAACGTCTCAAAACTTTGGGCATAATCCAGAAAGAAGGACGTTGGGTCTCATATGAATTGAAACCAAGGGACATTGCGAGGCGTTGTTTGACATATGAACTGCTGCTTCAACGGGAGGAAAGGAAAGTTTTTTTTTGCATCGAATTGTCACTCGTGATGGAGAATGGATGCATTACGATAATCCGAAGCGCAGAAAGTCATGGGTTAAGCCCGGCCAACCATCAACATCAGTGGCAACTGCTGAAACCGAATGAAAGCATAACGAGGGATCTCTACCGACTGCAATTGATGCGCTTGAGCCATGCATTGAAGGACAAACAGCCGGAATACTCCAAACGACACGACAAAGCCATTTTACTGCACGTCAATACTTGTCCGCATTTCGCAAAACTGGTACAAACATATCTGGAAACACTTAAATTGGAAGTCCTACCCCACCCGCCGTATTCTCCAGATATCGCTCCTGCTGATTACCGTTTGTTTCGTTCGATGGCTCATAGCCTGTCTGAGCAGAAGTTCACTTCTTACGAAGATTGCCAAAAATGGGTCCATTCGTGGATTGCATCTGACGATTGTAACGGCGGGGCTTTCTTCCGATACGGTATTCGTACTCTGCCCGAAAGATGGTCAAAAGTAGTAGCAAGCGATGGGCAATACTGTCATTAATGTATTGTTTTATTTTCATTTGGAATAAATATATTTTTTTTTCATTAAAAATACCCTGTAAATTCATTCCAAGTTCAATATATCCTGCGTAAATGTCCTTCTCGCGGGAAGACGTGATAAGGATATTTGCGCAGATCATATACATTATCGGATAATGTATAATCAACCTCTTGCAGTGCAATTTGACTATGCAAAACAAGCAGTTTTATTGCTTGCTTTATAAGACAGTTTCCCTGCGTATTCTTCCATTCCACGTTGAACGAGCCGCAAGCCGCGTTTTGCGCAGTGTAAATACATTTTTTATCGGCAATGAAAGTAAACCCAATTAATGTTATCAAACTTCTACTAGCTACATTTGAAGCGATAAATATTTTACAAAGTACCGTTAAAGACGCGGAAATGAAACTTATGGATAATTTCGGAAAAACGTTCATCAATTCCATGCAAGACTATGATGGAGTTGAAATGATAGAGGAAGAAACCCTCGGTTTTCAAGACCCATTTAAACAGTATGAAGCCAATGCTTGTTGAAGATAGTATATGGCGAAAATATATCCGTAAGTGTGATTCTGACGCCTGTCTAGTTATGATGAGGGGAATTATGACAACAGCAAAAAGTTGGATACTGGATGTCTGGTAAGACAAAGTATTATAGCCTCAAAACCGTCCAACAAAAATACAGATCTGTCCTGTCTAAGCGACAATTACACAATTACTGGGCAAGTTAGCAAAATAAAGATGGTACTTATAGAAAAAAAGTGGCGCAAGTTGCTGCAAATACAATGCAGAATATCAAAACCGCTCCGATGCTGGTGTTATCATACTTGATATTGGTCGTCAGGAGTGAGCGCTACTAGCCCTAAAGGAGTTAAGATTCGAGGATGTACGATTTAAAGCCTCTCACCATAGGCTATGGAAATTTCAACAACGTCATCGCCATGTATGCAGAAAGATCAATAAATTTGTAACGCGCAAAACCGTAAAAGGAGAACCATAGAATACATCATGTTCTCAACGTTCTTCACATTCCAAGATAAAATTTACCAACAAATCTCAGGATTACCCATGGGATCACCTTTAGCTCCAATACTATCCAACATTGTCATGATTGATCTTGAAACAAATTGTCTGGAAAAATTAAAATTCTCATTACCACTATATAAAAGATATGTTGACGATATTATTATTGCTCTACCAACAAACAAAATAGAATCCACCAAAAAGATGTTTAATTCCTATAATCCAAAATTACAATTTACATCTGAAAAGAAAATAGACAACAAAATCCCGTTTCTTGATTTACTCTTAATCCACAAACGAAACTCAATTATCACAAATTGGTATAGGAAACCAACCTGGTCAGGCAGATTCATAAATTTCTTTTCAGACCACCCACTCTCCCAAAAAAAAGCCATAATCTACATGCTAGGTGACAGAGCAATACAATTATCTCATTCTTTATTTCACAATGAAAATCTCAAACTCATTAGTAACACGATGACACAAAATTGCTATCCAATCTCCTTCACAGAAAAGATAATAATAAAACATCGGCTTTCTATAATCAACAATCAAAAATCTAATAACAACTATTTTGATTCTTCCAGAATAATAAATCTTCCCTACACAAAAAACATACATCATCAACTAATTCGTCTCTTCCAACAATACAACATAACATTAGTCACAAATAACAAACACAACATTTCATCGATTATTGGCTCCACCAAAGACAGAATAAATAACAACCGAAAATCCAATACAGTTTACAAAATCGACTGTAAAGACTGCAATGCCACATACATTGGCCAAACCAAAAGATACCTCGAAACTAGAGTGTAAGAACACAAAAGTAGCAAAAAAACACACTACCACAATACACACAGCTTTAGCACAACATGCAATAGAACAAAAACACGACTTTCAATTTGACAATGTAAAAATTCTAAACAACGAAAATTGGCTCAAAAAAAGACTTATCCTAGAAATGATCGAGATTAAGGCACACTCCAACGCTATAAATTTTAGAACTGACATACAAAAATTAAGCTCAATCTACAACTCTATAATATAACAATTCAAACATTTTACAGTATTTTATCTCACATAACAATTTTAGAATTATCGACACTATAAACTAACTAATATATGGACATGATAAACTAATTTCAAGGACATTATAAACTAATTTTAAATACCCCAAACTTGACACACCTATTTTATTTTCCTAGACACGTTACTGCCTAAAGGATCTTTCTCCCCCGATTCGTAGTACAGAGACTCGAATAAGCTTCACGAAATTAATACACCACTCAGTTTCTCTCGAACTTTCGTTCACCACACAACCCAATATGTAACGAAAAAAGCTGTAAATTTCGGGAAAACAAATTCTTAAGAACTAACTCAATAGGTAATCATCATATTCTTTCAAAAAATTTTTTTACTAAAACTTCTCTCAGATCAATCTCTTACACTAAATTTTCAGTAATAAAACACAAAACTTTTTTTTTTTTATAATTATTTATCCATTACAGATAAGAAAAATCGCCGATAAACGATAATATTTCCATCGATTGAGTATCTTCCCACCAAACATTCTTTACTTCCAAAAATAATGTTTTTTTTCGGAATAACCTTCCACATATGTGCAAAAATCCTGAAATACCAACAACATGGAGGTTACTTATTTCTCATATTTCATCTTTTTATAACTCCATAATAAAATAACCCTCTTTTTCACACATTTTACATTTCAAACACCGACACATAAAAATAAGCAACACAATATAAGAAATTATTCAGATTATATTCATATATTCATAACCAAAACTGAACTAACATAATTGTTATACAAAATGACACAACACTTATATAATATAATCATAACATAAAACGCTCATGTATATAACTTTTCCAAACGTGATTGTAAAAAATGTGTATCATAATTTATACAGAAAAATATAACTTGTGATGAGGACCCGAACCAGAGGGCCGAAACGTAAAAGAAAACATCTTTTATTTCCATTGCTGACCTTGGAAAACCTTCATTGCCCAGACCGAAGCCGAATCCGTAACGATTATCTTGTAAAAGGATAACTACTACGGAAAAATGCAACGTTTATCAGCGATTTTTCTTATCTGTAATGGATAAATAATTATAAAAAGTTTTCTGTTATAATTATTTATCCATTACAGATAAGAAAAATCGCTGATAAACGATAATATCTCTATCTATCGAGTATTTTCCCACTGAACATTATTTATTTCCATAAATAATGTTTTTTTTTTCGAAATAACCTTCCGAATGTACGCAAAAATCCGGAAATATCAACAACATCGAGGTTAGTTATTTCTCATATTTCATATATTTATAATTCCATAATAGAATAACCCCCTTTCTCACACATCGCACATTGCAAACACCGATACATAAAAATAATCAACGCAATATAAGGAATTATTCATTTCATATTAAGGCCATGTGCCACATGCCTCCGACCGCATCGAAATTTTGAAATGGGAATTCTCCCGAACGGATCAACCAATTGGAATGAAATTTGTTGTGTGCATGCAGGGCGCTTGCTCCGAGAGCATGATTCGCGAAATTTTCCAAAATTTCGAAAAAAAATTTGCAGTTTGTAGTTACCATGCGAAAAACTGTGAATTATTAATCATTGCATCGCATTTTCGTTAATTTGGCGCGAATCATGCTCTCGACAGTGAAAAAGCACACATTTTGAGCTTTGTTTCACCTGTTTTCATGAACAAATGGCGGAGAAAAAGCATTTTGAAATTTTTACATAAATTCAGCAAAAATGTACCAACAAAGCTCAAAATATCAGGTACTGTAGCGAGCGTTCAGTTCATCCGTTTTCTCACTGGCGGCGCGCAGCTCGCTTCGTCTTGTTTTTACCGACTGCGCTCGCGTCCTTCCGGAACAAATTTATTTTTTGACAGGTCGAAAGCCGGAGCCATAACCTCCGGCCATAACCTCGAACATTCGGTCGGAATATATTTCATACGATGTGTGTCATAGAATTTAAATAGTGTGTGTGATCGAGTGAAGTTTGTTTTCGTCGCGTTTTGGTGAGTTTTTTTTACTGTGAAGAACGCATCAGGACGCCGGCACACCACCGACGACCAAAAACCGACAATGAAATAATCGACGAGAAAACAGCCGCAGCCGATTACACGAAGAAGATCGAGGAACATAGGGACAGCGAGAAGGCGAAGGAGAAAACACCGGAATTCAAGGTACGTACATGCTATAACCTCAATTTACGTACTATGTAATTTGCCACGATCGTCCCTCGCGTTGCTTTCTCGCTCGCCGATGTATCAAACAGCCAACGGCTCCGGTGCAAAAAACTCAAGCTTATTTGCTCTTCGCAGAAATACCTCGGTATTTATTTGTGAAAAAATCGCAGATAGCTTATTATCTGATGATCCGTAGCCACTTCCATTACCCCTCGAAATCCTCGATTTCCTGATCAGTGTGCGACCAAAATGGTGCACGAAAGTTCAAAACCCTTTGCCTACGAACGCAAAACTGTCACGTCTCAAACACGGTTGATTTGTGGACCTGTGGCGATTTCTCTATAGCTTCACCCTGATGACCGAGAGTACTATTGGTATGGCGTACAAAGATAGAAGACCCTTGGTATACCTGTACGGTAGTACACCGCGACACGCAAGTGTGCGTGTTACTAGTATGGTACTGGTATACTCTGCAATAGTAAAATATACTGGTTCCGTATCCTCACCATACTAATACTCGTACTGATAGCGTACGCATACACATGCTAGGTATGGTACCTGGACTAGCATGTAGAAACCAGAACTAATGTAGCGTCGGATTTACCATCTAGATGGACCAATGGATTTATCAAGGGCAGCAAGAAGGCACTGCCGAGGATGAGAAACCGTGTCACTCGTCGCAGCCACAGTATAGCCTCCCAGTGTCCGCAAGGATATCACCGCTGTCTTCAATCTCTCCGAGAGCACCAGCGAGGCTGACCTCGAGGAACTCGTCGAACTCTTCGGCTTCGCTCAGAAACAATATCTTACCATGGATCGCACCACCAACCTGTGCAAGGACTTTTGCTTACGTATGTACATTTTAAAACAAAGGGCGAGAACCATTGCATCTCAATGGTTACGGCTACCATCATCTCATACTCAGAGTCGACGGGGCCAAACCTTCAGACCAACAGAATTGAATGGTCAACGGTTGAACGCGTTAAGGTAGAACAAGCGTGCGCTTTTGATTTTTATAGATTTTGTTTAAATTTTAACCAGACATTGTTCGTATCATTATGCATGTTTCAGTGAAATGTCAGATCAGCCGACTATTTAGATTCGGAGATTGATTTTAAAATTACAACTTTTAACACTGTAGGGTCTGCATTGAAATTTAGACAGAGTAATTTTCCGTGAAAAATATTTGTCCTCTTTAAAAAGACACGAGGTAATAACATAAACAATATAAAATATTAATGTTTATAACGCAAATCTTTTTCTTCACGTTAAAAGTGTTTAACGTTAGGAGCACAATAATTAACTTTTTTCTCGAAATATTGAACAACGCTGTTCTGCGGTGGTGCATAATGTCTTCTTATTACAGGGGATAAATATTTCTAACCGAGAGTTATTCTGTCATTACTGTACGTCTTTAGCAAAACTGAATAGTAAAGACAATTCAAACTTTTTCACTCGTCCCCTAACTAGTTTACTATCTAATGATATTTTTTTTTCAAAATCCATAAACACAATAGAATGGTACGCCGAATTAAGTGACCTGACTTTCGGCCAATGCAGACCCTGCAGTGTTAAAAGTTGCTATTCAAAAATCCATTATCTCCCAATCTAAATAGTCAACTGTTCTGAAATTTCACTCAAACTTGCATAATAATATGAACAATGTCTGGTTAAAATTTGAACAAAATCGATAGAAATCAAGAGCGCACGCTCGTTTTACCATAAGGGCTTACACCACTGTAAACGTCCAAAATTGAGTGATATTTCGCGATTTTTTTTTTGTAGAAGGACAAATAGGAGAATATTAATATTCAAGGATGTTATTAGTCATATCTTTAAATGAACAAAATGAAATTTATATTGAAAAATTATGCCAAAAGGTGACGCTGGAGCCATTCTGACGAGGCAAGTTGAATTTGAGACGCTCTGCGGCACGCAGTATAGCTGACGCAAATTTGATTTTAGAATAAAATTAAAAAAATTCTATTAATTATCACGAGTATAGCTAGAGAAATACGTAGAGAATTGTGACAATGTTATTTTTTGTGTAATTGGCAAGCATTAAACCAAAAACTTAATTTTCGACAAAAAAAGCACAATCATTTGGTAATAACTAATGTTATAATTAACTCATAGAAAATCCCGTACTTATTGCTCTTCGGAATGTTATTTTAAACATGTACCCAAAATTGGGAGTGAAAATGATGAAAATTGTTGGAGTTATGCTGCATGCCGTTTTGAAAAATTGTGTTTTGAGAAAAACGGTCGATGTCTCGCACACGGGCCAGCCACTGCCACCGCAGACCCATGCTGGCCTGCGGACCTTTTTTACAGGTACCAAACTTTTTTCTCCTTATTATAGATGGTTGAAAGCATCTTTTAAGTCAAGTAAAAAAAAAAACAATTTTTTTTAATTCCACAGTGTGGCCCCTTAGATCGGAGTACACGGTGACGATTGTTGGTCGCCTCTCTGTGAACGACACGCGACCAACAATCTTGAAAAATGGTTGGAGGATTATTGTAAGCAAAGGTTGCCGAAATATAAAAAAGGACTTCACTAATTTTTTTTTTTTTGCTTTCCAACGTTGCAAACTTCAACCTCATACCCTCTCCGTGGAACGCAGTAGAACTATCGTTAATTTAATCGTGGAACTAAGAGTAAAATATTTTCGTTTATAACGTTCGTTTTAGCAGTCAAATGAGGGGAAACTTCAAAATAATTAAAGAAAAGAGACGAGTTAAAAAAAAGGTCGTGTTTTGAACCAAATTTTTTATATACGACTCCGAAAATGACAAGAACAAAATTTCTACATTTTCTAGCGTTTTTTTAAGCGCTGTGTCTATGTGAAAAATTGTCGCATCGAGATGAAAAAAGCCTTTTGAAGCTTCAAGATGATAGTTTCGAGATCTTTTGGCAAAAAATTGTGATCTGCGGCTATCGCGCAATCATAAGAAATACCGGCAGAAAAAAATTCCAAATTTGTTTTTATTTTTCAGGGGTCATCGGACTAAGGAATTTTGTTTCAGTTAACTCAATGTATAGTTTAGTTAGCTTGTTTATTCAGCTTTAATTAGCTTTTTATCTCTGTACGTCAAATTTTCTGCTGAGATATCCGACTTCGAATGAAAAAAGATCCTTTTGTCTTTGATTATCGATCTCTCAGCAACCAATTATCGTAACGGGAATTAGAGGGCAGCTTTGAAAAGTCGAATAAATTTCCCGCCAGCCCCTCCCGTTGATTTTTGTGATTTTTTTCTTCACCCTTAACCGTTATTTGGTGAAGGACAAAAAATTACTTTTTCTGGATTTTCAGTAAATCTACCACTACGTTACAAATATTGATGCAAAGACTAATGTTGCCGCGTTTTTTTTTCAGCTCGAATTACTCCCAATACCCCTGTTAGACTGCAAATTGGTTCATCGAACCGTTTTCTATCAAGGGTTAATCGAAGTTTGACAAAACAATTAAAGGAACAAGTGTATTATTCCTAAACATCTTGTAATCATCATCAAAATAAAAATACTAATTTTCTTCGACTTTTTTCACAACTTGGCACTAGTTGCTTGTTAAATATAAGAAAAAATTCTAGAGAGTAACATTTTTTTTTATTTGTAAAATATTTAAGGAAACAATACTGACTAATTTTTTTACACCATTCGGCCTTTGCGCACTTTAATTTCACTCATCTGTAAGTGCATCAATTAAAGTTGATACTCCCAAGCTGTATTAATAGTCGATCTGAGAACATTTATGCAATTAATTCTCAATATTTTCTACGAAGGTTATTAGGGTTATGGAAAACAATCTTTTTTTCAAAACTAGGCATGATCAAAAGTTGAAAAAATAAGAGTTTACAAAAACAAGAGATTCATTTTTTTTTATCAAAACGTAGAAAAAAATTACCAAAAAAAGATTAGTTTTCGAAAGAAATTGTTCATTGGTTTTTTCTTCCAAGCAAGAGATCATTTTTGAAAAGGGTGTTTTTTGTATCCCTGATAACCTTCGCAGAAAATATCTACAGTTAATGGCATACAAGTTCCCAGATCGACTAGTGAATACTGCTTGCGGGTATCAACTTTTAATCAATGCAATTAAAGATGAGTGAAATTATGGTGCGCAAAAGCCGAAGCGTGGCAACAACGAGTCACCGATGTTTCCTGAAAATTTTTACAAATTCAAACAGATTACAATTTTTTTTAATATCTCAATTTTTTTTCTTAAATTTAACAAGCAACTACTGCAAAGTTCTAAAAATAGTCGAAGAAAATGGGTGTTTTCATTTTGATCATGATTACACGATGTTTAGGAACACTTGTTCCTTTAATTCGTTTTCAAAACTTGGATCGATCGGTCCGGAAAAACGGGTCGATGGATCAATTTGAAAATTTGCACGGCTATTGGGGGTACATTAAGCTGAAAAATAAACGTGGCGACATTAGTCTTTCTACCAATATTTGTAATGGAGTAGTAGATTTACTGAAAAACCATAAAATGTCATGATTTGTCCTATTTTTCAAACTACTGTTAATGGTGAAAACATGAGTTTTTTCTCAAACATCAACGAAAGGGTCTTGTACGAAATTGATTCAAGTTCTTCAAGCTGCGCAATAATTTCCTGTGCGATCATTGGTTGCTGTGATATCATTGATCAAACACAAAAGGAACATTTTTTATTATAAGTCGGATATCCCAGCGAAAAGTTGACATAGAGAGACCACAAAAAAACCAAATTGGAACTGAATAAACAAGCTAACGGACCTATGCATTGATTTAACTGTGAAAAATCCCTTGAAAAAATTAAATTGGAAAAATAATTTTCTCGCTATCTCTTATGATTGCGCGATAACCATAGCTCAAAAAATTATTTTGCCAAAAGATCTCAAACAAGAAACTTGAAGCTTAATAATGTTTTTCTTTTTCATCTTGATACGACTATTTTTGACATTGATACAGCTTTTCAAAAACACTTTAAAAAATGAAGAAATTTTCTGTTTCTTTAATTTTTTGGGGTTGCAATTTTGGGGTTGCAAAAATGCCGATCGCAATTGTTTAAACAAAGAGCATTGTATTTTTTTTTAACTTTTCAACGATTTTTTGAAAGTGTTTCCAACAAAACGATTTTTCGAAAAATTTACACCGATGACCCCTAAACAATTCGCCATAGTAAAATTTTACCACTCTTCTGTAGAGCGAGACTTCTCCGATCGTCATTGCTAGAAAATTCGATCCTTGGAGAAACCTGCCGAAGATGAATTCCGGCAGAGAGAAAAAATGCTAAACGTATTTTTTTTAACATAATTAGTAATAATTTAGTAATAAAAAAATTTTACCACTCTTTCGCAGAGTGAGACCCGGTCGATCTCGTTCGCTCGCGAATTTGGTCGGCCGCAGACAACCTGCCGCAAATAAGCCATGGCAGAGAAAAAAATACCGATCACAATTGTTTAAACAAAGAGCATTGGAATTTTTTTTAACTTATCAACGATTTTTTGAAAGTGTTTCCAACAAAACGATTTTTCGAAAATTTTACACCGATGACCTCTAAACAATTCGCGATAGTAAAATTTTACCGCTCTTCTGTAGAGCGAGACTTCTCCGATCGTCATTGCTAGAAAATTCGATCCTTGGAGAAACCTGCCGAAGATGAATTCCGGCAGAGAGAAAAAATGCTAAACGTATTTTTTTTAGCATAATTAGTAATAATTTAGTAATAAAAAAATTTTACCACTCTTTCGCAGAGTGAGACCCGGTCGATCTCGTTCGCTCGCGAATTTGGTCGGCCGCAAACAACCTGCCGCAGATAAGCCATGGCAGAGAAAAAAATACCGATCACAATTGTTTAAACAAAGAGCATTGGAATTTTTTTTAAGTTTCCAAGGATTTTTTAAAAGTGCTTCCAACAAAACGATTTTTCGAACATTTTACACCGATGACCTCTAAACAATTCGCGATAGTAAAATTTTACCGCTCTTCTGTAGAGCGAGACTTCTCCGATCGTCATTGCTAGAAAATTCGATCCTTGGAGAAACCTGCCGAAGATGAATTCCGGCAGAGAGAAAAAATGCTAAACGTATTTTTTTAGCATAATTAGTAATAATTTAGTAATAATAAAATGTTACCACTCTTTCGCAGAGTGAGACCCGGTCGATCTCGTTCGCTTGCGAATTTGGTCGGCCGCAGACAACCTGCCGCAGATAAGCCATGGCAGAGAAAAAAAATACCGATTGCAATTGTTTAAACAAAGGGCATTGTACATTTTTTAAGTTTCCAAGGATTTTTTAAAGTGCTTCCAACAAAACGATTTTTCGAAAATTTTACACCAATGACCTCTAAACAATTCGCGATAGTAAAATTTTACCGCTCTTCTGTAGAGCGAGACTTCTCCGATCGTCATTGCTAGAAAATTCGATCCTTGGAGAAACCTGCCGAAGATGAATTCCGGCAGAGAGAAAAAATGCTAAACGTATTTTTTTAGCATAATTAGTAATAATTTAGTAATAATAAAATGTTACCACTCTTTCGCAGAGTGAGACCCGGTCGATTTCGTTCGTTCGCGGATTTGGTCGGCCGCAGACAACCTGCCGAACAAAAGCCATGGCAGAGAAAAAATGCTGATCGCAATTGTTTAAACAAAGAACATTGTAACATTTTACAACTCTTTTCTCGAACGATCTCGGCCGTGACTCGAGCTTTTAGCAGAGATCGAACTCGTCGATGATGAGCGACATCGAGATGCCAAATAGTCTTCGAGCTTATTTGTTTAAATTAATTAAAAAAGAGTGGAGAAATGCTAGCACCCTTCCACCATACGAGTCTCTAGCAAACCCTGTTTGCTAGAAAGTTCAACCATAAAGAAATTTCCACCGATGACCGCCGTCAACAAAAAAATCGATTCGAGGGCATTTGTTTAAACAATGCGCGATCGCAAAATATCACCGCTCTTCCGTAGAGCGAGGCTAGCGATCTTGGTTGTTCGAGAAGCTGACCAGCAAAAATGCTGCCAAATATGAACCCTGGCAGAGATAAAATGCTGAACGCATTTGATTAAATAATGAGCATTGCGAAATTTTACCACTTTTTTGTAGAGTGAGTTTCGAGCAATTTCGGTCGCTCGAAATTTTGGCAGGGATCGAAATCGTTAACGATAAGCGGCATCGATGTTACAAATTGAGCTCGAGCCTATTTGTTTAAATGAATTAAAAAAGTATGGGGAAATGCCTGAGACTTTTGGTTGTGGCTGTCGTCGAAAAAAAAAATCGATTTGATGGCTGCATATACAATGTAAAATGCAACAAAGTTTCACCGCTCTCCTGCCGAGCGAGCGCATGCTTCCAATACAAGCGTACCGTGGTCGCTACGCATAGTTGTGTGAATTGTGTGACACGCACATAGATGTAAGGTGCTTGCGTACGACCGAACGGCGGCGAGAACGGATTCGTTCTTTCTGCAACGCGGTCGGCGTAGCAACACACACACACACACACACGCGCGCGCGCTCAGCGATCGTCGTCTATTTGGCTTCGAGACTCTTCGTCCCAGTGCGAAGCATCGAGACCGAATTCGCGATCGCTGCGCTGTCCGTCGGTAGCGACTCGTAGTTGAAAACTACGAGATCTGCGCTACCGACGTAACGAGAGGCCGCGTCGAAATTTTCCGGCGTGTGGCACATGGCCTTAATATAGCCATAACCAAAACAGAACTAACATAATTGTTATACAAAATGACACAACACATATAACGGAATCAGAACATAAAACTCTCATACATATAACTTTTTCAAACGTGATTAGGAAGATTTGTGTACCATAATTTATACAGAAAAATATCATTTCTGAAGAGGACCCGAACCAGAGGACCGAAACGTAAGAAAAACATATTTTATTTCCATTGCTAACCTTGGAAACCCTTCATTGGCCGGACCGAAGCCGAATCCTCAACGATCAACTTGTCATCTACACGGCCGCACACATCTTTGATTCATTTTAAATCGACTGGCTATAAACAGACATAATGACCTTCTTCGGCGAGATACTACAACTGTTCGGATATCTCACCTTAGCAGCGTTCAAGAATTGGAAATACGACACTGCCACGAAGACTCGCCTAAAACAACAACTTCGTTTTTTACTTAAATGTAGACAAGAAGGTTTGATACCTAAACACATTTTTTCCAAACACTTGAATATTCAAATTTCCGCCAAAAAAGGTAAAATAAAACTTAATAGAATATCACACAAATTCTACAAATCATTACTAAACATAGAAATCGATGATCTCAAGTTTCGAATAAAAATATTGAACCAAAAAATAGAAAAGAACGCAGAAACAATCAACAAGACTCAAAACAATATTAAAGAAAGATTTTTCACTTTAGAACACATAACACTAAACAAACTGTCAAAACTCTCATATGAAAACCACAAAAAAAACTCCAAAATCTTCGATTTCAACTAACCAAGAACATACATCATCACATTTTCAAACATGAAGAATTTTTAAGAACAATATCATCACAAACACATATGAACCAAAACAATATACATCACCTAAATTATCAAAACACAAATCAAACAACACAAAATCACAATGTCTTATACTCAACACTTACTATTAGACAACATGACATAAATAATAATCTTCCCACTGATCCTCTGAACAATATAAATTCAACAATCATATTAAGGGGGGATTTTCTTTTTTTTCGACAAAAAAATCGATTTTTCGCTGGCCGCTGTTTCATATTCTTCAAAGTGTTGAGAATATGTGTGCAAAATTTCAAATTGAAATTCTCAAAAATGGCAAAGTTATAAGCGATTTTATACCTGCGTGTCGACTCGCGGTGGCCGCGCGCTCGTTGTCACACGGCAGGGGTCGGCGCGCCCGGCAGCTGCCCGAATCTGTGGCTCGGCGCACCATAAAAATAACGGGACAGCATACAATAGGCATTTAATTCAATGAAGGACGAGTCCTAACGGTCGTGCGAGATCAAAATATTCGGTGGAGAGTCGCTCAGTCTCGAACGAGACTTTACTGGTAACAGACGTATATATCATGGATCGAAAACAGGGAAGTGATACTCATAGTCGTGCTGCTAGACCGAAAAAAAGGAAATTTGTTGGGAATATTCACACCCGAGAAACGGAAACGACGTTTGCAAGTACGTCGGCCCAGAAACTGTCGACAGCGGAAGACAAAGAAATAATTACGGACCCGGGTCATGGATATCGCATTATCGCGTTTCTATCGGTTTTCTCTGCAATCTCGCAACTCGTAATATGTCAGGAATGCAAAGGACCGATCAAATTTGGCGAATCCAGTTCTCGCGGCTTGGGTTTTAAAATAGTTGTGCAGTGCAAGTGTCGTGTGCAATATATTAATTCCTGTCCTCTCGTCGATGACAAATCGTGTGAGATAAACCGGAGAATGGTTTTTGTGATGAGACTATTGGGAGTAGGCAGAGAGGGTATAAATTTATTTTGTGGCTTGATGGATATATCCCAAGGTTTCAGCACAACCTTGTACTATGCCTCCTTGGAGAACATTTGCAGTGGACCCAAAGCTGTATGGGAGCTGTGTGCGAAAAAGGCAGTGAAAGAAGAGAAAGCGAAGAATGCTGAACACGGAAATCCAGAGATAGATATTTTTGTGTCTGGAGACGGAACATGGAAAAAGCGAGGATATAGTTCCTTGTTTGGAATCACGACACTCATCGGCAAATATTCAAGCAAAGTGGTTGACCTTGTCGTGAAATCGTCTTACTGTCACGCTTGTAAATGGTGGCAATCAAAATCTGGTACCGAAGAATACGACGATTGGTTCGAAGAACACAGCAGTGAATGTACGGCGAATCACGATGGGTCAGCTGGAAAGATGGAAGTTGACGCGATCAAAGACATGTTCCGACGATCTTGGGAAATGCATGAAGTACGGTACGCGATATACATCGGCGATGGCGACACGAAAACATTCAAAGCCTTGTTGGAAGACAAACCTTACGGCGATGATTTGATCGTGAAGAAAAAGGAATGCGTCGGGCACGTTGAGAAGCGTATGGGCTCGCGACTGAGAAATGTGAAAAAAACGAAAAAACTTGGAGGAAAAGGAAAATTAACCGATAAATTGATAAAAGAATTAATAATTTTCTACGGTTCGGCTATCAGAAGACATCCAGACTCTGTTGATGAGATGTACAATGCTGTGTGGGCAACGTTCTACCACAATATCTCGAAGAATGAAAAGCCTCAGCATATGTACTGTCCCGCGGGGTCACAAAGCTGGTGCAAATGGCGCATTGCCGAAGCCGAAAAAACTCTGGACGAATTTGATCACGAAGCTCCACTGCATGAAGAAGTCGCGAATGCTATTAAGCCGATTTACATTGATTTGTCATCGAGAGACTTGCTGGAAAGGTGTTCAGGTGGCGATACTCAAAACAACAACGAAGACTTCAACGCAACCGTTTGGCGATTCGCACCCAATCACCTTCACTGTGGCGCGAAAACGATCGACATCGCGGCTTATTTGGCCGCAGGGATTTTTAACGAAGGCTTTACAGCAGTCCTTAAAACAATGACGACGATTGGAATCGTCGTTGGCCAGCAAGCATCAATATTCGTCGATGCGCGAGAAAAGCAGCGGATAGAGAGGTCAACGAGATGCAGCCTCGAAGCAACGAAAGAGGCTCGAACAAGACGCAGAAGCGAAACTGCTTCACTGAATGAGTTGTTCGAAGCCGAGGAAGGCATTCTGTATGGCCCTGGCATAGCAGATTAGATTAAAAATACTATAATACTAATATGTCCCATAAACTGTACTCACAACTTTAAACGCGTTTTTCTCGAAACAGCTTTTTTACAACTGGTGTGCACGATTTCTCAAAAACTATTCAACCGATTGCCTTCAAATTTGGACAGAATGCTCAGCTGACATCCTTTTATCGTTTGATGAAGCAAAAAAGCAATACGTTTAAGAGTTCTTTA
The DNA here is from genome assembly GCA_963210295.1 of Ophion ellenae. Lineage (NCBI taxonomy): Eukaryota > Metazoa > Arthropoda > Insecta > Hymenoptera > Ichneumonidae > Ophion > Ophion ellenae. Next base: position 7,947,344 of record OY723392.1, read on the forward strand.
TTTATAACAAAAAATCGATCAATTTTTCTCGAAAAATCGATACTTCAAGTTCAAAACGTCACCAAATCGTCAATTTTTTTTCCCTTCATCGAACGATAGCTGTATGTGTCTAAAGTAAAATGCTTTTTGGGTTTTTGTTGCAGGATGAACGTGAAGGCTGTAATCGTGCACACCATCAAAAAAGGACCATCACGCGTCGAGGGGGGTGGGAGGCGGATTTTTTGATGAAATTGTTGAAAACATTTTTTGTATGTAGTAAACAGATCAATAAAACTATATGCCAAGTTTCACAAGTTTTCCGTTGTATACTTTCTTCACAAAAAAATTCCCAAAAAGCGGTAAATTTTGCGAAAAAAAGACAATCCCCCCTTAAATAAAACCAAAGATTGGCTCATAAATCTCTCCAACATTGACATTCCGCTACACATTTCCACATTCTTGTCTCTGGGTGAAAAGTTCTGTTTTCCTTACCTCAAACTCTCAAACATAAAAACTCACATCTACAAATCAATCTCTGAACTTGAAGCCGAACTAGATTTTTTACCCGACAAACCTAGACAAATCGAAATTAGAACCAGATTTAATAAAATCTTAAACAAAATACATATTCCAACACTAATCAAATCATAAAACACATATCCTCATTCTTAAAAAACAACCCTCAACTTTTAGTTACACGAGCTGACAAAGGAAATTCGACAGTCATTCTTAAAAAATCAGATTACATTACAAAAATTCATGAGTTACTCGCAGATTTCACAATTTACAAAGTAACAAATAGAAATCTTATCAACACTCTACAAAAAAAGCATCAACAATATTCTCTCCAGATGGAGGACCTTAAAAATCATTGATGAAACGAAATTCAAATATTTAAAAGCTGAAAATTGCAACCTATCCCGTCTCTATTGCTTACCAAAAATTCACAAAATTAACTATCTACTTCGTCCAATAGTATCATCAATAAATAGTCCAACTATTACTACAGTTTCCTAAAAAAAAGCCATAATCGACATGCTAGTTGACAGAGCAATACAATTATCTCATCCTTCATTCCACAAAGAAAATCTCAAACTCATTAGTAACACGATGATACAAAATTGCTGTCCAACGTCTTTCACAAAAAAAATAATAAAACATCGGCTTTCCACAATCAATAATCAAAAAACGAATAACAACAATTTTGATTCTTACAGAATAACAAATCTTCCCTACACAAAAAACATACATCATCAACGAATTCGTCCCCTCCAATAATACAACATAACATTAGTATCAAACAACAAACACAACATTTCATCGATTATTCGCTCCACCAAAGACAAAATAAACAACATCCAAAAATCCAACATAGTATACAAAATTGACTATAAAGACTGCAATACCACATACATAGGCCAAACCAACAGATACCTCGAAACCGGAATAAAAGAACACAAAAATAGCCTAAAACACACTACCACAATACACACAGCTTTAGGTCAACATGCAATAGAACAAAAACACGACTTTCAATTTGACAATGTTAAGATTCTAAACAATGAAAATTGGCTCAAAATAAGACTAATCCTAGGAATGATCCAAATTCAGGCACCCTCCAATGTCATAAATTTTAGAACTGACATATAAAAACTAAGTTCAATGTATAACCGTAAAATATAGCTATTAAAATATTTTACAATACTTTACCTCACATTGCAATTTTGAAATTATCGACACTACTAATTAATTAATATATTGACATTATAAACTAATTTTAAGGACATTACAAATTAATTTTAAATACCCCTAACTTGACGCACCGATTTTATTTTCCTTGACACGTCATTGCCTAAAGGATCATTCTCCCCCATTCGCAGTACAGAGACTCCAACATGCTTCAGGAAATTAATACACCACTCAGTTTCTCTCGAACTTTCGTTGACCACACAACTCAATATGTAACGGAAAAATGTAAATTTCGAGTTTTTTCGCTTATTTTGGAAGAGAAAACAAATTCTTAAGAACTAACTCAATAGGTAATCATCATAATTTTTTGAATTTTTTTTTACTAATAAAACACAAAGCTTTTTATAATTATTTATCCATTACAGATAAGAAAAATCGCTGATAAACGATAATATCTCTATCTATCGAGTATTTTCCCACTAAACATTATTTATTTCCATAAATAATGTTTGTTTTCGAAATAACCTTCCGAATATACGCAAAAATCCTGAAATATCAACAACATCGAGGTTAGTTATTTCTCATATTTCATATCTTCATAATTCCATAATAGAATAATCCTCTTTCTCACACATCACACATTTCGAACACCGATACTTAAAAATCATCAACGCAATATAAGGAATTAATCATTTCATATTAATATAGCCATAACCAAAACAGAAATAACATAATTGTTATTCAAAATGACACAACACTTATATAACGGAATCATAACATAAAACTCTCATATATATAACTTTTTCAAACGTGATTAGTAAAATTTGTGTATCATAATTTATACAGAAAAATATAATTTCTGAAGAGGACCCGAACCAGAGGGCCGAAACGTAAGAAAAACATCTGTTATTTCCATCGCTAAGCTTGGAAAACCTTCATTGGCCGGACCGAAGCCGAATCCTCAACGATCAACTTGTCATCTTCACGGCCGCACACATCTTTGATTCATTTTACTGACAGTAGTTTAAGCACCACGAATGCCGTTCCTATATACGCCGCAGTAAGCGCGCGGTTCACTTTCGTGATCTTATGACGTCATTGTTTTTTTCGTCACTTCCTGCTGTGATCACTGCCGTTCGCGACGTGAGGCATCTGAAGTAAACATAAAATGGCGGAAACGAACGAGAACGTTGTCCTGATAGATGCCGAGGACGGCAAGAAAAACTCCGTCGTCATCAGCAGCGACGATGCAAAAAAATTAAAGACAGGTAAGTGTGAAATCCTTAATCTAATATAAAGATAAAATAAATACATTAGCCTTCGGTCTGAACACGTATATCTTTCAATTCGTGAACATAACCTGCAAGTTAACCTCTTGTTATTAGCCTCTTCATTTCTTACAGCTATTTCCGAGGATACGGTTTCAATAACAAAGCACTTTGCTGCTGTTGAAAACGCACCTAGAAAATATTTTATTTCATCAATGCAGTATTGATGTTATTAATTTTTGTTTAGATGTGATGTTTGCAATGGCATTGTTGGAGCATGCGAAACAAACCCAACACGATAATAACACGGCAGTAATCGAGAATGTGGTTGGTAGCAGCAGCACTTCAAGCAAAGCAGGCCATGGAGAAAAAGCAGATGGTAGAAAAATCAAACAGAATATGGGTGTATTATGGACAATTCAGCGCTGCGCAGCGCTCGCTGCTTTTGTTGCACATGTTACTGCAAAAGGAACGAGTTCCGTGTATACTGCATATAGGCAACGGTACGCTGCAGCCTGTCCAGTCCAAAGTCGGGATTTTAGCTCTGCAGCGTTGCGTTGTCTAGAACACACCCAATAATATATTTATATATATATATATATATATATATATATATATATATATAGATAGATACATAGAGGCATTCCACGGCACTTCAGCCAGTAATAACAAAGTCCACTAATAATTTTGAAAAATCGAGTTACTTTATTGAAAAATATTCACCGAGTGTCGAAATTTTTTTCAAATTTATGACGTTTTTTCTCGTTGATTACCATTTTTTAACATTTTTCCATTTAAATGGCTGTATCTTTGGGAGGATTTGACGTATTCACATTCGTAAAAAACAAAAATGTGCGTCTTTTTATACCCTTCCAGAAAACAATTAATTCAGATTTTATTGAGCGAGTCGAACGTCCGTTTCAGGGCAAAATATGCAAAAATATTTGTTTTCTCAAGGAAAGACACTGGTTATTTTATTTTTTTAAATTTCCCCGAATTGTGAATACGAGAAAAGCATTTATGGTATTTTTTATACTATGGGATTCCTAAACACCGTGAAGTAACAGCTGTTACGTCCAGAAGGGACGATTTTATTTTACCTTTGGGTTCGTCAATATAATTTCTTTAAAGTAGAAGGGATAGCCGCACGTCCCATACGGGCCCGGCAAACTCTCCTGTAGAAATGGGAGTGGGGAAACAAATTCTAACAATGGGTATTTAGGGGTAAATGGTTATAAATGATATTTTATTATATCACGTTAATTCTACTTACAACGTTCCGTGGGTAATCACGCCTTTGCGCGGGGACAGTTTCCCCCGCGTCGCTCTCTCACTCTCGGTCTAGCACGCTCTTCCGCGGGGACAATCTCCCCGCGTTTCACTCCCGCAAACCGCACGCTGAACTTATGTGTCCTCTATTTTGTTCGGGGCTTCAATGTAGGCCCGCACCTTTATCACTGGCTCGATAGTTATTTAGTATTTTGGATAATAAATTTTGGTGATTAAATATGGTTTCCTAAAGTAACGATAAATGTCTCTATGCGGGTCCGCCGGGTCGCTACCCAGGTCTTACTACACCGCCGCGAGTATGTCGTCACTTAACTACGTTACTAGTAAAGACTGACGTCTCTGTGCGGGCCCGCCGGGTCTAAGGCCTGGTCTTATTACACCGCCGCGAGGACTGCTGTTACTAGGAGTTTTCTCCGACTCCAGGAGCGAACCGTGGACAAATCGGAACTAATCATACGTACCGCCACCGGACCGACTTCAGCTCGGTCGCTATTAGCCTGGTGGGGTTTTTGGCAACGTCTACGGAAACTTGTTCGCTCCCGGAGTCCCACGGTCGAACCCTGCGGATCAGACAATGCTCGATCAGCGGAATTCGATCGGGTACATCCGGTCCTACTGTCGGCGTTTCGCACCGGACACCGCACAGAGACACGAGGCACAGAGTCGTAGGAGGATAATTATATTTATATTAAACAAAAAAATGTTACGGAACTGACACAGCTATTTTTTTTTTATTTTATTTTTTTTTATTAATATTCGATTGAAGAGTGTGGAGCACTCCAAGGCTCCAATACATGTGACATGTATGTCTTTCAAAAGCCTCGTAAACATACAGCGAGTGCTCCGCACTTTTCAATCGAATGTTAATATGAAATAAAATAAATAAAAATAGCTGTTATTTCACAGTGTTTAGGAATCCCTTAATATAAAAATACCAAAAATCTGTTTTTCGCATTCACAACTCGGAAAAATTCTTAAAAATAAAATAACGAGTGTTTTTCCTTGAAAAAAAATATTTTTGCATATTTTGCCCTGAAACGGACGTTCGACTTGCTCAATAAAATCTAAATTAATGTGTTTCTGGAAGGCTAGAAAAAGATGCACATTTTCGGAAAAACGTCGGAAATTTAAATAAAATTTCAACACTTGGTGAATATTTTTCAATGTAGTAACTCGAGTTTTCAAAATTATTTGTGGATTTTTTTTACTGGCTGAAGTGACCTGGAATGCCTCATATTACAAATGTAACGCGTGCGCGCGCGCGCGTGTGTGTGTGTTCATATTTACATAAAAATATATTCAGTGTAATGCCTAACAATGCCTCTTTCCCTTCAGCCTTACGCTTCTTCCCATTCTCCTTACTGTCATCTTTTTCCTTCTTGACGCTGCTTCCTTTCTTTTCCTCGCCTCTCGTACTTTTTTCTTTCCTGCTTTCATCGTTTCTCCGACCTCCCCCCCCGCATCAGCCTTCTCTCTCTAGGCTTTTCGCACCCTACACATGGTTCTAAAAAATAGCATATTTAAAGATTTCTTCTCCGTTTCAGTTGATTAAGCCATTAAAGTTTCTGTTTTAGATTCGACAAAACGGAAATTGCACCCGTATTTGAAGGAGCGTATCGAAAATTCACAGGAGGCGATGAAAATTGTCGAGATCTACGAGAGCAGCATCACAAGGAAAAACTTGCCGCACTCGGCCGCCTCGAGGAACCGTTGGTGGAGACATTGAAAGGAAAAGACTCGTAATTCACCCTACAAGTAAAGACCTCCAAAAGAAAGATTCGATAAATATTGTGTTTTGAGATTCTTGTAGAATGAATCCATTTATTTTATTTTGCATTGCTCATTTTTACCGAGTAAAGAAACTCAGATTTATGGTAGTACGAGGGCGCAATCTTGATTTCTATGGATTTTGTTCAAATTTTAACCAGACATTGTTTATATCATTATGTATGAGTTAAATTTCAGAACAGTTCACTATTTAGATTGTGAGATAATGGTCTGCATTGAAACTTAGACAGAATAATTTTCCTTAAAGAATATTTGTCCCCTATAATAAGAAGACATTAACGGTAACACCGCAGAACAGTATTGTTCAATATTTCGAGGAAAAAATAAAATTATCGTGTTCCTAAAGTTAAAAATTTTGTTTGTGATAATAAAATAATTGCATTATAAATATTAATATTTTATAGTGTTTATGTTATCTCCATTAACAAATAATTTTTTTTGTTCATTCATAACTAATTAAACACTTTGTTTGGTTAAAAATCACTTCCAAATAAAAATTTGTGTTGCAGTATTATTTTAATTATGCCGCGGACACTCACGTCATTGAATACGTGGAACGATGTGGTGTTGCCTTCTTCTTATTATAAGAGACAAATATTTTTTACGGCAAATTATTCTGTCTAAATTTCAATGCCGACCCTGCAGTGTTGAAAGTTGGAATGTTAAAACCCATTATCTCTCAATCTAAATAGTCGACTGTTCGGAAATTTTTCTCAAACATGCATAATGGTATGAACAATGTCTGGTTAATATTTGAACAAAATCTATAGAAATCAAGATTGCGCGTTCGTACTACCTCAAGTAAAAAACAAGTTTAAAAAAAGTTCTTTTGTAAGTTCCTTTCGAATTTGATGGGGGTTTTTTTTCATTTTGCTTTGCTTATTTGTAATTAGTGAAAAGACTGAAACTAACGAGAAGGAAGTCGTTTCTTTTTTTATCCGAGGTTTCATTTTTTATTTTGCGTTGTTTATTTTTATTTGGCCAAAAATCTATTACGTTGAAGAAGCTGAAAATGTTTAGTTGTTTAAGTGATCTCGGGTGATAATACTCTTAAGATAAGTATTATTTACGTACTTGAAAATATCTATAGTAATCTATAGTGTATTCAAGATGTGAAAGGTGCCAAAGGAAACGTAGAAAATAAAAAAGGCTGTTTTTTATGAATATATAAATTTTATTTTCTCCTGGATAAGATATTTACTAATAACGTTTACTTATTAACTTACTTATAACGTTTCTAGGTAGGTTACGTACGTTTTTACATAGGTTTTTTAGAAACGTCTCAATTTCTATTGACATAGTACATAATTGCGTTTCTTTTATTCACGCCTTCTTGTCCTTTGACGTTCTCGATTGGTGCTCGCTGTATATTGCCAGCAGTAAAATGCAACAAGCTATAACATATTTCGGCACAATTTTTTAATAAACTTAACAAAGTCGGCACCGGGATATATCATAGGTCAATCGATTCGTATCATTATAAACAATAAGCAGCTGAATTAAAAAAGTAGCTGCTGTCATGCAGGTTGGCAGCAGACGACCCTTTTTGAGATTTTTCGTGCGCGTCCGGAGGCGCAATTCGCGAATAACAATTTTTTAATTAACTTAGCAAAGTCGGCACCGGGATAAATCATAGGTCAATCGATTCGTCTCATTATATACAATAAGCAGGTGAATTTAAAAAGTAGCTGCTGTCATGCAGGTTGGCAGCAGACGACCCTTTTTGAGATTTTTCGTGCGCGTACGGAGGCGCAATTCGCGAATAACAATTTTTTAATTGACTTAACAAAGTCGGCACCGGGATAAATCAAAAGTCAATCGATTCGTCTCATTATAAACAATAAGTAAGTAAATTTAAAAAGTAGCTGCTGTCATGCAGGTTGGCAGCAGACGACCTTTTGTGAATTTAATCGTGCGGCCAGCACGACTCTTTTCGAGAATAACAATTTCTTTTTGTTAATCAACAAATGCCGTCACCGAGACGAAACATAGGGGGATCGATTCGGCCAAGTATATAGAACAAGCACGTAAATATAAAAAGTCGCTACTGTCATGCGGGTTGGCAGCAGACGACCCTTTGTGAGATTTTTCGTGCGAGTAAGGAGGCGCGATTCGCGAGTAACAATTTTTAATTGTCTTAACAAAGTCGGCACCGGGATAAAGCATAGGTCAATCGATTCGTCTCATTATAAACAATAAGCAGCGGAATTTAAAAAGTAGCTGCTGTCATGCAGGTTGGCAGCAGACGACCCTTTTTGAGATTTTTCGTGCGCGGAAGGAGACGCGATTCGCGAATAACAAATTTTTAATTAACTTAACAAAGTCGGCACCGGGATAAATCATAGGTCAATCGATTCGTCTCATTATAAACAATAAGTAGGTGAATTTAAAAAGTAGCTGTTGTCATGCAGGTTGGCAGCAGACGACCTTTTGTGAATTTAATCGTGCGGTAACAATTTTTTAATTAACTTAACAATGTCGGCACCGGGATGAATCATAGGTCAATCGATTCGGCTCATTATAAACAATAAGTAGGTGAATTTAAAAAGTAGCTGTTGTCATACAAGTTGGCAGCAGACGGCCTTTTGTGAATTTAATCGTGCGCGTAAGGAGGCGCGATTCGCGAATAACAATTTTTTAAATAACTTAACAAAGTCGGCACCGGGATAAATCATAGGTCAATCGATTCGTCTCATTATAAACAATAAGTAGGTGAATTTAAAAAGTAGCGACTGTCATGCGGGTTGGCAGCAGACGACCCTTTTTGAGATTTTTCGTGCGAGTAAGGAGGCGCGATTCGCGAATAACAATTTTTCAATTAACTTAACAAAGTCGGCACCGGGATAAATCATAGGTCAATCGATTCGTCTCATTATAAACAATAAGTAGGTGAATTTAAAAAGTCGCTACTGTCATGCGGGTTGGCAGCAGACGACCCTGTTTGCGATTTTGCGTGCGAGTAAGGAGGCGCAATTCGCGAATAACAATTTTTTAATTGACTTAACAAAGTCGGCACCGGGATATATCATAGGTCAATCGATTCGTATCATTATACACAATAAGTAGGTAAATTGAAAAAGTAGCTGCTGTCATGCAGGTTGGCAGCAGACGACCTTTCGTGAATTTAATCGTGCGGCCAGCACGACTCTGTTCGAGAATAACAATTTCTTTTTGTTAATCAACAAATGCCGTCACCGGGACGAAACATAGGGGGATCGATTCGGCCAAGTATATAGACCAAGCACGTAAATATTTAAAGTCGCTACTGTCATGTGGGTTGGCAGCAGACGACCCTTTTTTAGATTTTTCGTGCGAGTAAGGAGGCGCGATTCGCGAATAACAATTTTTTAATTGACTTAACAAAGTCGGCACCGGGATAAATCATAGGTCAATCGATTCGTCTCATTATAAACAATAAGTAGCTGAATTTAAAAAGAAGCTGCTGTCATGCAGGTTGGCAGAAGACGACCCTTTTTGAAATTTTTCGTGCGCGTAAGGAGGCGCGATTCGCGAATAACAATTTTTTAATTAACTTAACAAAGTCGGCACCGGGATAAATCATAGGTCAATCGATTCGTCTCATTATAAACAATAAGTAGGTGAATTTAAAAAGTTGCTGCTGTCATGCAAGTTGGCAGCAGACGACCTTTTGTGAATTTAATCGTGCGGCCAGCACGACTCTTCGAGAATAACAATTTATTTTTGTTGATCAACAAATGCCCGTCACCGGGACGAAACATAGGGAATCGATTCGGCCAAGTATATAGAACAAGCACGTGAATATAAAAAGTCGCTACTGTCATGCGGGTTGGCAGCAGACGACCCTTTTTGAGATTTTTTGTGCGAGTAAGGAGGCGCGATTCGCGAATAACAATTTTTCAATTAACTTAACAAAGTCGGCACCGGGATAAAGCATAGGTCAATCGATTCGTCTCATTATAAACAATAAGCAGCTGAATTTAAAAAGTAGCTGCTGTCATGCAGGTTGGCAGCAGACGACCCTTTTTGAGATTTTTCGTGCGCGTAAGGAGGCGCGGTTCGCGAATAACAATTTTTTAATTAACTTAACAATGTCGGCACCGGGATAAATCATAGGTCAATCGATTCGGCTCATTATAAACAATAAGTAGGTGAATTTAAAAAGTAGCTGTTGTCATGCAAGTTGGCAGCAGACGACCTTTTGTGAATTTAATCGTACGCGTAAGGAGGCGCGATTCGCGAATAACAATTTTTTAATTAACTTAACAAAGTCGGCACCGGGATAAATCATAGGTCAATCGATTCGTCTCATTATAAACAATAAGTAGGTGAATTTAAAAAGTCGCTACTGTCATGCGGGTTGGCAGCAGACGACCCTGTTTGCGATTTTGCGTGCGAGTAAGGAGGCGCAATTCGCGAATAACAATTTTTTAATTGACTTAACAAAGTCGGCACCGGGATATATCATAGGTCAATCGATTCGTATCATTATACACAATAAGTAGGTAAATTTATAAAGTAGCTGCTGTCATGCAGGTTGGCAGCAGACGACCTTTTGTGAATTTAATCGTGCGGCCAGCACGACTCTTTTCGAGAATAACAATTTATTTTTGTTAATCAACAAATGCCGTCACCGGGACCAAACATAGGGGGATCGATTCGGCCAAGTATATAGAACAAGCACGTAAATATAAAAAGTCGCGACTGTCATGCGGGTTGGCAGCAGACGACCCTTTTTGAGATTTTTCGTGCGAGTAAGGAGGCGCGATTCGCGAATAACAATTTTTCAATTAACTTAACAAAGTCGGCACCGGGATAAATCATAGGTCAATCGATTCGTCTCATTATAAACAATAAGTAGGTGAATTTAAAAAGTCGCTACTGTCATGCGGGTTGGCAGCAGACGACCCTTTTTGAGATTTTTCGTGCGCGTAAGGAGGCGCGATTCGCGGATAACAATTTTTTAATTAACTTAACAAAGTCGGCACCGGGATAAATCATAGGTCAATCGATTCGTCTCATTATAAACAATAAGTAGGTGAATTTAAAAAGTAGTCGCTGTCATGCAGGTTGGCAGCAGACGACCCTTTTTGAGATTTTTCGTGCGCGTAAGGAGGCGCGATTCGCGAATAACAATTTTTTAATTAACTTAACAAAGTCGGCACCGGGATAAATCATAGGTCAATCGATTCGTCTCATTATAAACAATAAGCAGCTGAATTTAAAAAGTAGCTGCTGTCATGCAGGTTGGCAGCAGACGACCGTTTTTGAGATTTTTCGTGCGCGTAAGGAGGCACGATTCGCGGATAACAATTTTTCAATTAACTTAACAAAGTCGGCACCGGGATAAATCATAGGTCAATCGATTCGTCTCATTATAAACAATAAGCAGCTGAATTTAAAAAGTAGCTGCTGTCATGCAGGTTGGCAGCAGACGACCCTTTTCGAGATTTTTCGTGCGCGTAAGGAGGCGCGATTCGCGGATAACAATTTTTCAATTAACTTAACGAAGTCGGCACCGGGATAAATCATAGGTCAATCGATTCGTCTCATTATAAACAATAAGTAGGCGCATTTAAAAAGTAGTCGCTGTCATGCAGGTTGGCAGCAGTCGACCCTTTTTGAGATTTTTCGTGCGCGTAAGGAGGCGCGATTCGCGAATAACAATTTTTTAATTAACTTAACAAAGTCGGCACCGGGATAAATCATAGGTCAATCGATTCGTCTCATTATAAACAATAATATGTGAACTATTGTAATTTCTGGTAGTTTGCTGTCATTTCTGTTTAAAAAATTGTTCGCCAAGTTCAAATATACAGAAATTGTCATGTCATTAAAAGCTTTTAGCACAAATGCAATTAGCGCCAAGCTAAAATCGGTCTCTATTTTTTTTATTGCAACTTTCCGAGTTGTGTATTGCTTTATAGCGTGATTGAAAGTAAATAAGAAATATGTAATTTGTGGTACTGTGTGCGTATCAGAGAGAAATTCAGCAACAGGCAGTGGACCATATTCTTTACTTCCCGGAAGAACCAGCGCATAGTAAAGAATACGTTTTTGGGAATCTGGCAATTTCGTGACGATGGAACCAGTGGCATCTAAGTAACAAAATACATCTTTTCTTGTTGCTAGTGATAATAGATACAAGATTTTGTTTTCTGTAAAAGCCATGCTCGAAAATTTGTCTTGAATATAACCTGAGACAATCCGCCCTTTCCTCTTTTCTCGATACAACTGTGCAAGTTTCGACATGTGTACAATCGGATTCGAATCTAGATCGTGATTTGTTTCAATTTCAGATTATATTTTTTGTAAAATTACACTACTCGGTGCATCATCGCGATTACCGGACTCCAAAATATGAATAGGAACTTGTTGTATCTTGAGCGTTCTAACAACGCTGGGTTTGTTTATCTGTAATTCATGCTTGTACTTTTCTCTCGCTTCACCTCTTATAAACCTGCGATGTATGTCATTTTTATTATGTTTAATTGTTTTATTCCGAAATACTTTAATATTAACATCTTTGAAGGGGAATTTTATTTTTTCTTCGGCTTCGAAAGTGAAAGCAGTGCACATAGAATTTTTACATTGCATCGATGCATAAAAATATCTTTTTCTTCTTTTATCTGCCCAGCTTTTTCGGTCTGCCCAGCCGTTACAGAGGGTTTTATCGAATGTCCAATATTTTTGCCAAAAATCTGTTGGTATAATTACACGTTCGTCCTGAATCCATTTAGGATAGTTGTCGTCATGTTCGTCGATTTTATTTGAATGTAAACGTTCTGTTGGGGAATTGACTTCGTCGGGTGGGTTTTTTTTTATCGAAAGCATCTACAGATATTGGTGCCAAATAGTTTTCATTAAAGTCCGCGTTTTTGTATACAAGATCGACATAAGCGAAACTGTTAATTGATTGGTCGGAGACTCTATTTCTTGAAACTTCTAATTCTGCGACAGTAATGGTCTCACTGGATTCACAAGAGAAGGGTTTATTATCTTCTCTATGCAAGCTTCCGACAATTCCAGATTCTCCAATCTCGTTACTATTTACATTAGTTATAACGACATCGGAATTGGCATGTGCTCCACCTCGGATTAATCCATTTGTATAAGCTAATTTTGTTTCTCTGAATTTTCTGCGGAAAGTATCGTAGCATCGGCGAATGTTTTTTCTCAAAGTTCTTTCATCTCGGTTTGGTAATATTTTTTTACATATTTCAGACCATACGCTACGATGGATATCGCGAGATGTAAATTGCGGATCGTTAACAAAGCTATCAAAATCGCGGTTGGGATACAATTCCGCAAGTATTTTTCCGATTGCTGAAGGATCGCGCGCCATATTCCTTGTTTATCGTTATTTCGTACAAAGAGTTTTCATCTTACGAATATGCATGCTTTATACTAAACACATGCATTAATATCTTTCCGAATTTATCAAATTTCCGACCGTTCGAAAATGTATATTCACGATTTATTATAGGATACAGAACTAAATAAAACGATTCAAATACGGGCATTAGTTGTATTCGTCTTTAGTGGAACGTGCTTCATCTTGAGCAGGAAATTAAAAAAAGTGCATTTTGAGTAATTGTATTCCATTTTTTCTTAATTATATTTAATGTATAAAAATTTAGCTAAAAAACCTGTTAAAATAAAATCACTTTCTTCAAAGGAAGTGGTACTGGTGTACTTAATAAAAAACTCATACTCTTCCGAATAATTGAAATGAAATAAATTAAGGATGATAGTCTTGATACGAAAAATTATTGATTAGCCGGAAATGGCGCTAACTTACCAACGCTGTAGGTAATCCTTTCACTCAACCCTTCCGACAATAACACACTAATGCACACTAATGCACACTAAAACATACTTTCTACCAATATGACACGCTCAACACTGATTATAGAATACGAAAATGGTTGTTCCATCAATATAAGCACAAAAGGAAACTACGTTTTCACGGAACGTTCGCACAAGAGAGTTACGTCGCTTTACGATGAGAATGCGCAGCAGGTTACAGATACGGCGGGTACGACGACTTCTTCACGATTGACAGAAACTCTTGTTTCTCTTATGACGCTAACCCCACCATTGAAAACGAACATTGTCTATATTATAATATGTCTATACGGTATAGACAGGTATGCGGTGTACTTGCACGTGAAAAAACTCAACGGACGAAATTTTCTCCATCTCGAGCGTTTTCGTTAAATGCAACAGTCGTTTCTGGGGCTCGGGACCAGTTTATAAGCCTAGTACAAACTCTGAAGACTACGTGCAGTAGGTGAACATTAATACATTTATGGTCGGACGACCGGAAATGTATTAATGTTAAACGCTTACGTTGAAAGACGTGCCCTTATATCGATGTACCTCACCGTTAAGCGATAAAAACCCAGCCACGAAGTCTTCTCTTAGTCCACTCCGGTGACATGCAGAGGAAACGGGTAGACAAACGCAATTTCTTATCCGCGGTACGGCGGCTGGTTTTTTTATGGTCACCGCAATATCGATCGTTTGAAAATAAGCCTTTCAATCTGCCAAAATACATGCCGTTTCGTGTGTTGTGCGGCTTACGGTTAATCACCTTTCGCTCGCGCCTTGACGGCGTCGCGCGTCAGGCCCTTGATCCGCCTATAGCTGTATGAATGTTAAATCCTCACGGTAATACTCACGCCTCTATATCGATCGATGGATAGCATGGTTAATCGAAAAAAACGCAGTGTTCTCGTAGACGGATTACATTGTCAGCGAACAGCGCGCCGTTCTTTCTGACCAGTCGCTGCAACTTTTACGCTTGCCACAACGCTAATTTTTAAGGACAAATAACTATATATGCCAAACCTATGCGTTTCTGGCATTGAAACTTACTACGTATTTTATACACGTGCTATAATTTTCTCAACTTTGTCAGCTGTCAATACGAATGACGATACCGGCATCTAGATTTTGATGCTTCATTCGGTATGCCGAGATGAGTTGATCGAACTATCTCTGTGACGATTTTTGATAAACAGCAACAAAAAATTGTTATTCGCGAAGCCGCCCTCTACCCGCATGATGAAAATCATTTAAGGCTGTCTGCTGTGAGCACACACGACAATAGCGACTTCTCGATTTATGAGCTCAATTCGTTGGGCCGAAACAAATCGATTGACCTATGATTTGTGGCGGTGACGACTTTTGTTAATTAACAAACAAAAATGTTATTCGCGAAGCGGATCTCGCTACCCTCAGGATAAAATCCATTAAAGGCCGTCTGCTGTGAGTACGCATGACAATAGCGACTTCTCGATTTTGATGCTTAATTCTTTATGCTGAGACGAATCGATCGACCTGTGACTTGTCTCGGTGACGGCTCTTGTAAGTTAACAAGAAAAAAAAAGTTATCCGTCAGACCAGACGCGCTGCTCCTACAATAGAACTTATAAAAGGCCGTCTTCTACCGACCTGCATGACAGCAGCTACTTTTTAAATTCAGCTGCTTATTGTTTATAATGAGACGAATCGATTGACCTATGATTTATCCCGGTGCCGACTTTGTTAAGTCAATTAAAAAATTGTTATTCGCGAATCGCGCCTCCTCACTCGCACGAAAAATCTCAAAAAGGGTCGTCTGCTGCCAACCCGCATGACAGTAGCGACTTTTTATATTTGCGTGCTTGTTCTATATACTTGGCCGAATCGATCCCCCTATGTTTCGTCCCGGTGACGGCATTTGTTGATTAACAAAAATAAATTGTTATTCTCGAAAAGAGTCGTGCTGGCCGCACAAGTAAATTCACAAAAGGTCGTCTGCTGCCGACCTGCATGACAGCAGCTACTTTTTCGATTCAGCTATTTATTGTTTATGATAAGATGAATCGATTGACCTATGATTTATCCCGGTGCCGACTTTGTTAAGTGAAGTAAAAAATTGTTATTCGCGAATCGCGCCTCCTTACGCGCACGAAAAATCTCAAAAAGGGTCGTCTGCTGCCAACCTGCGTGACAACAGCTACTTTTTAAATTCAGCTGCTTACTGTTTATAATGAGACGAATCGATTGACCTATGATTTATCCCGGTGCCGACTTTGTTAAGTTAATTAAAAAATTGTTATTCGCGAATCGCGCCTCCTTACGCGCACGAAAAATCTCAAAAAGGGTCGTCTGCTGCCAACCTGCATGACAGCGACTACTTTTTAAATTCACCTACTCATTGTTTATAATGAGACGAATCGATTGACCTATGATTTATCCCGGTGCCGACTTTGTTAAGTTAATTAAAAAATTGTTATCCGCGAATCGCGCCTCCTTACGCGCACGAAAAATCTCAAAAAGGGTCGTCTGCTGCCAACCTGCATGACAGCAGCTACATTTTAAATTCAGCTGCTTATTGTTTATAATGATACGAATCGATTGACCTATGATATATCCCGGTGCCGACTTTGTTAAGTTAATTAAAAAATTGTTATTCGCGAATCGCGCCTCCTTATGCGCACGAAAAATCTCAAAAAGGGTAGTCTGCTGCAACCTGCATGACAGCAGCTACTTTTTAAATTCAGCTGCTTATTGTTTATAATGAGACGAATCGATTGACCTATGATTTATCCTGGTGCCGACTTTGTTAAGTCAATTAAAAAAATGTTATTCGCGAATCGCGCCTCCTCACTCGCACGAAAAATCTCAAAAAGGGTCGTCTGCTGGCAACCCGCATGACAGTAGCGACTTTTTATATTTGCGTGCTTGTTCTATATACTTGGCCGAATCGATCGCCCTATGTTTTGTCCCGGTGACGGCATTTGTTGATTAACAAAAATAAATTGTTATTCTCGAAAAGAGTCGTGCTGGCCGCACAAGTAAATTCACAAAAAATCGTCTGCTGCCGACCTGCATGACAGCAGCTACTTTTTCGATTCAGCTATTTATTGTTTATGATAAGATGAATCGATTGACCTATGATTTATTCCGGTGCCGACTTTGTTAAGTGAAGTAAAAAATTGTTAATCGCGAATCGCGCCTCCTTACGCGCACGAAAAATCTCAAAAAGGGTCGTCTGCTGCCAACCTGCGTGACAACAGCTACTTTTTAAATTCAGCTGCTTACTGTTTATAATGAGACGAATCGATTGACCTATGATTTATCCCGGTGCCGACTTTGTTAAGTTAATTAAAAAATTGTTATTCGCGAATCGCGCCTCCTTACGCGCACGAAAAATCTCAAAAAGGGTCGTCTGCTGCCAACCTGCATGACAGCGACTACTTTTTAAATTCACCTACTCATTGTTTATAATGAGACGAATCGATTGACCTATGATTTATTCCAGTGCCGACTTTGTTAAGTTAATTAAAAAATTGTTATCCGCGAATCGCGCCTCCTTACGCGCACGAAAAATCTCAAAAAGGGTCGTCTGCTGCCAACCTGCATGACAGCAGCTACTTTTTAAATTCAGCTGCTTATTGTTTATAATGATACGAATCGATTGACCTATGATATATCCCGGTGCCGACTTTGTTAAGTTAATTAAAAAATTGTTATTCGCGAATCGCGCCTCCTTATGCGCACGAAAAATCTCAAAAAGGGTAGTCTGCTGCAACCTGCATGACAGCAGCTACTTTTTAAATTCAGCTGCTTATTGTTTATAATGAGACGAATCGATTGACCTATGATTTATCCCGGTGCCGACTTTGTTAAGTCAATTAAAAAAATGTTATTCGCGAATCGCGCCTCCTCACTCGCACGAAAAATCTCAAAAAGGGTCGTCTGCTGCCAACCCGCATGACAGTAGCGACTTTTTATATTTGCGTGCTTGTTCTATATACTTGGCCGAATCGATCGCCCTATGTTTCGTCCCGGTGACGGCATTTGTCGATTAACAAAAATAAATTGTTATTCTCGAAAAGAGTCGTGCTGGCCGCACAAGTAAATTCACAAAAAATCGTCTGCTGCCGACCTGCATGACAGCAGCTACTTTTTCGATTCAGCTATTTATTGTTTATGATAAGATGAATCGATTGACCTATGATTTATTCCGGTGCCGACTTTGTTAAGTGAAGTAAAAAATTGTTAATCGCGAATCGCGCCTCCTTACGCGCACGAAAAATCTCAAAAAGGGTCGTCTGCTGCCAACCTGCGTGACAACAGCTACTTTTTAAATTCAGCTGCTTACTGTTTATAATGAGACGAATCGATTGACCTATGATTTATCCCGGTGCCGACTTTGTTAAGTTAATTAAAAAATTGTTATTCGCGAATCGCGCCTCCTTACGCGCACGAAAAATCTCAAAAAGGGTCGTCTGCTGCCAACCTGCATGACAGCGACTACTTTTTAAATTCACCTACTCATTGTTTATAATGATACGAATCGATTGACCTATGATTTATCCCGGTGCCGACTTTGTTAAGTTAATTAAAAAATTGTTATTCGCGAATCGCACCTCCTTACGCGCACGAAAAATCTCAAAAAGGGTCGTCTGCTGCCAACCTGCATGACAGCAGCTACTTTTTAAATTCACCTGCTTATTGTTTATAATGAGACGAATCGATTGACTTATGATTTATCCCGGTGCCGACTTTCTTAAGTTAATTAAAAAATTGTTATTCGCAAATTGCGCCTCCGTACGCGCACGACAAATCTCAAAAAGGGTCGTCTGCTGCCAACCTGCATGACAGCAGCTACTTTTTAAACTCACCTGCTTATTGTTTATAATGATACGAATCGATTGACCTATGATATATCCCGGTGCCGACTTTGTTAAGTTAATTAAAAAATTGTTATTCGCGAATCGCGCCTCCTTACGCGCACGAAAAATCTCAAAAAGGGTCGACTGCTGCCAACCTGCATGACAGCAGCTACTTTTTAAATTCAGCTGCTTATTGTTTATAATGATACGAATCGATTGACCTATGATATATCCCGGTGCCGACTTTGTTAAGTTAATTAAAAAATTGTTATTCGCGAATCGCGCCTCCTTACGCGCACGAAAAATCTCAAAAAGGGTCGTCTGCTGCCAACCTGCATGACAGCAGCTACTTTTTAAATTCCGCTGCTTATTGTTTATAGTGAGACGAATCGATTGACCTATGCTTTATCCCGGTGCCGACTTTGTTAAGACAATTAAAAAATTGTTATTCGCGAATCGCGCCTCCTTACTCGCACGAAAAATCTCACAAAGGGTCGTCTGCTGCCAACCCGCATGACAGTAGCGACTTTTTATATTTACGTGCTTGTTCTATATACTTGGCCGAATCGATCCCCCTATGTTTCGTCCCGGTGACGGCATTTGTTGATTAACAAAAAGAAATTGTTATTCTCGAAAAGAGTCGTGCTGGCCGCACGATTAAATTCACAAAAGGTCGTCTGCTGCCAACCTGCATGACAGCAGCTACTTTTCAAATTTACTTACTTATTGTTTATAATGAGACGAATCGATTGACCTATGATTTATCCCGGTGCCGACTTTGTTAAGTCAATTAAAAAATTGTTATTCGCGAATCGCGCCTCCTTACGCGCACGAAAAATCTCAAAAAGGGTCGTCTGCTGCCAACCTGCATGACAGCAGCTACTTTTTAAATCCACCTGCTTATTGTTTATAATGAGACGAATCGATTGACCTATGATTTATCCCGGAGCCGACTTTGTTAAGTTAATTAAAAAATTGTTATTCGCGAATTGCGCCTCCGTACGCGCACGAAAAATCTCAAAAAGGGTCGTCTGCTGCCAACCTGCATGACAGCAGCTACTTTTTAAATTCAGCTGCTTATTGTTTATAATGATACGAATCGATTGACCTATGATATATCCCGGTGCCGACTTTGTTAAGTTAATTAAAAAATTGTTATTCGCGAATCGCGCCTCCTTACGCGCACGAAAAATCTCAAAAAGGGTCGTCTGCTGCCAACCTGCATGACAGCAGCTACTTTTTAAATTCACCTACTTATTGTTTATAATGAGACGAATCGATTGACTTATGATTTATCCCGGTGCCGACTTTGTTAAGTTTATTAAAAAATTGTTATTCGCGAATCGCGCCTCCTTACGCGCACGAAAAATCTCAAAACGGGTCGTCTGCTGCCAACCCGCATGACAGTAGCAACTTTTTATATTTACGTGCTTGTTCTATATACTTGGCCGAATCGATCCCCCTATGTTTCGTCCCGGTGACGGCATTTGTTGATTAACAAAAAGAAATTGTTATTCTCGAAAAGAGTCGTGCTGGCCGCACGATTAAATTCACAAAAGGTCGTCTGCTGCCAACCTGCATGACAGCAGCTACTTTTCAAATTTACTTACTTATTGTTTATAATGAGACGAATCGATTGACCTATGATTTATCCCGGTGCCGACTTTGTTAAGTCAATTAAAAAATTGTTATTCGCGAATCGCGCCTCCTTACGCGCACGAAAAATCTCAAAAAGGGTCGTCTGCTGCCAACCTGCATGACAGCAGCTACTTTTTAAATCCACCTGCTTATTGTTTATAATGAGACGAATCGATTGACCTATGATTTATCCCGGTGCCGACTTTGTTAAGTTAATTAAAAAATTGTTATTCGCGAATTGCGCCTCCGTACGCGCACGAAAAATCTCAAAAAGGGTCGTCTGCTGCCAACCTGCATGACAGCAGCTACTTTTTAAATTCAGCTGCTTATTGTTTATAATGATACGAATCGATTGACCTATGATATATCCCGGTGCCGACTTTGTTAAGTTAATTACAATATTGTTATTCGCGAATCGCGCCTCCTTACGCGCACGAAAAATCTCAAAAAGGGTCGTCTGCTGCCAACCTGCATGACAGCAGCTACTTTTTAAATTCACCTACTTATTGTTTATAATGAGACGAATCGATTGACCTATGATTTATCCCGGTGCCGACTTTGTTAAGTTTATTAAAAAATTGTTATTCGCGAATCGCGCCTCCTTACGCGCACGAAAAATCTCAAAACGGGTCGTCTGCTGCCAACCCGCATGACAGTAGCAACTTTTTATATTTACGTGCTTGTTCTATATACTTGGCCGAATCGATCCCCCTATGTTTCGTCCCGGTGACGGCATTTGTTGATTAACAAAAATAAATTGTTATTCTCGAAAAGAGTCGTGCTGGCCGCACGATTAAATTCACAAAAGGTCGTCTGCTGCCAACCTGCATGACAGCACCTACTTTTCAAATTCAGCTGCTTATTGTTTATAATGAGACGAATCGATTGACCTATGCTTTATCCCGGTGCCGACTTTGTTAAGACAATTAAAAAATTGTTATTCGCGAATCGCGCCTCCTTACTCGCACGAAAAATCTCACAAAGGGTCGTCTGCTGCCAACCCGCATGACAGTAGCGACTTTTTATATTTACGTGCTTGTTCTATATACTTGGCCGAATCGATCCCCCTATGTTTCGTCCCGGTGACGGCATTTGTTGATTAACAAAAAGAAATTGTTATTCTCGAAAAGAGTCGTGCTGGCCGCACGATTAAATTCACAAAAGGTCGTCTGCTGCCAACCTGCATGACAGCAGCTACTTTTCAAATTTACTTACTTATTGTTTATAATGAGACGAATCGATTGACCTATGATTTATCCCGGTGCCGACTTTGTTAAGTCAATTAAAAAATTGTTATTCGCGAATCGCGCCTCCTTACGCGCACGAAAAATCTCAAAAAGGGTCGTCTGCTGCCAACCTGCATGACAGCAGCTACTTTTTAAATCCACCTGCTTATTGTTTATAATGAGACGAATCGATTGACCTATGATTTATCCCGGTGCCGACTTTGTTAAGTTAATTAAAAAATTGTTATTCGCGAATTGCGCCTCCGTACGCGCACGAAAAATCTCAAAAAGGGTCGTCTGCTGCCAACCTGCATGACAGCAGCTACTTTTTAAATTCAGCTGCTTATTGTTTATAATGATACGAATCGATTGACCTATGATATATCCCGGTGCCGACTTTGTTAAGTTAATTAAAAAATTGTTATTCGCGAATCGCGCCTCCTTACGCGCACGAAAAATCTCAAAAAGGGTCGTCTGCTGCCAACCTGCATGACAGCAGCTACTTTTTAAATTCACCTACTTATTGTTTATAATGAGACGAATCGATTGACCTATGATTTATCCCGGTGCCGACTTTGTTAAGTTTATTAAAAAATTGTTATTCGCGAATCGCGCCTCCTTACGCGCACGAAAAATCTCAAAACGGGTCGTCTGCTGCCAACCCGCATGACAGTAGCAACTTTTTATATTTACGTGCTTGTTCTATATACTTGGCCGAATCGATCCCCCTATGTTTCGTCCCGATGACGGCATTTGTTGATTAACAAAAAGAAATTGTTATTCTCGAAAAGAGTCGTGCTGGCCGCACGATTAAATTCACAAAAGGTCGTCTGCTGCCAACCTGCATGACAGCAGCTACTTTTCAAATTTACTTACTTATTGTTTATAATGAGACGAATCGATTGACCTATGATTTATCCCGGTGCCGACTTTGTTAAGTCAATTAAAAAATTGTTATTCGCGAATCGCGCCTCCTTACGCGCACGAAAAATCTCAAAAAGGGTCGTCTGCTGCCAACCTGCATGACAGCAGCTACTTTTTAAATCCACCTGCTTATTGTTTATAATGAGACGAATCGATTGACCTATGATTTATCCCGGTGCCGACTTTGTTAAGTTAATTAAAAAATTGTTATTCGCGAATTGCGCCTCCGTACGCGCACGAAAAATCTCAAAAAGGGTCGTCTGCTGCCAACCTGCATGACAGCAGCTACTTTTTAAATTCAGCTGCTTATTGTTTATAATGATACGAATCGATTGACCTATGATATATCCCGGTGCCGACTTTGTTAAGTTAATTAAAATATTGTTATTCGCGAATCGCGCCTCCTTACGCGCACGAAAAATCTCAAAAAGGGTCGTCTGCTGCCAACCTGCATGACAGCAGCTACTTTTTAAATTCACCTACTTATTGTTTATAATGAGACGAATCGATTGACCTATGATTTATCCCGGTGCCGACTTTGTTAAGTTTATTAAAAAATTGTTATTCGCGAATCGCGCCTCCTTACGCGCACGAAAAATCTCAAAACGGGTCGTCTGCTGCCAACCCGCATGACAGTAGCAACTTTTTATATTTACGTGCTTGTTCTATATACTTGGCCGAATCGATCCCCCTATGTTTCGTCCCGGTGACGGCATTTGTTGATTAACAAAAATAAATTGTTATTCTCGAAAAGAGTCGTGCTGGCCGCACGATTAAATTCACAAAAGGTCGTCTGCTGCCAACCTGCATGACAGCACCTACTTTTCAAATTCAGCTGCTTATTGTTGATAATGAGACGAATCGATTGACCTATGATTTATCCCGGTGCCGACTTTGTTAAGTTAATTAAAAAATTGTTATTCGCGAATTGCGCCTCCGTACGCGCACGAAAAATCTCAAACAGGGTCGTCTGCTGCCAACCTGCATGACAGCAGCTACTTTTTAAATTCAGCTGCTTATTGTTTATAATGATACGAATCGATTGACCTATGATATATCCCGGTGCCGACTTTGTTAAGTTAATTAAAAAATTGTTATTCGCGAATCGCGCCTCCTTACGCGCACGAAAAATCTCAAAAAGGGTCGTCTGCTGCCAACCTGCATGACAGCAGCTACTTTTTAAATTCACCTACTTATTGTTTATAATGAGACGAATCGATTGACCTATGATTTATCCCGGTGCCGACTTTGTTAAGTTTATTAAAAAATTGTTATTCGCGAATCGCGCCTCTTTACGCGCACGAAAAATCTCAAAAAGGGTCGTCTGCTGCCAACCCGCATGACAGTAGCGACTTTTTATATTTACGTGCTTGTTCTATATACTTGGCCGAATCGATCCCCCTATGTTTCGTCCCGGTGACGGCATTTGTTGATTAACAAAAATAAATTGTTATTCTCGAAAAGAGTCGTGCTGGCCGCACGATTAAATTCACAAAAGGTCGTCTGCTGCCAACCTGCATGACAGCAGCTACTTTTTCAATTCAGCTACTTATTGTTTATAATGAGACGAATCGATTGACCTATGATTTAACCCGGTGCCGACTTTGTTAAGTTAATTAAAAAATTGTTATTCGCGAATCGCGCCTCCTTACTCGCACGAAAAATCTCAAAAAAGGCCGTCTGCTGCTAACAAGGATGACAGTAGCGACTTTTTCTATTTACGTGATTATTCTATATACTTCGCCGAATCGATCCCCTTATGTTTCATCCCGGTGACGGCTTTTGTTAATTAATAATAAAAAAAGTTATCCGCCATTCGGGTCTCCGTACCCGAACAAAATTTTTGTTTAAAATCGTCTGCCGTCAACACGCATGACAATTGTGACTTGACGATTTACATGCTTAATCAATATGAATAGACGAAGCGATCGACTCATGATTCATCCCGGTGACGGTTGTTGTTAAGCAAAAATGAAACATTATTTCCGCCAGACCGATATATGCGGCTCATCCACGAGCGGGTAAGTGGGGGTAGTAGGCCCTATGCTGCCTCGCTACGCTACGACCCGGGCGCGTACAGTCACGATAAAAATGTACTGGGTTCGGGCCGCGCGCGTCTGCTAGGTCTGTCTGCCAGCTTCAGCGTCATCAGCAGATCTGTTCTTCGCGCTGGAAAGGTATCCAGCAAACTCCGGAAACGGCCCTTCACCAAGCTTATCGATCGTTCAACCATCATCCTCGCGGAAGATAGACGGTAGTTGAACAGGGTTTCCGCTTCTCTAAGATGACTGTTGGCCTTGAATGGCACCATGATGTACTTTGATATCTGGTACGCCGCGTCGCCTAAGATATGGCTGTCGTTGGGATAATTTGCGTTCGTGCACATTTGTTCAAACTGTGACAAACGCAAAACCCGCATGTCATACACAGAGCCAACTTGTCCCGCATAGCAGTGAATGAACTCCAATTGCGGATTACAAATGACCTGCAATAAAATATAATGTGATGACATTTTAAAAGTAGCTGTGGGCTTTACATTGAACACAACAAGTAGAATATTGACACTACAATATTTTGTTTATAGAGCCTCTAGTAAATGGTGTCCTGATGAATATAAAAGTTGTAAACTAAAATTACCTGTAACTGCATCGAATGAAACTCTTTCAGGTTCACGTACGACTCGCTCTTCTCGTTTGGCGCAGCTATTTCGATGTGCGTTCCGTCAACTGCTCCAATAGTGCCGGGAAAACCATACCGGCGTTGGACAGTTTCCACGTTCCGCTCTGCTTCCTCTGCAGTTGGCCATTTGATAAATGTTTTGACGTGTGCGTACAGAACCTGGATAACTTTGCACACTCCGCCATGCTGTAGCTTTGCCAACGCCGAATCGATCTGAGATACACCTGGACAGAAGATTGATTAAAGACAATTGAGAGCATAGTTTTGTTATTGTGTTCAAGATTTACAATGAGTGCAATTTTTACAGCAAAGCGCTTAGCAGTACTTATGGCAGCGCTGCTTGAAGATTTTGCACTGGTTAAAGCGGCTGCCTAGTAATCAGTGTTGAATCGCTGAGGGACACTGCTAAGCACTTCGCTATCAAAAACACACCCAATAAAAAGCAATAATGTCATAATTTAAATACTAACCTGTATGAGTTGGGTGTAGCCATGAACCAAATCGCCATGAGGAGTTGTTTCCTCGGCGATACAGGGTTCCTGCCGTACCTCTCACCTTGCTTTGCGAGATGGGGTTCCCACAGCTGCACCACCGCTTTGAAAGTCGTCCGATTCATCCTGAAATGTAAAAGTCATATTACGTGTTGTTGAGGAATCGGCTTCTCAAATCAAAGCCGATTCCGCAACAACATACATTCTCAACACGGTCGTACACTTCTCGTACTAATTGTAAAAGTCATATTGTTGTAGCAAATGGATTATTGCAAAGAGTAAAACATTTATCGGTATACTATTTTATTTAGGAGATTATATACAGTTACAAATTGAAGTAAATGGGTTTTATCAATCTTAGAAGCTCGAATTATCAACATTTCCTATACTTATGATTTTCTTACCGAAAAGCTGTCTAAATTCTTCATTTGTAAATAAAGGCACAATCTCTTCCGCGTAATCTCGACGACGTGTGCAAAGAATTACGTCCACTTTGTGCAACATCGCCAAAAGGAATAATTCGTTATCATCGCTTGAATCGCTTGACGACGAATCACACAAGACACTCGCAATTTTTGAAATTATTAATATTTTCGGATCCATGTTCACAATTGGAGTTTAGAAAAAAATATCAGCGAAAAAATATCAGCCCCTCCAACGTGCTGCTAAAACTGTTGTGGATTACGTTCCGATATTCCACTCAGATTGTATGGTAATTATTTACTTTAGTGACTTTTCCGAAAAATAAGTTAAACATTCTTAAAACTATTTTCTCATTAATCGGGTTATAAATGATGATATTCAGTCGATAGGTAAACCATGCAAGAATACATTGACAAAGTTACAGAGGCCAATTGTAAATATTTTCAAAGATACAAGGCCAAAAGCAGAGAAGGGATTGATATTGATATTCCCTCGTATTGAAAACTTGGTTATTATTTACTTTAGTGGCTTTGCCGAAAAATGTGTTAAACTTTTTTTGAAACTATTTTGTCATTAATTGGGTTATAAATGATGATATTTAGTCGGGGGAAGCTGAAATGTTTCATTTACAAAAAACGTTAAAAGTAATTTTGTATTTATAAAACACAAGATCGAAGAATAATAGAAGATCTAGATTGGAGTAAGTGTAATGTTGGCGTGTCTGCCGTGTGGGCAGTCGACGGCACTGAAGACGTTAATGCGGAATAAAAAATCCAACCCAGAAATGTTAATGTTACCGGAGAAGGTGTACTCTTCCCCCACACCAGGATGACCGTCACATTTTGTACGTGAAGTTTTAGAAAGACTTGCGATGCATTTCACCAATTGCCATAAATATGGCATGCACCCGATCCCGAAGTTTTGCGAACGCTCGACGGAAGAGAAATTCGGCAATGTAACTACTCATGTGGTAATCTCGTCGTATTGACAATGCTCTTGTGTTTACAAGTTCATAAATACATACGAGCAACCTATGTTTTTATTTTGCTGTATTGTATACATTTAAAATGTACGAAATGTACGAAAATCGAATGTCCGAAATGTACAAAACTCGTTATTCCTATTTTATCACGTGTTTCCGCCAACTTCGAAATTCCATAACTTTTTATGGGGCAGAAGGGACGGATTTCAGCTTCCTCCGGCTAAATATCAGCATTTACAACCCAATTAATGAGAAAATAGCCGAATAAAATGTTACTTATTTTTCGGAAAAGTCACGCCCTATTTTATCACATGTTTCCGCGAACTTTAAAGCCCCATAACTATTCTGGGAGGGTGGATGTCGGCTTCCCTCGTCGGAATATCATTATTTGTGACACAATGAATGAGAACATAGCACAAAAAAATGTTTGGCTCATTTTTCGGATAAGTTACTAAAGTGAATTCTAATCTTTTCATATATTCATGATACAAAAGTAATTATATATCTGAAAAACCAAAAGATTCTGAAACCCCTGTTACCATAGGTTTGCGTGAATCGAAAACACATTGCTACATACCCGGTTGTAATCATATAGCCAGTAACAGGTGTACATGGTATAAAAAGTTGTTGTGAATAAAACATTTTCTTAACGACTGCCATTATGGCAGAACCTATGAACCATGATTATCGATAATTATCTCACGAACAAAAGGTATATGTCATAAGAAAATCATTGGATGGCATATGACTGTGATAATTTCCACAAGTAGTATTAATAAAGTGGTCCGAAATGACTACCGAATAAAACATGTCAACATCATACATTTTTCAAAAGTTTGATCAGCTACTATAAAACTGTCAGTTTTATTAATACGTTTCATTGAATAAACGGTAAAATAACACAATATGGATCCCTCGAAAAAACGGCTACGGAAGTTATCGCTTGATCCAAGCGTATCATCGTTGCGAAATATACGAAGCCGGTCTTAAAATGTATTCTTCAAAGTATGATAATAAAAGTTATAATAAAAGTGTATCGTTATTTGTGTAGAGATGCTTAGTAGACGTGCGAAATAAAGTCGGAAGCGCTTCGACACGAAAATATACATCTTCTGAGTTGGAGGTAGCGCCCTAAAGTTCAGAACGAATATGCATGCATACACAAACACAAAATTCACATTACCGATGAGATGGTAGCAATTTCAACGAAATGAGGGGACCTTTTTTTAGACTACAAATGGAAACACACTCGGAGGGGTAGTTCACCGTTAAGACGAACGTAAACATTTCTAAATATCGGAAAACATAAATGTGTGGCTTATAGGAATATTTCGAATCAGCAAATACATTTTAAACACACAAAACAGGACTGTGATGGATAAATTCATATAAGCGGTGGTTTACCCCCTTAAGTTTTCTGCCTGGCAAACAGTCGCAAACACGTAAATTTGAATTTTGATCCCCCGTCGTAATGGCACTTGTTTTATTGATTTTTATGCAACTCAAATACAAATAAAGGGGTGGTTCACCCCTTAATTTAATTTTTTCACAGTACTTCTATAGTGGAATTGTCACCGCTTCACGTTAGAAAAAAATCGTTTTTGTTTTATTAGATCAGTGGACTGATTGTGTGTGAAACTCCAAAATCACCCCTCGACGTGCCTTTGTTGAGAGGTGGTTTCTGCCCTTAAAAACGGTTTTCCGCAGATAAAAAAATACGGGTCCCATAGTTTTCAATGTCAATTCAACTCGAGTGATGTCGCTTTCAGTAATCCAGCAATGAATCGACATTGTAATGACACATGACAGGCCTCATTCTAGATAGGATTTTTCAATGACCCTACTTGCAATTCAGACTATTCAGTCCCTGCTGCGATATTAAAATTTTGGGGTGAAACATTTGTGAAATCATTATAAACTGCGTGGTTTTTTGACCTCCTGCCAGCTACTCGAGAAAGCATGGCGGGCATGCACGTAAACTTTATTGAATCGCTATATTTCCGTAAAAAATGTGCTACAACAATTCACTAACCGTCACACTCCAGCCTTTCCTCATGTGCCGACGTCGTTTACATTCCGAAATTTTATAGTCGCTCCCTTTTCATATTGAATACTAATTTGAGACGAAAACGTTATTTTTAAAAATTTTATGTTTCATGCCAGAGTGACGTCCCCAAGAATCAATGGAGGACCGGATGTAATACTGGCGCTCCACGAAAATGGTGCACGAACGCTGTAAAACAGGCGGAGGTTAAGGTTTCGGGCAAAAGGTCACGGAACCCCTTCGTGCCGATTTTGAGTTGATTTAGACAGCCTCTTTGCGTTGTGCACTAGGGGATGCGATCTTGGGCGATCTCCACAAGCTACCGCGGGAATATTTCCCGATAAGGTACCGATAGCGTATAGAGGCGATTCGCATCAGAGGGCGGGAGTTATCGGTCAAAAGATTTGATGTTTGGATTTCAAAAAGGTCTTGAAGCAGCAGTCTGCCTCGAGTCGCCGTCTGGGCAACTCGGCTTTGGTCTCGCGCTTCCGTATAGGCAGTGTTTCTGTTGACACGTTCGGTCTCGGTCTTGTCCGAGCGACGTACGCGCGTGTGATCGAGCGCGGGACGTTGCGGTCTCGGGTGTGCGTGTAATCGGGTGTGTTATTGCATTGTTGTAAAGTGTCAGTTACCGTAGGAACCCCCTCCACCGAGATGAGCCTGCGGATTAACTGTGCATTATCGGTGATTTTTCTTAAATCGATTTTATTCGATTTCGTTCCCGAGCAGTTCCCACCATAATCTACAAAACAATTAGCTCGCGTTCTCGGGGATAACTTCGCGATCCACTATCTACCGGCAACCAATGCTGACCCTCTCTACCATACATTGCAGCCTGAGCGACCGTGCGCTGCCGAGAACGTCTGCTCGCGCTGATGTATCTAGGTTGCGGTTTATCAGTTCCGCGACCCCCAAAAACTGACGAACAGTTCCATTATTAACCCGCGTTTTGTGTTGATTTTATTTTTTGGATTACGTGTTTGGGCTACTTGGTGGGGATAGAAGTTCCACCCATCCCCAAGGCCATGCCGGTCGCTATCCCGGCGAAACAAATTAGCTGGTACCCACCGGAGCTGCGGGTGCATCGGTGAAAGTGGACGCCCAAAGATGATGTGAGAATTTCCCGAGGATGGAGAGATCCGAAGGAAAATATCCGTCACAAATGGCGCCCAACGTGTGGCCTGATGGATAGAAATTTCTCGTGCCTTTTCATTTTGATAATGCCTTTTTCAAAAGTGATTTCGTTATGTGGGATTTTCGCTTATGAGAGGGAATTATTGAGTAATTCCCTCCAGCTTTTCGGTCTCGAAAGTGCTTATACTGATTCCTAGAAGAGGAGAGGGGATTGGAATTTTCTATCGCTCTCCGGTCACAATCGTGCTCTCGATCCCTCTTATGATTTTTTTTTTAAGTTTTTGTTCTGTTCAGATTTCGGTGGTTCTTGCATGATACCCGATGGATGAACATTTTTTTACGGGAAGAGAAAAGAAGGATTATTTCCCTTCCCATCTATGAGCCTCTCGATGTTGCTCTCGATAATGTTCAAAATAAATTTCGTTTATGTCACTCGAGCTACCGAGACGCGAATCGAGAATTATACCAGTTTTCCGAGAAAATCTTCCGTTCGCGGAGATTGGGCTCTCGTGCTCCGTGCCTCAGGCGCGCAATGGCGTTCTGTGTGAGCAACATAGCGCATTGTGTGAATTTCGAACGTCATTAGAAAGTTCGCGAAGGAATTTTTTTTTTGGATTTCAGAGCGACCGCAGCTACGTTTGACACTCGATGACCGTTAGACGGAGACGGAGACGGAGTTTGAAATCAATATGTCGCGAATCTTGAAACCGTACGGAAAAACCGTGAGAAATTTTCTTGACTTCTCTATAGTTCGGTGAACATCGTTGTTTTTGTGTGTCGTTAAGTGAAGGTGTCGAATCTCCCCGAGATAACGTAAGTGGAAACCTGGTTCTCAAAGATTTTCCAGTCAAATTAAAGAATAGATTATTTATTAGGTTCTCAAGTAATTTTTCGGCGGAGGGAGAATTTTTGTTGTTTTCTTCCTGTCTTGGAAATTTAATTTTGTTAGATTTTTTCCCCTTCCTCCCCGCCCGCGCGGTCTCGCCGAGTGAGGAGACTCGGGATGCTTTCGTTCAAGGCGCCATTAGTGAATCCGACTCGGACAAACCGTTGGCGGAACTTCTCGAAGGAAAAAAAGCCTGAAAAACTTGTACTTTGAGCTTTTCGACGGTTACACGAACCGCGATATCGAGTAAACATTTTTTTTGCGACGCCGCTCCCCGCGCCATCGGACCGTGGAATGAAAGATAGAATTATTCATTTTCGTATATACAGGGTGACAATTATAAAGTGGCCACCTATTTTTTTAAATTCTTGCGCGGCCATTTTGGGACGGCAAAGGTGCGCTTTGGAAATGGTTTTTCGATAACTCTTTAAAAAAAATATAGCGCCTATGTTGGAAAAGAATATTCCACAAAAAAAAAATTCTGGGTAAAAATAAAAATGGCATTCCGCGCTTACAGAAGCAAAGTGGACTTGATTCTGAACACGTAGGACCCGGATGAGGGCCTCAAAAAAATGGTACCATTGAGAAAAAGATCATTAATAAATCAATATCGAACGATAGTTCAAACTGAACTCCGAGGATCGGCGGAGTTGGAATGGCCAGGAACGGAGTGGGCGTTGGAGCATTCGTCGCTATCTTCTTGACGTGGCTGTCATGAGGTTGCAGAAGTCATGAGAGATGTTGTGTCGTGGCTGACGTTACGATGACCGGCGTTCGAGTGTGCGAGTGCAACGTGGAATATGAATATCGAACGGGCTTCATTTGTTTGCAGGTCCCGCGGAATCGGAAAAGAAAAAATACGAAAGCACCTAAAAGCCCTGGCCATGAGTCAATAACTAAACGAGCAATTGTCGTGAGACACTCGACGACTGGCCTATCGATTCGAGCCGCGCTCGGTGGATGTACCGTTTGTGAACACAAAGAAAGCGGTCTTTCCAAAATCGTGTTAAAGGGGTCAATTATGATAAAAAGTGAATACGGTCTTAAAGATCATGAGGAAGTAAGTTCACCTTAGAGTTTTACGGCAAGAGGAGGCGATTGAGAGCGGGATTTAAGGGGTTGAATTGCAAAACGGGAGGCGTGCAAATTTGTTTGTCGTAAACGGATCAAAGGACTTCCTTCAAACGGGGCGAACGTTTCGTTTTTGGGTGTGAGGAAGTTCCTTAGCAAGATGTTGATTATCGACGAGAAATGTTAAGGGGCTCACGCTGAAGAAGCGTACGCGTGAATCTTATTTTGAGTCGAAGTAGAGAATTTTTACGAGATAAAGTACATGTATCGACTTGTGCAGTGGCAGTTGAAACTTGAACGAAAACTCGACTTTGGGAAACCGCATTTAAGGGGCGAAATTAAGAAGAACGGCATTACGGCATTCGCGATTTATTGTGGAACGGGTTTAATGGGTTTGTGAAAATATGGAATAGAATCAATCTACTCTTTTCACACGCAAAATAGCGACCTAACTTTGCCTCGAGTCCGGGACCTCATTGAAGGTGTCACACAGTGGTCCCAAATCCCAAAAGGCCGGCCAAAAGTCAAAAACGTATTCAATTCGGGTGAAAGTCTGTACTCGGGTGTTTTCCGGGTCGCTGAATACGAATTCGGAGACAAAAATTATAAAAACATAATGGCGGAAAATTCCTTCGGAAACGTATTCAATTCGGGTGGAAGTCTGGACTCGGGGGTTTTCGGGGTCGCTGATTACGTATTCGAAGTCAAAATTGAGAAAAACAAAATGGCCAATAAAATACGGCGGAAAATTTCCTCGGAAGCGTATTCAATTCGAATGAAAGTCTGGACTCGGGGCGTTTTCGGCGTCGCTGATTACGAATTCGGAGTTAAAATTCATAAAAAAAGATGGCGGATAAAATACGGCGGAGAATGTCTTCGAAAACGTATTCAATTCGGGTGAACGTCTGGCCTCGGGGGTTTTCGGGGTCGCTGATTACGAATTCGTAGTCAAAATTTAGAAAAAAAAAATGGCGGAAAATTTCTTCGGAAACGTATTCAATTCGGATGGAGGTCTCAACTCGGGGGATTTCGGGGTCGCTGATTACGAATTCGAAGTCAAAATGTAGAAAAACAAAATGGCGGATAAAATACGGCTGAAAATTTCTTCGGAAACATATTCAATTCGGATGAAAGTCTGTACTCGGGGACTTTTGGGTTCACTGACGACGAATTCAAAGTCAAATTTCGAACGAAAAAAAATCGCGGCTCCAGTATAGCTAAAAAATGGCGCCGCGGCGGGTAATCATTTAATTTCTTTCAAATTTCCTGCATAAAGATTTTCAAGGTCACTGATTACGAATAAGTAAACATATTCCCAAAAAACAAAATGCTGCATTCGATGTGGACGGCTCCATCGTCGACGGTCAATTCGATTTGCACGGAATTCACTTTTTAGGAGTCTTCAACGTTGCTAATAATGAAAATGAAGTCAAATTTTGGAAATTATGATTTTGAATAAATTAAATGGAAAATGTAATGACAGTTGACATTTGAAGATTTGGGAAGAGGAGCACTGGAATACAGTGATTGATCATTCTTACAATGACAATGATGATTTATAATATATTTCTTTCATTCTTTCATTTCTTATCGTTATAATTTTAGCATCTCTTGCAATTAATCGCTGTCCTGCCACTTGTCATCATCGCCAGTTTTATCGCTCGTATTATTTGAAGAAATCTGACGTGATTCTGTAACTGAAGGTGGAATCAATAGTTCAACCGCGTATGGGAATAACGATCTTAGTTTCATTGGAGGAAGTTTTCGCAGACTGGATATTATTGGATCTGACGCTACTAAAAGTCTGCAAAAAATGTCTTCCATGTTTTTGATGCAGTCACATTTCTGTGAAAAATCTCCTTGGAATCTTTTAATATACTTGTTACATGATTCCTGAGCTTCTTCAGACATTTGTCCGACAGGAAGTAACGAAGATTCCACAATTCCGTGACCGTGAATGAGAATTTCATGTACTGTTGTTGGCATGAAGTACCACGAATAGAGTTCGACTAATTTTTGTGCAGTATCTTCAGTGTATTTGCGAAATATGTATATATTGTTTTGGAAACCACAAGAAATTACCTGAAATACAACATGACATCGCTCTATCCATTCTTCAACAATTCCCGTTATCGAGGCGAAGATTTCAGAATTTTCGAAAAAACTCCTCGCTGTATTTCCGTCGTTATCGTTAAATTATTTGGACGTAGGACCGCAAAGGTAGCAACGCATACTTGTCGATGTTTTCGTAATAGAATTACAAATTTTACCATCTATCACAACACAAGTTTGAAATTGATGTCAATTCCTTAGCCGCCCATTACAGTTTGAAAGGGCACGAGGTTTCTCTCTTGCACTTCGATACAATCAAGTTCTGCCCTAGTTGCTTCGGCAGTTTTGGGCAAGAATTCAATTTTAACTAGGCTACAAAATCTTGGTGACGAAGGACGCGGATTTTTCAAAATAATCACGCATGGGATTGACTCGATCAAAGATTTGGAAGGAAATAAGTGAAATAAAGGCATCCTATTTATTGTCGTCTCCGTCGCTGAATTTTTGTTTGTGAGTACTTCGACCAGACGTGCTATCGCATCCCCACTTGCATATCAATTCTAAATTACCAACTTTATTTTGAGAATACTTCCAATAACGTCCGACTGTACCATTAATATTATTTCAGCTGTATGATCTAGCAATGCTTGAAGTCCAATTACGGCTCCGCTATAGTTACAGAAATTTCTGACTTTACGGGGTAACACTTTGTTTAGAATACAATACACATTTATAAGGCGGGTATAATTTACAATTTTTTTTCACGCGTACGGAACGTATTAATTGGTATTAACTTTTGGTTTTTTTACCTTCTACTTCAAGTGATAATGCTTCGTTGCCTAACAGCACATCTTCTGGAACGCGTTTAATAGATTTCCGGTACTGTGATGCTTTTGATGGACTGCCTTCTGTGACATCCCTATTTACATTTGAAGCATGTACATTTCCAGAAGCCCGGAGACCCATTTGCGTAGCGTAGGCCAATTCGTGGACGGTATGTTCTTTTAGAAACTTTTCTGTCCTCCTACGTTTTGACCGATCACTCAAATCGTCCAAGCTTGTGGAAAGACGCCCCATTGTGTCTTCCGTGGAAGTCTTCGAACCTTCATTTTCAATTGTGAAAGACACAGGAACGTTGAGCCGCTCGCCGAATTTTTGGAGGAATTTGAGTTCGTTCCTGCTCACTAGTTGCCACCTATTTTTGAATTCCGATACCAACCTACCCATGGCATCTCTCAGACTTTTCGGCAAAATGTATGAATGCATCAATCTTTTTAACACCTCCATTTTAACAATGTCAGTGACGACGTTGATATTTCCGTTCAATACCGATTTCACAAATATGAACGTGTCCTTTCTCGTAAAAGAAATTTCTTCGGTATTATCCAGAGGTTCTGTATAAAATTCGAAAATAACATTAATAGAAGAACTATCTTTATCAACTTTCAATAAACAATATTTCAGGCGCAAAAATTACGAAAAACTGCAGAAAGTATAGACATCATCGCATAAAAATTATAACCGAAACCATAGTCGCAGCTAGTTACATCAAATTTTTGGATATGTTTTGAAGAAACGTCTAAGGAGCAATTTCCATTCGGTTTAAGAGCCGGGGTCGACACTTATTCCTTTTTTTCACACGATTTTTCAGAACGTGACCAACAAAAAAACTACCATTTTTGATAATGACTTACTATTCCACACATTGATGATAATAATAATTCCGAGCAACACATTCAAACTGTACTTACTTTCTGGAGAAGAATCCATTTTGCAGAATCCAAATCCGTAAACTTTTCGCGATTCTACACGCAACTGAACTCTGGGTTATGTTCGACGCACGACGAGTAAACAATGCAGCAGGCCCGACGCTCACGAACGGAATGCGGTCCTAAGCCAGGTAGGGACGCTTCCCCTTTCTTAACGGTGATAATACATACTAGGTGTACCACTACAACTAAACCAACCCCTAAAAGTCCCCATACATTTTTTTTTACGTTTGGCCGGCTTTGTGGGCTCTGGGACCACTGTGCAACGGTCCAACAGACGGGCGTCTACCGCATCTGAAGAGGCGCCGACCGCCAGAAGAGAAGCGAGTGCGGCTCAATTTCTTTTTTATGCTGAGGAACGTGGTGTGTATGGTCCCGGTAGCTGATTAAGGGTAACTTACGTTTTTCTCAAAAACTATTGGACCAATTGACTTTGGGTTTTGCACACATTTTGAGGGAACCTTCACCTACAGGGTGGCTTTCATAAGGTGGCCACGTGTTTTTAAGGGTCTTGCGCGGTGGTTCTGCGACTGAAAAATATATGATTTATAATGGTTTTTCAAGTTTTTCATAAATAGTATTTGCCAGAGGAAAAAGCGTTCTCTGGACAAAAATGAAAATTCCATTATGCGTGCAGGCGAATAAAGTTTATAAAATTCCGAATACGGAACACTGTCTTTTATGCTAAATAAATCATTAGACAACAATCAGTCAACAAGGGATGAGAGAGCAGACTGGTGTCCCGTAGTATGATACACTTCCGATCACAAACATTATTTCGTGCGTCTGAAGTTTTTGGTTCTTTCTGACATATTTTCTTCCCTGTTCTAAAATTCTCTAGTAGTTGAAAAAAAACTATTCTCTATAAATCACGAGGAAGACGGAGATAGAACAAGAATCGAATGTTGTTGGGTACAAGTTTAATGAAAAAAATCAATTTCCCTTGTCGGAAGCTTCTAATTACTTCTCATGCATGTTTGTATATGTACTAGAGGTTCCTCGTACCGTAAAATGAATATTAGACAACGATAAATCATCACACTGGTCGATTGTTTTACCGTACAACGGTCATGAAAAAAATTCATTCACGCTTCTCACGCTTATAGCTACTTCTCAGCCATTTATTTGTTTGTACTGTAACTCTGCAGTACTATAAAGAAGTGCTAGACAACGAAAAGTAATGAAGGGAAGGAACGTACCACTGCGCGATCGTTATGTGGCGGAGCTTGAATAAAAAAATTGTTCCGTGTGTCTGAAGGTTTTGGCTACTTCTCATATACGTCTTTATGCGTAGGAGAACTCGCCAGTATTTCCAAAACAAAAATCGGACAACAATGAAGCGGCGAGGGATGAGAAATCACGCTGCTCGACTGTTCTGTGGAACACTTTTCAGAAAACAATCATTCGCGATTTCTGAAGCTACTGGCTACTTCTTCCATATGTCTTTATGTGTACTCTAGTAAGCTAAACAAATCATAAAAAAAACCAGTCATCAATGGATGAGGGATCAGGCTGATGTAACGTCTTATGGTACAATTCCGATCAAAAATCTTATTTCGTGCGTCCGAAGTTTCTGCGAAGATCCGAATCCGAATCCGAAGATTAGTTCTTTCGTGTACTAAAAGTCGCTAGTAGTTGAAAAAAAAATATTAGTTTTAATGAATCGACAGAGAAGGAGATAGATCAAAAATCAACTGTTGTATTGTACACCTCGTAGCAAAAAAAAAAAATGCGTGTGCCCGAATGTTCTGGCCACTTCTTAAATCTGTTTGTAAGCGTACTATAACTCTCCAGAAATTCAGAAAAAATACTGGACAACAATAAATTGTCCAGGCATGAGAGGTGGGACTTCTCGATGGTCGCATGGTTAATGAAAAAATCCGATTTTCCGTGTCTGGAGCTTCTAGTTACTTCTCCCATATGTTTTTATATGTATGAGAACTGTCTCGTACTGCAAAAAAATATGAGAAAACAATAAGTCATCAAGGGGTGACAGGTGACACTGCTCGATTGTTTTTCCGTACAACTCCTATGGGAAAAAAAAAATTCGCTCCTCTCAGGCTTATTACACCTTCTCAGCCATCTTTCTATGTGTACGGTAA
Organism: Ophion ellenae; assembly: GCA_963210295.1. Classification (NCBI taxonomy): domain Eukaryota; kingdom Metazoa; phylum Arthropoda; class Insecta; order Hymenoptera; family Ichneumonidae; genus Ophion; species Ophion ellenae. Next base: position 7,985,429 of record OY723392.1, read on the forward strand.
CTCTCTAGTACTGTAAAGACGTGCGAGATAACGAGAAGTCATCAAGGGAGGAAAGGTACGACTGCTCAATTGTTGTGTGGTGGGGCGTGTATAGAAAAAATGGTTTCGGGTGTCCGAAGCTTTTGGCTACTTATCACGTACGTCTTCATGTGTAGGAGAACTAGATAGTAGTTCAAAAACAAATATTGGACAATAATGGATCGGCAAGGGATGAGAAATCACACTGCTAGACTGTTCTATGGAACACTTTCCAGAAAAAAATCATTCTCAATTTCTGAAACATCTGGCTACTTCTTTCATGTGTCTTTATGCTTACTGAAACTCTCCAGTATGCTAAATGAAGCGTTAGAACAGAACCAGTCATCAATGGATGAGAGGTCAGGCTGCTGTAATGTCGTATGGAACAATTTCGAACAAGAATCATATTTCGTGAGTCTGAAGTTTCTTGCTCCGTCTGCCATTAGTTCTTGCGTGTACTAAATGTCGCTAGTAGTTGAAACAAATAATATTAGTCTCTATACATCGGCAGAGAAGGAGATAGATGAAAAATCAAATGTTGTATTGTACACCTCGTAGAAAAAAAGAACTCTCTAGGAATTCAGAAAAAATTCTGGACAAAAATAATTGGTCCAGGCATGAGAGGGGGCACTTCTCGAAGGTTGCATGGTACAGTTTTACAGTTAAAAAATATTATTTCCCGTGTCTGAAGCTTCTAGTTACTTCGCACATATGTTTTCATATGTACGAGAACTTTGTGGTACCGTAAAAAAAAAAAAAAAAAAAATAGACAACAATACGTCGTCAAGGGATGACAGGTGATACTGCTCGATTGTTCTACCGCACAACTTAAATGAACAAAATTATTTCGTGCCTCTGAAGCTTATAGCTACTTCTCAGTCATCTTTCTGTGTATACTGTAACCCTTCAGTACTGTAAATAAGTGCTAGACAACGAGAAGTAATGTAGGGAGAAAGGGTACGACTGCTCGATTGATGTGTGGTGGAGCTTGAATTAAAAAAATGGTTTCGTATGTCTGAAGCTTTTGGCTACTTCTCATATGAGTCTTCATGTCTGGGAGAACTCGCCAGTATTTAAAAAACAAATATTAGACAGCAAGAAATCAGCGAGGGATGAGGAATTAAACTACTCGAATGTTCTATGGAACACTTTCCAGAAAAAAGTCATTCCCGATTTCTGAAGCTCCTGGCTACTTCTTTCATGTGTCTTTATGTGTACTGAAACTCTCTAGTACGCTAAATAAATAATGAGAACAAAACCAGTCATCGATGGATGAGAGGTCGGGCTGCTGTATCGTCGGGTGGTATACTTTCGGTCAATAATATTTTTTCGTGCGTCCGACGTTTCTGGCTCCGTCTGACATTAGTTCTTCTATGTACCAAAAGTCGTTAGTAGTGAAAAACAAAATATTAGTCTCTATAAATCGGCTAAGAAGGATGTAGATCAAAAATCAAATGTTGTAATATACACCTCGTAGTAAACGAAAATTGCGCGTGGCCTAATATTCTGCTTACTTCTCATATCCAGGGTGTTTCATAATAAGTGACCCACCCGGAATTGGCGGGTTCTGGGGGGTCCCCCGAGTAAAACTGTCGAGGCGTTTTTTTCCGTCAAATAGTTTTCAAATGGAAGCGATTAGAATTTTGGCGTTCGACTGATTGTTGTAAGGCTGCCGGCTGCCCTTAGCGACGATGCCACTCGAGTGCCGAGTCTGAGCTCGAGACACGTAGGAGGCAGCGAGCAAGGTAGCTAGGCATCTGTCTCGCTCGTGCGGCCAGTTTGTCGTTTCGCGTATCGCCTGCTATTCTTTTCTGTCATCGTGGGTAGGCATGAGACTTGTAATTCAACCGAGCCAGCGAAAATAACAAATCATATTATTAAATGCATTCGTGATCTTTATTTTCGAGATAAATGAAGCACAGAATGATCAATAAGGTAGTGTTTTCCACATTTGAAGGCACCTTGCAAGTGTTCGCATTGCCGTATTTGCTTTTTTCGGGTCGACGGTGGTGAATTTTCCAAAATCATTCACAGGGAACGAATCCGAAACTCTGAAGGTTATACAGATAATGAGACACATAAAAGAATTTTAATAGACCGTTTTTCATGTTGGATTCCTCTCGAGACGATAAAAAAAACGGTAGAAACAGGGGTATTTATCAACGTCAAACCTCATGTAAATCTCTCATCGAATCGACGTCTTTTACATCTGGGAACGAATCCGAGTCCGCATGCAAGTGTTTCTATTGTATATTGAATACACCCTACAAACTGAGAACGCCGCGCTGCACATTGTATTCGTTCACGTGCATAGTCCACAGCAACAGTAGTAGTCCTCAATGGCTAATTTCGTGAAGAAGGTGGTACATTTTTAAAAATTACCCACGGGTAACGAACCCAAACAATGTAAAGGTTATTTCGATAATGAAACACAGAACAGAATTTGAAAAGAACCGTTTTTCAATTAGGATGCGTCTCGATCCGAAAAAAAGCTTCAAACAGGCGCATTTATCAACGTCAAATCTCATGTGAATCTCGTTTCGAATCGATGTCTCTTACAGCTATCAGCGAGACCGAGTCCGCATGCAAGTGTTTCTGTTGTGGAACCATCCCTACAGACTGAAAACGCCGCGGTGAACATTGGATTCGCTTACGTTCATAGTCCACAGCAGCAGTTGTAATCCTCAATGGCAATTTTCGTGCCGAGGGTGATACATTTTTGAAAATTACCCACCGGGAACAAACCCAAACAATCTAAAGGTTATTTCGATAATAAAACACGAAACAGAATTTGAAAGGACCGTTTTTCATATTGGATTCTTCTCGATCCGATAAAAAAAAACGGTTCAAATAGGCGCATTTATCAACGTCAAATCTCATGTGAAGCTCGCTTCGAAACGACGTCTTTTACAGCTAACAGCGAGACCGAGTCCGCATGCAAGTGTTTCTGTTGTGGAATAATCCCTACAAACTGAGAACGCCGCGGTGAACATTGGATTCGTTCACATTTATAGTCCACAGCAGCAGTCGTAGTCCAATGGCGATTTTCGTGCTGAGGGTGATACATTTCTAAAAATCACCCACTGGGAACGAATCCGAACAATCTGAAGATTATTTTAATAATAAAACACGAAACAGAATTTCAATGGACCGTCTTTCATATTGGATTCGTCTCGATCCAATAAAAAACGATTGAAACAGGCGTATTTATCAACGTCGAATCTCGTGAACCTCTCTTCGAATCGACGTCTTCTGCAGCTAACAGCGAATCCGAGTCCGCATGCAAGTGTTTCTGTTGTGGAGCAATCCTTACAAACTGAGAACGCCTCGGTGGACATTGGATTCGTTCACGTTCATAGTCCAGAGCAGCAGTAGTAGTCCAATGGCTATTTTCGTGCCGAAGGTGAAACTTTTCGAAAAATCACCTACTGAGAACAAATCCGAACAATCTGAAGGTTATTTAGATAATGAAACACAAAACAGAATTTGAATAGACCGTTTTTTCATGTTGGATTCGTCTTCATCCGATAAAAAACGGTTGAAAAAGGCGCATTTATCAACGTGGAATCTCATGTGAATCTCTTTTCGGATCGACGTCTTTTACATCTGGGAATGAATCCGAGTGCGCATGCAAGTGTTTCCGTTGTGGAATAATCACTACAAACAAAGAACGCCGCGCTAAACATTATATTCGTTCACTTTCATAGTCCACAGCAGCAGTCCTCATGGTTATGTTTGTGTCGAGGGTGATACATTTCTAAAAATCACTCACTGGGGACGAATCCGAACAATCTGAAGGTTATTTTGATAATAACACACAAAACAGAATTTCAATGGACCGTTTTTTCATATTGGATTCGACTCGATTCGATTTAAAAAAAAACGGTTGAAACAGGCGTATTTATCAACGTCGAGTCTCATGTGAATATCTCTTCGAATCGACGTCTTTTACATCTGGGAACGAATCCGAGTCCGCGTGCGAGTGTTTCTGTTGTGGAATAACCCCAACAAACTGAGAACGCCGCGCTGATAGTCAGATTCGTTCACGTTCATAGTCCACAGCAGCAGTAGTAGTCCAATGGCTATATTCGTGTCGAGGGTGCTAACTAAAGGGAAAAAATCATTCTGTGGTAACGAATCCGAACACTGAAGGTTATTTCAAAAATGAAATACAAAACAGTATTCGAATATACTGTTTTTCGTATTGGATTTGTATTATTTGGAAAAAATCGGTACTGTGTCGATCGTCGGTCCAGTTCTTGGGATTTATATTGTCGGTAGAAGGTATCCGGCCGGACCCGGATAAGCTATTAATGATACGAAATTTCGCTGAACCACGGAACCGTAAGCAGTTGCAACAATTCCAGAAGCAGAGTGTTGTTCCAGTACTCAGCGTCTACGCGCCGATGGGTGGTAATGCTCCCAAGGGGGATGGTGGGCTCGGTCCAAACGAATGTACACAACGCCCTGGGACATCCGGGAGCGTCCAAGACGTTGGCCTATTTGCAGTCTTTTTTCGCGGGGAAGGGCATGAGGGCGGAGGTGATCAAGTATGTGCGGTATTGCGACCTCTGCCAGCGAGTGAAGCCATTAAACTATTCTAAAGAATAGTTCTAAAGGGGGAGTTCCAATTGGTGAAGAGGGAAAGGCCTGGGGAGTTGGTAACGGTCGACTTCTATGGTGCGTTGCCCCGTTCTACGGGGGGAGTGCAGGACATCTTTGTAGTGCTGGACGTTTTTTCGAAATATCTGAACTTGTACGCAATTAAGAAGGATTATACGGTAATCGCTTTAAAAAATTGGAGGAACAGTATTTTAACGACGTAGGTTGTCCGAAGAGAGTTTTAGCGGGCAATGGGACTCAGTTTACCTCACCAAAATGGAGGAGTGCGTTGGAGAAAAGAAACATTCGCGTCCTGTTTTGTTCCGTGAGGCACCCCCAGAGCAACCCGGCCGAAAGAGTCATGAGGAAGTTAGGCCGGCTGTTTAGAGTACTCTGCGCGGATGTCCATACCAAGTGGACCAAATAAATTAACAGAATAGAAGGATTGCTTACCATCACGACCCATTGCAGTACGGGTTATACACCATATGAGCTACACACGGGGCGGCCCCCGGATAATGAAATAGAGAGGGTAGTGAGATTTCCCGAAGCCGAGGCGGAAAGTCATGAAGCTAAGATCGTGAAGGCAAATGAACGAATATTGAAAAGCTTCACAGACCGAGCAAAATCGCAAAAGTCCTTTTCGACCCTCGCTAAACCCGGTGATTTTGTCCTTCTGCGAAGGCCCTATCCTTCCAGTGCGGAAGACAAGGTAACAGCAAAGTTCTTTCATCTGTTTGTGGGGCCATATAAAGTAGATAAAGCGATAGGAGTCAATGCCTTTATTTTGGTGGATCCGAAAAGGGGTACGAGAATAAAAGGAGTATATAATCGCATACACTTGCGACCTTATCATGAGCCCGCCCAGCGTCCGCAATCTGATTAATCAATTTCTGTGTCTCCAGTTGTTCGTTTTCCAGTTGTCTCGACACGACGCGACAGATTGAAATCGGTTCACGAATATTGGTTTTTCTTGTTCTTGTGTAGTTAATTGAATTTGTATGCTAGTTATTAAGGACCTTAGCCGTCAGTTGCCTAGGTACCGATCCTCAATAAAGGGGGATGTTGTAGGGTGACATCCGTGCCCCTAGCGCGTATGTGCGTTTGAATGTTTCGCGCCTAAAAGGTGGAAAGTTGTCCGGTTCTCGCGAACGAACCGATCATAACGGAGCCACCGTCTGAGACGGTTACAGCCGCCTAAGATCACGGAGCGGAAGGCGGCCTGGTGAGCGAGAGGGATCATAGTTCGGGTCCACTCGCACCGCCTACCTGAGAGGAGACCCGTCGTGACAGCCATTCTATACGAGGGCGGTTAAATTGGAGTAGAAACAGCGTGCGTCCGATCGTGCCAGATATCGTTGCCACGAATTCAGCAACACTCTCGGCGATTCAACGGAGGTCTTCGGCTACAAACTATTCTACAACGGCGACAGTTCGAGCTACCGAATCGATGAGAGGAGATTCCGTTGTTAATCCGCTCCTGTCGCCACGAAGGATCGAAGACCTGACTCCACCGATACGCCGAGACATTGTTCGGGCGGGTAACGCGAGAAAACGGATCATAAAAGCATCGAACGATGCGTAGTTCCCAATGTACAACGGGACAACGTGAGTACAAACCAACCTCCAATAAAAAGTGGCGCGACCCGAAGACGAGGACCCGCCCAAATACTCAACGGCGGGCACACAAAATGGCCCTCGGGGGACGGTAAAGTCAAACCGTCACCATCCACGAGATCGCGTCCGTGATCCGTCAAAGGAGGCGTCCGTAATCGGCCCAAACGAATGAACGTCAATTTATCGAACAATCCTGCGAGATACTAAGTGTTGAACAATTCACGAGTCTAATCAATCACCGCAAGCCGAGCGGGGACAGCGAAAAAGACATTTCAATTAAACAAAACCGGTAGTAATTATATTTCAAGCCAAGCGTTTAAAAGGGTGCGAGGCGAAATTAGAAAGCGAAATGTGAAGGGGATTGAAGCGATGAATTATAATAGTTTAAATCAATTATATGTAAATTGCAATTAAGGTGGGACGAAACTCGCCAATATTGGGGTGCCTCAATGTAGATGGGCATCGAAAAGACTGTGATGTTGTAGCGAGGGGAAGTCGAAAGGAAATGTCGTAAAAATAGGGCGTGACGGACCTCGCCTGTATGCAATGTAATAGACAGTGCGAACTCGAATATGTCAGTTGAATAAAAAAGAAAATACTGTGATAGTTTTATAAGAATAGGAAATCGGTGCACTAAGAGAGAAATATTACAAGGGAACTGAATTGTCAAAATAAATAAAAACCAAAATATTACAGCTTCAATATCGGCATTATATGTAATAAAGAAATAATAGTCTACAGATATTACAGAAATTGCAACGACTTCGTGAATTTAATTAAAATGAATAAATAAATATGTTATGACAATTTCCGGATAATAACGGTTTATTCCAATCCCTATTTCTACCTCCTAACCGCTATCCTCTATCCCCTACCTCCTATGAAATATTCTCTATCCTCTATCCTCCATCCCCTACCCCCTATGAACTTTCAACTATAGTTGATAGGAACTCGATACCCTATCGACGGCCCCATATCCTCCATACTCTATCCCCACCCCCTATCAACTATCCGCCATCCTCTATCCTCTATCCCCTACCTCCTGCTACGTATCCCATATCTTCTAACTTATATCCTCCATCCCCTACCATCTGTCCCATATCGTCGATCCTCGATCCTTCCTCCAACCGCCACCCGTCCTCTCTCTCTCTCTTTCCTCCCTCCCTTCCGCTCTTCAGCCCTCTTTCTCAACGTTAGTTACTCTGGCGCCACCTAGGTCCTTTTTGGTTCATAGTACTATTGTCACGGAATGTAGTTAATATTTTTTTCATGAGTTTTGTTATACCGCCTCTAAAGCCGTGAGAATGGATTTATTGTTACCGCGGAAATTTGATTCGGCTATTAGGAATAAATATTTTGCTCGGCAGTCAATCTTTCATGGAAATTGGGCTCGCCGCGAAAGAGTACCTCTTCCGTGTTGCAGGGTACCCAACAACCCAACAGTTTGAGGTAACTATGTTACGACTGGGGAGGAACAATTAATGGAAAAAATTCGAAGTATAAATGTAAACAATTGAATCTTTAAAACTTGAAAAGGTCCACTATTTTTTTCATATGAACCGTTTTAAATTTCGTAGCTTCACATTTAATGCAATAACTTACTTGATCATGGTGCTAGCGACATCTTTTTTTGTGAAATCACAACTTTTACGAAGCTATTGCTAACACTTGAGAGAAATTAAATTTTTACCGTTATTGAATACTCCGAGAATTCATTTTGAAAAAAAATGTCGTCTTTGGTCTTTCAAGGCTACGCTAACCTCCTAGTAAGAGATTATGGAGGCGTTTGAAGCATATTTTTCTTCATTTCAGATTAATCATCGTCTTGTGCAGATGCAATCGCCCGATTTTGTGGGATTCGAGAAGGTGCAGGACGACGAAACGTCCTATCATTCAACATTTTTCATAATAGAAAATAAAATCACATAAAAAACGGCATGACTCAACGTATTTGTTATTTCCTAATCATTTAAGGGGTTAGGCCACAGTTACAGGTATAAAATCATGTGCGAATTCAACAATTTTTTTGTCTATGAAAAAGTGATTCACACATAAAATTAATTACACATCTATTTAGTATGAACATCAAGCTGTTAGAATTTTTTTTTTAATGTACAAAATGGCCGACTACTAATACGTTCTTCTGTTATCTTTTTTTTAGGCGCTCCGCCGCATAACATTTAGCATCCACATTTATTTACCTAGAACAAAAAAAATTTCGTCAGTCTACATTAGAATACCTAAAGTACGTACGCAATTTGAAAAATATTGTTTTATTCAAAAGTTGTCGGTATTTGAATTGAGTTGTAGGTATTTGAATGAATTTTCAGTGAAAAATTTCGTATAAAACTGCTCATAAAATGAAAGAAATAGAAATTAGAACCAGATTCAATAAAATCTTAAAATAAATATTCGAACATCATTTTCCAACACTAATCAAATCATAAAACACACATCCTTATTCTTAAAAAACAACCCTCAACTTTAGGTTACACGATCTGACAAAGGAAACTCAACTGTCATTCTTAAAAAATCAGGCTACATTACAAAAACTCATGACTTACTCGCAGACTCCACAATTTACAAATCAACAAACAAAAATCCCATCAACACACTACAAAAAGGCATCAACAATATTATCTCCAGATGGAAAACCCTAAAAATCATTGATGAGACAAAATACAAATATTTAAAAGCTGAAAATTGCAACCTATCCCGTCTCTATTGCTTGCCCAAAATTCACAAAAACAACTATCCACTTCGTCCAATAGTCTATATCTATAAATAGTCCAACAGTCTCTAAATTAATCAGTACGACCAATTCACACGTCAAAGATAGCTTCCCCCTAAAACCCTCTCTCTCTAACACCTCCATCCCACTCAACTACAAATTAGTCTCATTTCACGTCGTTTCTCTCTACACCAACATCCCATTACAACTAGTTATTCAAAGCCTACAAAAACGATCAAACTTATTCTCAAAAGCATTTCCTTTGCATGAAATAATTAAAGCCGTAGAATACATCATGTTCTCAACATTCTTCATATTCCAAGATAAAATTTCCCAACAAATCTCAGGATTACCTATGGGTTCACCCTTAGCTCCAATACTATCCAACATGGTCATGATAGATCTCGAAACAAATTGTCTAGAAAAATTAATATAATATCATCAATAATATCATGAACGTATCTTTTATATAGTTATAAAAGATACGTTGATGATATTATTATTGCTCTACCAACAAACAAAATTGAATCCACCAAAAACATTTTTCACTCTATAATACAAAACTACAATTCACATCCGAAAACGAAATAGACAACAAAATCCCGTTTCTAGATTTACTTTTAGTCCACAAACAAAACTCAATTATCACAAATTGGTATAGGAAACCAACCTGGTCAGGCAGATTCATAAATTTCTTCTCACACCACCCACTCTCTCAAAAAAAGCCATAATCTACATGCTAGTTGACAGAGCAATAAAACTATCTCATCCGTCATTTCTCAAAGAAAATCTAAAACTCATTAGTAACACAATGACAAAAAATTGCTATCCAATCTCTTTCACAGAAAAAAATAATAAAACATCGGCTCTCTATAATCAACAATAAAAAAACCAATAACAACAATTTTGATTCTTCCAGAATAATAAACCTTCTCTACACAAAAAACATATATCATCAACTAATTCGTCTCTTCCAACAATACAACATAACATTAGTCACAAACAACAAACACAACATTTCGTCAGTCATTGGCTCCACCAAAGACAAAATAAACAACAACCGAAAATCAAACATAGTTTACCAAATTGACTGTGAAGACTGCAACGCCACATACATTGGCTAAACCAAAAGATACCTCGAAACCAGAGTAAAAGAACACAAAAATAGCATAAAACACACCACCACAATACACACAGCTTTAGCACAACATGCAATAGAACGAAAACACGATTTTCAATTTGACACCGGAAAAATTCTGAACAATGAGAACTGGCTCAAAAAAAGACTAATCCTAGAAATGATCCAAATTAACGCACACTCCAATGCAATAAATTTTAGAACTGACATACAAACACCAAGCTCAATTTACAATTCTATAATATAATTATTAAAACATTTTACAGTTTCTTGCCTCATACAACAATTTAAAAATTATTGACACTATAAACTAATTAATACACTGACACGATAAACTAATTTTTAAGGACATTATCACTAATCTCAAATATCCCTAACCTGACACCCTTATTTTATTTCCCTTGACACGTCACTGCCTAAATGATCTTTCTCCCCCGATTCACCGTACAGAGACTCGAATAAGCTTCAGAGAATTAACACACTACTCAGTTTCTCTCGATCTTTCGTTGACCACACAGCTCAACATGTAGAAAAAAAAATTGTAAATTTCGAGTTTTTGCTCATCTTGGAAGGGAAAACAAATTCTTAAAAACTAACTCAAAAAGTAATTATCATAGTCTTGGGATTTTTTTTGAACCAAAACTTTCCGATCGTTCTGCTAACTTCCTAAACTGCTAACGGTACTTCATTGCCGACCACGTGGAACTTGTGCGTTATGACAGCGGCTGGGGTGTCCAGTTTCAGCTCAGCTGTGCAGAGCGTGCGGAACGCCTTGCCCCCGAGGCCGTGAAGTTCTATTATCTCGTCCCCGATGGGTGTTTCCGGATTCAGCTCATTCACTTTTACTATGCTGCACTGGGCCCCTGTGTCACAACGGAGCGTCAGCATTTTGTCGCGAGCCTGCTTTGACGTTATATGTAGGTCACTGGCGTGTACTCGCGGCAGCTGAGCGCTGACGTGGTAAGTTCTTCTCGGCGCCTTGTCATTGTGTACATATGGCTTTCCGGGTAGAATGTCCATTATTTTCCTTTGCGATAATTTTTTCTCGTTCACTTGAACGCATTTTGTATCTCTTTCTATTGAGAGGACGCCGACTGCTAATGAACTGACGGTTCTATTGGGCGTATTTTCTTGAGTTTTTTTCATTTGGCCTATACTCGTTTTGTTTTCTTGGGAACTTATTGTTCGGTGCGTAATTGTAACGCTTCGGTTGATAATTCGGGCCTTGCCATCCTGGCCGTCTTCTACACTCGTTGTATCTGTGACCCGGTCTTTTGCAATAATTGCAAATTATTTCTGCTTGATTAATTGTTTTCGTTGGCACTGGCAAGCTATAACGCGCATGTGTTTGCGCCTGATGCGACGCGGGCCTTTGAAATGGGTACGATTTTCGCCCCTCGTGGGCGTGTGACGGTGCGTACTGTCCGCTACTGTGGGAAACGCTCTTCGCGATTATTTTTGCTTCTTCAACCGATTTTTCCTCTTCGATTGCTCCGCGGATTGCTTCCCCTAACTCGTGGTACCCGCGTGACCTTACCATTAGCTGCAGGTCCTTGCGAAGTCCATGTTCGAAATTATTTAGGGCAAAATGCCTAATTAACTGTTCGATTGCTTTTCGACCAATTTCTGAATTGACCATGGGCGTGCAACCCTTGATTAAATCCATCATTATAGATTCGACGCGGTTTGCGTAAACTTGTACAGTCTCGTCATGTTTTTGTCTACAGGAATTGAATTCGATTTGTAGAGCGGGGACTGTTCGCTTTGCCTCGTACAGTGATTTTAATAACGCCAGCAAATCGTCGAACGTCTCTACGTCTTTGTAACGCAGGTCTGCTGCGGCTTTGCCTTGTAATTTGACATGCAATATAGCTTGTAATAAATCCGCGACATTTTCGGGACGGACTCGAGTTGACGCGTATTTTATTGCTCGTATAAAATCTGTAACGGCTTCCGGTTCGGATGGCTCGAATACGAGGATGCTCATTCGAGCCTCTTTCATTGACATATAGTCGTCGTGTTCGGCCATGGTTACTGTCCGTTGATTTAATAGCGTAAAATCTTGGTGATTTAATTCGCGATTTCTTTCGGTTTCAACTGGATTAAATGTTTTGTCAGCACTGGACGATGCGTCTGACGAATTGTGTTCCGAAGGCTGATTATGCTGACGCTTCGGATTTAAATATTTCGCGTACGTTACAGGAGTCAAATCTAGTTTTTCTGTGCTTGGATTTTCCCTACGACGCTTTCGGCCTAGATCACTTTCACCATCGTAACTTACGACAGTGTTAAAAAACGAATCTAACGAACGCGATAGTTCGTCTCTCCCGGGCAATCGATACCGGTCTGCTTTTTCTTCGTCCGACATAGACGAATTCTCTGGCTTTGGAGGAGTTTATTTATAAAATGTTCCGTCACTTACAGGTAGATGATCGCAAGATGCATGCTGATAGATGATCTGCTGGTCGTCCTGTTCCTTGTTCCTCCGTTTCGTACTCTGCTTCTGGGTACGATCTTCCTGATTGTTGAGTCCTTCTTCCGTTGATCCTCGGGATCCGGGTTTTCTGGGATTGTTGTATCCCCGGCTCGAGAACCCGGGATAGGTATTTTTGGGATCGTTGCGAAATTAAGAGTTGGAACTCAAGTTAAGTTTATTACTGGGCTGGTCTTATAATTGAATTTACAATGTGTCGGTCGTACCTTAGGACCGAACCGTTCAAAAGCCAACCAAGGACTGCCTGTTTCCTGGTGTCTTTTCTTAATTGTCGACTCTGATTGTCGTAATTTGCCCCAGATCAAGCATCATAAGATGCTTGGTCAGGACGTGTCGCAAAGTGTCTTTTTGACGTTTGCATTTTGGCGAAAGTGTCACTCTCGCAAGGAGGGCAATAAAGTGTCACTCTCGCAAGGAGGGCAACAAAGCGGAACTCTCGCAGTTGCGCAAACACTTTCGTATTGCACAAGTTTGCGGACACAACACGTCTTTCAATCTTATCTCAAGCCTGCCCGAAGTTACTCGAATCTTAGGAGCCTCCGCACTCATATGTTGAGAATACAGTTTCAACAACTTGACCAGTGGTTTTCTCATTTCGACTGAGTCACAATCGAGAGCATTGACGTCGATCTCTAAGCTGCACGAGCCAACAAATCTATTTAATTTTGAAAATTTAATCGTAATTCCGTCCAACTTAACTGCTACTTTTGCTACCAAATCTTTACCCAAAAGTAAATCTGTAGACAAATTTTCATCCGGTACCACATATAAGTCAATCTCAACATTTATGCCATCAAGATCGACCCACACAGAGATTAGCTTACAGCAATCAACGTATCCATTTCCGATACCTCTCAGCCGCGTAGAGACGCATCGTCTCCTACCGGGCAATCTTTCTTCCAATGTCTCTCCCACAAGAGAGCAATCCGAACCAGAATCCAAGGTAAATGTCAACACCTTACCTTCTGCCAGCTTCAAGGTACCTTCAGTAGAGGTTGAGCTGCAAAGCTTCACGATTTTCTCGTCCTTCTTTGGACAATTCGGGGAGATATGACCCTCCTCCTTGCAGTTGTAACAAGTCACCACCTTTCTGGAATACGACCCCTTGCCGTCCCGTGGCTGACTGCTGTGTAACTTCGAGGATGATTTACAATCAGCCTTACGATGTCCCTTCTTTCCGCAATTGTAGCGCTCGATTTCCGAACGGTGCGACTTCCCATCTCGCGGCGTCAAAGGTTTAGTATGTGGACCAAGGGCTCCGAAGGATTCACGCGGTCGATGGTGATCGGTCGTTCGTCCATCGAGGTACGACATTGCTTCTTGCAAATTACGAGGCGATTCGCGTACGAAGATGTTCCGCACAAATCGGTTCTGGAAAAAGTATGACAACCCGGCCAGTTAGGTAGCGGTCTCGTCCACCGATTTCCGTTCCTGGAGCCACGCTTTGATCTTCCTTCCCCTCTTCATAAAATTTTCGAGCGTGAAGTCGGCGTCGTCCGTCCAAATGGTATGAAGTTCTGAAGCGACGTTTTTATTCATCGCATATGCGCTCATGAATTCAGCACGAATTTCGGTCCAGGTTTTCCCGGAAGGATCCATACCGGTGAACCACTGAGCTGCTTCGTCCTTGAAGGCTTTAGCTAGATGCTGGACGACTTCCCAATCGTCCGGCTTATAACGTCGAATCCATTCATCGACCATTTTTGCCCAGCCAGTTGCGTCGGTATTTTTCGGGTCGAATTTTACAAGATCCATAGGAGCTTGATCTCGTTGAGTAAGCAATGTAATCAATCGCTTGTTCTCCTTCTTCAGTTTTGAAGCACGTTTTCTCCATTTATTTGCCTTTTGCACAGACTCATCAGCATTGTACTCGGATTCCGATGACGTTGGAGAACGATCTCTCTTCCGATTCTCAGATAACACACTGCTGTCTCACTCACACTTTTTTCACCGTCTTTCGTCATAGTCGTATTCAACCTTTTCACCGACACAATTTTCACGTGAACTCTATCGCCTGAAACTCTGGATTAAACGTTATTTATCCCACTTCTGATGTCAGATATCAAGAATATAGAGAGAGCCAGGAATTCCGGTTATGAATTAGAGAACAATGTTTATCTCACTGACTGCCGTAGTGCCACGGCTTACACGATTTATTGGTGTCTCGATACAATAAAATATTCGGAAAAAGTATAATCATCGGATAGCAGTGATAGTGAGGTATGGTACACAGAGCCTTTTCGAAAATTAGTCCTTCCGACCCAATGACCCGAGAAGGAATGACTTCGTGACCCGAAACGTATACGTCTCCCACTCCACTACTTCTAGGCCTCTATGCAACACAACACACTCGTGGATCATACACCACGCACTACCACCGGGGTAGGTTCTTCTCCGAACGCCTTGTCGCCGTTTCGTCACTCGATGCCCACCACTTGACCCTCCATAAACATCGTCAAGAAATCGAAAGCGCTGTTGAAAAAGCCATTCCCATGGCGATGCGACATATATATATATATATATATATATATATATATATATATATATATATATATATATATATATATATATATATATATATATATATATATATATATATATATATATATATATATATATTGAAACGTTTCGCGTTTTATCGCGATTGCTTTTGTTCGTGTTTCCTCGTTTACCGAGGAAAACGACGTAGCACGGCGAATATTCCGCCGTAAGATTTTAATAGGGGATTCCCGTAGCCTCCTGAAGGACGATGTACACGACGTGTGCCGGGATTGATGATAAGGATTTTGAAGGTTTTTTAGGAGATGCCTCAGTGGTTTTGAGGGTCTCAGGGACACCTGTCAGAATCCGTCATCATCGGCAGTTGATGTTTCGGATTTTCGGATGATATGATTGAGAAGGAGAACAAATCTTTGTTAATGTGTTATTTTGGATTTTGAAAAGGTTAATTTCGAGTAACAGCGTTTACCGGGATGAGGAACGTTTTGCGAGAAGCGCGGTCGTGTTAGTGAGACGAAGACAGGGAGATTCGGTGAGGTGTCGCGCGCACGTGTTTCTCGTGCGTGCTCTCTCGCTCTCGTTCGTTCGCTCTCTCGCTCGCGCTCGCACAAACCGCGAGCGTCGCCGTGCACGCTTTGCGCTGGATTCGGGGTCGCTTCTGTAACAGAATGCGATAGCCCGTGAATTTACTGAGATCGGTTACTATATGGCGTTACAATTGGTTGGCACTAGTTGCAAAGTGCAACAAAGCTCACGGTTGCCAACCCGTGTAGCTTACGCGCTAGTTTTCTAGCGTACAATAATGTGCTGGCTCGAGGTGGAATTAATCCCCCCGAGTGCACATAGCGGGGCCGTCCGGAAGGGACGGCTGGCCTCCTTGGTGCCAAGCAAGGAGGACGAAAAACCGGAGAAGCCGGTTGTGAATGGGCCTCGGTGTACAGCAAGGCGCGTCCGGCACCTTCCTGGCTGTACACTTCGAGTAGATCGCGTGAGTTGAGTGGAATAATGATCCAATTGTCGAAGGGACAACGGATCGATGTTAAGTAAGAGTTCCCTGTCTAGCAATCACCACGAAGACACTATTCTCGAGGTAGGACTTCCAGCGCAATGCTGGGGCTTCCCAAGAGAATAGTGTATCTATCCTGAAGCTGAGGTCGTTCTAGGATGAGGGCCAGGGCAACGGCAGCAAGGCCTCCATCCTGAGATCCGCGATGACGGATCCTGTTGACTCCACGTAGTATGATGAGAGAATTTGCGACAGAGTGTCGCTCTGGCTCATGCTCGCCCTTAAATAGCCTGAGGGCCGCGAGGAGAAATTCCATTTCTCCCGCGACGTTTGAGATCTAGGTGGGAAATCACTCCGCCGAGGAACACTCCGATGGTGGGGTTGGTTGCTTTCGTTAGTTTGAGGACCTTGTCTCATTGTACTCATCTCGAGGGACAAAGTATACCCGATATCACTCTCTCGGATATTAGGCGAGCATGTGGTGTGAAGAGGCGTCATGAAGAGAATTGGTCATGTTCTTGATATTGTGGGCATGGTCCCGGAGTACGGGGACGAGCAATTCGGCGGAAGGTGGTAATTTCCGCGAGTCCGCGGAAGTCTCGTTCCTCGCAGTGGGCGGGGCCCCTTGCGAGGCGTCGCGGCTCGCTCCGATTTCTTGACGTGAGAGACACGCCTTGCCGGCGGCATGGCCGGTTGCTCAGAACGCTGGCCAGAAATACGCAGGTGTCTCGGGAATGTTCAGACGCTATCGTATTTTGTGTGACGGTGGCTTACCTCTATAGCCGAACCGTTACAATATATATATATATATATATATATATATATATATATGTATCAGAGATGTGTGCGGCCGTGTGGATGACAAGATGGTCTTTGAGGATTCGGCTTTAATCCGGCCAATGAAGGTTATTCTAAAGTCAGCAATGGAAATAGAGGATGTTTTTCTTTTACGTTTCGGCCCTCTGGTTCGGGTCCACTTCAGAAATTTTATTTTTCTGTGTACAATATGATACACACTTTTTCACAATAATGTTTGAAAAAGGTATATATATGAGCATTTTTGGTCATAATTCAGTTATATAAGTCTTAAGTCATATCATTTTTAAGTCATTTTATACAGGGTGTCCCATTTTAATCTTACACCTGAATTTTCTCGAAAAATATTGCTCGGACAAACTATTGTGTGGAACAAAACTTCTAGGGATTGAAGGGGGACGATTGAAAAAAAATTATTTGAGGAGCCAAAATTCAAAATGGCGGCGTTACAAAGGCTGACATGTTTTTTTCAAACGGAAACATAACTTTTTTTTATTGCCAAAAAATTTGTCAGCTGAAAACTAAAAACTTTTATTGAATAAATTTTTTGATGAAGTTCATAGTTTTCAAGTGAGAACATCATTTTCAATTATTTCAGATGTATCCAGGATTTGTGTGTGTGTGTGCATGTGTGTTTTTTTTTTTAAGAGGTTTAGCGGGAAAATGCCTCCGCACCGAAGCAAATAATTGCCGTGTGTCGGGCTTGCACCGACTAAAAACCCCCATTCCTCTGTGGCCTTACAAATTCTCCCGCGGGACGACCGCTAGGTATTACATCGCGGGAGAGGCCTTAGCCGTAGCTCTTCCTGCAGTGTTGTCAGACGACCTTACATCCCCCGTTCCACTCTAGATGTTATGAGTGGTTTAGGGGTTCGTGTCGCTGATTTAATCTATGACTGCCTGGTCTTCCGGCGTCGTCTTCTTCCTCGCACGTTCTGCACGTCGCAACTCCTTCATCACTGCGGCAGCATAAGCCGATACCGCTGTCCATGCGTCTGCTGACTTCAGCATCAACTCAACCAGGTTGTCCGGGGTGATGCGTGTCTCCAGCTGATCCTCGACTATCGCGCGGGAGGCACTAAAACGTGGGCATTGGAACAATGCATGTTCAGCGTTCTCCTCGACTGCTACACATGCTGGGCAGTCCGGGGAATCTTCATAATTAAACTTATAGAGATAAGCCCGAAAACAGCCGTGTCCTGAAATCACTTGAGTGAGATAATAGTTGAGCTTCCCGTGTAGACGGTTCACCCATATCTCCACCTTTGGGATTAGTCGATGTGTCCACCTTCCCTTGGGAGAAGCATCCCACATCGTTTGCCACTGGTTGAGACTGGTTGCTCTCGCTTCTGTCCTTGCATAACTGGGGTTTCCAGCTCCTTTCTGCTGGTACATCGATCTACGCTCCTCGGCAAGCACCTCAATGGGCAGCATTCCCGCGATAACGTTGATAGCGTCCTCGGAGACAGTGCGAAACGCACAGGCTACCCTCAAGGTACTGACGCGATACGTTGCTGCAGCCTTCCTGCGGTACTCCTGGATTTTCAATGCATCAGCCCATATGGGTATGCCATAGGTGAGCACTGAGGTCGTCACTGATGACAGCAGTTTCCTCCTCTTCTGTCTGGGGCCACCAACATTAGGCATGAGTCGCGCCAGTGTGGTAGCCACCCCAGCGGCCTTTCTGCTGATCTGCTCGGTTTGCTCTTTGAAGTTCAGCCTCGAGTCGAGAATCACACCCAGGTACCGAATGAACGGTTGGGATGTGATTTCGGAGTTTCCAACCCTGAGCGTCACCGTTTCCATCACCTTCCTGCTGGATACGAGGAGTACTTCTGTTTTGTGGGCTGCAAGATGCAGTCCAACAGAAGACATCCATTCTTTTATCTTGGCGAAAGCTTCGCCGAAGAGTGCGGTGATTTGCTCAAGGAATTTGGCGATGACAATCAGCGCCGCGTCATCTGCGAACGCTACGATGGACACTCCTTTCGGCAATTTTAATAGCAGCAGATCATTGTACATGATGATCCACAGAAGCGGTCCAAGTACAGAGCCCTGAGGAACTCCTCCAGTCACCCTATACGTCTTTGGTCCATCCTCTGTGTCGTACATGAGCCATCTATTACATAGGTAACTCGCCACTATTCTCCGAAGGTACCATGGTACACCTAACGTTTTTAGGGCATCCATGATACACTTCCATATCGCCGAGTTGAAAGCGTTTTTGACGTCGAGAGCGACAACTGCGCAGTACTTCTTGGA
This sequence comes from Ophion ellenae, assembly GCA_963210295.1. Lineage (NCBI taxonomy): Eukaryota > Metazoa > Arthropoda > Insecta > Hymenoptera > Ichneumonidae > Ophion > Ophion ellenae. Next base: position 8,004,612 of record OY723392.1, read on the forward strand.
CCCTCTTGCCCATCGTTTCCCCGCAGTCGACTCCTGCGCCTGCTTCACCACTGTATTAATGGCATCCAGAGTAGAGCGCTCATTTCTGAAGCCAAACTGGCCCTCCGCCAGTAGAGGGTCCACGACCTTCTCAATTCTGTTATGGATGATGCGCTCGAAGATCTTTCCTGCGGTATCCAGCATACAGAGCGGACGATAGGATGAAGGTTCGTCCGGTGGCTTTTTCCCTTTCGGAAGGAGCACTAGCTTCTGCCACTTCCACTTGTCCGGGAAAATTCCTTCCTTGAGACACGCATTGTACATGCCCAGGAATATTGCCGGTGCCAACTTGATCGCTGCCTTGAGTGCGATGTTGGGTATCCCATCCATGCCGGGGGCTTTATTGTTGCCCACCCTGGCAATCGCCGTAAGAAGCTCTTCTTCAGTAATGGCTGGGATGTCTTCATCGACGTCCTCTTCGAGCTGATAGTCCTCCTCGGGTTGCTCAGGGAACAGATGTGAAACAATCTTTTCCAGCAGAGCTGCGTCCACAGGCGATGGCATTGGCTGGCTTTTCAGCCGAGTCATTACTACTTTGTACGGCCTGCCCCAGGGAGCAACTTCCACCTCGCTGAGCAGTTCGCCCCAGCTTTCAGCTTTACTCTGCTTGATAGCCTTTTTAAGCTTCAAGCGCGCCTTCCTATGCTGTTCTTCCAAATCGGGGAACGAGCGTTTGCCTCGAGCTCGTTGCGCTAGGCGGCGAGTTCGATGACACTGCCTTCGGAGGCCGGCAATTTGTTTGCTCCACCAGTGTACCGCGGGTCGGAAGTCGACATTACGTTTCCGTGGCATTGTGGCATCGCATGCTTCGGTGACCCTCTGCATGACCACCTCGACCTTCTCGGTTGCACTTTCCGCTGCGAGGGGGCTGGTGTCAAAAGTTTCACGAAACAAGTCCGCGTCAAACATTTTCGCTTTCCAGCCCTTCCCGTTTGTCATCGGTGCCTTCGCTGTTCTGCTGAAGTCACCGCGAATCTCCCAGAGAATCGCTTGATGATCACTGTGAGTGTAGATATCACTGACTACCCAGTGGCACTGGTTTCCTCTTGCCAGGCTACTACTCACAAAAGTGAGGTCCACTATAGAGGAGGCTTCACCTTTAACAAAACTGGGCTTTGTACCTGCATTAAGTAGTACTACATCCAGTAAGGACATAGCCTCAAGCAGAGCTTGGCCCTTCCTGTTCGTCACTTTACTACCCCATTCCACAGCCCACGCGTTGTATTCTCCGGCTATCGGGAAGCGTTGTTTAGTGTCTGCGACTAAGATGTCAAGAAAATTCTCAAACTCATAAGTCGTCAGACTAGGCGGTGCGTAACAACTGTAGAAATGAACTCCTTTGACTTTTATTCTCACAAAACCAGTTTCCGTCCGACTCGCAAGATCCTGAAATGGAAGTTTTCCGCAGGACCAAATTGCGGCCTTCCCACTTGCGTCAGATTCCCAAGGTTGCGTGTCTAGATGTCTATATGGTTCCAAGAGTATCGCCAAGTCAGGCTTCAGCTCGCGCACAGTCTGCATGAGCAGGTCCTGTGCTGCTTCACAATGGTTGAGGTTCAGCTGGAGTACTCTCATTTGCATCGTTTTTGGAGTGCCTGGAGAGCCTGGAGAGCCCGCGTATACGCTAGACACCGGCTGCTACCTGCGATGTGGGCTGTGGGTGCCCCATCTCCCGCTTCTGCACATATGACACACTTTGCACTTGCTGTGCATTCGGCAACTTTGTGGCCAGTGTTATCGCACTTGATGCAGTCTTTAGCCCGGTCGACGTTGCTCTTGCAGTTCCGTGATAAGTGTCCAAATTTCCAGCACTTGAAACACTTTAGTGGTCTCACCACCTCTCGGATTCTGCAATTACACCAGCCGATTCAGATGATTCCTGTATCCAGAAGTTTCCGGGCACCAGGCACCATGAGTCGTATTACCGCGGTCTGAGTTCTGCCATATGCTTTACGCAGAGACTTGAGAGAGTATTCCGTGACTGAATAGCCCGGTCCCAAGACTCTCTGCAGGGCCGCCGATATCTCCTCCTTCGTCGCGTCCTCTTCCAGGTCCTTGATCTCCAGATCAACTTCCTGGACTTTACTCTGGACCGTTGCTGATTCACCAAGAACACCTTCGAATTGGTTTCGCAATTCCGGTGCTTTGACTGACCTCTCCTTATTCAGAACGATCAGCAGATCTCCCGCGTTCGTTCTGCGTACCTTTTGGACGCATTCACCTGCATCCTTGAGCGCCGGATCCTTCTTTATACGACTCAAGATCTCCGCATAGCTCAAGTCACCCTTTTTGTGGATGACGAGAGCGTTGGGCAGAGTCGGCCGTTCGCGAGGTTTCTGCGCCTTTTTCTGAGGCTGCTTCTCGGATATCTTGTGCGATCTTTTCTTCTTTCGCGCAGTCTGCCACTTCTGCTCTGATCTCTCGCCCTTATCCTCGGATTGACCAGCCAATGGCTCAACCAGCTGCTTCTCCTTCGGCTCCTTTCCGTCGGTCGACGTCGGTGTAACCCGCTTTTTCCTCTTCGCCTTGCTTACTTGCGTCGAGGTACCGCCCACGTCCATGCCTTCATCGTTCCTCTCCTTGTTAGGGAAAGTCGATTTCGCTTGGCTTATGGTCGGCGTGGTTTGCGTTCCTCCAGTCAACGTTGCCGCCTGTGGCTTTGCACTCCACGCGACGAGGTCCTCTATACCTTTCCAAGTACTGGTAAGCATAGGAACCCACCGCTGGATCTCCTTGTGGAGGTTTTTCTTCTGCTGGATAAAAGAGGCTAGGCTCTCCAGCGTCTTTCCGTGCCTCTCCACCAACTTCAAAATCTCCTTTCGGTTTCCACCTGTCTCTTCCTTTTCTTCACTTGAAACATTGTGCGCCATGGAGGCCAAGTGGCCCACCTCCGTGGTACTGCGGTTGTTCGATGACGACGCCCGGGAGCCCGCTTGGTCACTCCCTGAAGGCGCCGGTACTGGGGTTCCGTGCCCCTGCACCCTAATCGGTATATCCTTTATTGGACTTCCCATATTCATTTGTTATCGAGGTTTGTTCCCCGTGTCTGTTGGTCCACGGGAGGTATTTTAATTGCCTCCTGCCCTGTATATCTATATAGACATTTCAATATCCATATCTATATCCAGATAGATATCTCTATATGTATATCTATATCCATATAGATATTTGTACATCTATGTCTATATTAATATAGGAGGGCTTCCCCCTATCGTCGCCTGGGGACGCGCCACGTAGGGGTTTCAGACTCCCCATGTGGGAGGTGTGTGTGTGTGTGTGTGTGTGGGCGCGCGTGCGTGTATGTGTGTGTGTGTGTGTGTGTGTGCGTGTGCGTGTGTGTGTGTGTGTGTGTGTGTGTGTGTGTGTGTGTGTGTGTGTGTGTGTGTGTGTGTGTGTGTGTGTGTGTGTGTGTGTGCATGTGCGTGTGGAACACTCACAAGGATTAGGTCTCTGCGGTTCGTAACTACCGTAGTATTTATTTACTTCAAACCCTCCTTGTAAGTGTATTGTGATCCCTTTCTAGAGATGTTCAAATATCCCTCCATTCATGTTTAAACATGCCCGAACTCTTCTCGCGATTACGTTTTTTAATATCAAGATCTGAAAGGTAAGCGAAATTGAAGAAAACATGATTGGTACTACGGACATAGTCTGACTTTGCGGAGTTCTCTTACGCACTTTTGTACTTTTGAGACATTACGTAGAAGGGAAATCAACATTTTTTGAAATTCAACCGTTCTTAAATCAGAGAAAAATTCTGAGATTGAGCAACGAAATGAGACCCAACGAAATTGTTGATATGCTCCTCATTTTAGGGAGATGTTGGGGCAAATGCCGGTGGTAGGGACAATTAGACTAAATGTCTCACGGCAAGCCGCTCAATGTTGTATTTTCGAATGTATGACCACTTGAACAAAAAAAAAAATCAAATTTTTTTGTAGAAAATTTTGGTTTTTTTTTGTTTTCAAATTTGGACGATATTTCATGAAAAAATTTTGGAGGAAAATCGATTAGAAATAGTTTTTTTTTTTCATTTTAATAGCGTTTGTGCCATTTTCAGGCCCAAAAACGTGTTTCTTTAAATCCTTGACGAACTTTGATCACGATGGGTAGAAAAACACACATACACACACACACACACACACACACACACACACACACACACACACACACACACACACGCACACGCACACACACAAATCCTGGATACATCTGAAATAATTGAAAATGATGTTCGCACTTGAAAACTATGAACTTTATCAAAAAAAATTTTCAACAAAAGTTTTTAGTTTTCAGCTGACAAATTTTTTGGCAATAAAAAAAAGTTATGTTTCCGTTTCAAAAAAACATGTCAGCCTTTGTAACGCCGCCATTTTGAATTTTGGGTCCTTAAATAAATTTTTTTCAAACGTCCCCCTTCAATCCCTAGAAGTTTTGTTGCACACAATATTTCGTCCGAGCAATATTTTTCGAGAAAATTCAGGTGTAAGATTAAAATGGGATACCCTGTATAATAAGTCTGTTAGTTCTGTTTTGGTTATAATTATGTTAATGTAATGTGAATAATTTCGTCTATTGCGTTATTTATTCTTTTTGTCTGTTAGCATTTGTAATGTATGTTGTGTGATACAGAGGGTTATTCAATTATGGAATAATAAAGAGATGAAATGTGAGAAATAACTAACCTCGATGTTGTTGATATTTCAAATTTTTGCTGATATTAGGAAGGCTGTTTCGAAGACCATTATTTATGGATGTAAATAATGATAGGTGGGAAATTGCTCAATCAATAGAGATGTTATCGTTTATCGGCGATTTTTCATGTCAGTAACAGATAATTAATTATAAAGCAAAAAAAGAGAAAAAGTTTTGTGTTTTGTTGAAAATTTTTTTTTGTCTAAAGACTATGATAATTACCTATTGAACTAGTTTTCAAGACTTTGTTTTCCCTTCCAAGATAAGCAAAAACTCAAAATTCACAATTTTTTCCCCTACATGTTGAGTTGTGTGGTCAACGAAGGTTCGAGAGAAACTGAGAGGTGCATTTATTGTCTGGAGCTTATTCGAGTCTCTGTACGGTGAATCGGGGGAGAAAGATCCTTTAGGCAGTGACGTGTCAAGGAAAATGAAATAGATATGGCAAGATAGGAATATTTAAGATTAGTGATAATGTCTTTAAAAATTAGTTTATCGTGTCAGTGTATTAAATTAGTTTATAGTGTCAATAATTATTTAATTGTTATGTGAGGTGAATGGTGTAAAACGTTTTAATAATTATGTTATAGAGTTGTAAATTGAGCTTAGTTTTTGTACGTCAGTTCTAAAATTTATAGCGTTGGAGTGTGCCTTAATTTGGATCATTTCTAGGATTAGTCTTTTTTTAAGCCAGTTCTCATTGTTCAGAATTTTTACGTTGTCAGATTGAAAATCGTGTTTTTGTTCTATTGCATGTTTTGCTAAAGTTGTGCTAAAGCCACGAAGACTCGCCTAAAACAACAACTTCGGTTTTTACTTAAATGTAGACAAGAAGGTGTGACACCTAAACACATTTTCTCAAAACACGTAAATATTCAAATTTCCGGCAACAAAGGTAAAATAAAACTTTATAGAATACACACAAATTCCACAAATCATTATTAAATATAGAAATCGATGATCTCAACTTTCGAATAAAAATACTGAACAAAAAAATAGAAAAGAATGCGGAAACAATCAACCAAACTCAAATCAATATAAAAGAAAGATTTTTCACTTTAGAACAAATAAAATTAAACAAACTGTCAAAACTTTCATATGAAAAACACCAAAAAAACTCCAAAATCTTAGATTTCAACGTACCGAGAACATCAGCACATTTTCAATACATCAGCACATTTTCAACCATGAAGAATTTTTAAAAACGATATCATCACAAGCACATATGGACCAAACAACACACATTACCCAAATTATCAAAACACAAATCAAACAACACAAAATCACAATATCTTATACTCAACTCTTAATAATAGACAACAAGACGCAAATAATAATCTTCCCACCGATCCTCTGATCAACATAAATTCAACAATCACATTAAACAAAACTAAAGATTGGCTCATAAATCTCTCCAACATTGACATTCCGCTACACATTTCCACTTTCTTGTCTCTGGGTGAAAAATTCTGTTTCCCTTACCTCAAACCCTCAAACATAAAAACTCACATCCACAAATCAATCTACGAACTTGAAGCCAAACTAGATTTTTTACTTGACAAACCTAGACAAATAGAACTTAGAACCATTTTCGATAAAATCCTAAACAAGATAAATATTCCAACATAATTTTCCAATACTAATCAAATTGTTACGCAAAATGGCTCAATGACTCGAATCCAACTAGCGTTCGTTATAAACTCTGTCCTTGTGCAAAATACACATCACAAGATAACGCGTCTTTATCAAGAACCTCTGGTTTTCGAATCGCCAGGTTAAGTTTTTGGGGAAGCCTTTCCAGGGCTGTATTACGTGTCAGAATGGTAATATGCGTAACAATAGGTATGTAGCCCAACGGTGTCTTTATCGACGGTGCAGTCTTTCCTCGATGTCAGAATCAGGACCAATATTCGAAGTGAAATGAGTTTCACGTGTATTTTGATACTTGCCGAAATGTTGATCAAAGGTTTCTTTCCTTAGGACTCCTGTTATAACAAACAGTCGACGTCTTTGCAGAAAGAGGACGAACCTTGGTGAGTACGATGTGAAACGGGTGAAGAATCAGACCTTGCCAGGATTTGGAACAAGGTGTCTTCAGGTTAACACAAAGGAGAAGATCACGAGTTAATTGTGTGAATGATTTAATTACACTTATATCAGTTCGTTACATCGATGTTATTTTTACTCGGATGCGGATAACACTCTTCCGGTTTATTAGGGCGATGGTTTAAACGTTACAACAAACGCGTTCACGTAATGTATAGAGTTTCTTAATGAAAACTTGCGCGTGTTATCCCGTGCACCGTGTCTTTAGGAGAGAACCTCTTCGTAGCAGTGATTTCACGATTCTGACTTATAGGTCGTCAGTCCCGTGCTACGCAGGGCCGATATTCGTCGGATAGCGATAGTGGGGCAAGGGTTTACGTGACTGCATTGCTAGGAATTCATCCGTGGGACCCACCGATAAGTATATATTCCCACACGCTAGTCTGACTCAGTCTGCAGTGTTTCAACGGTTTTGGACAACGGACTCACGCCGAAAGCGAAGCGCAATAAAATTTAATCTTATAAAATATTTATGTAAACGTTGAGAGCTCTGGCGCGTATGCAGGCCGTGAAATATCGATACTTAATTCTAGACAAAGTTGCTTTGTGCGTTGGTCGCTTGGTCACGTACGCAAGCCATGAGACATAGCGAGTTATATTAACGAAAAAATATATGAGCAAATATTTTTACTTTGTATTTATATTTGTTCTTATTCTATGGATATGAGAATAAAGTATTTGCTCTAATTAAGGCAATTTATGCGGTTGGCTTAACAAAATAAAAAAAACATCCATATTCTTAAAAAACAACCCTCAACTTTTAGTCACACGAGCTGACAAAGGAAACTCAACTGTCATTCTTAAAAAATCAGGCTACATTACAAAAACTCTTGACTTACTTGCAGACTCTACAATATACAAAGCAACAAATAAAAATCCCATCAACACACTTCCAAAAGGCATCAACAATATTCTCTCCAGATGGAAAACCCTAAAAATCATCGATGAAACAAAGTACAAACATTTATAAGCCGACAATTGCAACGTATCCCGTCTCTATTGGTTGCCCAAAATTCACAAAAACAACTGCCCACTTCGTCCAATAGCATCATCTATAAATGGTCCAACACATAAACTTGCTGAATTCATACAATCAAAACTCTCTAAGTTAATCAGTACGACCAATTCACACGTCAAAGATAGCTTCCACCTAAAACACTTACTCTCTAACATCTCAATCCCACTCAACTATAAATTAGTTTTATTTGACGTCGTTTCTCTCTACACCAACATCCCATTACAACTAGTCACTCAAAGCCTACAGAAACGATCAAACTTATTTTCAATAACATTTCCTTTACATGAAATAATTAAAGCCATAGAATACATCATGTTCTCAAAATTCTTCACATCCCAAGATAAAATTTACGAACAAAGCTCAGGATTGCCTATGGGTTCACCTTTAGCTCCAATACTATCCAACATCGTCATGATAGATCTCGAAACAAATTGTCTGGAAAAATAAAAATTCTCACTACCACTATATAAAAGATACGTTGATGATGTTATTATTGCTCTACCAATAAACCAAATAGAATCCACTAAAAAGATCTTTAACTCTTATAATCCAAAATTACAATACACATCCGAAAACGAAATAGACAACAAAATCCCGTTTCTAGATTTACTTTTAATCGCCAAACAAAACGCAATTAACACTAATTGGTACAGAAAACCAACCTGGTCAGGCAGATTTATAAATTTCTTCTCACACCATCCACTTTCTAAAAAAAGCCATAATCTACATGCTGGTTGACAGAGCAATAAAACTATCTCATCCGTCATTTCACAATGAAAATCTAAAACTCATCAGTAACATAATGACAAAAAATTGCTATCCAATCACTTTTACAGCAAAAATAATAAAACATCGGCTCTCCATACACAACAATAAAAAAACCAACAACAACAATTTTCATTCTTCCAGATTAATAAACCTTCCCTACACTAAAAGCATACATCATTAACTAATTCATCTCTTTCAACAGTACAACATAACATTAGTCACAATCAACAAACACAACATTTCATCAAGCATTGGCTTCACCAAAGACAGAATAAACAACAACCGAAAATCAAAGATAGTTTACCAAATCGACTGTAAAGACTCCAACGCCACATACATTTGCCAAACCAAAAGATACCTCGAAACCAGAGTAAAAGAACGCAAAAATAGCATAAAACACACCACCACAATACACACAGCTTTAGCACAACATGCAATAGAACAAAAACACGATTTTCAATTTGACAACGTAAAAATTCTGAACAATGAGAACTGGCTTAAAAAAAGACTGATCCTAGAAATGATCCAAATTAAGGCACACTCCAACGCTATAAATTTTAGAACTGACATACAAAAACTAAGCTCAATTTACAACTCTTTAATATAATTATTAAAACATTTTTCAGTATTCACCTCACATAACAGTTTAAAAATTATTGACACTATAAACTAATTTAATACACTGACACGATAAACTAATTTTTAAAGACATTATCACTAATCTTAAATATTCCTATCTTGACATATCTATTTTATTTTCCTTGACACGTCACTGTCTAAATGATTTTTCTCCCCTGATTCACCGTACAGAGACTCGAATAAGCTTCAGACAATAAACACACCTCTCAGTTTCTCTCGAACCTTCGTTGACCACACAACTCAACATGTAGGGAAAAAAATTGTGAATTTCGAGTTTTTGCTTATCTTGGAAGGGAAAACAAAGTCTTAAAAACTAGCTCAATAGGTAATTATCATAGTCTTTAGACACAACAAAAATTTTCAACAAAACACAAAACTTTTTCCCTTTTTTTGCTTTATAATTAATTATCCATTACAGACATGAAAAATCGCCGATAAACGATAACATCTCTATTGATTGAGCAATTTCCCACCTAACATTATTTACATCCATAAATAATGGTCTTCGAAACAACCTTCCTAATATCCGCAAAAATTTGAAATATCAACAACATCAAGGTTAGTAATTTCTCACATTTCATCTCTTTATTATTCCATAATTGAATACCCCTCTGTATCACACATCATACATTTCAAATGCTGACACACCAAAAAAAAAAATAACGCAATAGACGAAATTATTCACATTACATTAACACAATTATAACCAAAACAGAACTAACAGAATTATTATACAAAATGACTTAAAACTTATATGACTTAAGACTTATATAACTGAATTATGAACAAAAACGCTCATATATATACCTTTTTCAAACATTATTGTAAAAAAATGTGTATCATAGTGTATACAGAAAAATAAAATTTCTGAAGAGGACCCGAACCAGAGGGCCGAAACGTAAAAGAAAAACATCCTCTATTTCCATTGCTGACTTTGGAATAACCTTCATTGGCCGGATCGAAGCCGAATCCTCAAAGACCATATATATATATGGTCTTATGGTATATATATATAACGTTTCGGCCACATAGGTAAGCCACCGTCACACCGAAGACGATAGCGTCCGACCATTTCCGAGACATATATATATATATGGTCTATGGTATATATATATAACGTTTCGGCCACATAGGTAAGCCACCGTCACACCGAAGACGATAGCGTCCGACCATTTCCGAGACACTTGCGTATTCTAGCCAGCATTCAGAGCAACCGGCCATGCCGACGGCCGGGCGTGTCAATCGGGCCAAGAAATTGGGGCAAGCCCGCGGCACCTCGCAAAGGGCCCCGCCCACCGCGAGGAGTATGACCACCACGGACTCGCGTGAATCACCGCCTCAGTCGAATTTCTCGCTTCCCGTGCTCGACCACTCCTAGCTTATTAAGGATGTGACTTAAATTCGTCGTGACGCCTCTTCGTACCTCATGCTCGCCTAATATCTTAGAGAGCAACCCGCAAACATGTTTTTTTTTCCCCGAGAAGAGTATAATATACTGCCGTCCTCAAAATAGCCAACGCAGTCAACCCCACCAACGGAGTGTTCCTCGGCGGCGTGATTTCCCACCTAAGTCTCCAGAATCGCGGGAGAAATGGAATTTCTCCTGACGTGCTTTAGGCTATTTAAGGGCGAGCACGAGTCGGAGCGGCACTCTGTCGCAAATTCATCATATTACGTGGAGTCATCAGTATCCGAAACCTCGGATCACCGGATGGAGACCATGCTGCCGTCGCCCTGGTCCCATCCTCGAACAACCTCAGCTTCGGGATAGATACTCTATTTCCTTGGGAAGCCCCAGCATTGCGCTGGAAGTCCTACCTTGGGAATAGAGTCGTCGTGGTGATTGCCAGCTAGGGAAAGTTAGACAAGATCCGATCGATAGTCATTAGGACGATCGATCGCCACGCAGGCCATCCCGCGCAACAACTCGGAGTGTGCAGTCCGAGAAGCGCCGATCGCGCTTCGCTGCACTGAGGAATTTCGACTACCAGCTTCACTGGTTTTTCGTCCTCCTCGCTTGGCACCGAGGAGGTCAGCCGTCCCTTCCGGACGGCCCCGCTATGTGCACTCGGGGGGATTGAATCCGCCTCGAGCGAGCGCATTATTTGAACGCTAGCCATCTAGCGCGTAAGTCACACGGGTTGGCAACCGTGAACTTAGTTGCACTTAGCAACCTGTGCCAACCGATTGTACCGCCACACAAATCTCGATATCCGTCAATTCAAGGGTCATCGCATTCTGTTTCAGAAGCGAGCCCAAATCCGGCATAACGCGTATACGACGACGCTCACGGCTTGTGCGAGCGCGAGCGAGCGAGAGAGAAAGAGTGAGTGATTGAGTCAGCGCCTCTAACCATCGTGTGCGACCTCACCATATCATTTCCATCGTAGTCGCTCCAACCACGGTCGCGCTTATCGCGACCTATTCCACATCCCGGTAATCGTCGATACAACCAAATTAACAACGTTCAAATCTCCGATTTAACAAGACTAACAAACATTTATGTTTTTACCCTTCCACGTAAACGAAAATCCTAAACATCAAATGCCGATGATGAAGGATTATGACAGGTGTCCCTGAGACTCTCAAAATCACTGAGGCATCTCCGAAAATACCTTCAAAATCCTGATCATTATCTCCGGCTCACGTCACCCCTCAGGAGGCTACGGGAGACCCAAAAATCCATCCTTCGGCCGAACATTCGCCGTCCCAAAAATTGTTTTGTCGTGATCACACGAACGATCGGGGAAAACAAAATAAAAAGCTTCGCGGCAAAACGCGAAACGTTTCATTGGCGCCCAACGTGGGGCCCGAAAGCCATATTAAATATCCTGAAAATGTACAAAGACCGAACGTATCGAAAAACGCTCTAGCTTCGTATAAAATAAGATAGTTAGGCGTTGCAATCACCACTAGATCGGATAGCCAGCGAAGAGCTGAGAAAAACACCAATTTCAGGTCGTTTATAATCCGATAAAACAAACACAACGAGAAACGAGCACTCGCACACAGTGCGGGCTCGTTCTCTCCCAGGCAGCCGAGAAACTCTCGAGCAAAATCACCGACATAAATCGGGTCAAGGCTACTCGGAAAAAAGCATAGGGGAACGAGTACTCACGCACTCGTGCTTGCTCGTTCTCTCTCTCTCTCTCGGGAGACGAAATATGCTCGCGTAAGAAGTCTCAAATATCTCGTCCATCTCACTCTCACCAAGAGAACAAAGACAAAGCGGTGTCAAGTACAATACGCATACTCTGGCAAGGTCACGCTGATCCCGAGCGGCGAGCGAGGGAAGAAATAGAAGAAAAAACTTTTTTTTCTTGTCGCTCGCGTGCCAAGGGATTAGCGAGCATCGCGAACAACTCGACGCCGCCGAAAAACGAAGAAAAAAATATATATACAGGCCTCGAGTCTCGCGACTACCGCGCGGCCGTGAGAGAGATAGCATTACGTAAACACTTTCTTACCAGGAGCGAGGAATATCGTGGCTTCAAATTATATTAACTCGGACGCATTGCTCGGTGGTCGAGAGGTACTTCCCCTCTTCGCGTACAGAGGCTTAGCGTGCCGAAATGAGCGAGGCCCGGAAGGGGAATCCTCCTCAGGAGGGGCGGGCGCTAAACCTCCCGCCCCGTGCCGCTACAGACTCGGCCCACGCGACCGGGCCACCCACCGAACCCGACGCCCTCACAAATGTGACGAGCGAGCCGCGGGGAGGTGAGAGGGGGGCGCGTCGCAGGGACGACGGTACTGGGATAGGTATGAGGGGTCTTCCTGCGTGGAACCCCAATACTTCCGAACCAAACATTGCGGACGATTACGCTCGTCTCACACCGGAAGAATCCCAACTATCCTTATCCACAATCAAGGAGATGATGGCAAACATCCAACGCCGAGTCGATGACGACGCAAAGGCGCTGACGGCCACTCTCCTATCAATTAATGAAACCTTTGCTAAGAAGCTCGAGTCCCTAGAGGACGTAATCCACACTCAAGTCCGGAGCTTACTTCAGCGACCGCCCGACGGGAACTCTACCATCGAGCATTGGGGACACGATCCCCTCTCCTCCACGCGCCACTGCGTACCCACATCACGGGAACCGCGCGCCCCCCAAGGGGAAGCACATCCTATCCCGGAGGAACGACTCCTCAATCTCGGGAACATGGGTTTACCTGAAAGGTACGCGGAAGAAATCCATCTACGTCATGGGAATCCCATCAGGGAAAATCCCGCCATCAACTCACCTTCTACTCTTCCAGCATCGCGGGAAGACATTTCTGCATGCACCAGCGCGGGAGTAATGAAACTCAGTGCCCCCACCTTTGGAGGGCATGATCACGAACTCCCGTGGCAATTCCTAACTGACCTGAGAGAGTACCATCGCGTATTTGGTACCCGCTACGATTTTAAAATAATCGTCTCTCAATGCCTCTCGGATCTGGCCCTCCAATGGTGGAAAATAGTGAGAAATGACGTCCACTCCTGGGAATCGCTCGAACTAATGTTCCTTGAGCGATTCTGGAGCGAGGATCGGCAATATCGAGCCAAGAACAAAATCGAATACGGATGGTTCGATCCCCTAAAAAAGGAGTCCCGTTTTGGGCACGCTCTCTCGTTGATTGGCCTGGCCAAAGATCTTCGGCCACCCCTCTCCGACAAAGAGATAATTAGCAAAATACGAAGGCACTTCCCGGAGGAGGTCCGAATGATCGTCCGAGCAAAATGCATCGAGACCATCTCGAGCCTCCTGGACCTATTGTCCTCTCTAGACGAAGAGGGACCGGGCAACAAGGAGCGTGACGGGTCATGCCGTCCACCTAGACCAACCTTCGCGGGGTTCTCAAGAGAACCACCACGACATGAGTCATATCCAGGGAACACCAAACCAAACCGCCTCGGGTACCCTAGAGGCCCAACAGAAAAAGGTCAATTCCCTGACAACCGTCGAGACAACCGGAAGGCCATCCAGAGCCTCGAGATTGTGGAGACAGATGCTGAAGCGATCGTCGATCCACCCAATCCCTCCGAGCAGGGAAACGAGCTGACGTCACCCCCTCCTGCTTCGCAATGAGGGAGGTGACGCTCGGGGTGGGAACGGATGTGAGAGGCGACCTTCTCACGGAGGAACCCGATGTTGAAGAGACGTCAAGAGAATGCCCTAAGATCGCGGTACTAATTGCCGGCATCCCGGTGTCTGCCCTGGTAGACACGGGCAGCCAAGCTACGGCTATAGCCCTAGACCTCTTCAACAATCATCAGGCCCTCCAGGCGTGTCCCACGCTGCCATTATCTAGAACCACCGTCACAGGAGCAACGCGGGGACGCGCGACTCCTGTCACCAAGCAGATATTTGCGGAGATCGAAATTCACTCGGTCAAAATTTCTCAGACGATACTCATTGTTCCCAGTCTTACGAGCCCGTGCATCTTAGGGATAGACTTCCTCGTAAGGACACGATCTGTAATCGACCTGGGACAATACAACTTAACTCTTGACAGCAGGGAGGACGATAGGGCCCATCTGTCCATACCCCTGCAAGCAACCAATCTTGTCACGGATATCTCCGATCAAGGAGCTATCCCCGACCCCGAGGAAGTCACTGATATGGAATTAGACCTAAAGGTCTCTGAAACTACCGGACTTACAAACCTCGAGAAGGAAGCCCTCAGGAACCTTCTCGAAACCCACAAACAGGTCTTCAAGAAAAGACCAGGGTTGCTTCGATGGTACCAACACGTGCTGAAAACCAAGCAGCACGAGCCTTTCAAGGCGATGAGCTATCCCGTACCCCTACCCTACCGCTCGGCAGTAGATGAGGAAATCCGGGTACTTATCCAACAAAAAATAATCCAGCGCTCGAAGAGCCACTACAGCAGCCCACTCCTAATATCCCGGAAAAAGGATGGCGGAGTCAGGTTGTGCCTGGACGCGAGAAAAATAAACCAGATATTAATTCCGGACCATGAACGCATGGAGACCGCGGAGGAATTGTTTCAAGAGTGCCGAATCGTATCATTCCTGTCAACCCTCGACATGCGTGCCAGCTTCTGGCAGGTCCCTCTACACCCAGAATCAAGAAAGTACACCGCCTTTTCCCATCGGGGAAAAGTGTATGAATTCCGCGTGACGCCCTTTGGTCTATCCACCAGCACGGCAATCTTGGTGAGAGGACTTGAAAAGGTCCTTCAGGGGCTTCACGACGTAACGAACTTCGTCGATGACATCCTGTGCACCTCCGAAACTTTCGAGGAACACCTCTCCAGTCTCGGGGAGCTGTTCCGAAGATTTTTGGAACACGGTTTAACACTTAGCCTAGAAAAATCTCACTTTTTTAAAAGGGAGACCACTTTTATGGGGCATATCCTGTCGCGAGACGGAATACGACCCGATCCTGACAAAGTGGAAGCTATTCAAGCCTTCCCTTCACCCAAAAATATCAAGCAACTCCGAGGATTCCTGGGGCTGGTCAATTACTACAGCAAATTCACCAAGGAACACAGCGAGGCGACAGCGCCCCTTCTCCACCTGCTACGGAAAGGGGAAAAGTGGGAATGGGGAACCAACGAGGATAAGGCCTTAGCGAACATCAAAGCCAAATTCTGCACGAGCGTGATCCTGGCATACCCCTTAAAAAACCGTCCGTTTTACCTGCAAACAGACGCCAGTGACCTCGCGCTAGGCGCCGTCTTGTCACAAAAAAATGACGACGGGGAAACAATGGTCCTCCACTTTGCAAGCCGCACTCTAAAGGGCGCGGAACTCCGATATACCGTCACGGAACGGGAGCTGCTAGCTATTGTGTGGGGTCTGACCAAATTCCGCACATACCTGCTCGAAGCGCCGGTGATCGTCGTGACGGACCATGTCGCCCTAACCTTCCTCAAGGAATGTCGGTTGTCTCACGCTCGACTAACCCGATGGACACTCGCGATTCAAGATTACAATCCCACAATAGAATACTGCGAAGGAAAGAAAAATCTCGTCGCGGACCTCCTTAGCCGTCCCAATACGGAACGGACGAAGGAGCACATACGCATAGCCTCGCTCGAAGAAGAGCAGGTGGAAGGCCTAGTGGCATCCATTACGCGCCTCAAAGAGCTGCAAAAGAATGACCCCGAATATGGGAAACTCCTCAAACTGGGCGAGCAGGAAGCCGACGAACCCAAGTATCTCCTTCGAGAGGGGCTCCTCTTCAGAATAACGAAGGGGTCTGAGAGAGTCTGGGTGCCCGCCGCGGGAATACGAGAGTTGATCATAAATTGCCATACCACCTACGCCCATGGGGGGGCAAAGAAGTGCCACCGGATGCTGAGGGAAGATTTCTACTTCCCACGATTCCACCATGTAATCCGTCAAACCCTGGCCAGCTGCGACAGCTGTCAGAGAAACAAGATTTACACCGTAGGAAGCTTCGCACACCAGCAGAACATCTTGCCGTCCAGGCCCCGAGAACTGGTGTCCCTGGACTACTACGGTCCTCTTCCAAAAGGTCGATACGGTCTAACCTACATCCTGGCCGTAATCGACGTCTTCTCCAAAGTCACTCGCCTGTATGGGCTGCGTAAAGCCACCACTGATGCCACGTGGAAAGTGCTGGCTGACGACTTCTTCGTGAAGTTTGGGAAGCCCAAGGCCATACTTAGTGACCAAGGGACCCAATTTACAGCAAAAAAAATGGGAAGCTTACTTGCGAGAAAACGGAATAAAGAAAATCTGGACTTCCCTCCGGCATCCGCAAGCCAATCCCGTCGAGAGAACAAATCGGGAACTATCCCGATTTTTCAGAACCCTGATCAAAGGCAAACACAACGAATGGGTCAAATGGCTACCCGTCGTCGAGGAGTGCATCAACATGACCCATCACGAATCCACAGGCTTCACGCCGTGGGAATTGCACTTCGGAACAGAGGTGGATCGCCCCTGGCAGAGGGTCCTGAACAAGCGTCAAAATACACCCATTGCTCACGAAAACCTCATACTCGCGGGTCCGAACGGATGCGGGAAGCCCGCGGGAAGCATGCAGACAAGATCAACCAACTGCATAGGTCGAGGGAATTCCACGTGGGCGACGAGGTACTTGCCCGAGCCCTCGCTGTCTCACGACCGTCGGTATGCCTAATCGCAAAATTCCTACCGGTGTATGAAGGGCCCTACGTTATTTCGCGGAAAATCCACCAGTCATCGTACATCCTAAAACACGTAGGCAGCGACAAGGAGCGAGGACTCTTCCACCACAGCGATCTGCGCCCCTATCGGCGACCCCCGGAATACCCCCTCTACTAGAACACCGGCACGAGAAGAAGATAAGAGCCAGCACGTCCGAGCTTACTCCAGTTCTCGATAGATCATGGACAAAGCAACGCAGACTCGCAGCGATTGGGAGGGTCACGAGGTCTCACCGCGACCCTATACACCCGCGGAGAAAGGGAAAAGGAACGCACACCGTCCTCTGACCGGGAAAAGCAAACAGGCGCAAACCGAGCCGTGGTTTTTCCAACATCTGGAGGAGGATGAGGCGCGACAGCGAGAGGTGCTGGGGATTCCCGAAGGGATGCCAAGCCGGTTCGAGCCCGGAACAATAAAAATTAAGAGGAAGTTCGTGGTCCCCACACCCCCGGCGCCCCCGCCCACTCCAGAGTGGAAGGCACCGGCCCGCGAGGGCCCTCGAGCGGTACGCACCCTGGAAGGAATGAGGATCCTCTGGGGACGGCGACGCACCACAACCAGGCCCGACATCAAGCGCCCTGCCGACGACCCCGCCATCGAGGAGGCGTGCACCCGTAAGAGTGCACGGGGTCGTCCCACAACAGGAAATAGGCCTTAAGGTCGTCGCCCCCTCGAGAAGGGAATTCCGACCTTGGAGGGACCATGTAACGTTTCGGCCACATAGGTAAGCCACCGTCACACCGAAGACGATAGCGTCCGACCATTTCCGAGACACTTGCGTATTCTAGCCAGCATTCAGAGCAACCGGCCATGCCGACGGCCGGGCGTGTCAATCGGGCCAAGAAATTGGGGCAAGCCCGCGGCACCTCGCAAAGGGCCCCGCCCACCGCGAGGAGTATGACCACCACGGACTCGCGTGAATCACCGCCTCAGTCGAATTTCTCGCTTCCCGTGCTCGACCACTCCTAGCTTATTAAGGATGTGACTTAAATTCGTCGTGACGCCTCTTCGTACCTCATGCTCGCCTAATATCTTAGAGAGCAACCCGCAAGCATGTTTTTTTTCCCCGAGAAGAGTATAATATACTGCCGTCCTCAAAATAGCCAACGCAGTCAACCCCACCAACGGAGTGTTCCTCGGCGGCGTGATTTCCCACCTAAGTCTCCAGAATCGCGGGAGAAATGGAATTTCTCCTGACGTGCTTTAGGCTATTTAAGGGCGAGCACGAGTCGGAGCGGCACTCTGTCGCAAATTCATCATATTACGTGGAGTCATCAGTATCCGAAACCTCGGATCACCGGATGGAGACCATGCTGCCGTCGCCCTGGTCCCATCCTCGAACAACCTCAGCTTCGGGATAGATACTCTATTTCCTTGGGAAGCCCCAGCATTGCGCTGGAAGTCCTACCTTGGGAATAGAGTCGTCGTGGTGATTGCCAGCTAGGGAAAGTTAGACAAGATCCGATCGATAGTCATTAGGACGATCGATCGCCACGCAGGCCATCCCGCGCAACAACTCGGAGTGTGCAGTCCGAGAAGCGCCGATCGCGCTTCGCTGCACTGAGGAATTTCGACAACCAGCTTCACTGGTTTTTCGTCCTCCTCGCTTGGCACCGAGGAGGTCAGCCGTCCCTTCCGGACGGCCCCGCTATGTGCACTCGGGGGGATTGAATCCGCCTCGAGCGAGCGCATTATTTGAACGCTAGCCATCTAGCGCGTAAGTCACACGGGTTGGCAACCGTGAACTTAGTTGCACTTAGCAACCTGTGCCAACCGATTGTACCGCCACACAAATCTCGATATCCGTCAATTCAAGGGTCATCGCATTCTGTTTCAGAAGCGAGCCCAAATCCGGCATAACGCGTATACGACGACGCTCACGGCTTGTGCGAGCGCGAGCGAGCGAGAGAGAAAGAGTGAGTGATTGAGTCAGCGCCTCTAACCATCGTGTGCGACCTCACCATATCATTTCCATCGTAGTCGCTCCAACCACGGTCGCGCTTATCGCGACCTATTCCACATCCCGGTAATCGTCGATACAACCAAATTAACAACGTTCAAATCTCCGATTTAACAAGACTAACAAACATTTATGTTTTTACCCTTCCACGTAAACGAAAATCCTAAACATCAAATGCCGATGATGAAGGATTATGACAGGTGTCCCTGAGACTCTCAAAATCACTGAGGCATCTCCGAAAATACCTTCAAAATCCTGATCATTATCTCCGGCTCACGTCACGTACATCACCCCTCAGGAGGCTACGGGAGACCCAAAAATCCATCCTTCGGCCGAACATTCGCCGTCCCAAAAATTGTTTTGTCGTGATCACACGAACGATCGGGGAAAACAAAATAAAAAGCTTCGCGGCAAAACGCGAAACGTTTCAATATATATATATGCGTGCGTGCGTGCGTGCGAGCGTGTGTGCGTGTGTGTGTGTGTGTTTTTCTACCCATCGTGATCAAAGATCGTCAAGGATTTAAAGAAACACGTTTTTGGGCCTGATAATGGCACAAACGCTATTGAAATGAAAAAAAAATATTTTTCATCGATTTTCCTCCAAAATTTTCTCATGGAATATTTGAAAACAAAAAAACCAAAATTTTCAACAAAAAAATTTGATTCTTTTTTTGTTCAAGTGGTCATACATTCACAAAAAAAACATTGAGCGGCTTGCCGTGAGACATTTAGTCTAATTGTCCCTACCACCGGCATTTGCCCCGACATCTCCCTAAAATAAGGAGCATATCAACAATTTCGTTGGGTCTGAAATCCGCCATTGTTGCTCAATCTCAGAATTTTTCTCTGATTTAAGAACGGTTGAATTTCAAAAAATGTTGATTTTCCTTCTACGTAATGTCTCAAAAGTACAAAAGTGCGTAAGAGAACTCCGCAAAGTCAGACTATGTCAGTAGTACCAATCATGTTTTCTTCAATTTCGCTTACCTTTCAGATCTTGATATTAAAAAACGTAATCGCGAGAAGAGTTCGGGCATGTTTACACATGAATGGAGGGATATTTGAACATCTCTAGAAAGGGATCACAATACACTTACAAGGAGGGTTTGGAGTAAAAAAAGACTACGGTAGTTACGAACCGCAGAGCCCTAATCCTTGTGAGTGTTCCACACGCACGCACATGCACACACACACACACACACGCACACACACACATCCACACACATACACGCACGCGCCCACACACACACACACACACACACACACACACACACACACACACACACATACACACAAATCCTGGATACATCTGAAATAATTGAAAATGATGTTCTCACTTAAGAACTGCGAACTTTATCAAAAAATTTTTTCAACAAAAGTTTTTAGTTTCAGCTGACAAATTTTTTGGCAATAAAAAGGTTATGTTTCCGTTTAAAAAAAATATGGCAGCCTTTGTAACGCCGCCATTTTGAATTTTGGCTCCTCAAATAATTTTTTTTCATACGTCCCCCTTCAATCCCTAGAAGTTTTGTTCCACACAATAGTTCGTCCGAGCAATATTTTTCGAGAAAATTCAGGTGTAAGATTAAAATGGGACACCCTGTATATTGTAACGCAT
Source organism: Ophion ellenae (assembly GCA_963210295.1). Classification (NCBI taxonomy): domain Eukaryota; kingdom Metazoa; phylum Arthropoda; class Insecta; order Hymenoptera; family Ichneumonidae; genus Ophion; species Ophion ellenae. The sequence continues at coordinate 8,025,625 of OY723392.1, forward strand.
AACCCGGTTTTGCTCAAGAAGCAAAAGATAGCGCCACATATGGGGAAAATTTTATTTTCCCCAAATTCAACCGATGCGGCTTAGAACGCGGAAAACACCTCGCGAAGCCAGGGGAACCGTCACCCAACCACAAACATTCGAGCACCGTACAGGGCGTTTCACAGAAATATTCCGGGCTTGATAAGGCTTTTAAACTTACCGTTACGATGCGCTTTGGTCTCGCGGCTTGTACGTCTCCTTTCGTCTCTTTCTCGCACGCTCTCGGATTGAGTCGCGGTTATCGGCTCGTGGAATCTCTGCAAGGATCGTCCTTCAGGACGAATGAATACACGCACACTTGCGTACTTTTTATATAAAATATTTAATGCGTCTTTGCGCGAACAAAATTAAACTAATTCGGATCCTCGTCGGCGTGTGGGGTCACGCTACTGCGCACAATCTGACCTCTGCCAACGGAAGCGCCATTACAAAAGACTCAGCTATTCCGCTGGTACCAAATGACTCTATATAACCTCAAAGCGCGTAAATGCCTCGAAGTAATCTCGAATGAGGACTCGAAATTGGATCGCAATCGATATTACGCTATCGACTCGAAAATTACTCTGACGTCTGTCTCGCTCAAGGTTTGGCGGAAGAATCTCTCGATCCCTTGTTCCGATCCTTCGGCATCGATCACAGGCGAGGGGAAAATCCATAATCGATAAGTGGGGTCAACGGAGTGCGTGAACTGCGAGCGCCTAGGACCGCGGCCTAGCGCTTCTACGCGCATTGGTACTGACCCATCGAGCGTAGCGTGGCGCGATTATTCACATCGTGTGGATCGTTCCACATGAAAAGCGTGAACGAAAATCATGATTAGACAGGGTGAGAAATTCGCAACTGTCTACCCAGGACAGTTGCGAAAAGCCCCTATACTCTGGGGCTTTTCGCTAGTAAAACGGCGAAGCAGCGCGTTGTACGCAAAAGAAAGCGACGGGACGCCACAATATATATATATATATATATATGCACATATATACACATATACGTACTCTATACGCTTCAGAGGCATATACCCAAGTCCCGAGGTAATAATCAATACAGGTCTACTCTCATGGATACGTCGAGGACATAAGTCCTCAAAGTAACACGCACAAATATACACATACATATAGACTCGGTAAACTCCAAGGGAGTCTCCGGAGTACGAATAATAATAATAATAAAAATAATAAGATTATTGTGACGTAGGGAAGCTGGCGTGCCCATCGCCCGGGGGAGCACAACTCCCCCGCAATAGCCGCCGACGTGCCAGGCCAACCACCTGGCACGCTGAAATCTAGGTTCGAACACCGCCTAGTCAAGCCCCCCACAACCGGTCCCTCTCGGATGTGCACCAAGGATCAGTTGGGAGGGGCACCCGGATAGGATCCACGGCAACGACCACGGCTCGAAATCGGCGCCTCGAGTGAACGGAGGAACTCAAGGAGGACCTCATCCGCTGCTGGAGGGATAGCGTGCCATCGCGGCGGGGCTACATGGCGAGGTTGCAGGCCCTGTGGAGCCAAGTGCACTGAGAGCTTGCACACCTCTCGCAACAACATCTGCGAGACCAAGCTGCCCGCTTGCGACGACAAGGCTATGATCTCTTGTTACTACCACCAGAGCTGTCTGGCAGGCGCTCTTCCGCGCGTCCCGTGCGAAGCTCTGCCGGACGGCCTCAAGATCGCACCCCCCGGTAGTCGGAACCCCCCCGTTGGAGCGTCCATTTGACAGAGGACTGGGGAGAGAATCACTGAGAAATTTTCTCTTCAGCCTGGTTGCCAGAAGCGGCAAATGAGTCCCGCGCGGCAGCAATCCCTGAGACCGCTGATCTCCTCAGCTTGAACTGGGCTGTGTATCACGCGGCTGTTGAGTCGAAGCCTCAGACACGCAATGATAAGGCGGCGTTCGTGGCTAAGACTCGGCGACGCGTTGCACAGCTCCAGAATAAGATCAATGAAGCGCGGAGGCAGGCATCCCGTGTTCAGTGTGTGTTAGACTTCATTACGGCGGGGAGGGCGTTTACCCCTAAAATCCGAAAAATCAGCTCGGAACTGAAATGCCGTCACCAGACATTGAACAAAGCTACGCCTGCCCCCGACACAGCGCCAACAGCTGCTCAGGTGGAGTGGTTTTGGGGAAACTGTATAGCGAGGCGGGTCTGGGACGGTTCGCCACGTTTTGTCGGCAACAGCCGAGTCAGCGTGGCGACTATTTTCCAGTCACGCGGGGTGAGGTGGAGAAGGCGGTGAGTAGCATGAGGAACCACGCCGCTCCCGAACCAGATGGGATTAACATCTTCTGGTGGAAGAAATCCAAGTGCAACCATACCCATCTGGCCCGCATCTTCTCGTCGTTCATCGATGGGACGGTGCCCATCCCTGCGTGGCTGACAGAGGGAAGAACGGTGCTACTCCCCAAAAAGGGGATTTGTCTCGGCCGGAGAACTACCGCCTGATAACGTGTCTGAATGCGCTCTGTAAGATCTTCACAAAGATTCTTTATGAGCGTGTTCTGCGCGGGATCGAGCCTGCATGGCGGGAGATACACGAACAAAGGGGATCCAAGAGGGAGCTGGGAGGTTGTAAGGTGAACCTGCTGGTGGACCGCTGTATCACGCAAGACGCGGTCCAGCACAAGCGTAACCTCTCAGTCGCTTGGATAGACTACCGTAAGGCGTTCGACACTGTCAGTCACAAACTGATTATACACCTACTCGAGCCCCTTTCGGTGAGTCGTTACATAGTGAGATGCATTAAGCAGCTCATGCCGCTCTGGAAGACACGCTTCACAGTTAAGACTAGTGAAGGCAACGTGTCGACCGGAGTGGTGGGGTATAGGAGGGGGATTATCCAGGGAGATTCTCTCAGGCCCCTCCTGTTTTGCATCTTACTATTATCCTTATCAATCGCCTTGCGGGCTGCACGCGGGTACGAAGCGGGGCCCCCCGGGGAGCGTGGGCGAGGGATCACCCATTTATTTTATATGAATGACCTCAAGCTATACGCTCCCGGGGTGGGGGGGGGCTTAAGCTCATCTTGAAGATCGTAGCGACGTACACGCGGGCGGCGGGGATGGACTACGGATTGGACAAGTGCGCTGTTCTTCATCTCAGGAGAGGGAGAGCAGAGGGTGTCGCGGCTGATGTTCGGCTGGTGAATGGGAGCATTTTCAAACACCTGGACGCCGGAGGGTTTTATCGGTACCTTGGCATCGATCAGCGGTCTGTACAGGACGCTGAGGGTGTCAAGGAGGCCCTCCGCAGCGAGTATAGGCCGCGTCTCAGACGGATCTGGAAATCAGATCTGTCTGGGAAAAATAAGATCACTGTCACCAATATGCTCGCTGTCCCGGTCCTGCTCTACTCCTTGGGCGTCGTCAAATGGCGTAGAGACGAGCTTAAACAGCTGGACATCGGCACACGCAAGATAATGAACATCCAGCGGAGTCTGCACCCTCGATCTTCCACCCCGCGCCTTTATATGCTGCGTTAGAGCGGCGGGCGCGGGCTCTCGGGATTGGAGTGTCTTCATGACCGCATGGTCCTTGGAATGGCAAGCGATGTAATAAGGAGCTCGGACCCGCTCCTGGAGATTGTGCACCAGCATGAGCTTCGTGGGGCGGGGGCTTTTCTCTATAAGGCGGCAGATCGTGCGGCAGAGACCCTCGGCTTGGAGTTCCACCGGCGCCGGCGTGGCGCCTTGCCAATAGACTCCGTCGCTCGGTTGCCCAAGTCCCGACGTCGGCGGGCAATCAGGGCTGCCAATCAGGCCAAATGGCCCCTGATTGCTTTACTTGTAATAAATCTCTCAACCCTTCAGAAGGCCGTCCGCGTTTTGAAAGCGTTTCCGAGTGCCAGTATTGCCACAATCGTGGGCATGCCGCGGACAATTGGTTCAAATTAAAAAATAACAACACCTCGAGCCTCGAATGTGAATTTTGTCACAACCGCGGACATACCGCGGACAATTCTTTCAAGTTAAAAAAACAGTGGCTCTCCAAGCATCGAATGGCAGTTCTGCCGCAATCGCGGCCACACGGCAGATAATTGCCCCAAGTTAAAAACAAACAGCGCTCCAAGCATTGAGTGCCAGTTTTGTCATAATCGCGGACACACCGCTAATAATTGTTTCAAACTAAAGAACAGCAAAGCTTCAAGTTCTGACCACCGTACATGCCGCTATTGCAAACGAGAAGGGCATACCATAGTAAACTGTCACACTCTGGAATATAACAACAAGTTGCGAAGCCAGCCGGGAAACGGGCTGAGCACCACTCGGATGGACGCGCCGAGTGGCCCGTCCCCGATAGATCCCCCGGTCCCCGCGCTAGCTCTAACCTAGCCGAACGTCGGTATCCAACTTATGCAATAGAAGCAGAAAAATTCGTCAGGCTACCCTCGGTGTGTATCGGAGCACTACCGGAAAAAGGGAAGATTTCAATGCTATTAAATAGTGGTGCCGTTCCAAATTTAGTTAAAAAGGAATATACAAAAACTTTGACGGGAATCGATGTAAACGATATCATAAGATTAAACGGAATATCTGAAATACCAGTCTTTGCGTTAGGTAGTGTGTGGTTCCGCGTGTTAGGTTTTGTAACGCTTTTTCACATCATACCAGACGATGTGCCACTTCCTTACCCAGGGATGCTGGGATCCAAATACTTTTTTTAAACGAATTCCAAGATTAATTACGAGATAGAATGTTTCGAGTGTGGAAATAATCTATGGCCTTTTGAAAAACCAGATGAACGTGTTGAGGAAATCGAAATCTCCGCACGTTCGGAAACTTCCTTCTATGTGAAGGTGGGGGATAGCACGACGAAAGGGGGATTATTGCCCCTTTCAAAATCCGTGAAGGTGTCTATGCCGGCGATTTATAATACCACTGATGACGCCGTAAAATTAATCGTGCCGGTCGTAAGAGTGCAGGCTTTCGATACTGTCAAAACCTTGTCAGCACACGAGATCGAATACATATTCTGCGAAAATGTCAAGACCCTTCAATTCTTCTATTCCGAGCGCAGATTGCATGACGACTACGTTGTTTCAGGGTCCTTCCGTGGCGCATAAAAAACACTCGACAAACCAAGTCGAGATAAAACCTTGCCATCGCTATAACGAAAGCGATGACCAAGGAAAAAAACAAACCTACAGTAGTGAGAAAAAATCTAAACCAAAAACACATAAAAACGAAACACGAGGTCAAGTAAAAAAGACAATAAAATTGTCGATTCAAACAAGGGTAAAAACGTAAATTCGATTTTCGCGCATTGAATGAAAAAACTATTGGCGATTTTTATCCATTGCCGAATATCACAGACATCCTCGATCAACTAGGGAACGCAAATTATTTCTCGGTATTTGATCTTGCTTCCGGGTTCCATCAAATCGAAATGCACTCGGAAGACAAACCAAAACCCGCGTTTTCAAACCCACACGGTCATTCCAAATTCGCGAGAATGCCTTTCCGGCTTCAAAATGCCCCGGCAATATTCCAGCGCTTAATGGACATTGTACTCAGCGGACTCCATGGGTTATCGCTTTTCGTGTACTTAGATGATATCGTGATATACGCCGAAGATTTGGACGACCATAAGAGGAAAATTCGCGAACTAATGGAACGCCTGCGTAAAGAAAATTTCAAATTGCAACCGGACAAATGCAAATTCCGTAGGCCAGAGGGCAATTACCTCGGCCATATAATCGGAAAAGACGGCCTGAAACCAGATCCTAACAAGCTATTGGCCGTAAACGATTTTCCAGTGCCCAAAAACGTCAAAAACATATGCCAATTTCTAGGCCTAACCGATTAATACCGTCGATTTATCAGACTTTTCAAAGATCGCGAAACACTTAACTCATCTTCTAGAAGATAAAGTCGATTTTGAATGGACAGACGAGACCCAGAAAGCTTTCGATATACTCAAGGGCAAATTGTGTGAAGCCCCAATCCTCCAATACCCGGATTTTGAAAAACCGTTTATCATATCGACAGATGGTTCGGGCTACGCCTTAGGCGGCGTCGTCTCACAGGGAGAAATAGGCAAGGATACACCCATTGTCTATACATCTTGTGTACTACGTGGCGCAGCTCTTCGATCCGACACGTATGAAAAGGAAGCAATGGCGATTATTCACAGTGTGAAAGCTTTTCGTCCCTACATCTATGGTAGGAAGTTTACTCTCGTCACCGATCACAAACCTTTGGTTTGGTTTAAAACCGCCAAAGACGCAAACACACGCGTCCTAACATGGCGACTCAAGCTCTCCGAGTACCACTATGACGTCGTTTATAAACCTAGAACGTTAAACGCAAAAGCTGACGATTTGTCGCGTAACCCAGTTGAAAAATCGGAAGAGATTAAAACCATTTCCCACTGCGATAGGAAACAAAACGAAATGTCGGCCGACGCATGGCGGAAAGCAGTACACGAAATACTCGAAATTTCTGACATCGATGAAAATCCCACAAGATTTACCACATAGGTAGAAATTCACCCGCCGCCGCGGTCAAATGAAATAAACGTCATCACTCGCTCCCAAGCGAAGACTCCCATCGAATCCGAATGGAGCGGATCGCTTCTTCATCGTGGTGGGGGAAGGGGGCACACGTACATCCGATCGATTGGTTAGTCCCCATAGCTCACCCACAAGATGACTCGCGTGAGTGAAGCGAGTGAGGAGGTAGTCCTTCCGCAGCAGATGGTGACAGGCAAGGACAGTGTTGTATCTACGGCACTCCCTCTCTATCTGGCCGAGCTGTTCCTCATCGTTCGGGAAGGACTCGGCAAACTTGGCAACTTCGACAAAGATTGTCATGCGCCTGTTGTAGTTGTACCGGTGCTGCCTTCTCGAAGTACAGGCCCAGGCTGTCGGTGATAGAGGTGACTTGATGAGCTTCTTCCATTGCGGACTCGAAGTGGGCGCAACTCAGCAGCAGAAAGACGGAGTAGAGGTTCGGCATCTAGACGTAACAGACGTTCCGGCGGCTGATTCTAACTGAATGTTCCTACGTGTGCGCAAGCTTAACCTTATCGACATGTTTGCGGGATCTCTCGCCACTTTCGGTCTCCAAAATGACATTACTCCCATCCGTGATCGACTGTATGGTATAGGGACCGTGGTATTGGCTGTCGAATTTTCCCTTACGCGGCTCCTTCAGGACGTAAACCTGATCCCCTACCTTGCTCTTGAAAGGACGGCATCCTTTGGCGTAGTAGGCCTTTGACCGTTCCTTCGAGCGGGTCCGGTTTGTCCCCGGCGATCTCGCGAATTTCTGATTGGCCCTTAACGAGCTCGGCGACGAAGGAGTTTAAGGTCTGGAGCCTGTCGTTGGTCGAAAATTGGCTCGGCTGCCGCGTGGGTTTCCCAAACACAATTTCATTCGGCGTGAAGTTTGTTGCTTCATGCACGCTCGTGTTGTAGGACTATTCGGCAAACGGCAGTAACCGGTCCCATTCATCGTATTTGTCAACGTAGTGCTTGATGTACTCCGCTAGCACGATGTGACTTCGTTCTAACCGCCTCCGCGAAAAGGATGCAACCCTTTAGATCGGGTATTGGCTCCGCCAGGCAGTACTTCGACAGCTGATCTTGCATCGTTAGGATGTGCCTATTCCCATGCGGGGTGATAGGCAGTGGTTCGACAGTATCTAAAGATACCTTGTCGAAGGTGTCCGCTGGCGTGTCCGGGCTCGCGCGTTTTTACACGAACGAGCTTTTGCTCCTGGCAGATTTTACAGCGTCGAATAAAGTTTTGCACGTCATTCCGCAGGGTGGGCCAGTAGAATCTCTCTCGAATCCGACGATATGTCTTGGTTACGCCCTTGTGGCCTCCAATGAGACTCGAGTGAGACTCCGTAATGATGCCCTTCCTGTCTTCGGGCGACGGCACCTTGATTTTTCCGTAGCATATGGCCATCCTCATTCTCATGTCCGAGAACACTGAATGGAGCGCTGGCAAAAATGTGTCTCGAGGCAGATCGTAGGTGAAATCGTCATGCCGCGAAATTCAGAACGAGGGAACCGGCGCTAGCTGGATCACTCGTCGTAAATTTTCCAGACCCATTTTGACTTTAGATGGATCGGTAGGATCATAGTAACGGAGCTTCACGATGACCGTATACACTTTATGTCGGCCGTATTCGGTGAAGGCCACCTGTCCTAGTCCCAGATTCTTCCCCAGGACTAGCAACTCCGCTAGGCGTGTTGGCAGGGCCCGCTGAAAGGACCTGACTGCGGTCTTCGCGATGGGGTCAACCGGATTCGACGGAATATCGTAACCATAGTCCGACTTCCATGCGTTGCGTGCCAAACCTGCGAGCGCTTTGGTACGGTTATACAATTCCCGTACCGTTTCGCCCTGGTTTAAGCGCAGTCGCATGAAATCGGACATACAGTCGTCATAATTCCGCGAACGCGAAAGCCCTTCTTTTAGGACGGATGTTAGCTGCGGGATCGACGCGATAGTTTCCTCCTCGGCACAGAGACGTACCTCCCCTCGCAATTTGTTTAATACTCCGGCGATAAATTCTGGTTCCCTCGCCGGCTCGATAACCGCCGCTGCGTTCGCGATATTTTGGAGGAAGTCCCGCAACGATGCGGAATTTCCGTCAAAATCGGGAATACCCGCCAACTGAGTCGAGAGGTTCATGCCGCTGATGAGGGCAGGCATATGTTCGATTGAGGTGGACATTATTTGGGTCATGTCCCCTGGCAAGGTTGGGTTTGTCATGACCGGTCGCAAAGGGATTTCGACAGCCAATGGGGCGGAAATTTAATTTCAATAGAAATGAGAGAATATAAATTTAGTTATGGATTTATTTATAAATTGAAAAATTTTGATATTTAGATATAAATAATATTGAAAGAAGTTCAAGAATTAATCCGAACACGGAGGGAACACTGTAATTCGGAAACTTTACAATTAGACGAACAAGCGGGGATTCTGGCACCAATCCTATCAGGGAACCATCAGTAGCAGTATCCCACCGCTGCCACCATTTTGTTACGTACCGAACGGTACCCCGGGTTTCCCGAGTACAATATTATTTTGTGGGCTGCTCTGCTCGTCCCATACGGGCCCGAGTTCTCTGGGAGGATAAAGGGGAGGATGCCAGAATACTTTGGTTCTTCTGATTATAATATGGTTTATCTATTAATAATAGCCGACTTATAATGTTGTTGACGCCTGAATGGGTAAACACACACACACACACCACACACATACACACTTACTAATTTTAACAATATAGAACTGGTAGATTCGATACAAAGTGATTTAACGGCGCGGCTTCGTCTTATATTATTTCGGTAGAATGGAATTAGATTTAATAATTAATTGCGTCTCTATCGCGTCGGTGTCGACTACGCACAAGTTTTACAATCCTGTGCAACCACCTTTTGCACCGGGTTCACTGGGGGATACTATCCACCTCCCAAATGCAAGGGAATTATGGTTGCCACGGAACGCTTTGTGCGCGAGTAGGGATCTGTGCCCAGGAAACAACCAAGGGACGCGATACTCGCGAGACCGTTTTGACGACCGAAAACTGACGGACGCGAACCCGTGAAGACGCAGGAGTCAGGGATCGCGACTTGCTTTCGACCAGACTTATACCCCAACACCAGGGTACTTCCGTGGCTAGATGGGAACTGCAAACATTCACCGCCACCGGACCGATGTTAGCTCGGTAGCTATCTCTCCGGTGGGGGTTTTTGACAACGTCCACGGAAAGTCGCTCGCTCCCGAAGTCCCACGGTCGAGCTCGGCGGATCAGGCGATGCTTGATCAGCGGAATTCGATCGGGTACATCCGGTCTCACTATCGGCATTTCCACATCCGACACCGCACAGAGACACGAGGCGACGAAGACGTCGGTAAAATAATGAAAGTTAAACCCGTTAATAAAAACCCAATTATTGATATTACTAAACAAAACATTAAAAGTTTACGGAGACGTGGCACCAGTCTCGTCGAAACATCGCTGGAAAAGATATTATGACAAAAACGCAAATCCCAAAAGTTTCAAAGTCTGAGATTTTGTTTTCCTCCAAAAAAGGCTTCAACCAGGGAAACTCGGAGATCATTACACGGGACCTCATAAGGTCCTGGAAAAAATGGACAATGGACGTTGATATTCGCACATCAACGCCGAAGTAAAGCCTAAACGAAAACCCAAACCGATGGGAGTCGACGACTCCGAATTTTAAATTAACAAGTAACCGATTAATCATCCCCTTGTTTTATCCCCTTGTTTCCAGATGATCGTTACCCATTTAATATGGCTCATTTATTTAATCAACCCCGGCGCCAGCATAGTGGGATATGACTGTGGATCGAGCTCATCAAACATTACTACCTTACCATTGCTGGATGTCGAACCCTGCGAAAAGCATGCACCCAAAATCCAAGAGATCAACCAGTAAATACAATTATTGCAGCTCAATGACTACTTCGAAACACTAGTATAACAATCTAAAGTTGAGGTTCAGAGAACAATTTATTACTGTGGCGTGCCATCGCATGTGTCGATCATTAGCAACAGTCAGACCGAAAACCTCGAGACTACCAGTCGCGAAGCATGCGATGACATGCAGGAATACGGAACTACACGGGTAGGATATATCATCATAAATGGACTAAAAGACAATCAAACATCCACAAGTAGTATTACTCTTGCTGGTCACGTAAAAGATAACAGGGAATGCATTGTCGCTTCATACTTAGACCCGTATGGTACCTGGGACAATGTTGTAGTCCAAGGAACCGTAAAAATATCGTTAAGAATCTACACCGCACAGATCACACTGGAGTCAAACCAAGGTCATTCACGCTCACGTACCGTGTGTGCCTTAACCTCATCTTCGTGCGTTGAACCCGATGGGGGATACACTGTTTGGGACTCGAGACCCCGAGAAAATTGCGGATCTAACAAATACGGTATCCTTCACGAAGGATTTTCTGTAAAAATAAGCGGAATCGAGTCCGAAACCCAAACCACCGTATATTCGGTGACGTCTGAAGACATTACGTTTGCGCTAGCTGTTAAAGAGACTGATCTAATTTGCGGACACCACATCCTAAGCACGGAACATCCAAAACTATTTATTTTTGAGACCACTCGTAGCGTCTCTTTCACAATTCGAGGGCGTTTCCCTGTTGCAAATCTGGATATTTTCGCCTATGCTAATTCAAAATTTATCTATGTCGAACGGCACATACGCCAACAACTGAAGTCTCTCTATCAAGACATGCTTACACAGCAACGCAACAAAGAACGTCAAATACTGAAAAAAAAGTTTATCGTTAGCCACTCAAGCGCCAGACGAATTTGCGTACAACCTAATGAAAGGACCCGGCCATATGGCAGTCCTCGCTGGCGAGGTCGTACATATTATTAAGTGCATTCCTATAGAAGTAAACTTGATAAGGTTAAAAGGTTGCTATCACCAGTTACCTGTCACTCGTGGGAACGAAACTTATTTCCTAAATCTCAGAACTCACATATTGATGAAAAAGGGAACCGAAACCACGTGCAACCCCCTTCTACCTCCATATTACCACTTCGGGGACACATGGTACAAGTTTATGCCCATACCGGTGGAAGATGTACCCCCGACGAGCATGAAGCCCATGACAAAACCCACGTGGATGTATACCAACCCATCTTCTCGGGCATCAAGTGGCATCTATACGAAGGAAGACATCGAAAACCTTCGGGAACGCATAATGTTCTCGGTGGAAAAACCCGCCCTCCTGATCTACCTGGCACGGGGAATCAGTGGTCAAGACACCGCTAACCAGGATATGAATTTGCTGAACCTGCTGGACAATAGTAGTCTGCAGATTCTCGCTGTGTCTATCTAGAATAGGACATGGGGAAAAATCATCCAATTTGGCACGGTCAGTGCCGGTATCATCGGGAAACTGCTAATCGCACGGGCCGTTAAGGTCCTCGTGGACACGGTCATACATGCATATAGTCTGCACACCGTGTACGGATGATCACTCTATCTCATCGGGGCAATATGGGACTCTTTAACCAACCTGCTCATGCATCTGGCCAGGCGAACCAAAAGGAAGACACCGACCTACGTAGAGCTGGGTCAGGTAATCACAAGACCCCTAAGGGACCCACCGACCGGACCAGACGGGTCAGAAAAGGGTCCTGCCCTGCAGACTACGGCGCCTGACCTACACTCCAAAGCACCCGCAATGAATTCATCAACTGCTTCAAGGGGACTGTCGACCAGCCATGCCCCGCAGACAACGGCGCGTGACCTATATCCTGCCTTACCCAATACCTCGAGATCACCCACTATTCCCACGAGGCCATATAGTCAGAAAGGAATCAATCCGATCTGCATATTAATTATTCATTTAAATTTAACTTTAACTTTATGAAATTCAGGGAAAACGATGCCGCATTGTTCTTTTAACCTAATTTGAAAAAAAAAATATATATATATATAAGTTGACTTTCTTACGTGTCACATTATAAGAATATGCACATTTTTAGTAAGGAACGAGAAGTTCATACGCGGATAAGTTTTGCTTATTTTCATTTTTCTACGCTTTGAAGTAATTTTCTCCAGATACCCACAGACTTAATCAAGTATATATAAATATCCATACCGAACCAAGCTCTTTCCATATTTTATTCTATGTGCGATATTATTGTTATTCTATACGTGCGCCATATTCGGGATACTCGAGATGAATTCAACGAACTCAGCACCAACGTCGAATGCCGATTTGTGTGAAACAAGGCCAAAGGTGAACTCCGACCGGAAAAGGTTCAACACCAACGATGGATACCGACTCCCACGAATCAATCGCCACCAAAGAACCTCAATGCCAATCGCCGCAAAACAATTACCGCCAACGACGCGCACGAGACAACCATTCAACCGCTTAGGGTGCCATGAGAGGATTGTAGACCCGGATATCCACGTTTTCGAGGGTTATAAGGAGAAACGCGAAATAAGGACGATATATCCTTCCTTTCTTTTCTTCATTTTTTTTCATTTTGTTTATTTTCTTTTTTCCTTTTAAACAAAAATCCTACTGCCTCGACGTCACATACTTAAGCACCCGCGGTCGCCGGCCGACCCAAATCGTCGTATAGTGCAAAAGGATCGGCAACCTCTAACTCGTCCCAGTCCATGGGACGCGAAGACTTTGCCAGGATCCTCCCAAGCCGGATGGTCCCAATGGTCCTCGGGGTGTTCCTCACACCAGCGCCCTTCCAATAGCCATCGGATTCCAAACGCGTCGAAATGCGAGCTCCTCTCCAGGAGTTCGACGGCCCTCCGGTTCTCCCGGCGTTCCTGTCTTACGGCAACGGCGGCTTCGATGAACGAAGCCTAAAAGAAAAACAACTTACCATGTAAAGGCCAACTCTTTGGTTTTTCCGTGGAGCCATTTTCCTGATTCCTCTGCCCTTTCCGCTTTCTCGAAGAAAACAAAAAGAAAAAGTCACCAAATTCCCAGCAATTGTGCTCACACGACAGCGAATGTGGCAATGTCCTAAACATGGCAAAGATGCGCCTTAAATATCTCTCGCCCCATATGTCACGTCCTTGCGTAAATGCATCCCCGCGAAATAGTTTGCGACACGTGCCAGAGAAACTCCGCTAAAGATGAAAAGAGACATCTCGATACATATTCCTAAGCCAAACCAGACTGAACACTCCCCTTACATAAAAAAATATTGAAACAGAGAGTTTAAGATTCCAAGACTGGCCAACACATTGCGACCATGCACGAAGAGTGTATCGCATAACCCAGCCGAAGATCTTGGTCGTAAAAATTTGAAACAACGCGACTTCACGGCACAAGACTCGGACGAACGAACCGGCCTAATCCTCTGCATGCACAAAAAATATATTCTTCCAAAAGAAGGGGCTCTGACTCTTGCAGTAATAAAATTAAATGACATAAGCCACGCGCTTTCCCAGGCTGGCAAACTAGCCCCTTCTCTCTCGCGTGACGCATTCCGTCACGAACAAGGACCTATTTGTCTCCTCTCGGTTTCCCTATATACTCCATAAGAGAAGCTGCGCTGTGTTCTCGGAAATGCAGCGCTGATCTCGATTATATGCGCCCTTACCCAATAATACACCGACAACATGTTCTCCCTTCATTCTTCCGGCCAACCACACGAATTAGGTCATGTTTTATATCCGGACCACCAATCCAAAAAACTACGTCACCTAAGTTTCACTCTCAGACGAGCTCAGACCTAGAGTTCTCTAACCGAAATCCATCGCGTTAAACCTTTGTTCTTTTCTTGTAACGCGAACGTTGTCATACAATTCCACCTTAGAATATCTTGTACTTTGGAAATTCTGTAACAGTTACGCGATAATCATAAGAATCTTGGCTTTGCATTCCGCACATTTTTTTATCGTAAATTCCATTCTCGATCCGTGAAATTCACGAATATTAGAATCTGTGTCATCGAACATCTGTATCCGTCTCACTCACACACACCATCTGCGAGCGCTTTTGGCCCACCGGCGCAGGGCTCTTAGTTTTACGACCATTACCCGACACCCAAGCGACTGGGACATCACAGAGGCGCACCAATGTAAGCGAACATACCTTCATATTTTGTTTCCGATTTGTATCCTAAAAATAATAGAATTAACCCATACGGTTGATTCTAATAAATAACGAGTCAATCGAACAGAAGTGTCACAAACATTATTTTAATAATTGGATCATCCACGGAAACCCTTAAAATCCCCCCTTCCACCAGCACGTTCCTTTTTTGACCCTCATCCCGTGTTATTACGCTAGGCTACTTGCATCCATGGATATACACTCCACAGTCTGTACGGATGGAGTTTCACCCTCGTAGGAGCCATCTGGAACTCGGTGACACGCCTCCTAATTAGCAGAGCCCACCGTACTAAACAACGGTCGTCGAAGATTACCAACGACGAACCTCTGAGCTGGTGGGCATCAATGACAATCGCGACCATCCGACGACGTCGAGGCGTTTTCCGGGCGTCGACCACGGACTCTTAGAGCGGCTCAACACCGGTCCTCAGCAAAGCTGAATCATTGCTTGATGACTGAAGGGCATCAATGACTGAAAGCATGACGTTTAGGGGCGAGGTGTTACGTCCTAGTACTCTCGCACTCCAAATATTCATATCTGGTACGAATTGTAATAATTATTAAGATTTTTTCCTTGCACAAAACGCGCACATTTATATTTTTCTTGGGTTACATTTTAACGACAACGACCCATATATTCTCGATTTCACTCAGAAACCCCGTTATATAAAATATTCGTGAATATATCTTTAATTTTAGTACGCGTACACCTACCCGTATACTTCAGGGACAAACAGTTCCCATAATAACTTTACCGCTAAGCTCACCCGTAACTTCAGGGCACACGATACTAAGAAGAAAGAGAGAAATTGGAGGAGGTACTAGTGGAAGCACCAACTCCAGAGACCTTGGTGGGACTCATAATGAAAACAAGAGAACTGGGCGGCGATTAGTAGTTTCGCTACGGTGGTGCTGAAGAAACTGCGCCAAGAAGCAAAGAAGAGAAGAAGCGAGACAGCGACGATAGCCGCTGCTGCTTGAAAACGAGAAAGAAAGCCAGTCGGCACCATCGGAGGAAGAGCTACGGCTGTGATCACTCTCGCGAAGTAATGCTTGGCGGTCCCGCGGGAATAGTAGAATAGGTCAGTGAGAAAGAGGTTCAGGGTTTTAGTTGGAACAGCAAGTGCGTGATTTGTTTGTGCGCCGAAGGTTGGCGAGCAAGTTTCCCAAAGAACAATTCGTGCGGGGTGTACCCGGTACCTTCGTGTCGGCTTGTGTTACAGGAGAACATAGCGAGGTCCAAGTGCTCGTCCCATTCGGAATTCTCGTTAATATATATATATTTTTTTTCATATGTATTCCTCAGAGGTACGGGGTCCTTCCCCTTTTACAATCCCCTCCTTTATTTCTTCCATTCCTTCCGACATTCACAATCCTTCCAGAGTTCTCTACATTCCTTCCAGACTGTTAACTGCAGCCACTCTTTCCTAATGCAGTTCTGTATCGCATTTGCACGAAGGCCCAGGGGAACTGCAGAAAACCTGGGCATATACAGGCGGCTTTTTTTGGCTGAGTTTCAGTTGTATAACTATCAGAAATTCAGGCGAACTGCCTCCTACTCAGAGGTTGACGCGCAAATCAGTGCACGGGCAAGAGGTCACCGCTCCAAGTATTGGCAGCCTCCAATGCTGCTTAACTTCAGTGACCGCCGAGCCCGCACACCGACCGCGCGTCCTTCTCTGTCGGTGGAATTCTCGTTAATACATTGTTTTAGAAATCCAATAAGAACGTGATGCGATCTTTCGATTGAGCCGTTACTTTGTGGGTGGAACGCCGTTGTTTGATACATTTTTATTTTGAATTTGTTGGCAACCGATTTCATAAGGCTGCTGCAAAAGTTGAACCCTTTGTCCGTGAGGAGGGCGCGTGCGGCGCCGAATCGTGAGACGAAGTTTTTCACGAACGCGTCGCTGATATCTATCGTGGTGGTGCGACTCATAGGGATAGCGAGCGAATACTTGGTCGACAGATCCTGGATCGTAAGTATATACTGATTTCCTTTACTCGTGAGAGGGAGAGGTCCGAACATGTCCATCGCAATCTTGTCGAACGCGGCTCCCGGGGTGTCAGTCAAAATCATGGGTTGTTTAGTTTTTACGCGGGATCAGTTTTTCAGCTGACAATTTCGGCAATGTTCCTGAATCTGTGTTTTCATATTTTTCCAATTGAAATATTCGCGGATACGCTTGTAAGTTTTGTTTACTCCTTTGTGGCCGCCGATTGGTGAGTCGTGCTTTTTCTTTATAGTTTCCAACCGTTTTTCCTCGGAAGGAATTTGAACCAGTTGTGTCCAAAACATGAGCGAGATATTTTCCCCGCGGAGAGTTTTGTATGGTACGTTGTTAACTTGGGCCCACGGTATATTACCGATAAGAGGCGTTTTTGCAATGCAAACTACCTTAATGCACATCTCACGAATGGCGTCCCTCAGGGAGTCTCAAATGTCGAGAAAATGCGAGATCTGAGATCTCGAGGTTATCGTGTGTACTGCCCAGGATGGGGGGTGCAATTATTTGTTTTGATTTTACAATTTTGAATCTAACTCGCAGGTACGCTAATTCCTCCAGTTTGGAGAAAACGCCTCGCGCCTGGAGATCTTTAGCGCCTTCATCAACTGGTTGCCCGGTCATGGTCCCGAAGACGATGTTTGCATCGTTAGAGGATCACGAGTTTCTGTGATTTTCAAGGAGTTGGACAAATGGCAATTTTCATAGCTAGAAGGTCGGGGGGACGGCCAGGGTGAGGTCCGGAGGGGAATCCAAATTGACGTCCGGCATGATACCTGGAGAAAGGAGAGGAGGCGGTCTTTCTGGGAGGTCCTCCTCGTCCGATGATTCGGAGGATAGTGATTTTCTTTCAGCTCTTTCTTTTGATTCTGTTTGTTCATTAAAATCGAAACCCAAGAAGGGGTTAGCAATATTTAGATTTAATGATACGTTCCTTTGGTCAGTATCATCGATTTCTCTAAGCTTCGATTTCTTTCTCTTCTTCTTCTTCACTGGGGAAAAGATTAGTTCCGTTTCTAATGATACGTTCGTATTTGGAGAATGCTTTGTCATGAATATTGTTTTTTTGATAGGAGGATTCCGAGATAGGGCGTCAGCATTGCTGTTGGCCTTATCTGGTTTGTAAATTACTTTGTACATGTAGTTTGCGAGACTGAGTCGCCAGTGGACCAACCGGTTCGCGGGGTCCTTTACGGAATAAAGCCACCTAGGGGCTTGTAATCGGTAACTAACACGAACTCTTGTCCGTAGACGTATGGTCTGAAGTGGTTTACACTGTGCCAAATGGCAAGTAATTCTGTTTCGATGGTTGAGCAATTCAGTTCGTGTTTGTCTAGCCTACGAAAAGCGTAGCTAATAGGCCTGCCCTTGCCGATTTTTCCTTGGCTAGGGACGCCTCCGACAGCATTATCCGATGCGTCGGTCGTGATGATAAATGGTTTGGAAAAATCGGGGTATTGTAGTACCGGTTCCTTGCAAAGAGCATCGCGAAGTGTTGTGAACGCTTTTTCTTGTGTGTCGGTCCATTTGAAGTGGGACCCCTTTTTCAACAAAAGTGTGAGTGGTTTGACGATACCCGAAAAATTATTAATAAAACGACGGTAGTAACCCGCAAGACCCAAAAATTGTTTAATCTTCTTAGATGTGGTAGGTCTGGGGTAGTTTTGAAGAGCTTCAAGTTTCTTAGGAGCGGGTTTTTCACCTTTTTCACTGATTATGTGGCCCAGGTAGGCCACTTCGTCTCTCAAAAATTCGAATTTGTCAGGCTGTAATTTAAGATTTGCCTGTCTCAATCTTTTCGCGAGTTTACTGACCTTTTCCCGTGTTCGAATAATGTTTGGGCGTGAATGACGATGTTGTCCAAGTACAAAAATAACTCGTTGCCTTGTAACCCGATGAGGACTTGGCCCATCAAGTGCTGGAAAGTGGAGGGTGCATTTTTTAACCCGGAAGGCATACGGTTGAATTGGTAGTGTCCAAAAGGAGTCGTGAAAGCTGTTTTATGTGCATCGTCAGAGTGAACCTTAATTTGGTGAAACCCACTAGCAAAATCGAAGACGGAAAAATACTTGGCATTACCCAAACCGATGTATTGGTCTATTGGTTAGCGTGCTGGCCTCTGAAATTGACACATCGGGAGGTCGTGGGTTCGAATCACCGTCTCGTAGTTTCGCAGAGATATAAAAACACAGGCGTGACGTAGCCCCAGTTCTACACAGATGTCGCGCACACGGACCGGTACGCGTGTGTGTCGGGTATGTATGACTGTAACCTGTGAGCTATTTCTCGACGAAACGCGACTAGCTCTGAGGCTGGGAAATGAACTCGTGACCGGCTGTATTGGTATAGGTTTTCCGCAGTTTCCCTGTACCCATGACAGAAATGTCATGGTGAATGAAATACAGAGGGGGAAGTCGGCTGCGGCCGCAAGGTGGGGATCGATTAGGGATGTGTATTGGAAAAAATGGTGGGAAATGTAAAAAGGGGAAATCCCTGTACATGGAAGCTACAATTAGCGAAGCGTTCGCCGTAGCAGATATAATTTTAAAAAAATACTTGGCATTCATCCAACTGATCCAGAATTTTCGAAATTTGTGGGAGGGGGTATGCGTCCCCTATTGTTTTTTCGTTGAGGTTGCGGTAATCGACAACCATTCGCCAACGTTTGTTCCC
This sequence comes from Ophion ellenae, assembly GCA_963210295.1. Lineage (NCBI taxonomy): Eukaryota > Metazoa > Arthropoda > Insecta > Hymenoptera > Ichneumonidae > Ophion > Ophion ellenae. Next base: position 8,044,958 of record OY723392.1, read on the forward strand.
GTGGGAGTCCGCTTGCTTAGGGACTATCCAGAGGGATAGTCTCTAAGAAAGAGGACTCCCAATTCACTTGATTTGTACCCTGCTTGTGTATGGAGGGAAGCGATATTGTCACGACAAAACGGGTTGATCGTCCGTTGTAATAATACGATGATTTATGGCGTTGGTAAAACCGAGGGGAGAACCCGGGATGTAAAACACGTCCAAATTTTCTTCAATAATTGAGCTCACATTTTCACGTTCTTCCTGGTTAAGGTGATCACAGCGTAATAACGATAGTACATCTAATTTATTTTCCTTTTTAACTTTTGAAACCCTCTTTCTTGGGGCTAAACGAGCAAACGTCTCCTCCTCCGACATAACTTTTTCCGGAACGGGGAGAGAAAACAAAGGACCTTCTTCGTTTACCTCGGGCTCCTCTTGAGCAACCAGGGCTGAGGTGGTCATTTCAATATCCGTAGAAACCTTATAGCTGAACTCTTGAGCAGTTACATACGGAATTTCCATAGAAAGGTTATCCTCAGTAGCATTATGAGCCATCAAATGTGCAATTCCATTCTTGATCGTCACGAGTGCTTCGCCAATAAAAATCCCCTCTCCGAAATGGAGCCTCGGGATGTACCCTTCTTTGATTTCGGGATTGTTTATTTTGACGTAGCATATAACATTTCAATGTTTGGGAATATACATAACCTTCTTTGAAATAAAAGGAATTACTTGATGACCATAACACAGTTGTTCGTGTTTCCAATCAACAAGGGCCTTATTACCGGCCAAACATTCGGTTCCTATAAGGGCATGTTGCTCCATAGAGAACCAATCATCTACTACGTGAAATTTGACGGCAGTATCGTTTACCATTAATCGGACTGATCCCAGAGATTTCACAGGGTTCGAAGAAATTCAGACCAAATTCAAAATATCATAATTATCGATGTAAGTGTTAAGAAGCTGGTTTTTTACCAGGTTTACCTCGCCGCCTGAGTCGAGCAAAAACTTGGTTAGGCCGGCTAATTGGGGGCAGTCCATTAGCATCGAGGGAGTAGTTTCCGAGTTACCTAGGAGGACCCGGACGGTTCGCACCGTTGGGCGTCGATAATTCTTATCGGGCGCTCCTGGTGATTTTCTTCCCGTGGGAAGGGACGTGGGAAGGCCCAAGGGACGGTTGTTCCCATTTTTTGGCACGGAATTATTTTTGTTACGCTCGTCGTTTTTTTTGTAACACATGGGTTCCGGATGCCCAGGTTTTTGACAGTAGGCGCACGGAAGGTGCGGCCTATTTTCGCGATCAACGTTAGGACGCGGACCGCCGTTCGACTTGTTATTATTATTATTCCGATTATTATTATTAGCGGGAAAATTTTTGCCACCAGTTTTCCGACGGGTGAGGTCGACCGCAATAATCACAGGTAGCTCTCTCAGATGGAGAGAGGGTCTTCACTTGCGCGGAACTTACCTTTGATTCCACTCGGAAATCTTTAAAATGCGAACGACCGCGTTCCATGTCTTTTTCGACTCCTATCGCTTTGCTGAAAGCATTTTCGAGATCGAGGAAACCCTCGAGTTTTAAACGCATACGAAAGTCGGGGGGAAGCCCCTTGATGAAACAATCGAACGTATCATTGTCCAATGTGTTGCTGTGTTCGGGACTCGTTAACCCGTAGCTATCTAAGTCGGCCTTTCGTATGGCCGTATGGCGGTCTTTTACACGACTGATTTAATCTATTATATGTTCGTTTTTGGATTTTGAAATACTTCCGATTCCACCACGGAATTCGTTTAAAGTTTTCGCGGCACCGAATTGGGTGTTTAGTCGATCAGAAAAATCGTTTACGTTGTGGAAGGTGTAATCTTCTGCTGCCATAGCGGCGTGGCCCTTTAATTTATTTGGCAAACGTTGTGTGAGACTAGGCTCGAGATGGGGAGCGAACATATCCCTGGCCCTTTTGCACGATCGAGTAAAACGTAAGACGGCGATATTGTACCCGTTGAAGGTTAGGACCGATTCCAACGCATCTTTGAATTTTAGGTTTAGATTCCGGGCAGCATTTTCGAAGTTGGGCTCCGCGGCAAAGTGTATATTTTCGGGCACAGGTGACTGTTGTGAAAACGAGTATCGTTTTTCGTTTTTAATGTGACCGATATCTTCTTTTAACTCGCCGATCTGAGAGATCATGGCGGAAAGAGTTTTCTGAAGTGCTTGTAATTCGGTTGTGGCTCCAATCAGACTCGGAGTTAACGTTCGACTTTCTTCAATTTCGGTTTCGCGCATTTGTAGTGCTTCCATTTTTTCTTGAGTAACTTTGTCTTTTTCACGGAGGGCTTTTTCCTGTTCTTGCAGGAGTTCACGCCGACTATCTAATTGTTCGGAGAGAATTCAAAGTTCATCCTCGTTTACATTACGCGTTTTAGATCTAGTCGATATTATGACATCTTTCTATAAATAATAAAGCTATGAAATAATTTGCAATGACCGATGTGATTTTCGATGAATCCCACCGCTGCCACTAAAAATTTATCCCTGTTACGTCCTGGTTTACTTTACCCAGAAAAATATATAACGAAACGCGAATACGGAGTTGACGTACCGAGATATTGTAAGAAAAAAAGGGAGACCCTCGGTTTAGTCGGGAATGCGCCCAACGGGGATGAGGGTCGAAATCTCAGAACGGTCGGTGAATTATCTGACACACGCGAGATAGGGTTGTCGGTAGGTAAGAGAACGAATGGTAAACGTGGACATGCGACTTACCATACGAACGGCGGTGCTAGCGGGTGTTGATGTATCAGTGGAGCGGACTGTTTTGCCCGTCGAGACGAGCGAATAGGAAACTGCGATGTTGAATTGTCGGCTTAATCGAGGGTGATGACCTCGATCTCTGATGCTACGACAGTGGAAGACTCGGAGCCACTCACGATTATCGATGGAGTAACGAGACGGATATTGTCACGGATCACGATGAAAACCTTTGATTTTAATGGTATGTTCGACACTATGTTGATCGAAGGATTATTTGAACCCTTATTTAAGCTATCACGAAGAAATAGTTTTGTAGATGCACGGTTGTTTCCACAAGACGGGGGACCCGGTTTATGCGTGGCCAACGCGATTGCGCGGATTGCTAATTTACGACCTCCACGTCTTCTCGGCATTCAATGGATTAATTAGTTGAAATTATTAATGAAATGTTTATTGGTTGATCAATAATGGAGCAAATTGAGGACCGTGCTTGAGAATCAGCACAGGGTCATTCGAGATAATGACATGGATAAATCAGGTATAACGTGTGTAAGAAACAGCACAATTGTCTGATTTATTAAAGGAAAATGACGGAAATTACGTGCTTGAGAATCAGCACAATCTTCTGGAAAGGCGGAGTGGAAATATTTCAATTGATCAATCAACAACTAATATTTGGAAGACAACGGAGTGGAATAATAATAATACCGAGGACACGAGGGGTCACTTGAAAATAATAAATCGATTCACGATTCGACACGAAATAACGTTGTTACAACATAATAAGTCGATTCACGATTCGACACGAAATAACTTCGACGCGATTGTCGCGAGGGATAGAATATAAATATTGAAGAGAATTTAAAGAAATATTGGACAGACGTTCACTTTTCACAATATATTGTTACAAATTTTTCAAGAAAGACCCGAAGTACAAAATACAGAATTAATAAACCCGATTCTCTAGCATGCGGAGTCCGATGTGCACACGACGACCGGAGAAGCGCAACTGACTCCTGTTTGGAGAAATCGAGAACTGGCGAGCGGTGCAGCGGACCTCGTTTATATGGGCCAATCCCGGTGACGCGCTGGAGCGTGAGAGTGGGGGCACGCGGCGCTGTGGAAGATGTTGCTGTCTCGCTCGCCCTTACACGGTATATGGAAGACTAATGATAAATTAAGTTTCGTAAACTTATCATTAGTTTACAAATTTGTTATCGCAATATTGTGTTCGTTATTATAATAGGTTCGTATTTTGTTCGTTTTGATGTGTGTTTTGCGTTATTTGTAGATACTCGTAATAATTATTAAAATTGTTGTTCGCAAATGCATAGTAATATATTGTTTTCTGTAATTACCTTAATTAATATTGTAGTGCAATGTTACCCAAGTAGAAATTGACCATCGGCCCAACGCTGGCTGAGTACCGAACTTGCTTGGCCGACGCTCGGCAAAAATGCTTGGCCCAGGCCTGGCTGACACTGGCAAGTGTTGGCTACGATGCTTGGACCGCGTCTGGGCCCATGTCAAAATTGAACATCGATCCAGCGCTGGTTGAGCATCGAGCTTGCTTGGCAAACACTCGGCAAAAATGCTTGGCCCAGGCATGGAAATGCGACGCCTGGCTGACACTCGGCAGCTCAGCGTTGGCTAGGATGCCTGGACCATAACTGGGCCCATGTATGTAAAAATGCTTACATTAGGCATGCCATGAAAGTGTCTTCGATTATATTAGGATTCGGCGGAGCACTGGGATAGAGCTAGCATGCTATTTGAGACACGATATATAACCTTCCGGCATTACCGAATAACAGCCCATACATGATCGAATGGTTGCATTCAAAATGGTAGTATCTATGTAAAATTGTTCCGTCGACATTCTATCCAGCTTAGGCTATACATTGGACCAATCTTAGCACATCACATCACTGTGATATAGGTTTAGTATGAGTCTACCCAGATCTGGGCCAGCATTAATCCTCGAAGATTGTAGCGGCGATTTTATTTCTAGGAAACTTGCTTGGCCTTTTTATAAAAAGTAATTTCAATTATTTTGTTCGTTTAAAAGGAAAAAGTAATAATATAAAAAACCATGGTTTGAAATAAAACAAAAAATATATCAAAGTGAAGAAGAATTTTGTATATAGTGAAGGAGCCAATAATGTTCCGGCGGGTCTTTTTTTATAACTTGGCGTTTTTCTTTTTTATTAAAGTTTCTAGGGTTCCACTTTACTCTGAGTGCGGCCGTACAGTTGCGGAAAGGAACGCATGGTTTTCAAGGATTAGTACAATATTGAATTAACTCAAATTTGTATTTTTTTATTCTAATAGGAATGGAATCCGTAGCTGTTCATACAACGCCAACCAACTTTATTATAACTATGAACATTCATTAATCAGTCTTTGTTGTCATAGTTACAGTCATTTTTATTATAAATGTGTAGTAACGAGTATAGCATAAAGGAAACTACAAAATATGGTGCGACAAAAAAATTAGTTTTTCTTTAATAACCTATATCAAATTATTGCTCATTCCCGCTTATTCGAGCCGAAACTGTACATTTTCGCAACAAAAAAATTATGTGATGCTGATACAAAATGGCTAATATTTTAAGGTTATGGACTTGCCAGATGTCCAACCTTACGATATGACGTTTTACATCTGACAATTTCAACCATAACCTCCTGGTGGGGCCATCTTTTGTCAAACGGCGGAGACTTATTTGTTTTCCCAATATTTAATGGTGACACCAATTTCATGTGACAACAGTAAGATGATTTTTCAAAGTAAAAATAAAATAATACGCAAAATATCATCCGTAAGGTTTAACAATTTTGTTTACAAAATTTTTAGTAAACTTGCTTGGCTATTTTATCAAAAGTTGTTTTACTTTTTTGTACATTTAAATTTAAAAAATATAATAAAACCATTGTTTAAATAAAAATAAAAAATATTCTAAGATAAATCAGAATGTTTACCATGGTAAAACAAGCGATGTTTTCGAAATAATGTTTTTGCTTGGCATTCTTTTTTTACTTTTTCAAATAATCTTCAACATGAGTTAGCAATAGGTGACGCGTTTCAATTTCGGAAGTTCATCCGAACGACCGCAGGTGGATCAGAAAAAAATATAGGATTATTGGGTTCGAATAAAAACCACTCGATTCTTTGGCAATCATTGTCTTGTCCTCTTTTTTAATTTTATTGACGAATAGGAGATTCAAGCCCGCAGCAGTGAGCGGACGAACCTTGTGAAGAAAAAAGAGGGGCGGGGGGGGCTCATTCAAAGAGACGCAACGCACAATCGTTACCGTGTACGCCGATCTAAGGGGTCACACCACTGTAGATTTTTTTTTCAATTGATTTTTTTACTTCACTTAAGGGATGCTTTGAGCCATCTCGAATAATGGGAAAAAACATTGGTACCTGTAAAAGAAGGTTCGCAGGCCTGTGTGGGTCTGCGGTGGCAGTGGCTGGCCCGTGTGCGAGACATCGACCGTTTTCCTCGAAACTCAATTTTTTAAAACGGCACGCAGAATAACTCCAACAATTTTCATTCTTTTCAGTCCAAATTTTGAGTACATCTCTAAAATAACATTGCGAAGAGAAATACGGACGGGATTTCCATGAGTTAATTATAACATTAGTTATTAACAAATGATTGTCCTTTTTTCCGTCGAAAATTAAGTTTTTGGTTAAACGCTTGCCAATTACACAAAAATCAATGTTTTCACAATCCTCTATGTATTTCTCTAGCTATACTTGTGTAAATAAATAGAAATTTTGAATTTTTTTCTAAAATCAAATTTGCGTCAGCCATACTGCATGCCGCAGAGCGTCTTAAACTCAACATGCCTCGCCAGAATGGCCCCAACGTCACCATTTGGTATAATTTTTTGATATAAATTTCTTTTTATTCACTTGAAGATATAACTTGTTGGCACCACGGGGATGACGTTGAATCTCCCGGGCGAGTCGAGGCGCGTGAGGAGGCGCAATCCTGCGCGCAGGTAGCAGCGAGCGGACGTGACGCGCTAGGTGGCGCCGCCATACGTCCGGGTAGCAACCGGAGAGACAGCACACGCGAGCGCACGGCGCCATGCTGTCTGCGAGCGCGAGAGTCGGCAGTAGGTCACAGAGAGAGAGCGAGACTCGACGTATCGGAGTCAAGTAACGGAAACGGAGTAACGCGAAGTCGCCCGCCACGCGGTCGGTCGGGGCTTCGATCATTAAAATAATTGTTCATCGTTTGGGATAACGCGAACTCACTGTAAATATCATCATATTTCGATCCCTTTCTCTCTAAATTAACTAGTTGTTTAATGCGTGCCGTAAATATTGTTATCTAATAATAAATGAGTGTGTGCCGCAACGGTGTGCCGGGGTCCGAATTATTTCTCGGTTCCCTCTCCCCTCCCCGATCAGTGTCCTCCCGGACCAGTGGGACTCGAACATCAAATTGAAGGGAAAAGAGGGAGAAAAGACTAAAGTAAAAAAGGAAATAGTAAATTGGAGTAACAATATTGGTAACAATTCAGAAGTGGGATTACCCAAAAAGTGCAAAAAAAAAAAAGTTTCGCGTGAACGTGGAGACGCATGGTAGACGAGGAGAAATTCGAACTTTTCGTGCGCGAGCAGTGGAGCCACATGGGATTGAATAGGACCATTGGACGAGGACGCATCACAATGAACAATCTGAGTGCGCGAGTATCAGTGCCGGGGCGTGCTCAGAGCGGTGCCCAAGATGGCGGCGCGTCGGTTGCGGCGTCCGAGCGCGCGCTCCCGTCGTCCGAGCCGCCATTACAAACACATGCTCAGGAAATTGAAGGTTCGCAAGCGCGGCGCGTGGTCGCAGAAACCGCCGGTCAAACGGACGAATCGGGAACGACGAGTGGGCCACGAGATCCCCCTCCTAGACAATCGTCGTTCCTCGAGCCCGGAAGTGCGGACGGCATCGCGGCCGGCCAACGGCCCTTGTCGAGCGGGGATAAAGACGATATGCTCGTGCAACTATTGGCCGAACGAGCTGGGATGCGCCCGGCGGGAATGTCAACACCGCCGTCGGTTTCCTCGCACATTCCCATGTTCCACATGGTGCCGAATTTATCTGAAAATATCGAGAACTTTACGGGTACCGACGGTAGTGCGCGTGCCAGAGAATGGCTTGACAATTTAGAATCAATGTGCCGGCTCCATCAGTGGCCGGAAGACTATGTGTTTGAAGCAGCTCGAATGCACCTCCGCGAGGGTGCACGAGACTGGTTTCGAGGACGTGCGCGAGAAGTCCGAACGTGGCCCCTGTTTCGCGATGCGTTTCGCGAGACGTTTGTTGTTCAGGACGATATGTCCACGCGTTGGGCGCGAATGCGAGCACGGTCACAGGGGAAAGCTGAACCCCTGGAAACATATTACCACTCGAAGACCAAATTGTGCGCCGAATTAGGACTGTCATTTCGTGAAATCAAGGCGGAGGTCTTGGTCGGTATCTGGTCGAAGGAGCTCGCGACCACGGTGATGCCAGCATCGCAGTACGGGGTGGACGACCTCCTCCACGACCTCAAATACTATGAGAGAATCCTCAACGAGCGGTCGGAGAGGATCCGGTCAACGCGAGAGGTAACGAGCACGCGGACACGCCAACAACCAGAGCGAGCAGAGACCGGCAGACGAGGCGCGTGGGACAATACGCAGTCGAGGCCAGGAGAATCCCGAGCGGCAGTCACAGCGAGGGGTACGCAGGATGAGTCTCGTAAGTGTTTCAATTGTAATAGGGGAGGGCATCTCTCTCGAGATTGTCCCGAGCCCCGAAAAGAGGTACGGTGCTTTCGGTGCGGAAAGTCAGGCCATATAAGTCGGAGGTGTTCCGAGACCCCCCCGGTGTTAGTGCAAGCCATCGGCAAGGCGCACGACGCTGCGGCGGTGAAGTACATAAAAAAGGCTCTTGTCAACGGCACGGAGCTCACGGTGCTCGTAGACCCAGGCAGCTCCGAATGTACAATATTAGCCACCAAGGTGCTAACGGAGCAGTTTAGGATGGAAGTAGCGCCACAATCCTTGAAGGGATTCGGGCCGCCGAGCTATGTAGTCACCAGTCCGGGGATCGTACGAGCGTCGCTCGTTATCGACGGGGTCGAGGTTCCTGAAGTGGTCTTTCGGGTGGTACCCGACAACACACAGCCCGTAGATGCGCTGATCGGAAGGACGTTCACCGATCACCCTAGGGTTAATTATCATAAAATTGGTGACACGCTCACATTCGAACATACGGATGGATTAACGCAGCTCGAGGGTGAAGTCGCAGCAGGACCAGTCTCCTCGCTAGGAACGGTGCTTCCGCCACGGTCCATTGGATTCATCGGGGTAGTGGACGCACAGGCGGACTATGAGCTACCGGTCCTGAATTTAGGAAAGACGGAGCGCGCAATCAAACCGGGAGACAGGAGTGTGGTGCGAGGCGAAATCTCTCGATTACCAGCGGTGCAGCGGACGAGGGACGCCGCAGCCCACCTCGTGGCGTCCGATTTGAATGTGGGTCCGGAGCAACCAGAGGAAGTGGTCAGCGACCTGTGTGCGACGATGAACGAATATAGAGACTGCGTTTCCATGGACCTTCACGATTTAGGCTGCGCAACGGGTGTTAAAATGGACATAAGACTGAAAGAGGGCGCGCAACCGGTGAGTGCCAAACCTTATCGTGCGACGGAGAAGGAGAGGGCGGAAATGAAGAAAATTTTAGGAGACTGGAGGGAAGCAGGAATAATTACAGAGACTGAATCCCCGTATGCGAGTCCAGTGCTTCTTGTGAAGAAGAAGAATGGCGAATCGCGCCTGTGCGTGGATTTCCGACGTCTCAATAGCCAGACGGAACGCGTACACTTCCCGTTACCGAACATTGATGAACATTTAGCGAAAATACGGGATAGTTCGTTATTTATTGTATTAGATTTAGCACACGGGTACTTACAGATCCCGCTCAACGAGAGAGCACGAGAGAAAACAGCGATCATCACACCGGACGAAACAGCCCAGTTTACACGGATGATATTCGGGTTGATGAACGGCCCGGCGTTCTTTTCGAAGGCCATGTACCGGGCACTCGGGCCTCTCCGCGACGAGGTAGTGTTATACTACCTCGACGATATCCTCATCCCTGGGAAGGACTGGCCGTCGATGAAGGAGAAGCTACGAATGGTGCTAGAAGCACTGCGTGAAGCGGGGCTAACGATCAAACTGTCAAAATGCAAATTTTTGTTTCAAAGGGTATCCTATTTAGGATACGAGATTTCAGGCGAGGGCATCGAACCTGGAGGGACGAAATTGGAGGCAATTCGGGATTTTCCGGTTCCACGCAACGTCCACGAAGTACGGCGGTACCTAGGCTTGACGAGCTACTTCCGGAAATTCGTGCCAAAATTCGCCCAGATAGCCGAGCCGCTCACGAGACTCCTGAAGCAGGGTGTGGCGTTCGCTTGGACGACGGAGCAGCAGGAGGCGTTCGCGGTGTTGCGCGATCGACTATTGGTGCGACCAGTGCTGCAGACGTACGACCCCGCAGCTGAGACCGAGATCCACACAGATGCGAGCGCCGTGGGGCTAGCCGCGATGCTGCTGCAGCGGGACCGAGCTGGACGGATGAGACTCGTATACGCCATCAGCCGGAGAACGAGTGGCCCCGAGCGCGCGTATCACAGCAGCAAACTGGAGCTTCTGGCGGTGGTGTGGGCAGTCACTAGGTTACGCCCAATGGTGGCGAACATTCCGTTTACCGTGGTAACGGATTGTAACGCCCTTGTCTACTTGAGTACCCAGCGAACCCTGAATCCACAGGTCATCCGCTGGAACGACTTGCTGACGGAATACGACTACCGTATTGTACATCGCCCAGGGGACAAGATGGCGCATGTCGATGCCCTAAGCCGAGCGCCTGTTGGGGATCCTGAGACGGAGAGCCGAGAAGTTGTAATGTCACTATGCAACGAGGAGGATTTGGTGCGCATGTACCAGCATGGGGATCCGGAGCTGGAGAAGAAGCGAAAAATTCTGGAGAAGTCAGCACGAGAGCGCACACGAGACGAGCAGAGCCAAATCGAGGGGTGGACGCTCGACGCTGGCATATTATATCGGATACAGGGAGGAGGCACGAAGTACGCGGTGCCACGCACAATGAGGAAGGCCTTGGTCGTACGTTTCCACGATCTCAAGAGTCACCAAGGTGTCGATCGAGTAGTGGCTCGGTTGAGGGAACACTATTACTTCCCCGAGATGAAGGCGTATGTGCGGCGCCGAATCGGGGCCTGCGTATCGTGTTTATCGTTCAAGCCGCGAGGAGGCAGGCAAGCGGGCGAGCTGCATCCAATCCCGCCAGGGAGGCGACCTTTCGAGCTCATCCACGTGGATCACTTGGGCCCTTTTGTGACCAGCAGCAAGGGGAACAAATATATCTTTGTGATTGCAGACAATCTCACCAGGTACGTCATCATCCGGGCGGTCAAGGATACCAGCACTCGGGGAGTGTTGCGCCACTTGGAGGAGTTCGTGGAGGACTATGGGGCTCCTGCGCGAATCGTGTCCGACAGGGGGACCTGCTATACATCCAGCCAGTTCGAAGCGTTCTGTCGGCGCCATGGCATACGGCACACGTTAAATTCCCCGAGGCACCCACAAGGGAACGGCTTGGTGGGGCGCAGCAACGCGACCATTTTGTCCGCGATCCGGACGAATCTGGAAGATGATGAGGGAAGGACGTGGGATCGAGGACTCCGTCGACTCCAAGGAGATCTCAACGAAATGCGAAACGCCACCACCGGGAAGAGCCCTTTCGAGCTCCTGCTGGGTTACCTCCCGCAACGCCACGAAGGACCGTTGCGCCAGGCAACGAACCGAGGGGAACGAGAGTACAGCCAGCCGACTGAACTTCGAGAGGCCGCGCGGCAGCGACTGGAGCAGCAGCAGACGGCGATGAAAAAGCGATACGACGCGCATCGCCTGCCCAACATTACGTTCGAGGTGGGAGAAATCGTATTCGTGAAGACGGCGATCGTGGCCACCGGGGACTCCACGAAGCTTCGTCCACGGTACCGAGGGCCCATGGTCGTCACGGAAAAATTGCCGGGCGACACGTACCGAGTATGCGCACTCAGTGGCGATGCAGCCGGCCGTCTTTACGCCTCCACAGCTCATGTGAGCCAGATGAAGGCGTGGGCGCGAGATGCTTCGGACTCCGACGGCGAAACCTCGGGAACCGAACGAGAAGCCAGCGGCGACGAGGATGCCCAGAACATCGAGACCGAACGTGGAGCGCGAGAACCTGCAAGGGAAGCGGTCGGAACGGTCGTGAGGGATGAGGGACGTAGTGAATCGAGCGGCCAAACTGCGCTAGGGGTCACCCCCCGCGCTGCGATGAGACGGAGTGAACGGAGTCGGCGTCAGCCGCGTTGGCTTGACGAGTACGAGTGATGGGGATCACGACACCACTCTCGAATGGTGTCGTGATCCCCAAAACTCCTTTCCCAAGTCCCACTAGCGAAGAGTGCCGGGCCCGTAGGGGACGTGCGGCAAAATCCCAATATTGAACGGGGACCTTCAGAACCCGAATAAACATAAAATAAAATCGTCCCTTCAGGACGTAACAAATTGGTGGCAGCGGTGGGATATTCTGCCTGCACCGCGCACGAAGAGACTAGTGGGATTTCGGAACCATCGTTAATAGATTCAGAGGAATATTCTTAAAAAAAAAAAGAAAAATCCTCCGTGGGACCGGACGTAACAATGACCCGCCCCTTTAGGCGATCGACGTCCTCGTCGTTTGATAAAGTTTAGGCCCATACACATACATATACATAATAATAGTCAATAATCAACAATTGAATCTCACGAGCTAGTCGTCCCGTAATAGGACATTGGCGAGGGCCATCACCAGCTCGCCGAGCCGCTCCTGCTGTTGCTCCATCCCCGGTTGGGTTGCGGCCGTCCGCACCAGCTCCCCGAATGTTGCCAGCCGCTGCTGTCTGGACGTTGAGGTGGCCGGTCTGGGCTCCTCCCGGCCCCGATGGTGGTCGGGGCGCGCCGGGCTCCGTCTTCCGGGTTGCGGGGGATTTACGGCGCCTTTCATCATCGGCGGATTACGAGGGCGAGGTTCATTTACCCGCGCCCCCGCCTATGATGGAGTGGCCGCGGCCGATTGGCTGTTGGCCGCGATCGGCGTTCCCGTGGACGGCTTGTTGGCCATCTCCCATCGGGTGAGGCAACCCCCTCCGTGGGCCGCAAATCTCGGGCCCGGGATCAGGAGGCCGCAAAGGGGGCACGCTACCTTTTCCTTCCGCCAGAAGCTTTCCTCAATTAATTTCTCCATGCATGCCGTCACTCCCGGGCATTTCTCACTTTTGCCACACACCGGGCATGGATTGCGGGGGCGGGTGATGGTGACACTCTCGAGCCGCATTGCTGTTCCGGGGTCGGTCCTCTTCCATCCGGCTGTCACGCTCCGCTGACGTGGGGCGGGATCGACCACCTGGGTTCGCGGGGTGCTGTTGCGCCCCGGAGCCGATGGACGCGTGACAAGCGGGCTTGGGTTCGCCTGCGCCCTGGTGAGCGTCCTCGAGGGATCCGGGGTTGCGACAGACCGCGTCGGAGGCAGCGTTGGCACCGGGGGCGGGGGGGGGGGGCACTCGGCGTCGCGAACGGTGAGACGCGTGCCGAGCTTGATGTGGCGCTCCACCCACGCACTGCACCCGAATCGCATGACTTTTTGTCGGAAACCGAGGAAGCATTCGTAGGAATGCTTCCCGTCGTCCTTATCCGGCTCATCGCAGATCGCGCACCACGGTGGTAGTCCGTTTGTGGCGCGTGCGATATTAAAATCCACGATGCACGCGCACAGGTCGCTACATTTCCCCAAATCTCGCGCGCACACGGGGCACTCCTCGCGACGCACGTAGCGCGAGATGACGCGATTAATGTCCATTTCGGTCACTTCGGTTCTTGACGTTGATTCCATGGTAGCTGAAGGAGGACTAGCGACGGCTCCTCGATGAAGCGGACATTCCGCCACTTCCCCCTTTTGTGCCCCCTCCCGAGTGTGCTGAAGGAGGCTCTGGCTAACGCTTTGCGAGGAGCAGGGCGAGGGAGGGGGATCCTCTTTCACTCGGCCCGAAGTGTTTATCGGCAGTCTCGGTGTCAAATTCCTCACGGCTCGACTCGTATACGACGTTAACCGGACGCTCGAGCAGGCGCTCCCCTGCTGGACGCGAGTTCTTTCTTCGCGAGCATAAACCTTTCCAGATGTATCCGAGGTACAGAAGGAACCAAGCTTTTGAGATGTACGAAGCGGGTCAGGGTGAGAAGGTGTGGTTCCTCTCTCTCTCTCTCCTGTTGGTCCTTGCCTATAGCATGAATTCTTCTCTCCACAGCGAGCGACGATTCTTCGTCCCCGAAGTTCGATCTCTGGTTTCCTTTCGCTGTAGAGTATCGGTTCTTCGGTGTTGAGTCGGCCGCTCCATGGCCCGCAAGGAGAAGGACGCAGATAATCGCAGTCAGCATTTTGCTTTTGACACGCACATAGTTGCAACCTACCTACACGTAAGCTAACTTGACCTTATCGACGTGTTTCGCGAATCGCTCGCCAGTTTTCGTCTCGAGAACGACATTATTTCTATCGGTAATTAATATTATCTTATAGGGACCGTGATTTTGAGCATCAATTTTTCCTTTCCGAGGTCCTTTCAAGACGTATGCTTGATCCCCGACCTTTCCTCCAAAAGTGTGGCATTTACGGCCGTAGTAATGCTTGGAGCGTTCTTTAGCTCTATTCAGGGGCTCCCCGACCATCTCTCGGATTTCATTTTGTCGTTTTATGAGCTCCACGAGGAACGAACCACTTGTGGCCAGCCGATTTTCGGTTGGGAATTCACTAGGTTGTCGGGCTGTTCTTCCGAACACGATCTCGTGCGGAGTGAAATTCGTTGCCTCGTGTACGCTGGTGTTGTAGGAAAATTCGGCAAAGGGTAGTAAACGGTCCCAGTCATCGTATTTATCCGCATAGTGCTTGATGTACTCGGTTAGAACGATATGACTTCGTTGCAACGCACCATTAGTCTGCGGACGGTAACCAGATGTAGTTGTATGGTTAACCTTGTAAATTTTGGAGATTTCCCGCAGTAACCCATTCGTGAATGTCGTTCCTCGATCGGTTAGGATCGCCCGTGGGGCTCCGAATTGGTTGTACAGCCGACGCACTATTGCCTCTGCAACGGTGGGGGCCTTTAAGTCGGGAATCGGTTCAGCAAGGCAGTACTTTGATAAGTTATCCTGCATCGTCAGTATATGCCTATTCCCATGGGGCGACATAGGCAACAAACCGACGGTATATCGAGGGATACCTTATCAAAGGTGTCTGCCGGGGTGTCTGTTAGGAGCATCGAATCGCGAGTCTTTGCTCGAACAAGTTTCTGCTCCTGACAGCTTTTGCACCGACGGATATAATTCTGTACATCATTTTTAAAGGTCGGCCAGTAAAACCGTTGTCGGATTCGCCTACAGGTCTTGGTGACGCCCTTATGGCCACCGATAAGGCTCGCGTACATTTCTTTGATTATTGTCTCCCACAAATCTGGGGGAGGGACCTGTGTCCTCCCATAGCAGAGCGCGACACTTATTCCCTTATTCTCGAAAAGAGAATGAATAAGTGATAGAAGCTTGTCTGGGGCAAGTTCGTCCGTGAAATCGCCATGACGGGATATGCGGAATGATTTCACATTCAATCGACTCATTTTCTATTCAAGAGTCTTCAGACCGTCCTGGACTTGATCGAGACTTATGTCATCATAATACCGGGATTTGATTACGACACTAAAAATTCGGTGTTGTCCATACTGCGTCACCGCAATTTGTCCAACCGCCAAATTTTTCTCCCGTATGGATTCGGAGTCGAGCAATCCCAGATCCGATAATAATTTACCTATCGGGGTAGTCAACTCGCCGTCAGCAGAGATGAAATGTACATAATTATCCCTCCGGTATGTGAGGTTTTCACGGTCCCCAACAATTTCCGAGTTCGTTTTACTGGGATTGGGATTCGATTGTGAATTTGATACGTCGGATTCATCCGACGCGGCATCATAATAGGGAGCGGCTAACTCTTTGCGAGGCAACAGCTGACCACGCGGAGATAGGGCCTTCGCTAGCGAGCAACTTTGTTTTGGAGAGATCGTCATATACCTCTCCTTGTCCCACGCGGGTTACAGCCTCGCAGTCGCCTCGTGGCTGGTCGGATGAAATTCGACGCGAGGCTTCAATGACGGTTGTACGCCTGGAGAAGAGAGATGGGATAAGGCGCTCGAGTGGAGTTTGCTGCCCGCCCCTTCCGAGAGCGTCGAGACTGCAATCGACGCTCCGTGCTCTTCACCCTCATCGTCTGCTTCGCTGTCTCGCTCGCTCCCGCGTGAATAACGGGGCCCTACAAAGCTAACTCTTCGCAGGAGTTCCTCTTCTGTGAGCTGTTGCCGCCGCTCGGATAATTTTTTTAGCCTCGTTGCGAAGTACATGATCGTCTCTATCTATAATAGGGTCTAAGTCATTAAGTACTTCACGGGTTGTGTCATCGACCTCCTCGCCATCCGAAAGGTGTCTGGGCAAGGATGTCTCAACAAGATCAGTGGATTGTTCCTCATTCTCGCAAAACTTCTCTTTGAGTTGTATCAACGACTCGTCGAATTTTCCGAAGGTGCGCTGCAACTCCTCGCGAATGGATTGACTTACATCAGGGACGATCTCCTCCACTGATGTGCTGTCCTCCGTTTCGCTAGGAGGGCAATCGACAGAAACAATCGCGTCTTTATGACCCACAGATCTTGTAGTGTGTCTGGCATCTACGGGTACTGGAGGTGGGCAAAGTTTCTTATCGGCCAGCTGTGCAGGCCGTTTAAGAATTCTTCATTTCGAAGGAAGGAGAGGGGCAGGGAGCATGCTGCGATTGAGCCGCTGTATCGGCTGCCGTTCCACCCCCGAACTCGTCCCGGAAGACTCTACATAGGTCGGCCTCGCTCGTACCGCGTTCGGGTCAGCTGTTCGTTGACGCGTACGCACGACCACGGGCCTCCGAGCAGTAGGGTCGGGGTGTCTCGGATTTCCTTGCCCTGCGCGAGGTTCATTCGGAGCGGAGTGCAACCGTGGTCTCCTGTTATCTATAGGGAGTACTATAAGTGGGCGATCGGTTTCCTCCGACTCGCTACATTCCGATGATACTGGATTTATAGGGTTACGGGAAAGAGCGTCCGCATTGATATTTAGCTTTCCTGGTTTGTAGACAAACTCATAGTTGTAATTTTGAAGGCTCAGTCTCCAACGTACCAACCTCTTTCCTGGATCACTCATGGAGCCGATCCATTTCAGAGGCTCGTGATCGGAGACGAGTTTAAATCTTCGGCCATATAAATACGGCTGAAAATGCTCCAAAGCTTTTATGACGGCGAGGTATTCCTTCTCCGTGGTACCATCATTTACCTCGGCGGGGAGAAGTATTCGAGAGAAGTAGGCTATGGGAAAGGCGAAGCCGTCGTGCTCTTGACTTGGCACTGCCCTTACCGCCTAATCTGACGCATACGTGGTAAGCATAAATGGTCGGTTAAAATCGGGAAATTTGAGAATGGGCTCCGTACAAAGGGCCTTGCGCAAATCACGGAAACTTCGTCGCTGCACGCTTCCCCACTCGAACGGCTTACCCTTCTTCAAGAGATCCGATAACGGTTTGGCACGACTGGAAAAATTCATGATGAATCTCCGGTAGTATCCAGCCAGTCCGAGGAACTGCCGGATATTTTTCGCCGTTTTCGGGGTCGGGAAGCGCTTTACAGCCTCAAGTTTACGGAGATCGGGCCGTAAACCATCTCGGCCAATTATGTGGCCGAGATAGCACACTTCCCTTCTCAGAAATGCACACTTATCGGGTTCAAGTACGAGATATGCGTGCCGCAACCGAGCCATTAATCGCCGAACTTTTACGTCATGTTCCTCTAACGATCGAGCGAATACGACGATATCGTCAAGGTAAACGAATAATTCGACACCTTGGAGACCTCGAAGTACACTGTCCATCAACTGCTGAAAGGTCGCGGGTGCGTTCTTCAAGCCCTCGGGCATACGAGCGTACTCATAATGGGCGTTCGGGGTTGAGAATGCGGTCTTAGCGCTATCGCGCGGATCCATGGGAATTTGCTGAAAACCACTCGCCAGATCGAAGGTTGAAAAATACTGAGCCTCGCCCAACTGGTCCAATGTATCAAATATATTTGGTAGTGGATACGAGTCAGAGATAGTTTTTTTCATTCAGTTTCCTAAAATCTATCACCATTCGCATCCTCGACCGGCCTTGAGAGTCGGGTTTCTTCGGTACAATCCATACCGGAGAATTATACGGGGACTGCGATGGTACGATTACGCCATTCTCGAGTTTTTTTTTTTTGAATTTGTGTTTAGACTTCATCTCGATGAATGGAAGGAAGTCTGTATTGGCGAGTGTTCACTGGCAAATCATTTTCCGTCCGTATCCGGTGCGCAACGAGGCTCGTACCGGCTAGCTTGTCACCAGGCAATTTGAATCTCAGCGGGTCTTCTTCCACAATTCGACGGACGTGAGAATGTTCGACGTCGTTCAACTCGTCCAGGCGCAAAGCCTCTAGCACTGCTGCAATGCGGTCCGGCGGCGGCAGTGATTCGTCGTCCGACGAATCACTGTCCTCGCTTGGACCAGCCTGGTAGTATTCGAAGGGCAAGATTTCCTGCGGCGTGACCTTGATGTCTATGTCACGAGTTTGTTTGGGTTTTTATTGCGAGAACGTGACATATCCCATTCTTTTGAGATACTAGAGCATTACCGATGTATAACCCTGGTTCGGTCTCGATTCGAGGCAAATAACCCTCACAAAGATCCGGGTTAGTGACGGTAACTGCCAAGGGTTTCCGTGTCCGAGCTTTGATGGTAAAAATCTTGTTTACTCGTCGCGAGGGAGATCGTTTGCGGCGAATCGTTTGTTAAAAATGGTCGAGGACGAATAGGATCACTCGTCATTACCAGAGCGTAGGCGAACCCAAGCCCTCTTGTCACACGTCCATCGGCTTCGGGGCGCGACAGCACCCGGTGAACCCAGGTGGGGCGATCCCGCCCCACATCAGGGGAGCGTGACAGCCGGATGGAAGAGGACCGACCCCGGAACAGCAATGCGGCTCGAGAGTGTCACCATCACCCGCCCCCGCAATCCATGCCCGGTGTGTGGCAAAAGTGGGAAATGCCCGGGAATGGGGGCATGCATGGAGAAATTAATTGAGCAGAACAGAACAGCAGGAGCGGCTCGGCGAGCTGGTGACGGCCCTCGCTAATGTCCTATTACGAAACGACTAGCTCGTGAGATTCAATTGTTGATTATTGACTATATATATGTATATGTATGTGCATGGGCCTAACCTTTATAAAACGACGAGGACGTCGATCGCCTAAAGGGGGGGGGGTTGTTAAGTCCGGAACCACGGAGGATTTTTCTTTTTTTAAATATACTTTTGTAACGACGCCTCTGCGCGGTATCGGGTGCAGCCCGCCCGAGTACGGCCGGATGCGCCCTGTCGGGTTTCGCTGATTAGGTATCGCCTGATCACGAAATCCGCCGATCGGGCACACCATGGCCTTGGAGTTTCTGCCGTCCGACTCTGGGAGCGGGCGAATATTTTCCGTATACGTCGACAAAAACCCCCATCGAGCCGACGGCAAAGAAGCCTACCTCGGTTCGGTGGCGGTGAAGTCGAACAGTTCCGATTTGTCCACGGTTCGCTCCTGGAGTCGGAGAAAACTCCTAGTAACAGCAGTCCTCGCGGCGGTGGATAAGTCCAGGCTAGCAACCCGGCGGACCCGCACAGAGACATCAGTCTTTATTAGTAACGTAGTTAAGTAACGACATACTCGCGGCGGTGTAGTAAGACCTGGGTAGCGACCCGGCGGACCCACATAGAGACATTGAACGTTACTTTAGGAAACTATATTAAGCACCAAAGTTTATTCTCTAAAATACCAAATAACTATCGCGCCAGTGATAAAGGTGCGGGGCATACATTGAAGCCCTCGAACAAAATAGAGGACACATAAGTTGAGCGTATGAGCAAAAGAGAAAGAGAGCGAGTGTAGGACAGGGAAATCGTCCCCGTGTTAGAGCGTAAGAGTGTGTGTGAGAGAGAGTGAGAGCAACACGGCGAAATTGTCCCCGTGTTAGAGAGTGGGAGTGCGCGAGTGACGAGACCGCGGGGGAAATTGTCCTCGCGCATGGGACCTACTGTAAGTAACATTAATAAACCCTAAGATTATTTAGTTTGTTACGCCCAACCTTTTTTGTTTATTATTCGCAACTTTACTTCCGATCGCATCCGAAAACTCCTTTTCCCAAGTCCCACTAGCGAAACGTGCCGGGCCCGTAGGGGACGTGCGACAAAATCCCAAATTTACACGGGGACCTTCTGAACCCGAATAAACATAAAATAAAATCGTCCTTTTAGGACGTAACATATGGACACCCAACCTTTCTTCCGTTAATGAGAAACACAACTTTATCGTCGGTGTTATTCGGGCCCATGGTGTAATTAACATTCCTAATTGATGGAAAAAAGGTTGGGTGTCGACGATCGTCCTAACGTTCGGCCGAGCCTAGGCCAACGATTGCCGCATGTTTTCTGTAATGATATAGCCGAAGCTCAATCTATAGTCGAATTATGGCTGGGCTGCGATGGCCCGTTAACTGGTGCAGCATCAGTAATGTCGGTTATTAGAACCTTCAAACAATAGTTGGGTCTGTTCTGTGCCATGGACGTGCCCACGTTTGGGAAAGTCTATCAAAGCTTGGCTTCCATTACTGGGCCAAGTCCAACCGCCCATGTGGAAAATCCAATACTCGGCCGAGAGTGGCCTATCGGCTGAGACTTGGCCCAGTAGTGGAAGCTTCGATTCACTAGACCTGCCCAAACGTTGGCACGTCGATGGCAAAGAACAGACCCAACTGTTGTTTAAAGGTTTAAGAACCAACATTACTGATGCTGCACTATTTCACAGGCCAATGTAGACTGGGCATAATTCAACCATAAATTCCGCTTCGGCTATATCATTAAAGTAAACATGCGCCAACCGTTGGCCTAGGCTCGGCCGGGCGTTAGGACGATTGTCAACACCCAACCTTTTTTCCGTTAATGAGAAACACAACTTTATGGTCGGCGTTAGTCTGGCCCATGGTCTTAGTATTCCTAATTGACGAAAAAAAGGTTGGGTGTCGACGATCGTCCTAACGTTTGGCCGAACTTAGGCCAATGATTGGCGCATGTTTTCTGTAATGATATAGCCGAAGCTGAATCAACATCAGTAATGTTGGTTATTAGAACCTTCAAACAACAGTTGGGTCTGTTATGTGCCATCGATGTGCCAACGGTTGGGAAAGTCTAGAATATCGAAGCTTGCCTTCCATTACTTTGCCGAAGCTCAGCCGCCCATGTAGAAAATCCAATACTCGGCCGAGAGTGGACTATCGGCTGAGACTTGGCCCAGTAGTGGATGCTTTGATTAACTGGACCGGTCCAAACGTTGGCACGTCGATGGCACAGAACAGACCCAACTGTTGTTTGAAGGTTCTAAGAACCAACATTACTGATGCTGCACCATTTAACGGGCCAACGCAGCCCGGACATAATTCGACTATAGATTCAGCTTCGGCTATATCATTACAGAAAACATGCGCTACCTGTTGACCTAGGCTCGGCCGAACGGTCGGACGATTGTCGACACCCAACCTTTTTTCCGTTAATGAGAAACACATCTTTATCGTCGGCGTTATTCTGGCCCATGGTGTAATTAACTTTCCTAATTGACGGAAAAAAGGTTGGGTGTCGACGATCGTCCTAACGTTCGGCCGAGCCTAGGCCAACGATTGCCGCATGTTTTCTGTAATGATATAGCCGAAGCTCAATATATAGTCGAATTATACCTGGGCTGCGATGGCCCGTTAACTGGTGCAGCATCAGTAATGTCGGTTATTAGAACCTTTAAACAACAGTTGGTTCTGTTCCGTGCCATCCATATGCCCACGTTTGGGAAAGTCTATAATATCGAAGCTTGGCTTCCATTACTGGGCGAAGTCTCAGCCGCCCATGTAGAAAATCCAATACTCGGCCAAGAGTGGACTATCGGCTGAGACTTGGCCCAGTAGTGGAAGCTTCGATTTACTAGACCTGCCCAAACGTTGGCACGTCGATGGCACAGAACAGACCCAACTGTTGTTTAAAGGTTCTATGAACCAACATGACTGATGCTGCACCATTTCACTGGCCAACGCAGCCCGGACATAATTCGACTATAGATTCCGCTTCGGCTATACCATTACAGTAAACATGCGCCAACCGTTGGCCTAGGCTCGGCCGAGCATTAGGACGAATCTCGACACCCAACCTTTTTTCCGTTAATGAGAAACACAACTTTTTCGTCGGCGTTATTCTGGCCCATGGTCTTAACATTCCTAATCGATGGAAAAATGGATGGGTGTCGACGATTGTCCTAACGTCCGGCCGAACTTAGGCGAATGATTGGCGCATGTTTTCTGTAATGATATTGCCGAAGCTGAATCTATAGTCGAATTATACCTGGGCCGCGTTGGCCCGTCAACTGGTGCAGCACCAGTAATGTTGGTTCTTAGAACCTTCAAACAGCAGTTAGGCCTGTTCTGTGCCGTCGATGTGCCCACGTTTGGGAAAGTCTATAATATCGAAGCTTGGCTTCCATTACTGGGCCAAGTCTCAGCCGCCCATGTAGAAAATCCAATACTCGGCCGAGAGTGGACTATCGGCTGAGACTTGGCCCAGTAGTGGAAGCTTCGATTTACTAGACCTGCCCAAACGTTGGTACGTCGATGGCACAGAACAGACCCAACTGTTGTGTGAAGGTTCTAAGAAACAACATTACTGATGCTGCACCATTTAACAGGCCAACGCAGCCCGGGCATAATTCGACTATAAATTCAGCTTCGGCTATATCATTACAGAAAACATGCGCTAACCGTTGACCTATGCTCGGCCGAACGTTAGGACGATTGTCGACACCCAACCTTTTTTCCTTTAATGAGAAACCCAACTTTATCGTCGGCGTTATTCTGGCCCATGGTCTAATTAACATTCCTGATTGACGGAAAAAAGGTTGGGTGTCGACGATCGTCCTAACGTTCGGCCGAGCCTAGGCCAATGATTGGCGCATGTTTTCTGTTATGATATAGCCGAAGCTGAATCTATATTCGAATTATGCCTGGGCTGTGTTGGCCCGTTAAGTGGTGCGGCATCAGTAATGTCGGTTATTAGAACCTTCAAACAACAGTTGGGTCTGTCCTGTGCCACCGATGTGCCCACGTTTGGAAAAGTCTATAATATCCAAGCTTGGCTTCCATTACTGGGCCAAGTCTCAGCCGCGCATGTAGGAAATCCAATACTCGGCCAAGAGTGGATTATCGGCTGAGACTTGGCCCAGTCGTGGAAGCTTCGATTTACTAGACCTGCCCAAACGTTGGCACGTAGATGGCAGAGAACAGACCCAACTGTTGTTTGACGCTTCTATGAACCAACATTACTGATGCTGCACCATTTAACGGGCCAACGCAGCCCGGGTATAATTCGACTATAGATTCAGCTTCGGCTATATCATTACAGAAAACATGCGCCAACGATTGGCCTAGGCTCGGCCGAGCATTAGGACAATTGTCGACACCCAACCTTTTTTCCGTTAATAAGAAACACAACTTTATCGTCGGCGTTATTCCGGCCCATGGTCTAATTGACATTCCTAAATGACGGAAAAAAGGTTGGGTGTCGACGATCGTCCTAGCGTTCGGCCGAGCCTAGGCCAACGATTGCCGCATGTTTTCTGTAATGATCAAGCCGAAGCTGAATCTACAGTCGAATTATGCCTGGGCTGCGATGGTGATCGGTGATAACATTTTGCGAAATCGCTCGCAAAATGTTATCACCGAGAAAAACAATATCAAAATTTCGAAATCGAACGATAGTTCAAACATTGAGTTTGACTTCCGCAGTATCTCGAGAACGGCGGAACCTGCGAACGGATTCAGCGGAGAGAGTAGGCGCTGGAGCTTGCGTTGCTGTGTTCGCGTCGCGGCTGTCAGGGCTGTCATGGCTATCGCGCAAACGTCACCGAGAAACGTCAAACCGCTGCTAACGTTCCGAGCAGCCAAAATGTTCTCACAAATAAGCATTTGTGAGCAAATTTTTCACGTTTTTTTAGGGTCACACTTGGTACTAAGAAAAAAATGAGGCCATTAAAAAAGCTTCATTTTTTTTCGTCTTTCAACATCGTCCACGGGCTAAAAAAAATGCTCTGCCTCAATTAATGCTTGGGTGCTAATTCTTTGGCTTCAATTTAGTATTTTTGCTCTTTGTACGATCACTTGTCGCTGAGATCCCGCCAATTGAACGAAAATTCAGCTCTTCCGTTGATCATCGATATCTCTTGAAGTAATGATCGTACAGCGAACGGAAGGTGGGTCTCAGAAACTCGAATAAATCCTCTATAAGTTCCTTTCGGTATTTGAACGAAAACATTTTTTTTAAGCTAAATATTGATTTGAAAAAAATTGAAAAAAAATACTTTTTCCGCCGGAGTGGCAAATCCACCACCAGCTCGCAAATATTGCGAAAACTACCGATAATGCCAGGTATTTTTTGCGCCGAATACATGGTTGAGATGAAAACAACAATTCGTTATTTCTCTCACTACTTTTGTTTGCATGTAATTTTGCATTAAATACTCATCAAATCTCACAAACAAAAACAAATTGCAAAGTTTTTATTCTTCTAAAATCTTTATCCATTGAAGAATCGTATGGCGATGCGTGTAAAAATGGGTGTGAAGATTCGCTTGGGGGTATCAATTCAATTTAAGGCAACCAATTTTAACTCGCTAACTTATAGCATGTAAACAAAGAAATCGAATCAACACTGAACAGATGATGATTTTATAACATTTTCTACACGTTTTGAAATGAAAAAAAATCACAATATTGTGGGAAAGATCTGTTATTTTTCTAACAATTTCCCATTGACTATTCAATAAATATTTCGAAAAAACCAATTTTTTGTTTATTTTTATTTCAAACTGTTTACAAAATTGTTTGAAAGGATCATCTCCGATTTGTTTGTTTGCATGCTATGATTTAGCGAGTTAAAATCAGGTGCATTAAATTAAGTTGATACCCTCAAGCGAATCTTCATACGCCTTTTGTACACGAATACCTATACGATTTTCCAATCGATAACGATTGAAGAAAGAAAATCAATACAGAAATTTATTTTCGTTTGTGAGATTTGATGAGTAGTTAATGCAGAATTACATGCAAACCAAAGTAGTGAGAAAGATAAGGAATTTTTGTTTTAATCTTAACTATCGTCATTTGGCGTCTAAGGAGCAATAAATGTGCCCCTTAAATTTTTCGTGAAAGTTTGTGGATTCGGGTAAAAAAATGGTTAAATCGATCCGTTTGCAAATTTACAAGGTCGTTAGGTGTGTATTAAGCTCAAAAAATTTCTGGGAACATTCATCATTTTCCCAATATTTGCAATTCATCAACAATTCATTGTGGTGGATTCTCGAAAACGGTGGAAAAAGTCATTTTTTTCTACTTTTTCCAATTAATATTCATCTTGAAAAAAAAATGTTTTCCCTCAAATAGCAAAAGGATTTTATAGAGGAGTTATTCGAGTTTCCGAAACTCACCTTCCGTTCGCTGTACGATGATTAGTTCATGAGATATCGATGATCAAAGAAAAAAAGCCGAATTTTCATTCAATCGGCGATATCTCAGCGACGAGTGGTCGTACAAAGAGCAAAAGAATACGAAATTGAAGCTAAAGAATCACGCTAAAAGACCTGCTTTGATTCAAGCAGGATTTTTTTAGCCCGTGGACGATGCTGAAAAACTTTTTGAAAAGTGCATTTTTTTAGTCGCGCTAGTTATTGGTCACTGCCCAGTGTGACCCTAAAAAGATTCTTCCCAAGATTCTTGAACTAGACATTTCAAGCTTTGAAATGCTTTTTCATTTTCTCCGATACAATCATTCTTCTCGAAGTCACTGCCTTTAAAAAATCACTGAAAAAATTGAGAAATTTTCTGCTCCTTTAATTGTTTGCTGAGTATATTATAAGTAAAATTTTGCGCGTTATGTGGTGACTCGTCTTCACGATCATTTCACAGGCAAAAGCGAGATGGTTAAGATGTAACTCGGTAGCGACCATTTTCTTTATCGTTAGGTAGAAGCAGCCAATATGAGGCGCTCTGTCTTCTGATCGTGCATGCAGTCGGCTGTCGCTAGTTGTCACTGTCGGTACCGTATTGGCAAGTCTATTCCGTCATTATTATAATATTCAACCAGGAGCTGAAACCGTTTGATAATATAGTGCTTGAACTACATAGTGGATTTCGATTTATCGGCTTCTAAAATATCTATTATGTCTAGTTTGCAAATCTCGGTTTTTCAACAACCTTAGTACGCAACTTTAGTCCTATATAACAATCTTCCAACATGCGAACAGCAAAACCATGATCACCGCACTTTCGCTCGGCCATCTCCTCGAGAACACGGCCTTCACTACCTTGAAGTGCTCGAATTTGCAACTTTATTACGAAAAAACTGACACCTCAATATACCAAAAATTTCGTATTCGTCAACACCGAATCCAAATTTCTGGCCCAAAAGGTGGATTCTTCTTAACCCTCCACGGTCACTCTAAGTCGCTGAAGACCACAGCGAACATTCACGTGGACGTTTTCTCTCAGACAGCTCTATTTACAACGTAAAAATACTAAGTTTTGGGCTTTAATAAACATTGATTAACATTCTACACGCATTGAGGAGTAGTCAGGAATATTTTACATTTTCTTAAGCATTTGAATGTTGAAAATTGTACTCGTACGACATACGACCCAGTGGAACCGCGGAAGCATGAGAATACAGTGCAACCGCGGAGGGGTAATGATCTTACTCCCTTAATGGAGGGGTTAAAATATTTTTAGCCTGTTATTGTATTTTTCTATGAAAGATGCTTTCATATAAATGCGTGAAGAAGCACTTCGATACGAAAATACTAGTGTTACGAATAGCCTTAAACATGGAACATGAAAAAATAGTAAAAAGCAGCTTACAGGAATATTTTTGATCAACGAATACACGTCAAAGACCGTGATAAAAAAATGTATGTAAGTAGGTGGTTTACCTCCTTAAGCCTGCTGTCTGGAAGAAAGGTAAAATACGTAAACTTGAGTTTTGTTTCTTCTTTCAAGTGATACCTCTTTCTTCCATTTACATACAAGTGTGGAGTGAGAAAAAGGATACATGACTCCAATTGTGGAGATTGGGAAAAAGGCAAATAGACGGTTAGGTCACCACTTCATATAATTTATTCTCAACAGCTCTATAGGGGTTTCGTCATCGACTTAGATTACAACCATTTTCTTTTTTGTTTGATTTCGATAGTTTCACCGCTTTCAGGTGAAACTGAAAAATCATCCCCCAATACGCTTTTTTTAAGATTCAGTTTCCCTGATGACGACCGTTTTTCCGCAAATAAAAAAACCCATCGTTTATAGTTACTCATATTTTAACACATATTTCATCTTCAACAAACGTGTAAGCGGACACTTGAGTGATGTTTCCGCTATAACGACGCAACAATACCGCACGCGCTTTTAGTTGCGCACGATTTCTTTAAATCTAACGCGTTTTTTCATCGATGTGTCTATACACATCAACGAAATAATAATAATATGCCAGCCAGTTTTGAGAAATGGTTTTCGTGCTCTGTACGCACGTCAGAGACAAAAGCTCGCGACGATCGGCTTTTGTTTACCGATCGGCTCCATGTGGGCATTCATCATCAACCTACCGATGCAATGGCCGAAGCTGAACACCTGCGGATGCATCGATGCCGAATTGCGACAAATAATAATTATTCCCGAATCGTGGCTCTGTACCGTCAGGAGTACGATGACCATACGCCTTCCCGGCAAACCTTCTGACGGTAAGTTAATCTTGTAAGACGTACGCTTCAATTGATTTGAAAAAAAAAAAAAAAAACGTTAACAGACTCGCCGAGACCATCGCGCTACATGGCACGTTCAAAGTCCCGGAGGTGCCGCGCAGGAAGCCGGTGACCGCTAAAGTCCAGGTCCCCGTTCTGCAAGCCATCGAGAAAAACCCCGTGCAGAGCGCACGAGGCCTTGCTCGTACTTTACGTGAGCATTAATACTCGGTGAACTCCTGGGACATCCAAGAGAGTCTCCGGAGTACAAATAATAATAATGATAATAATAATAATACCTATACTTACATGTATATATCGGGGACATTCACGAGTCCCCGAACTAATATCCAACAGATATGTGTTGTGAAGTTGCGTCACAAGGAGATCGAGAAAAAGCCCGCGTGACCACGCTCGGGCTTTATCTCCGCCACGCACCTTCACTTAAAATTTAATTGTTAATATTGAGCTAGCTTTAAGAGTTTTTATTGTATACAATCTGTGACACCATCCCCTTCCGTTCCTTCCCGTACCCCTCTCATGACGAGCGCGAAAGGACCACGCGGACCGTCGATTGTGGCCACGTCGGCCCGGCCGTTAACTCGAGTAACCATCGGCGCCATATCACGACGGCGAGGAATATCGGGCTCGCCGTCCGAATGCATCCTGCCGAGTCTCCGACCCACCGCGCACTACGACAGTCTGCAGCTCTCGCGCGGCAGGGCGGGCGAGCGCCGTACCGATCGGGGCGCTCGACGACTCGGGAGAGAGAGAGAGAAAATCGATCGAGGATAACGCCCGGAAGAGCGAGCCACAACGATCGACGAAAATATCGATGGGAGGTCCGTCGTCTATCAAGGAATGGGGCGAGACAAGGAAGCCGGCCGGCGTGGTCCATCATCAAGTCCTGCAGCGTAGTCGAGTAGGAAAGTCGAGTAAAGAAGCGAGTAAAGAAAGGAAGCGAAAACCTGAACAGAGCAAACTGAGAATCGAATAGAGACGAGGAAAAACGGAAATATTGTCGAATTGATTGAGAAAGAATTCTCAGCGCAACCGTAAATCCGTCATCTATTCTTAATTTTGCGAAATCCGATTAAATCTGTTCGGGAAAATACTGTCGCACGGGCGACCGTTAAATCGTTCCCTCCACCCATCCGCGGTTAATCCTGAAATCGACGGCCCTTTTCCGTGAGCGTCGCTATTGAAAACTGTGATTATCGTAGAAAATTATCGCGAATAACGTGAAAAAAGCTGTCAATGCGGATTCCCTCGGGAAAATTTCTTTTGCGCGCGCGTAGCCGCGGCCCGGCGTCGCGTAGCCACGGCCGTCGGCAGAATCGGGTGACATTTCCCGCGAGAATAAATCGCGGCGCGATAGATCGATTCATTGTCATTTTCTTATCTTCTGTTTTGCGCAATATTAATTCGGCGTTATATAATAAATAAATTAAAATAGTCGTGGTCCAAGTGATAAGAGGCTATCGCGTTCGAGAACCACGTCTGTCTCCGATACCCCGTGACCTTCCTAGTGAGTCTCACGCGAACAAATGGAGCTAGCGTTTGTTTACATTTTTTTGTGTTTGAATACCTCACGTACGCGGTCGGTCGCGTTGCCCGAGAACGGCTGACGCCCAACTTACTGAATTTGTAAAATATAAAATATTTGAACGGGTCGAGAAATCGAGTAGGGACTTCGCGTGTCCCGTACCCCGTTTAATTCGAGTCAAAATTATTATTATTATTGCGGAATCTTTTCATTATATCGAGTCTAACTTTATTATTTTTTTGTAATTATTCCAGTGACTTCTTTTTGTATCGAGCTTCAATTATCTTTGTGTGCATTAAATTATATTTGACTTTTATCATTGATTGAACCATTATTAACTTTCCCTTCCCCCCTCCACCGCCTACGGAAACGCGCGATACCCGTCATAATGTATATTCGTGTTGACCATGACACAATGGTCCTAGAAATAAGAAAGATTGTCATATCTATATTATTTATATATTGAGGACGCGAGAGGCCTCGAATAACCCGCGAAACTGTTCCAAAGCGGTCAGCTTCATCGCGAGTTTTCTCACAGACCTCCGCGGAGCTTCGGTCACCACGTAGTCAGCACATCCTGCCGATAACGGAAAATATTCATTTCATTGAGCATGCACAACTAGAGAAGAATAACGTTATCAGTGCTAATATTTGGTTACATGGGGCTCGAGCTCGAGGCCGAGGGTAATGGCGCCAAGCCCTTTGTCTCAGAAACAAAGAGGGTGACGGTACATATTGCGCTCCGGGAGCTGGGCAGTCAGTTCCGTTCGGTCTCTCCAACAGAGCGCATCGCAGAGTCGACGCTCTGAAAACCAGTACATTTATTTTATTTTATAGTATTTTCGAGTTTACCCCCGTATCTTCGACAGTGTAAGTTTAAGTCTCCGTAAAACCGGTATTAATTGTTTAAATCAAAATAAAAGTAAAAGGAAACATAACAAGTCAAACACTGCAACGAATAATTTACGAAACTTATATGATTGTCTCTACTGAATGTAACTCCGTTTATTAACGTGTAAAATACACAATTGTTTATATCACCTTTGATTTCTTCGCGCTATTAAATTACGCGAAATACGGCGACCGCGCAAAAAGTGTAACATTTTTCGAGCAAATAATTAAAATATATTTGCGTCTCGTTCGTGCGTGTAAACACGCAACGAACAAATCATCGCAGTGCATTTCTTTCTCTCGCTCACACCATTTTTCCTAACGCACGTATTCGTCTCACCCATAAAATCATACCTGCCAAAAATTGGACAAATCTCGAAGTGCTTTTTATGAGGCTTGGGAAAGTTCACGCATGAACACGCCACATCCGCCGACTCGCCGTAATCTGGCATCCGTAATCGCCGTAAACTTAGCGACTGGCACGGTTAACCCGATGCCTAGTGTTCAGACGTCGATTTCCCTTAACCTTAACATTTGTATTCGCGGCTGGCCGCCAATCGCCGTAACCGGGCGGAGGTGGATCCAGACGTAGCGAGTCGGCAGTGCCGTAATCGGGCGCGCCCTAGCCTCGCTCAGCGAACCGAATTTAATTCCATATTAGTCTGTACATATGCGTTAGACGAATACGATTCCCGATACATTCGCTCAGCAAATAAAATACTATATCCGTCCAAAATCGGACGTATCCCTAGGGTATTTTCCGAGGAATTTGGAAGGTTTGTAGCGCGAACACGCCACACCCGCCGACCCGCCGTAATTGGGTAGGTCTGCCACTGGCACGGTAACACCGTTGCCTAGTGATCGGGCGTCAGCTTCCGTTATTCTCAACATTTGTTCTCGCGGCTGGTCGCCAATCGCCGTAACCGGACGGACATCCTCCAGACATAGTGAGTCCTCCAGACATAGTGAGTCGACGGTGCCGTAACCTGGCACGTCTTGAACTCACTCAGCGGTTCAAATAATTATAAAATCTATATATGTATATTTATATTGTAAAGGGAATATATCTCTCATAAAATTAGTCCAGTCCTCGTAGTCCCCGACTGCTTCCAA
The DNA here is from genome assembly GCA_963210295.1 of Ophion ellenae. Lineage (NCBI taxonomy): Eukaryota > Metazoa > Arthropoda > Insecta > Hymenoptera > Ichneumonidae > Ophion > Ophion ellenae. The sequence continues at coordinate 8,076,336 of OY723392.1, forward strand.
AAACATCGGCATCACCGGGCCATCGCATTCGCACGAGCACCGGGTACCCGTCTGGGCAACGACAGGTCGGGCCGAGCTGGAAAATTTTTGCGATTCGTGAACAAATTCGGTCACACGGTCGAGTAGTTTTTACCCACCACGCACCGCCGCTCTTTCTCTCCAAGGTAAGCACAATTTCACGCTACTTTCTTATTCGCTTACCTGTCGCGCAATGCGTCAATTTATACACAAACAACTTCACCAAGCGCCTATTCCAAGTGGGCACAAAGATCATTAATTATCAATTAAAAATGGAACCCACCACGTAACAGAACGACGAAATTGCGCTTGGTTACACCTCATTTTGAGATGATTGAGTGTACTTATGTGGTAAATACGTTGTATTGTTTTTTTTTTCCTTAGGTACACGCTTTTCGCGTTCGTTACCTATTCTTCCCCTCATTATGACCGTTCTTTCCTCTACTGTTTACTCCTTTTTTTCTCCATCTTTCTCCCTGTTCCCCCCTCTTGCGGCCGCAGCCGACTTCCCCCTCTGTATTATATTCATCATGACATTTCTGTCATGGGTATAGGGAAACTGCGGAAAACCTATACTAATACAGCCGGCCATCGAGTTCGCCCCCCCAGTCGTGAAACCAGTCTTATTTCGCCGCGAAATGCCGAAGAAAAATATTTCACGACGAAACGTACGCGACTGGGATTCGAACCCGGGACCTCCCGGTCCGCTGGTTTAGTGGCGAGCACGCTAACTAGACCATTGCACCGGTTAAATACGTTGTATTTTTATATAATGGTAATACCAATTTTTTGTTATAATAGCAATGTGATTTTTAAAATAAAAATGAAATATTTAGGAAAATATTAGTTCTAAGGTTTAACAATCTGGTTTACGTTTTTAGTAAACTTGCTTGGCTATTTTATAAAAAGTTATTTCACTTTTTTTGTACATTTTCATTCAAAAAATATAATAAAAGAATTCGTTAAATAGAATTTAAAAATATTTCAAGATAAATCAGAATTTTGTATATGGTCAAACAAGCAATAATGTTTTCGGGGGCATTTTATTACTTGGCGTTCTTTTTTTACTTTTTAAAAGTTTTTAAGGCGATTTCATATCTTTTTGAAAGGGGAGAAATCTTTTTTTCGTTCTGCGCCAGTTCAAAGAGGAGTGAATTCAAATATGTTTTCATTACTTGGCATTCTTTTTTTTTTACTTTTTCAAAGATTCTAAACGGGTAAGATTTAAACAGATAGTTAAAAAACAGGAAAAGTCGTTTCTAAAACCTTGTATATTACCAAATGCTATAAATATATTCTTTTTAAGTCTTCACTCCCTTCCACTATTAAATCGACGTATTTGCAGGGTGATTTACAAACGCCTATTAGTGAAGTATTTTGCTTTTATTTAATATCCATACCTTGGATTCATTTAAATGCTGAATTTCATTGACCGTACTTGGGGCTGCTGAAAAATGTGTATTTACGACTATCTTCGAAGTTCCAGTTCGTAGCACCAAAAACGTATATTGCTTATCAGATTGATTTAAGTGAAATAAATATTTTTACCCTCCTAACATCTAAAGCTCTGAGAATTTTTCTTCGTCCATGTTTGATGTAAGAAAAATTCATATTTGTTGCCTCTCGATACCTAAAGATATGCATTTTTCATTATCTTTGATAAAATTAACAAATCCATATGCTTCACAATGCTTTCAGCCTCACAATACATATAGATATACATTTCTCGTTCGAGTAATGAAAAGTTATTATTTCTGACCATTTACTACCTGGAAGCATACATTTTTCATTACCTGTGTTAGATACTCGAAAGTTCCATAGTTTTGGCGTTTTGTTCGCTTCACTGCATAGTATCATGTACACAAAATCCATGTGATGCTTACGGCCATACACAGAATTTCAGAGAATTATGTGACGTATAAATTTGCGGCACGAAGAACCTTCGTCAAATTGATTGGTGGCCCTAAGAAGGGCCATTTGATTTATTAATCATGAGCAGCTCTCCATCATCATTGTGATGTGGATTCAGCAACGTAGATCCATCACGGAGTATGCAGCACGTAGAGCCTATACTTGTCCAAGTGCTTGTGTAGAGCCCATACCTGTCGAAGTGCCAATGCGCTAAAATCATGAATAAGCTGCATATTGTACTTATGAATCAGCGGTAATACTAGTTAATAAACAAGATAAACATATGTTACATTTGCACTAAGAATAATATGTACACGTCTTTAGCGTTTCGGGGCCAATGTTGTTGTTTGACGACTCAATCGTCAACGCAAATCCAAGTGTTGCCTTTACTTCGCAACATGCTTGTGTAATGCCCTTCACTTACACTCGCACCGTGATGAAAAATGGCACTGATAACTTTTGTTATCAGTGAACGATTGTGGTAGGTACTGCTTTAATGCTACATGTTTTCTTCATTATTCTAGAATTTTTCCTTTCAAATAATAATAATTGAAGAACTAAAACTTTCTTGTTTGACACAATTTCCGTTTTTTGAAACAAGGAAAACATAGCACAATGTGGACAAGCATTTTCGACGCTTGTCCATTTTTCTACATTATAGGTAATAATGTCTTGTAAAGTAAAGGCGACTTTACACGGCCGAGGTACTGCCAACAGCAAAATGTTATTAGGATTGAAAGTAGTAGTTTTTGAACCGCAAGAATTACATGAAGTCAAATAAGTTATGTGGATTCGCATAGCATCACGAATAGTTTCGAATTTTTCGCAAAACAAACCAATAAACTGGCTTGCATCTTGTTGATTAGGACTAATGAACATATCTCCTACAAATTGCCGAACTGAAAATATGTCAACAGATGCATGTTTGGTCATGTATGCTTCAATAGCCGATTTGACTACATTTGCTTTTTCGGAACGAAGCAATACAACATCTCGAATCAAAGAACAATGTATGAGACACTGCATGCTAGCATTTGCAAAGCATGATACGTTATCATTATTCGGAAGTCCTCTTACGTGAAAGGGTAACGAACCTTCTTCATGCTGTTCGGGCTTTTCCTGACACTCGAAAATTCTGGGTGGGACTGCCAAATCATATATTTTTGGAATGCGTTGTTTTGAAATATTTAGAGACATGAGATCGGGCCTGTACTGTTTTCGCAACCGGTTATACTCGACTATAGCTTTCGAGTTAGCTTTTACAGATGCAGGGTCGTAGTTAATGAGGTGTAACCCTCTCAACGCTGTAACGCGCGATAGTGCAACATAAATTTGACCACAGATAAATATAGAATTTCCTGCTTCGACGACGGCATTTTGCAAACTCAGTCTTTGACTTTTATGAATAGTCATACTATAACTCAATCAAATAGGAAATTGTTTCCGTACAACGAACGCGCGATCCATGATTTCAAATTTAACAGGCAAACGTTCCAATGTATATTCTGAGCCTAATGGCAGTAAAACCGTGATAGTTTCGACATCATCGGTCTGAACATTTCGTCGTATGGAAATAATTTTTGCGATGGTACCATTAACGAGTCCAAGAGTGACATCGATATTTCTTCGAATCATTATTTGAGCACCAATCTCGACGATTACTAATTTAGCTAACCCAGCTGTTCTCGAGCTACCCTCTTCATCACAACACAGTGCTTTGGAAACTCTTTTTCTCAAATAAAATTCACAGTCAATGGTATCTCTTGCAATAAGGTGGATATCCACCGAAGGAATTCGTGCCAACATTGCCGAATTTAAAGTATCACACTGGTGACATGTAGGAAGTAAACAGACGGTATCAGGCGGTAAAGTACACATATAATCACATAATTCACGTGTTCGACCTTCAATTGTGTGTTCATTAAACTGCAATTTTCTTGATGCCATATTTTTTGTATCAGAGTCAGTTACAATGCTCACTCGAATCCTGGATAACATATCTTTGTAAGAAACATCGCCTTTTTGACGCATATTTATTGTCAATTCATCATAAGAAAATAATGTAAGCCATAAATCTATGGGACCCATTGCTCCAATGTATTTTTCAATCTTATCTGCCGATAGCATCACGAATACTCGTTCTTCGTGTACAGGCGGAAGCTGTAATAAATCACCAAACAAGAGAATGTGTTTCTTTCCAAACCAACCATCCTCGGAATCGGTTGTATTGAATATTTCTGCCAACCGAAAATGAATGTACATCAAAGTGACATTGGAAATCATAGAAATTTCGTCAATGACTAGCAATGCAATATTTTTCAGCTCATCGCGCAATAGTTTAAGAACCCCATCTGAAAGTGGCCTATATTTAGGCGTATGCCCGTGTTCGACTGGCAATTGAAAAAAGCGGTGGATCGTCAAACCATCGACATTAAATGCAGCTATTCCCGTTGGAGCCATCACCGCTGTATCTTTATTGAGATTTTTCTTTATCCAAGTTCGTATAGTTTTTATAAGAAAACTTTTTCCAGTTCCTCCCTCTCCACTTACATACAGTCTGATAATCGTTTCATCTGAATTTAGAGCACGAGTGACTTTATCAAAAATACGTTTCTGGTCTAAGTTCAGTTCTTGTATCATTTGGGAGAGGTTGTTGACTTGAAGTTGACGTACGCCATCTTTGAAATCTTTGATCGCTTCCTCAACCTCAACGGGAACGCACTCCAAAACATCTTCATTATTATCATCTAAATGATCGTCTTTATTTTCGGGAACATTCAACAATTGTTTGCCAACTTCTTTATTAACATAATCAATTGCTTTTCTTATTTCCGTTATTTTATCATGATACTGTAAAGCCTCTAAAAGCTCTAATTGTATCGCCCCAAAGGCTTCAGCATAGGTATTATAATCATTTTTCAATTCATCAAGGTTGCGCCA